>CM046466.1:1365000-2565000 GCA_025506415.1 Flaveria robusta | reverse complement strand
AATATAAGAAAACTACTGTGAATGCTCTAAGACCATTCACAGTAATCCCTAAAAAGATATGAGTGTGTTTCCTATATTATATGGAATGGTTTTGAGTGGTTGTGAGTGAAATAGAAATAAAATGTTACTATTTATCGATATATTTGGGGAATCAATGCTCAATTCCTATTAATTTTTTAATATTTTTGAAAGTGGTTGTGAGTGGATGAGAGATAAAAAAGTAATAATAATGGTGTAAAAAATATTATTTAATTGAAAAAAAAAAGAAAAAAAAATAATTTTTACTGTAATTATATCTGTAAATGCTCTAATACATGCAACCGTTAAATTCTACTTTTAAATTTTCATTTTTGTTTCTTGTATATGTATTGAATTTTTAACATTTTAAGAATAGACGTATTTTCTAAACATTTCTAAAGGTCTTTTAGTATTTCTACCAATTCTTAGTTCGATTAATGTCATACCTTATACGTTAATACAAAAGAAAGTCACCCAAGCAACTTTTTATAGCACCTTTTGTTTAAAAGGATAGCATGTATTAAAAGATTTTCAATGACAACAATATTTATTCTTTGGCTAAAAAATGCAGCATGATTCTTTTGACATGTTGAAAGATCTTGTATAACTTTTTTTTTTCACAATTTACTTTGTGTTTATAGGAAATGCAACTTCATCATCTATAAAATCATCCAGCTGTTTAGAATAAAAGGTACTTGTGTACGATGTTTGTGTGTGTATAAGTAGATACACGTATACTTTTTATCAGTATTAATGCATAGCATGTTAATTTTATATGCTCAATAAATCATATTCATCAATATATCATATATGTGACTATTACTAATTAATTTAGAGAGATAAATTTATGTCTTTCGTGGATTCCTATGTAACAGATTCAATATCTCAAATTTAATGATATAACGTAAAAGATAAATGATTGGGGTGTTTACTCGAATAATTTGGTTTATTTGAATTTGAAAATCAAATATTATTCAAGAATATTACTATCCAATATCACATTAGCAAAAGCAACACACCAACTTTGATTCATTGTTGCTTAGTCTACAAATTACAGGCTATGATCGTATCTTCTGATCCTTGGTTGACTTTACTTTAGTCAACAACCTTGGAGCTATGGCCATTGACATTAGTTCTTGAATAAGAAGCTTGCAAGCATATGGCAAATGTATCTGAACAATTTCAGTTTTGTTCTTGCAACTTTTGCACTCAAATGAAACTTTCTTTAGGTTTGTAAGAGCTATCAGACCACAACACTCACAAACATGGATCCTATACGCGTCACTCTGGTCAAATAACCTTTCTTTCAGGAAATGAGCTGCACCATGAGCGATCATGCAGTCGCGTTCCATCTCACCAAACCGCAGACCACCATAACGCGACCGGCCCTCAGCAGGCTGCCTGGTCAGGATCTGAACGGGGCCTCGGCCCCGAGAGTGGATCTTGTCATCCACCATGTGTTTTAGCCTTTGGTAGTATGTTGGACCAAAGAATATCATGTTTGTCATTCTACGACCAGTGTGACCGTTATACATGGTCTCAAATCCCCTCATTTGGTAGCCACATTTGTGAAGTGCTTTGCTGATACTATCCACCTAAAAGTAAACATAATTACTATAAGTATTTATCCTAAACTTATGATAGTATCATACATCATTTTGGCTTTTTAACATACTTACAGTGACATCAGTGAAAGGAGTGGCATCGCCTTCTTTTCCCATGTGAGCAGCAACTTTGCCCATGATGCACTCGATGAGTTGACCGATGGTCATACGAGAAGGGATAGCATGTGGGTTCACTATGATGTCAGGAGCTATACCTTCGATGGTCCATGGCATATCTTCTTGTGTGTAAGTCATTCCAACTGTTCCTTTTTGTCCATGCCTACTGCTAAACTTATCTCCTATTTGAGGGATTCTAACTGATCTCATTCTAATCTTAACGAACCTTAATCCATCTGCATTTGTTGTCAAGCAAACCTACCAAAATCCAGATCCCATGGTTCATAAACTCAGAGTGAATAATCTTATAAAGGGGTCGTTTGGGTTCTGAAATAAACCTGATCCACAACTCCACTTTCACTATGTCTCAAGCTTGTGCTATGATCACTTTGCGTATACCTTGAAGCTTGGCCTGGACCATCATCTTGAGCGACTGGACTCGTTTTTCCAATGATGACATCATCACCGGAGACTCGCGTGCCCTAATAGCCAAAACCGGATTCACCATTGGCTAAAATTTACTTTATATATAAAATAGTACAGTATAAGTTTAAGAACTCACTGGAGGTGCAAAACCATCATCATCCAGCTTGTCATAACATCCATGTCTCATTCCCTGCAGTTTAATAAGCATCAGATAATCAACCAGATCTGCTAACAAGGTCAGACATTTACAAATATATACGCTAACCGTTGTGGTATCTCTATTGGGACAACAAAAATCCTCTTTGACCAAAGTTCCCATCTTTTTCTCTTCATCCCTGGAATGATTGTTTATACAAGAAATTCAGCACAAGCTATATGCATAAATATTTGGTTGTGCATACAGCATACATTACCTGTATGAACGGAAGAACAGTGATCGAAAGAATCCCCGGTCTATTGAAGATTGATTCATGATAACGGAATCCTCTTGGTTATATCCAGAGTAGCAAGCAATTGCAACAATGGCATTCTGTTCATGGTAGCATTTATATATATATTTACAAATTGAAACTGAAAGTAATAATAAACTGTAGCGGTCAGTAATTACAATGCCTGCTGGAAGCTGCCTGAAATGCAAATGCTCCATAGCTCGAGTGGTCACTAATGGCTTTTGAGGATAGTATAGAACATACGCTGACGTGTCCTGAAAATCACAAGGAGAGAAACATATTTTCACAATGAAAAAATAGGTTGTTCGTCGTTCATGCAATAATATGTTAACAAATATCTTACCATCCTTGTCTGGTAATTAGTAACGTACATACCCATTGCCTGCTTTCCCATTGCTGATTGATATGTGTTACGTGGGGACTGCATCGTTTAAAATGTTACAAATGATGTGATATATATATATATATATATATATATATATATATATATATATATATATATATATATATATATATAAACTTAGAAGAAAGACAACAAAACGAAATGCCTACACAAAGCTGCGTTATACCTGATCCCACTGGTTACGAGTGCATTAGTGGGGACGTGATGGTCATAAAAGAAAAATGAAATACCTGATTGTGGTCAGGAAATGGAATGATGGAAGCACAAACACCCAATATTAATGATGGGTGGATTTCACAGTGGGTGTAAGTTTCAGAATAAGCATCATCTGGATTTGTTCTTGATTGTATAAGATCCTAAACATAATCAAGAAACATAAAGTTAGTTTACTTAAGCTATAAATTTGTTGTGAACAGAAATATGAGTTCTGTTAAATAATACATTTATGGTCATGGAGATCATAGTAGTCTCCTCTTCCTCAGTATCAACATACTCGATAAATCCTTTGGCCACAAGATCATGCCACCCGCATTCCTCAACAGATTCCTTAAACAATATAACATTACAATGTTAATCGATTGTAAAAAGGGGGAGCGCTTATGAAATCAAGAACTAATACCCTTTGTTGCAAAGCTAGTATATCTGTCTTCTTTATGAGCAACTTTTGTTTCTCCACAATAAACAGTGGCCGACTGCAGCGGCCATAGTCTGTATAAAGCCTGAGTTCTTTTAAACGAATGTCTCTTATCACTCCAACTTCAGTGTTCACATCAACCTGTAGTATCAAATTTAATTAATAATGCTAACACCCTTAGATAGTCATGCTAAAATAACAACCAATAAGAAACACACATACCTGTCGCCTTAACTGTCTCAAGGTCCTCACGAAGAGCTCAGGGTTGCGGTGGATGCCTACCCAACTACCGTTAACAAATATTTTTGTAGATTGAGGTATAACAGCAGGTGATATTTCCTATAAAAGAATCGAACATTCTTCAATAAGCTTGTTTAATATGCATTTTTGTTTGAGAGCATAAACTTAAAGAACGAAAAAGACCTCAAAACCTTCCATGGTCCATTCCTCCAAAAACTCGAGAATGGGATTTGCGGCTGATCCAACTGTTATGTACACCATTAATGCTAGATTCTTTACCAATCCACAAGCCTTGATGTTATTTAAGCAGAAAAATAATAAAACTATGAATATAAGTAGAAAACTAAAACAATATGAATGGTAATAAATATGGAATTAGTTGTTAAGTAATGAATGTTACCTGTCCTTCGGGTGTTTCTGCAGGACACATCATCCCCCAATGTGAGTTATGAAGTTGTCGCGGTTTGGCTAGTTTACCTTCTCGTCCAATTGGCGAGTTTAATCTACGCAAGTGGGAAAGTGTCGATGCATATGTTAATCGATTCAACACCTGGATGAAAACGCGGTAAAAGTGAAAAAAAAAGTTAGAATATTATGCAAACAGAGAAGAAAAAGAAAATGACCTGTGAAACTCCAGCTCTTGAGCCTGGTGAGTTAACTTGCCCCCAGTTCCCGGTAGCAAGAGAGTACTTAAGGCCACTAGTAATTGTTTTAGCTTTAATTGCAAATTGCAAATTAACATCTTTTCCAGTATCAACACTCTAATGCATCCACATCAGTTCATTAGGCATTAAGAAATACATTATTTGGTATATAAGTCGATTAAGCGAGGAAATTATGAACCTTCTGGACATACGACCTCACATCACGTGTGAGCTTCCTGAATAACTGGATCAAATGTTGAAAACCAAGTTCTAGTAAGAACGAAAACCTTCAACTTAAAATGTATTATGAAAAACAGACCATTCGAAACAAACTTCCAAGTAAAGGACCAGCAAGGTCTAGCCTTTTGTTTCCATAATGATCTCTGTCATCTTGTTGCCTTCTCCCAAGCGCGCATAACAGAAGCCGATGGATAATGTAACTGCCGAAGTAATGCAATTAATATCATCAAATTTAAGTCACAAAATGTGTTTATAAACACATGTTTTGTTTTGAATATCTACATACCCGAAATAATAAGCTTTCTTGGTCTCACAATACTCGCCTACGCCAACATGTGGCAGCATCTCCCTTTGAAGGATCTCTTTTGCGTACCTGCGAGTATGTTAATAAACAACCACTTCTTAATAAAGAATCTTACAAAATACATACTTGATTCTTTTCTCTTTTGGAGTACCAGTTGTAGATCCCCTTTTTCCAATGTAATCAAGAGCAACCTGCTGGTTTTGAATAACAAATGCCTCTTCTAAAGATGGTCTAAGTAACTCCATCATTTGAGTATCTGAAAAATCATAACAAATATGTTCCAATATATCTTTATCTGCAACAAAACCCAATGCCCGAAACACAATAATTATCGGGATCTCAGTACGTATATATGGTAAAGTAGCCCGAATATACTGCCCAGAAGATCCCTGTGATTAAAGCAACAACTATTTAAATGAATCCATCATTTATCACTTTAATTATCACAATTTACATGAGTATCTACCTCTTTACCACCAGCACGCGAAAGCATACGAACAAACATCCCGCTTGGCGTTTTGTTTTGCGATTGAGAAACTGATCGAACTTCAGCTGCATATGAGTATTTATTAGGCTGCCTTTTCTTGAACACATACACATGGTTTGTGCTCATCTTTTCTTGAGCTATGAGAACCTTTTCACTCCCATTAATGATGAAATATCCTCCTTGATCAAATGGGCACTCTCCGAGCTCTGTCAAATCCTTCTCAGATGTCTGGTACAAACTACAATAGCTCGAACGAAGCATAATCGGCACCTGCATACGTTTAACATTCAAGAAAACGACAAGAACTATCATTATCGAAGTAACAAGTTTATAGAAGATTATAACTCCATACTTTGCCTATAAAAACTTTAGCAAATTCTTGAGTTTCCGCTACTTCTTCACAGTCATGACCTTTTTTAATGACTCTTTTCGTAACATCTACGTATAACGGGGACGAATATGTCACGTTTCGTAACCTTGCTGCCTTTGGATACAATGAAGCAGTTTCTCCATCTGATTCTGTCATCATTGGCTTACTCAGGTATATTTGACCAAAACTGATTCTATATATAGTCTGCAAAACATACAAAATCAAAAGAAATCACACTCTGAACATAAATATCCATGACTTATTAGACTGATAGAACATAAATGTTGAAATGATCGAATCATAACCTCGATGAAATCCGAATGACGGCCTGGATTGTGCTGTGATTCAGGACGAATCTCGATATCACCGGTCTCATCGACAATCTCTTGCATGGTGTTTTGTATGAACTCATCAAATGAATCCAACTGTTGTCTCACCAGCCCTTTATCTTCAAAATAAGCACTGATCACTGCCCATGCATCATCTTGAGATATCTCCTGCGATTCATCATCATCATCATCATTATTATTATTATTATTATCATCTTCATCCATGTTTCTGTTTTGATCTACGTATTGATCGTTCGCGTAACACCCTCCATCGTACATGCTTTTGGTTAGAAATCTATATATCGTTGTATATGATTTTTGACTTTTTGATTAATATTAAGAACAAAGAAGAAATAGATAAAACCCCTAGTATCTTGATTAGCGTTTGTGTAGCAGTTTTGTATTAGTTCCCTTTTTTGTTGGAAGTTTGCTGGAAAGATTAGTGGAGATGTTAAAAGCAAAGGCGAGTTCAAGTGCAATTTTTTAGTGAATCACATAGATGGTCACTTGACTGTTTACCAATCTTCATTTTTGATCTTTTGATTACTATTATTAGTATTGTTATTTATTTTGTAGTGATTCGAAAACGAAAATTTATATAATATTTCGGTTGAAAACATCATATTATAATTATAGTTTCATTATTGTTCTCTACCCTGACCAATATGAGCTCGAATCTACTTTCGTAACTCTTTGAACTTCCTCGTAATGGCTCTCCCCACGCCTCATTTAGTAGGAACCTTAACTATAATGGCTCTCTGTCATTATGTATATCATATTCATTTAATATCTTTTGATGTAATTAATAGAATAAATTACTATTTGCATCGCTGATGTTTATAAATATTAACTACTTGAATTTCTGATGTTTAAAAACTTTGTTTTACTCCCCTAACATAGTTAATATTTGCAAACATAACTACAAATAGTAATTTACTCTAAAACAAATATCATTTCCAGTATATTTTGTTTTTTCATGTGGAAAGTTTCAAAACCATAATAATAATCCAAATCACAGTATAAAAAAAATGAAAGTTTGTGATGATTTTGAGAACTATTCTACCAGGTAACTAGTTAGCTACCTTATGCTTAAGATAATCAATTCAAGTGTTGTCACACATTCTTCATAGGACTCCTATCTTTTCTTCACTCAAACTCACCTATTGAAAAACTTTGAACAAGGATCCGAGTAGAAGGTATCTACAAGGAGTCGAGGGTATGTACAATAATTAGTGTTGTCACACATTCTAGTGAATTTTAGAAACCAAATAGACAAGAAATAGAGTTCATATCATCATTGAATCACACCGCATCACTAAAAACTAGCATCTATATGACATCAAATGAGTGTTAATCTGATAATGTAAGTTTTAAGAAAAATATATAAAAAAAATTTCTCATGTTCATACCAGGTTTCACTTTCATTGTTTTTACCTAATAAAATACGAACTTTAGCTAATTTAATTAAACAACCAATTTAATTATTTTGATTATTTTTGCTATAAATGACTGAAATAACAATTATAAAAATATAAATAGTTATTAAATTATGTATAAAATTGCTATTCGACGTTAGTCTATTACCAAAGAATAAAGTCAATGAAATAATATATTAAGTTAATAAAAGTCAAATTTATTAAATGAAATAATACTAAATCATAAATAAAATTGAACGTTTCATCAGCAACTGCAACCCCACCACTATCTACCCATCCTCGATCACATTCGTCGACAGTTCAAAACTCATGGTCACATGGTCGTGGGGCTCGCTAGAACAACGTACCGTTTAAGATGGAACATTATTAATGCTATTATTAATTATGATTGAGAAATTTTAATTTTTTTTAACAGCAATATTATTAACCCTAGAAGAATTACAACCACTGATTAGCAAGTGGCTAAACAACACGGAAATAAAAGGTTACAATGATCAAAAAATAAGAAATTAACCCAGTTTTTCTAATCAAAGTTATGAGCGTTGGCTCTAGATTTGATCCAAAGATATCCCAAGACTTTGATTTCTTCCATAATATTGGTTGCCGAAGCCTCCTTATTAGAGAAGATTTTCTCGTTCCTTGCCTTCCAAATTGCCCAGCAAGTGATTAGCATCACCGATTCCCAATGGTCTTCGTTTACCGTTGTAGTATTCTTGTTTGTGTAGTTGAAGAATATATTTGACAGTGAAGACATATATGGAAGGAATATGACACCAAGAGCTAACGAGGTGCCACACGATAGAAGCGATATAACACCTAGTTGCATATGATCCAATGATTTCATAAACTTACCAACACAATCTACAATCATGAGACTCCATGTGTATATTCCTTTTACTTAACTCGACTAGAGATGGTAATCTATCTCTAATCGTCCTCCATCCAAAAACATTTATTTTCAGAGGCAACCAATTGTGCATGCAAACGCTTGAGTCGAATGATTGCCAACCTTATGATTAAGGTGGGACTTGATTGATTTAACCTTGAACCTTCCAAATGTCTCCCCTTGCCACCACCATTTGTCTTCAATTGACGATATCCTTACATTTTCGGGTAACCATAATCATGCTTGAATCTGTTGAACTTCTTCATTAATTTGGGGCTCTCGGTTCCACTCTCAATTTAGTTGAAAATTCAGTTATGCATCAATATTCTTACTCCAATAAAAAAATAATTAAATGAATATATGGCAACACCATATTTCTCCTTATTAAAATTTTTTTTCTTATTAAATGATTGCATTAATTACTAGTAATATTATTTAATTTTTTTAAAAAGTAAAATTTTATATACAAAAAATAATTAAAATTGGGAGTATAATAAATAATTTATTAAAAATGATATTTTTATAAAATGGTTTATTTTGAAATAAAATTTTTATTTAATTTCAAAACAAAAAAGTTTAAAAATTAGAGTTTTAAAAAGTTGATATTACTGTTTTATTACTTATAGTTTTTACTCATACGTAATTTCAATCATATTTTATCTTAAATATCGTTTTATAATTAAAACGATACCTAAAACTGATACCTATTAGAACATGTTTACACATTATGTTTGGGTATGAAGTATATTTTAATTAAAAAAATTTCAATACATGTTCTTAGAGTGCATATGTGTAAGTATTATCATAAGTCATAAGAAAACTTATGCCCAAAAAAAAAAAAACTAGTTATGTGTAAACATTAATATAAGTTATAAGAAAACTACACTTGAAGTCCCAACACATACATCTAACACATACGTTTGTTTTATTACGTCTTTCCGATTCTATGATCTTTAATGTTATCAAGTAAATCATCAATTAAAGGATTATGCTAAACATACCTTTATATCATAAATCTTAACTTGTTACACATCCTTAATTTTATACTATGACACTAATGATAAAAAAAAAAAAAATCAATTGACTTGATGTTTTAGATGTGAGATAAAACATCAAGCGGCGGAGATAAAACTATTTGCTTGTCGTAAAAATAGAAAATATCATAAGATGATATATAGTTTGCTAATTATATATAATCCCACGTTTCCTTCGATATTTATTTTAAACTTATGGTTGAAAAAGTCACCCAACAAGTGGTTGCACCATCGACAATATTTCGGGTGGACCTTGTGGAGATCGTAAAATGAAACGTGGAGTCATCTTGTCCACCCACAAGTATCTTTACCCAGTGTGCCAACTCAACTCATTGAGGCCACATTTTAAGCTTTTGGTTCTCATACTTCCCAATTTAAATGCTCCATTCATCCCAATCGCATTATCATATCAAAATATCTCCAATAAAACTACTACAATTGAGTACACGTAAGTCCTTTTAAAATTATAGAGATTGAATGATAAATCTTTCTACTGTAATAAAAGAGTATCTTGAGGTGACACGTGTCGACATTACATTTATTCTCACCAAAATTTTGCCGCTTCTATATAATATTAAATAATTACATTAATTATTAATAATATTATTTAACTTTTTTTAGAACAGAAATAGTTTTTTTAATAAATTTAAAAAAAGATATATGTTATTTTTAAAAATAATTTTTATAGAATAAGAAATTTTTATAAAACATCAAACTTTTTTAAAATTAGTGTTTTTAAAAATTTAATTTTTTATAAACAAAAAATAATTAAAACTGAAATTTATAATAAGAAAATTTTTAAAAATGATATTTTTTAATACGGTTTATTTTGAAACAAAATATTTATTATCTTTTTTGGAAAAAGAAAAGTTTTAAACCAAAAGTTTAAAAAGTTGATATAATTGTTTTATTACATATTGTTCTTACTATACGTTATTTTAATTATATTTTATCGTAAAATATCGTTTTATACTTGATAAATTTTTATTATACTTAATATTTTATTTGTTCAACCCGTGTAATATATGGGTTTACTAAAGCTAGTATTATATATACTTGTATATTTAAAAATAAAGACATATAGTAAACATAAATGGATGATTCGATTTACAAGATAAACCAAACTTTAGTTTAGTTGATTACACCTCATTCAACATGCTTCTCGAAAATTAGAAAAATAATTCTTGACTAACCAATAGTTAGTCTTTCTTTTAAAAGTCAACTAAAACGTTTTATAAAAAGAAATTAAAAAACATCACAAATATTACAAACATGCCCATTAATACTTGTTACAGGTCAACTCATAATACGCCGTTAACAATCTGCTAACCAATAATATCTAAATAAATTCGAATCTAAAAATTTTATTAGAGTGTCTTTAAAGCTCATTTGCTTACCACTATATCACTTCAACATTATATTTCACAAGTTTATATAATCTTTTATGTAATTCAATCTAACATCGCTATAATTAAAACTTGTTATGTTATAACATACATACTCTTCGCTACATCACACCACTAAAGTAATTAGTTCTGTAAAAAAAAGCAATACATAATATGGGACTCCAAAACCTTTTAAAATAACAACAATTAGTCAACTTAGATATGTTAGGTCCTAATATTTAAAAATAAAAAAGGTCACAACATTCATAGTGCAATTATGTTTTATTAATATTTTAAATTGATTGGGCATGAGAATTATCTTCTTCGTCGACAAATCACATCCCATTATAGAACTTGCATTCCTGAATATGGACCTACAATGGCGGACCTTTATTTGCCGCATAAACTAATAATAAAAAAAAGTTAAACAAAGCATTACATTATTTTATCCCGCCGTATAAATAGCAGTTGCACCTGTTCAATTTCCAACACCAACTCTCTTCCCCCCAATTTAAACCCCCCCCCCCCCCCCCCCCTCAATAAAAAAAAAAAGAAAGAAAAAAAAAAAACACCATCGGATTTGTATTTGATTCATCGTCATGAAGAAATCGAAGCTCTTAGCAGCTTCTATGGCTGCAGCTTCTGCTACAACAGCTGCTACGGGATCCAATTTCAAAAGCCAAAGCTCTCATCAGGTGAAAACTCTCTCTAATTTCATGTTGTATTTGTTATATCTAGGGCTTCAGGATTCAACCAATTGATTGGTTTCGTTTGATTTCTGTATAGGATCATGGTGAATCGAGCAAGCGGATTGAAGATTCGTCGCCGGAGAAGATGAATTGCTGCTCGGAGAAGTTTGCGCCGAGGTTTGATGGATTGAGGTTCATAGAAACGCTAGTAACTGCTCATCGATAACAGTAAGATCTCTGATTGTTTAACAGCGATGATCATGATCATTGAAGATGCTATGATCTTATTTGATGAGATGTAATTAGATTAAGGTGTTTTGATCTTTTTGTTTCTTGTGGATGAAGTTTGTTTCTGTTTACGGTCTATATGTGGTGGATGTGATTGGGCCAATGGGCTTTAGAAATATTGGGGTTCTGTTGTTGTAATGCTGGAGCGGTTGGCTCCACAAAGTAGCATTTTTGGCATACGCAATTAAGCGTCAATCTTAAGATATGTATACTTTTGATAATTTGGTACTGATTTAATATGTTTTTGTTTTCTGGATTTGTTATATTTGAGTAATATAATGTAAAGTAAAAATATATAATTGTATCTTATTGAGTTATTGGCTTCGATTTGATAAAAGCTTGAATCAAGTCGAACTTAAACAAGCTAGAGCATGTATTGAAGTTCATGTAATAAATAGGCTTGCTTGGATTTGATCAGGAGCAGTTCAATCATTTTAAAGGCCTAAGATGAAGTAAAAAAACTGAATGACATTTTTTAAATATTATCATCATAAACACTACGTGACAGGTAAATGATTTTTTGTCTGTAAATAAAAGCATGTTCTTTAAAGTATGATTAGACGATATATATAACAAAATTAGACTTGAAATTTTTTTAAAAGTGTGATTGAATTAGGATTAATTAATTATTTATTTTAAAGCTGAATAAAAATCAATTAATTGGATTGAAGATTTTCGAATATCATCAAAATTAGTTTAATCTGAAGTAAAATCACGATTTGAATCGAAAGATATCCATGAATTTATAAATGATTCCAACATCCTTGTCCTATGTTAAGTTGAGAATTGAGGGCCTCCAACGTCTGTTATCACTTTAATGTATTCTTGACCGATGTCAACAAAATATGAATAACTTTGGTAGCACCACATGATTTGAATCTATTGTGTGATTTACGATAAGGAAAAGGAGGTGACAAAGAAATATCGTGCATACCGGTTTACTAGGCGTTTCTATAAACTTGTATTTAGAAGTATAAACTTATAATTAGTTTTTATTTGATTTAAATTCAATTTTTCTTTATTATGTTTAATAAAAATAATTATTTTTTTTCAAAAAATTAAAAATATCAATTTACATTAAAAATTTACGTTCAAAATGTTTATGAGTTTTGTTAACTTCAGTTTAAAATCTTTATCAGTTTTTTCAATTGCAGTCTAAAAATATAACTTTTGAAGCCAAACTAAAACAATTGATAAACTTTTGGATTAAAATTAATAGGGAAAGGTTCAAATAAAAAGAATTTTAAAACTGAAATGGATAAGAAGTAGTTTCAACTATTTATCTACTTAATCAATTGTTAAGATCAAATTATAGAAAAAAATTGCTAGATGTTTATTTTAGAAATAATCATTTTTGTTGACTTTTTTGTAAGTTCCTTTATTTTTTTTTTAAATGTTCATAACTTTTATGTACAATATTACTATTTATAAAAATAACATCATAAAAACGAGTGTTTTTATTTTTAAAACGAGTACAATATTGTTATATAAAAAGATAAACTTTTTTTTATATTTTTAAACTCATATCTTGTCATTGTGTATCTACTGTATTTTTGTTAGTTATTATGTTTTTTTTAATACTAATTTGTTTTTTTCAGAATGATGAATTTCAAAAAATATAATGATAAAATAACATAGTTGTGTATCTTTAATATGTAAAACACAATTATAAATTAACAACTAATCTAATACATTAAAACCAATAACAATATAACACAATGTCTTATTATGTCTTTTGATCGTGATTGTGTTATCTCGAACACTATGATTTTTGAAAAATACATTAGTGAAATAACATCATTGTGTAATTAATGGTAAAACACCATGATAGATAACAAGTTTATATAATCTATTAAAAAATAATGACAAAAATAACAAATTGTGTCATCTTCAATACTATGAATTTTAAAAAGTACATTGACGAAAGTATATCATTGTGTACTTCTAATTGTAAATACAATGATATATAACAAGTTTATAATCTATAAAAACAATGACAAAAATAACACAAATTATTTTAAACGCAAAACACAATGATTAATACACATAACAAATTATGTAAAATATATGACACAATGAATGTATAACACACAATAAACTGACGTATTTGACACAATAACTAAAATGCCATCTTTTTTAAAACAATAAAAAGAACACGTGTGAAGTCCACAATCCTTCTTAGGCTTTTTAGATTAAACATACTTTTTACTATAGTTATACCCAAATTAATATTTTTAATTTTTAAAGGAAATGATAATATTTATCAAAACTCAGGGATCAAAATCGAATTTAACGTTTTTATTTTTTTGTTTCTATAAAATTGTATCTGGTTTCATGAATGCAAATCTATTTAATTTAACAGCTTGCCCTGTTGACTTTGAGCATAAAAACTACACAAATTTGATAAGAAAGTGTAGAATACCTTACAAACTTAAACCGTGTTGTGCTGAGTTTTAGAAAATCTCTTGTCCGCATATTGACGATCTTAATGATTTGACAACCGATTGTGCTCCTCTGATGTTTTCTACCGTTGATTACCGTAGGAATTACCCGACTTGTCTTTTCTTTAAGATGTGTATCAATAGCAAAAAGGGCATGGCGTGTGAAGGATGTTGATTGTAACATTGTAACACATATGCAGGTTATGTATATTTTAGAATAGGTAATGAATGTTCATATGTATATACACATTTGGATTTTAGTAAAATCAGATTATGATATATTTAAAAAAATAGGGTTTTCTTTATGATCTAACGTATGTCCATAGAGGTATTTGTATTTCAGTAAAATAAAATCATGGTATATTACAAAATATAGGGTTCTCGTTACCCCATGATCTAACATATGTCCATAGAGGATCAGGAAACGATATATTCAAAGAGGATATGTAAAATCCATCAGATCGTACTAACCAAAAACAATATTCAACACCAAATCGAAACCTGTCACATTTCCGTCGAGCAAGTTTGTAAAAAACTTCCAACTGGTAATTTCGCCCCCACCAGAATTCACCATCGAAATGGGTGCTTCGATCAATGGTGTCACAAAATGAAAAGTAATAATAACCATGAGAAGAGATGATATGTTTTCCAAGATCATCATCTATTGATCTAACATGAATAACAATGGTATCAGGAGTACTGTTAATAACATATATTTTCCATTTTGTAGTGAAGAAACAAGCATTTGCAATGGAAGGAGATGAAGATGCAAGGATGAGAAATATGAAGAGGATATGCATTGCAAAAGGTCCAATTCGTAGAAAAAATAACTTAATTTGATAATACATAAGAGGTTCAATTATAAAAGGTTGTGTTCTCGAACTTTATAAGGGAGGGTTAGTGCTAGAACGCAGACAAATTGAATGACACAACTAATACTATAATAACTCTAGCTAATATTAATAGTATAGATATGAGTTACATATTATATTTTAGTGTTCAAACTAAACAAACCTTTTCAGGTACTTATACCACCAATTAATACCCAATACTTGTTACTCTAAGATATAATTTTGGGCCACTAAGTTTTGCATACACCAAGGAAACCACGTTTTAAATACAAAGTAGTGGGTTTATTCCACAAGTTGCAACTTCTCCATTTAATATGGAATTTATATCGTAAATATAAAATTAACATTATGCGATGGATATTACATTGTTACGAAAATGAGAGTTAAGAAATAACCAATAGAGTTTAAAAAATATTATATTTGACCTGTTTATATCAAAAATACATAAATAAAAATAAAATGTTAATAAGTGTTAATTAACATTAAATTGACATCACATGTTTAGATAAAAATAACCACGTTGCAGCGGTGTGTGGTGGTATAATTATATTAAATGTAAAACATTTACAAAAATAAAAAATAAATATATAATTTATAAAATAAATAAGGAAAAATAATACATGCATGTGTCTAGTAGGTATCATTCATCATCAATGCAAAGTAATATAATGTTTCACACATTTTTGCTTCTATAAATATTAAACTATTTATGCTATAATTACACATTTTGAAATTAATGTATATGTCAAAACAAACAATTTTTCTTTCTGGACAGAAGAATTATGTTCAAAATTGGATGTCGTTAACATGGATTTTATTAAATATACATATTGAAATAAAATCATGGGATACCATCCGTTGATCATATTGCTGCAAGGATCTCAGGTGTAACACCTAATAAAAGGATGACCTGTATAAAGTCTTAGTATTAAATTGTATTATTTTATTTATATTTTCACCAAACAGTTATTACTTGGTTGCTGTCATGTTATCATCAACACATCAACAATTTGACTTCGCATAAAGAATGAGCATCAAAGTTTTCTTCATATATTTTTTTAATACTAAGGTATTTCAAAACACTTTTGTTTTTAACCCCATGTTTAACAAATGTCCATACAGGATTAGGAAATGACATATTCAATGAAGATATATAAAATCCGTCGGGCCGTACCAACCAATAACAATCGAAAGCGCGAAATCCGAATCTAGTACATTTGCTTCGAGCAAGTTTATGGAACACATCCAAGCACTGGTACTTCTGACCCCACCAAAATTCACCATCGAATCTTGTCTTTTGATCAAATCTATCACAGAATGACCAATGGTATGCGCCGTTATTGGATGGGATAATATGATTTCCGAGATCATCGTCTTTTGACCTAACATGAGTAACAATATTATCAGGAGTACCATTAATAATGTAGAGGTTCCATTTTGGGGTAAAGAAGCAAGAATTTGTAATGGAAACAAAGGAAGATGCTAGGATGATATAGATCAAAAGACGATGCATTGAAATGCTGCAAGTTCAAGAGAAACTTTTTTTATAAATGTAAGAAGTTAGCTTAAAAACTTGTTTTTTCAGCTTATATAAAGAGATGAATTATTAGTATAGCTGGTATTTAAGAACCAAAAATTAATTGAGAGTAATAATGACACGGTTGCTCTAATAAGTTAAAAACTCTTAGAAAATTTGAAATTTTATGTTGAGCTCTTATAATTAAATACAACTTTTAATTCATGTTTTCATAACATTATGTTGATTTACCATCATTTATTTGCTATTTGACCGGTTGTTATCTATTTTATTAAATTGTATATCAAATTAGAATTTTTATTTGATAGATATGCATGTATTGCATTCTACCATATAATATTATTTTTTTATACCCGTGTAATAAATAGATTTTACGTACCGCCACTGTGGCTGTAGCCAGATGGTAAATACTGCGGGCGGGACTAGAATTCAACAAGCTCATATATATTTTAACCCTACTTTTAAATCTACACAAAATGTTTACAACGAAAAATAAACCTTTAACCTTTAGGGTCAATCATTCAATAAAATCCTTTGAGTTGGTTGGAATTTAAAAAAACAAAGAAAGAAACAAGTTAAGTTTTTGCGACAATTTTATATTTCCTATTTTCTTCATGCACGTAACTGAACTTCAAATTATCACGCAGAACTATAAACTACCACTAAACATGGGTTTACGTGGTCATCTTGCATGTTAATCCATAAACCTCATGGGTCTCTTGATATCTCGTTTGGGCCTGCACATTTTCCTGGGTTGCTGTTATTGGGCCATTGCATCAGATGGGCTAACATAGGACATATCAACTATCAACCACACTATGTTACCCTGAGGCCGACGACTCGTATCAGTGGGCTAGATCAAAGTTTAAGGGGGTAATATTTAGGGGACGTTTAGTTCGCAGAATGTTATGTAAATGAATTAAAATTGGAAATAGAATTGGAATCTTGTTAAAATTGATAACGTGTTTGGTTGGTCAATTTTGAGTGAAATTGAAATGTTAATTTTGAACATTCCATTGGATTGTTAAACATTTCATGTGTAAGTGGAAGGAATGTGAATTTCAATGAATGAGAGAAAATTTTCCAATTCCAATTCCATCCATTGACCAACCAAACATGATTTTGGATGGAAAATTTTCCAATTCCAATTCCAATTCTAATTCCTGAGAATTCCGTGAACCAAACGGGGCCTTAGAATAAACATGGAAAACTTGTTGGAAATTACTCTTTTTTTTGTGTGTGTCATAATTGAGGGATATCGTAAGTGCTTTGTTTAGTTTTCAATGTTCAATTCTTAGTATTTCATTATTCACAAATCAATAAATTTATTTATTTCTATTGTTTGTTGTGGAATAATAACATTAACAGTTTAACACTACACTAAACATTTGTAATAGGTTCTTATACTTTATCAAGACTTGACACTAAATAACCTGCAAGTTTGCATGGTAAGATTTTGTTTGTTCTCAATTATATAAATTAATTAAAATGAAACTAACAGGCTGTTTGGCAGCCTCTTAATCAGTCTCTTAATGGTTCAGATGTTTGAATGATTCAGCACTTAATGGTTCAGACTGTTTGTTTCGCGAGCAGATGTCTGAATGGTTCAGACATTTGCCTCTGAATGGTTAAGCATTATACTAATGCTGAATGGTTAAGAGGTCTAATGCTGAATGGTTAATAACTCTTATCTGAATTGGTCAGACATTTGCCTTTAAATAGTTAGACGATATACTAGCTCTTAATGGTTCAGACCTCTTAATGGTTCAACACTTAATGGTTCAGAGCTATTATTGGTTCAGCAATTAATCATTCAGATATTACCAAACAGCCCCTAAGATGATTGAATACCTATATATAACATTGATAGAGATTTTATTTAAACTTAAGCCAAAAAAGGCAGTATATCATCCAATTCATCTTTAGACAAATAAACACACACACATATATATATTACCAATGATAATATCCATCAGGCTTTATTATAGACTAGTTTTAATAAACCCGTGTATTACACGGGTTGAACATATGAAATATTAAATATAATAAAAGTTTATCAAGTATAAAACGATATTTTACGATAAAATATAATTGAAATTACGTATAGTAAGAACAATATGTAATAAAACAATTATATCAACTTTTTAAACTTTTGGTTTAAAACTTTTTTTTTCCGAAAAAAATAATAACTATTTTATTTCAAAACAAACCGTATTAAAAAATATTATTTTTAAATATTTTCTTATTATAAATTTCAATTTTAATTATTTTTTGTTTATAAAAAATTAACTTTTTAAAAACACTAATTTTAAATAAGTTTGATGTTTTGTAAAAATTTCTTATTCTATAAAAATTATTTTTAAAAATAACATTAATAAGAAGATCTTTTCTAAATTTATTAAAAAAACTATTTTTGTTCTAAAAAAGTTAAATAATATTATTGATAATTAAGGTAATTATTAAATAGGAGAGAGAAGTGGGAAAATTTTGGTGAGAGTTAATGTGGTGCCGCCACGTGTCACCCAAGATACTCTTTTATTAGAGTAGAAAGATTACATCATGTTCCATACCATAGCCGAAATATGTAAACTTTCTTCAACCCCAATGTTTTTTAAATGTCCAGTAATTATCAGCAAAAGTTCTATTATATGCAGATACGAAAAATCCGTCAGGTCGTACCAACCAATAACAATGTTGATGATGCTCTTTGTTTAGAGCGCAAGTGCCTCGAATCTCATCATCAAGCAATGCCAACGATTGGAATTTAGAACCCCACCAAAAGTAGCCATAGAAAAGAGTGCGTCCATCAAACCTGTTACAAAATGACCAATTGTAGTTCCCAGTGAGTGGAATTGTATGATCACCAAGATCATCATCTCCTGATTTCACATGAGCAATTATATCATCTTCAATATTACTTATGATATAAATATCCCATTTTGAAGTTATAAAGCATGCATAAGTTATAGAAGGAATCAAAGACGATAGAATGAGAAGAGTCAAAAGGCTATGCATTGCAAGAGATGATGAACAAGCTTAGCCTCACAACATAAACAAGTTTAATGTTTTCACAAAGTCTTCATATAAATATACATATATACACGTATGTATCACATATTATGCATTAAATGTCGGTTTCAAAATAAATTCGAAACTCCAAAATTGTATTTCTTTTAAAACAACAAGCATTAATACCATCGTTACTACGTTATGTTATGCTATTTTATATTATATAATGTAAGGCACCATAATATCACTTGATGTTATGTCATATCATATCATTATATTTTATTGTGGGGTAGTTTTAACATATTCATCTTCATGTAGGCATCTAGAAAATAATAAATATTTAACTATATTATTTTATATACATCTATAATATTATTCCTAAAATTAAACGAAAGATTGACTAAAAAGTATTCATAGTGGATTCACTAATTCTATATTTATTATCAAATATTTAAAAAAAGTTTAAAAATATCACTTCGTTGGATTCACTATCTTTAAACTCTATCATTAAATTATATAGAATTCTTATGGTAATACGTTGGGGGGGGGGGGGGGGGGGGGGGTGGTTTATTATACATACACCATCAACTTTTGTGTGTAAATAATAAAAATATTATAAAATAAACGTTTGTGAGTGAGATAAATATAGAGATAAGAAATAGATGCGGGTGATTTTGAAAAATAATAAATTTAAAGGATGATGATTTTTATTTAAATTATAATGATAACGAGATCAATGCTTTATTTTCCTATAAACTTTGAGCTTGCATGAAGGATCCAAGATGTAAAATAGGAATTATATCTAGAGAATTTGAACATCCGTTAAATTATAAATGATTTTAGATGCACCATTGTAATTTGAACGTCACTTTATAAACAAACATATATTTCATGCATCCAACTTGAAGCATTGGACATATTGTGTAATGGTCTGGGCTCACGATCAAGGGCGGACATATATGTAATTGAGGGGTAGCCTCCGCCAGGGGCGGACCTACATTGCTTGGAGGGGTAGCCTCCGCTACCCCTCAACTTTTTACGCCTAGTGTTAAAAAAAAAAATTACGTTTTTATGTTAAAAATTTTTTTTTACGGTTTTACGTTACCCCTGAGAAAATATAACGTTACCCCTGAAAAATTTTTACGTTACCTCTAAAAAAATTTTAAACTCAAAACTTTATAGAAATTTTTAAATTTTATAAAAATTAATCTAATTTTTATGAAAAATATTAACCTTATTATAAAAATATTATAAAACCCAATTACCCAATTAACATTAAACGCCTAATTTATTTTAAAACCCAATTAATTTTAAAAAGCCCAATTTATTATTAAACCCAACTAATTTTAAAAAGCCCAAATTAAAAAGAAACTAAAAACCCATTTAACATTAAAACACCCAAATCGGCCCCTTCCCCCACCCCCAAATCGAACAGCAGTTCAGGCGCAGGGGCGGACCTGCTGCTGCTGCGATTCTGCTTCTGCTGCTGCGATTCTGCTGCTGCTGCTGCTGCTTGTTTGTGGCTGCTGCTTGCTGCGATTTTGCTGCTGCTGCTTGTTTGTGGCTACTGCGTGCTGCGATCTTGCTGCTTGAAGCCTTAAAGGTAATCTTTCACTTTTTAGGTTTAATTGTTATTTGATTTAATGTTTAGGTTTTATTTACAATTAGGGATTTGTATCGTTATTTGATTTATTTGCAAGATTTCTAGAGTAAAAGATTGAAATTAAAATTAGAGATTTGATATTAAAATGTTATGAATTTGAATTGTGTTATTTATAGAGTAGAAGATTGATTATTGTGTTATTTCTTATAAATTAGGGATTTGGAAGATGAAAAAAAAAGTTCTTACAGGTAATTTTTTTAAAAGAAAATTTCAAGAGGAAGATATTGGTTCTAATAATGATGATAATATTGGATCAACATGTAACGTTCTGTATTTTCCATTTATTTCTTTTATGTAATGTTATTCCTTATTCAATCCTTGTAATCTCAAGACTTGATCATAGTGGAAATATTTTTTTTATATCATTATTGTTGATTAAATGTTTGTGCAACGCTTAAACGCACCGTGTAACTTATCGAGGCTTATATTTTTGGAAAATTATTTATAAGTTTTATTTTTATGGTTCATATGTTAAAATACTTATAATTAATCAAGAGTTATGGTGCAAATTAATAAGTAAAATAAGTTAAGGGGTTGAAATTAAAACCTTGAATTTACTCTATACTCATCTTCCCAACTACTTTCTTTAATGCCCAACCATAATTTTCATCTATAAATACTAGCCCAAATCCCTCCCTAATCACTTTCATCACTTTAAACTCTCTTATAATCTCTCTCATTCCACCCATCAACTTCATCTTTTGCAAGAAATCTTCAAGAGCAACTTGTGAGTTTTAATTAATTATTTATTTTTTTCTTACTTTCTTCTTCCATTTTTTTTACCACTTGGAACAACCTCTTGGACTTAACCACTTAGTCACCAAGGTGAACAAGTAAGGTAAACCCCCCATTTTTTTGAGGTCCAAGTTGGAAATATCCTACTTTTCTTGTCTTGTTTTTAAGCGTTTTATATACTAAACCAAGTCACCAACAACTTTAATGTTGGAAGGCTTGTGTTAAAGTTATATTTCATAAATTTTGAGACTTTTATACCCCATTCTTTCATCTTTATAACACACTAAGTGATCTACAAATCAAGAAGTGGATGAAACCAAACCGAGCCTCCAACCAATGTTGAAAGGCTTGTGTTATGGTCTAAAATGGTGATGTTGAACCTTGGTTCTACAACTAATCTATCCACCATACCCCACTTGAACACTTAGTCAAACTAGTTAGTTTACTTTAGTATTTTTATTTATGTACTCATGACCATCCGAATCACCTTTATGTGGAGATTTTGTGCAATGGTGACAATCTTGAGGTTTGTGGATATCCCCACCTCTAATACATGACTTATATGAATATAACACTTGAGGTTTGTGGATTACCCTACCTCTAATGCATGACTTATATTTATATCTACATAATACTTAATCAAAACCAAATCATAACATCAATCAAACCATGGTTGAATGTTATGTGTTAAGGTAGACATTATACTAATCTTATGATTCCTTATTTTGGACTTCCAATGAGTGACTAATACTCATAAAGAACACATACTACATGGTGCCCAAATAAGTGTCTAAGTAGTATATACTTTCATGTACTTCTCATATTTGTAACTTTTGTATACTTTCAAATTTTAAAATCTCAAACTTTGAATCCTAAGCTTACACCCTTTTGTTTACCTTTTAGGGTGACTTTGGTGACTCAAACCTTTAAATTCATTCATCTATTCTTGTGGATTCTAATCGCCAAACTGTGAGTCATACTTCACCCCTTTTGTTTTAGCACTATTTGGGTTGCAACATGTATCAATTATCAAATACACTCAATCATACATTCAATCAATCTCATTCTAAAACTCAATTCATACAAACATGCCTACTTGTTATACTATTTGTGAATACATGCTAGAATACATTATCTTGCAAGCAATCTAAACCTCCCTTAACATGTATAGCGCTATAGGACTAGCACATCCGCCCTATTATGATGGGTCTATGTTAAGTTATTCAATCTTTACGGTCTTAGTCATTTTTATGCTAAGATTACGCTTGTGGACACTTTGGTTTGATTATTGGCTTGGCATGCTAGCAATGTACAAACTTTAGTATACTTGACTCATGTTGAATTGAGATTTTTTTTTTTTTTTTTTACTATTATGCTATGTATTCAAACTTGTATGCTCACCAACATATTCATATGTTGACCAATATTTTATACATGTTGCAGGAAATGCTTGAAGCTTTATCAAGAAATTCAATTAGGTGGACTTAGAAACACACCAAATCTATCATCTTGTTATGTTTGTTTTAGATTTGAATTTCTCAAAATTATTGTATGTTTATTTGAAACTTTGTAATGTTATGTTGATCAATGAAAATGAAATTTAATCTTAATTTATTATCACTTTAGTTCTATGATGTCTTTAAACAATCTATCACTTCTCGCGCCCCGATGTTTCCGCCATCGGTTGGGGTGTGACAGATTGGTATCAGAGCCATAGTTATAGGGAATTAGGAAAACTTCCATGTTTTGACCTAGACTATGACTAAGAACTCTCGTTAGTAATGCTTATGATTTGTTTGATTATCTTATGTTTATGCAAAAAAAAAAAAAAAAAAAAAAAAAAAAAAAAAAAAACCCTCTAATCTACCTAATCTTGCTCCTCATCTTATTCTCGACCAAAAAGAAATACACCTTTCCTAAGATGTAATCATGCGACGATAATATGAAAACACTCGTATTTTACAAATGAAACGACCTCACCAAAATAGGAGTGAATCCCTTACTTTGGTGATGACTTTCAATCCGCTATTATTGTTTTTATGAAATTAGACCATTAAGATAGGAGTGATTTCCTTACCTTGATGGTAATTTCACTCATCTCACTCTTGTGGACCCTTACCAATGAGTTAGGATTAATTTCCTTACCTCGATGGATAAGTACCAACCACGTTTAGGGAACGACACCACCAAGTTAGGAGTGATATCCATATCTTGGTGACTAGTCCCATTCTTTGATTTTCAATCTCACCAAAGTCTCGAGATTTTGATTGACAAGGGACATGTAGTAACTGGAAGGGCGAATACCGTTACCCGACTTGTCGGCGAGAGTATTTCAACCCATTAAGCCAAAGCATGATTCCCGAACTCAAAAGAAGTCTTGACTACTTTGGATTAGTCTTAGTTCCAAAGCCGGAACATTCCAAGCCTTAATCGAATTTATTTTATGTTTGTAATTGTTATATGCATTTATACTTCAACCTTTTTCCTTTTTTCAAGATCGAATCATCCGAATCGCGCTAATCTCTCGGCCTACAACGCTAATAATCAAGAACCAACAAAAATTTAAAAGCTTTTATTTTTGTTTAGCTAATTCTTTTGTGTGGTTTGAAACCTACTTGTTTAGGTGTTATGCTATCATGTCTAAATATGCAAAAATTATTTTAAACACTATTGATCAAGTCTTATAATTCTTTTTGACCTACATTATAGATGTCTTCCAAATCCCATAGAAGCTCCAAGCAAAGTTCCAACAAGAAAATGGTTGCTTTCATGGCTAAGCAAATGGCCCGAGTAATTCCCGATATTGTTAAGCAAATCAATGCCACCCCTAGCCTAAACGCTTCAGTTGAATCCCGAAACCCTACTCCCAAAACCTCAGCCTTTTCCTATAAGCACTTCAAGTCATGTGGCCCCGAACCCTTCACGGGTGAAGGGGGTGCCTCTAAGATGCTTGAATGGTTTGATAGCATTGAAGTCACATTCATTAATAGCGAATGTCCCGACGAACTTCGGACTCGTAGTGCCACCGGTGTCTTCACATCGAGGGCACTTGAATGGTGGAAAAGTGAAAGGAGCACTCGTGGAAACGAGGTCGCCTTCTCCCTACCATGGGAAGAAGTGAAGCAACTCATGATAGATGAGTTTTGCCCTCCTCATGAAATGCAAAGTCTTGAAGAGGAATTTTGGAACCTCAAACAAATTGGAGGTGACAACTTAACTTACACCATTCGCTTCAAGCAGCTTAGTATCCTTGTCCCTCATTTGGTCAACACCACCGATCGAGCCATAGCCAAGTACATAAAAGGCCTTCCCTCTATTATCCGTGACTCCGTCACCGTAGCCGAACCCTTCTCACTTGAGCGAGCCATCCGGTTGGCGGCTACCTTGTCCGACAACCAAGTGAAGGACGGATCCTTGTCTCTTAAAAGCCCCTCCAAAACCGCCCATCAAGCCATCTCCGAAACACCTAAGGAACCCAAAGACTCAAAAACACCATCCAAAGACACCCGTCACAACAAGAAACGCAAGTTTCAAAGCCGCAACTATGCCGTGACAACACCAACAACCCAAGCTCCCATCAACTCGAACCAAGAACCACCTAAGAAAGCTTACACCGGTACATTCCCCAAATGTGTCAATTGCCAATACCACCATCCACCCGCCTCTCAGTGCCGTCAATGCACAACATGCAACCGTTATGGGCACTTTGCCTCATCATGTCGAAGTGGTACTAGCTCACACGGTAACCCACCTTTGGCTCACGCCGATACCCAAAGACCCCCGACTAATGCAAACGGTCGTGCTTGCTTCAAATGTGGTGACCCAAACCATCTTGCTCCTCAGTGCCCCCGCAAGAATCAAGTTCAAGTGCAAGCGCCACGTGGACGCGCATTTAACATAAATGCGCATCAAGCTCAAAACGACAGTGACGTCGTAAACGGTACGTTTCTTATAAATGGAGTTTATGCTTCTGTGTTATTTGATACTGGTGCGGATAAAAGTTTTGTTTCCGTAAAATTTGAACCAATGTTAAAATGTACACGTTCTAAATTGCCAAAATCATTCACCGTTGAAGTCGCTAACGGAAAATCTGTCACCGTTGATTCCATTCTCTTTGATTGCATTTTAAATCTTAATGAACATGAATTTCCCATCGAACTCATACCCATGCAGTTGGGTAGCTTTGATGTCATAGTAGGCATGGATTGGCTTGCCAAGGTTCGTGCCGAAGTCGTTTGCTTTAAAAAATATATCCGTATTCCTCTTCCTTCTGGCGACGCCTTACAAATCTATGGCGAGAAACCCTCAAACGGACTCAAACTTATGTCCTGTACGGAGGCACGGAAGTGCTTACGTCAGGACTGTATTGTCTTTTTAGCCCATGTTGTGACAGAAAAAGAAAAGGGAAAGAGTGTGAAAGACATTCCAATCATTTGCGACTTTCCCGACGTGTTCCCTGAAGATCTACCCGGCCTTCCTCCCGCTCGTTCTATTGATTTTCGGATTGATCTCATACCCGGTGCTACACCTGTTGCTAAATCTCCCTACAGACTTGCACCCTCGGAAATGCAAGAGCTAGCTAGTCAACTTCAAGAGTTGGTTAATAAAGGCTTCATACGTCCTAGCTCATCCCCTTGGGGTGCTCCAATTCTTTTTGTTAAGAAGAAGGATGGTTCGTTCCGCATGTGCATTGACTATCGTGAACTCAATAAACTCACTGTCAAAAACCGTTATCCTCTTCCTCGTATCGATGATCTCTTTGACCAACTCCAAGGAGCAACTTGTTTCTCAAAAATCGACCTGCGATCTGGTTATCATCAGCTTCGAATCCGTGAAGAAGATATTCCAAAAACCGCTTTCCGCACAAGGTATGGTCATTACGAGTTCATGGTTATGCCTTTTGGTTTGACCAATGCACCCGCAGCCTTTATGGACTTAATGAACCGTGTGTGCAGACCTTACTTGGATCGTTTTGTAATTGTATTTATTGACGATATTCTAATCTATTCTAAAACCAAATCCGAACACGAACGACACTTACGTTTAATCTTGGAACTTCTTCGAGCCGAACGACTATACGCCAAATTCTCCAAATGTGAATTTTGGTTGAAAGAAGTTCAATTCCTTGGCCATATCGTAAGTGAAAAAGGCATTCATGTTGATCCTACAAAAATCGATGCCGTCAAAGGGTGGATTGCTCCTAAATCCCCTACCGAAGTACGTTCTTTCCTCGGATTGGCGGGTTACTACCGTCGATTCATCTCCAACTTTTCAAAAATCACGATTCCTCTCACCTCTTTGACCCAAAAAGATAAACCTTTTGTTTGGGGTCCCAAACAAGAGGAATCCTTTCAAACCCTCAAGCGTATGCTCTGTGACGCACCCATCCTAACCCTTCCCGATGGAAATGACGATTTCGTGGTTTATTGTGACGCTTCTAATCAATGTCTCGGTTGTGTCCTTATGCAACGAGGCAAGGTTATCGCTTATGCGTCAAGACAACTCAAAACCCACGAGAAAAACTACACTACCCATGATCTCGAACTCGGAGCCGTTGTTTTCGCTTTAAAGATTTGGAGGCACTACCTTTATGGTACTCAATGCGTGGTTTTCACTGATCATAAGAGCCTCCAACATATCTTTAATCAAAAGGATCTCAACATGCGTCAACGACGATGGGTTGAATTGTTGAACGACTATGATTGTGAAATTCGCTACCACCCCGGAAAAGCGAATGTTGTGGCTGATGCTCTTAGCCGAAAGAGTCACGCCAATGCTCATAGCATTTGTGTAACCAATCGCGTTCGTTGTTTGCAAATCCAAACCAACATTGAAACTCGTATTCGCGAAGCCCAACACTCATCGGTCGTCGAAAACAATTTGTATAACGAGATGCAATGTGGCGTTGAAGACCAGCTTGAGTCTAAATCTAATGGAATTCTCCATTACCTCAATCGTATTTGGATTCCGAACCGTGACAACCTTCGTGCTCTTATAATGAATGAAGCACATAAATCACGATATTCCATTCACCCGGGTGCAGACAAGATGTATCAAGATCTTCGTTGTACTTATTGGTGGCCAGGCATGAAAAAGGATATCGCTCTTTTTGTAGCCAAATGCCTCACTTGTTCAAAAGTCAAGGCTGAACACCAACGACCCTCTGGTTTACTCGAGCAACCTGAAATCCCGAGATGGAAGTGGGAGGGTATCGCAATGGATTTTATCACCAAACTCCCTCGAACATCCTCCGGCCATGATAGTATTTGGGTAATCATTGATCGATTGACCAAATCAGCTCATTTCCTTCCCATCCGCGAAGACTATTCCGTTGAAAAGCTAGCTCGTATCTACACTTCTGAAATCATTAGCCGTCATGGTATCCCTCTCGATATCATCTCCGATCGTGATGGTCGATTCACTTCTCGTTTCTGGAGAACTTTTCAGATAGCTTTGGGCACTCAACTCAATCTTAGTACGGCTTTTCATCCTCAAACTGATGGACAAACTGAACGTACTATCCAAACTCTCGAAGATATGCTTCGATCTTGTGTTATCGATTTTGGTGGCAACTGGGATGTACACCTACCATTGGTTGAATTTTCGTACAATAACAGTTATCACTCTAGTATCGGCATGGCACCCTTTGAAGCTCTTTATGGTCGCAAATGTCGTTCACCTATTTGTTGGCACGAGATCGGCGAGACACAAGTCACCGGTCCCGAAATCATTCAAGAGACAACGGATAAAATCTTGCAAATCCGCGACAACTTACTTGCCGCAAGAAGCAGACAAAAGAGTTATGCCGATAAACGACGAAAGCCTTTGGAATTCAATGTCGGTGATCTCGTACTCCTCAAGGTATCTCCTTGGAAAGGAGTAGTGCGCTTTGGTAAGAAAGGAAAACTTGCCCCCCGATATGTAGGTCCTTTTAAGATTCTCGAAAGAATTGGTAAGGTGGCATATCGACTTGATCTACCACAAGAACTTAGCAACGTTCACCCGACCTTCCATGTCTCTAATCTCAAGAAGTGCCTAGCTGACGAAGGACTTCAGATTCCGCTTGACGACATACGTGTCGACGATACCATGCATTTTGTTGAAAAACCTGTTGAAATCATGGATCGTGGAGAGAAGCAACTCAAGCGAAGTCGTATTCCAATTATTAAGGTGCGTTGGGAAGGAACGCGTGGTCCAGAATTTACTTGGGAACGTGAAGATCAATTCAAGATCAAGTACCCGCATCTTTTCCCAGAATCTTCTTCTAAATAAATTTCGGGACGAAATTTCCTAAAGTAGGGGAGACTGTAACGTTCTGTATTTTCCATTTATTTCTTTTATGTAATGTTATTCCTTATTCAATCCTTGTAATCTCAAGACTTGATCATAGTGGAAATATTTTTTTTATATCATTATTGTTGATTAAATGTTTGTGCAACGCTTAAACGCACCGTGTAACTTATCGAGGCTTATATTTTTGGAAAATTATTTATAAGTTTTATTTTTATGGTTCATATGTTAAAATACTTATAATTAATCAAGAGTTATGGTGCAAATTAATAAGTAAAATAAGTTAAGGGGTTGAAATTAAAACCTTGAATTTACTCTATACTCATCTTCCCAACTACTTTCTTTAATGCCCAACCATAATTTTCATCTATAAATACTAGCCCAAATCCCTCCCTAATCACTTTCATCACTTTAAACTCTCTTATAATCTCTCTCATTCCACCCATCAACTTCATCTTTTGCAAGAAATCTTCAAGAGCAACTTGTGAGTTTTAATTAATTATTTATTTTTTTCTTACTTTCTTCTTCCATTTTTTTACCACTTGGAACAACCTCTTGGACTTAACCACTTAGTCACCAAGGTGAACAAGTAAGGTAAACCCCCCATTTTTTTGAGGTCCAAGTTGGAAATATCCTACTTTTCTTGTCTTGTTTTTAAGCGTTTTATATACTAAACCAAGTCACCAACAACTTTAATGTTGGAAGGCTTGTGTTAAAGTTATATTTCATAAATTTTGAGACTTTTATACCCCATTCTTTCATCTTTATAACACACTAAGTGATCTACAAATCAAGAAGTGGATGAAACCAAACCGAGCCTCCAACCAATGTTGAAAGGCTTGTGTTATGGTCTAAAATGGTGATGTTGAACCTTGGTTCTACAACTAATCTATCCACCATACCCCACTTGAACACTTAGTCAAACTAGTTAGTTTACTTTAGTATTTTTATTTATGTACTCATGACCATCCGAATCACCTTTATGTGGAGATTTTGTGCAATGGTGACAATCTTGAGGTTTGTGGATATCCCCACCTCTAATACATGACTTATATGAATATAACACTTGAGGTTTGTGGATTACCCTACCTCTAATGCATGACTTATATTTATATCTACATAATACTTAATCAAAACCAAATCATAACATCAATCAAACCATGGTTGAATGTTATGTGTTAAGGTAGACATTATACTAATCTTATGATTCCTTATTTTGGACTTCCAATGAGTGACTAATACTCATAAAGAACACATACTACATGGTGCCCAAATAAGTGTCTAAGTAGTATATACTTTCATGTACTTCTCATATTTGTAACTTTTGTATACTTTCAAATTTTAAAATCTCAAACTTTGAATCCTAAGCTTACACCCTTTTGTTTACCTTTTAGGGTGACTTTGGTGACTCAAACCTTTAAATTCATTCATCTATTCTTGTGGATTCTAATCGCCAAACTGTGAGTCATACTTCACCCCTTTTGTTTTAGCACTATTTGGGTTGCAACATGTATCAATTATCAAATACACTCAATCATACATTCAATCAATCTCATTCTAAAACTCAATTCATACAAACATGCCTACTTGTTATACTATTTGTGAATACATGCTAGAATACATTATCTTGCAAGCAATCTAAACCTCCCTTAACATGTATAGCGCTATAGGACTAGCACATCCGCCCTATTATGATGGGTCTATGTTAAGTTATTCAATCTTTACGGTCTTAGTCATTTTTATGCTAAGATTACGCTTGTGGACACTTTGGTTTGATTATTGGCTTGGCATGCTAGCAATGTACAAACTTTAGTATACTTGACTCATGTTGAATTGAGATTTTTTTTTTTTTTTTTTTTTACTATTATGCTATGTATTCAAACTTGTATGCTCACCAACATATTCATATGTTGACCAATATTTTATACATGTTGCAGGAAATGCTTGAAGCTTTATCAAGAAATTCAATTAGGTGGACTTAGAAACACACCAAATCTATCATCTTGTTATGTTTGTTTTAGATTTGAATTTCTCAAAATTATTGTATGTTTATTTGAAACTTTGTAATGTTATGTTGATCAATGAAAATGAAATTTAATCTTAATTTATTATCACTTTAGTTCTATGATGTCTTTAAACAATCTATCACTTCTCGCGCCCCGATGTTTCCGCCATCGGTTGGGGTGTGACACAACAACTCCTTTGAGATCAATTCCCTCGGTTTCAATTCCTTCGGGTTCAATTCCTTCGGGTTCAATTCCTTCGATCCCAAATGGACTTGATTTGAATGATCTTCCTTCTGACCCCTTTGATAGGCCTCCTATTGCTAGATCCCTTAAATATTAATGTACGGTAAAAAAAAAATTTAAATTACGTTACCCCTGAAATATATTTCTAGATCCGCCACTGGCCTCCGCTACCCCTCAACTTGTTACGGGTAGTGTAAAAAAAAAATTTACGGTTTTATGTAAAAGGAAAGTTTCGGTTTTACGTTACCCCTGAAAAGAAATTACGTTACCCCTGAAAAGAAATTACGTTACCCCTAAAAATAATTTAAACTCAACACTTCACAAAAAGTTTTAAATTTTATAACTAAAAGTCTAATAATTTATAAAAAAACAATACATTATATAAAAACATAAATAACCATTACCTATTATCCATTACCCATTACCAAATAAAATAAAAAATCAAAATACCCATTACCCAAGCCAATACAATAATAAGCCCAAATATAAAAATTATATATATACTAATTATTTGTATGCATTATAAGTTGTATCATGTGCTTTATGGGATGTACCCATTTTTTTTTTTAATCTTTAACCTTTTTATTTAACCCAATACTTTTACATATTTTATAATTTAGCCTCAATATATTTTACCTTTCAACTTTGGTCCTCTATACTTTTCAAATTTTACAAATTTCCCGTTATAATTTAGCCGAACGTGTGTGTGTTGTTCAACGGTTTTTTACTTATTTTTTCCAGTTTGATGATCACGTCATAACGCGCTGGTCCTAGATCAATTTACTTATTGTTTTTTTTTTTGCTTGCGTAAGTGTATGGATCAATGTTTTTACGCCTACTTTTTATTTGATTTATTTTTTTCGTTTTATTGGTATCTTCAGTGTTGGTGGTCATTGGCGGTGGTGTGTCATTAATATTATTTAGCATGGTTTTACGCCTCCCATTGCAACACAAGTAAGCTTAATACTAGTATATAACATAACAAAACAATATCCTTTTTTTCAATGGTCATACACATTTTATTTATTCTTTTATGCAAAAGAAAAAGGAAAATGAAGAAAGAAAATGAAATAATTGACTTTTTTGTTAGAAAACCTTGAAAATTTGTATCGAAATATTAGAAATGTTGTTAGAATAATGAGAGTATGGCTCAAATTCAAACTTATATAAAAATTTATTAAAACTCAATTTTAAAAGTAAATGATAATAAAATAAAAATAGATGATATAAAAAATGTATGAATGTACTATGAATGCTCTTATATGGTTATTTGTTTATCACGGACATTTTATGTTTAATTTAATGATTCTAGTTATTATTTGAACTTGAAATTTTGAAAACATGAATCGTTTTGATGTGAAAAGAAAGTATTAAAAGATGAAAACGTGTACGAAACATTATAAAATTTAAGTTTTTTTATTTCTTTTGGTATTGTATTTTTGTTAATAATTCAATGCATTTTAATTACGTGTATTCCGACCCGATCCGACTCGACTCAATCGAACAACCCTAAATTTTATTTTTGTTTCGTTAGAAGCTAGATATAAAAAATAGTGACCCTGTAGGAAATAATTCCTGGTTCCGCCACTACGTGTACGGTAAAAAAATTTTTACGTTATCCCTGAACTTATCTTCTAGATCCGCCATTGCTCACGATTGTAATAGTATAGTTTATAAAAAAATAACATAAAAGTTATTCATTATTAGATAATTAGTTGCAACTACATTTAAACTAAAAAGTCAACAAACCATGTTCGTTCTCTTTACCTTATTAGTCATTTTTAACTTTTTTCTTTTATTTATAACCTTGTCATCGGTTTCATGTCATCGTTCATTATTTTTAGGGTAGATAGAGAAAGAGAGAGCATGACAGAGCCAATAGATCGAGTGAGAAAAGGAGATAGATAGATAAGAAGTTGAAGGTGTCAATGAGGAGTATTTGGTGGTGGTCTAATTGGTTGCCAACTTGGTTGAATTTAACATGTGGGGTTTGATGGTTTCTGAAGTTGTTGCGACCATAGCCTTCTCCTCCAACGACGACAATTTAAATTTTGAAAACCCAAGACATGAAAAGTTAGCCAAACGGAAACACTTGGCTAAAAAACTTAAGTGGGGAGATGAAGTCTATGAGCCTAGGAGGAAAGGGAGGGGGGGGGGGGGGGGGGATAAGGTTATTGGGTAGGTTTCTCTTACGTCCCAACGGCAGTCTTTTTTTTTTTTTTTTTGCTTATTTTTATTTTTATTATTAATATTTTAATATCAATAGATGCTTTATTTTCATTACATATCTACTTAATATAAAAAAAAAACTTAAGATATCTATCACTTTAAAGACTAAATATATTACAATTGTGTGAAAAATGATCTAAACGTTTAATTGTTCAAAGTTAGTCACTACAACAGTAAGTCGAACGAATTACATCAAGTTTTCATTTAATTAATTCTAATGACAATTTAACATAAAAGCGTCTTTAGTCGTTTAAAATGAAACTACTCTATTCATTTGTATGCATTTTGATTTGAGTAAAAAACATTATACTATAACTTATTTATTAATATCGGTGGTTCAAAGCCACCGACTTCACTTCTAAATAAATATATGTATTTCTAAACCCATACACAAAGTGGTGATGGCTCAAGCCCAGGCCTTTTAATTGTGAGATGCAAATTTGATTCTTGCATTTTGTGTTTTTTTCTTTTTCTTTTTGGGTTCTTTTGATTTTTGTAACATTTTCCTTATATTTTTCACTTTAAATTATCATTTTTTAAATTACTAAATCGTGACGGGCGAGACATAATATTGGTTATATATATTTGTAAATTCATATGTTTCTTCTACGTACTTATCCACGCTAATGTCATTATCCAACGCACATAGCGTATTCGCATGTTAATCGATTAAAAATATATATATTTCAACGTTTTGACATTATTTTTAACGTATTCGTACGACACTTGAGTTTACGTATATGTTTTTTTTTTAAATACAAAACACCGAAAACGTTGGTTGTTCACCGTTAATTGCACCTCAACGAGTGAGTTTAAGTAAAGTATATTATCTTCTATATAAATAATAAAAAACATTGATTTTTTCACAATGCAAGACGTTGTAAATCGATATAAATTCGAGTTTGTCTACATTTTAACGTAAATTTTATTCGGAAAGCTAGGTCAAAATAAAACGTTTATGCGCCTATTTTTAAGTATGTTTTGAGTTTGTTACGTTTTGCTGTAAATTTTGTGGGGAAACGAGTGAGGTCAAATATAATACGTTTTAATTAGAAGTCATAAATTCGAGTTACTTTACGTTTCGATATAATTTTAGTTTGAAAACGAGACTGGGCGATTGTAGCTAAACTTTATCACGCTTATATGCTCTTTGAGTCTGGCTATGATTCAATGTAAATTTTATTTGAAGTCGCGTCAAAATAATACGTTTTCATTCGGATGATGCACATTCAAATTACTCTACGTTCCGATATAAATTTAGTTCGAAATGAAGGCACGTCGATTGTATCTTATATTTTATCACGCCGCGTACGTCGTCGGCTTAAAGCGCGGCGGGTAAAAAGCTAGTTATATGAAAGTAGCAATTACGTTCTTATCTTTTTTATTCAATTAGTTGATAATTCCCCCTTTTTGTTAAACTAATTTGTTCCGTTAAATATTTCATACTTCTAACAAAACAACATTCTATTATCGACTATAACTTTAAATACATCGTATTTATCACACATATGTATTTTTAAGTAGATAAGGTATTATTTAACAAACGTGAGGAGTATAATTACTTATGTTTTGGCATCTCTCTTTAAATATATACGTTCTAAATCAATTGCATTTCTATCACTCAATCTCCTCACGTATGCGCTACCTTTCTTCTTCATCAATCAACCATCACCTTCTTCAATCTCCATCTCAAACAATTATTATCCTAAAAGATCATCAATTCTCTGTAATTTAGGTAACTTTTACTCCCTCTGTACCTTTAATTTGAATTCTATGGGGCTTAATTTGTGATGTTAATTGATAGACGCAGATATGAATCGAAACCCTAAATCTGCTTTATGATTCTCAATTTCCGACTGTATAACGATTCGTGATGGCACTCGTTCATACACATACATGATGACAGTTTGTAACAGATTACGTTCGTGAAATTGTTCAAAAGTTTACTTTCATCTTGTTATGTTTGATTTCATAAGTTTTCAATGGTATGCTGATCATTGTGGGTAATTTTTGAAGTAGCAAAGTAAGCATCTTGTGGACGATCAATCCTAAGGAATTCATCGAACATTTGCTTGTGGAGGAATTGAATATTACTTTTTGTTTTGTTTTCTTTCACCAAATTAAGGGAATTCATCAGAACTATCATCAAGTTTATCTTTTTTTAAGGGTTTGTTGGGTGGTAGTAGGGCAATTGGTAGAGGAAACAAAACAATTGCACCGAATATGACGATGATTGTTATCTTTCATTATTTTCCCTTAAATTATTTGAGTGATTTTAGAAGTTTTGTCCTCTTTTGGTGTAGTATTTATCTGATAGATCAGAAGCTAAACACATAAATACAGGCTTCCATTGTCAGACCTTGTTATTTTAACATCTTTCCTTTAAAGTTTCTTGTTTAAAAGTCTGAAAATTGAAAATTTTTTTGTTGATGAATAAACAATACAAGCTCTGTTAAAGTGCAAAATAGGATTTAAGTGATGATTGCTTTAAGTGTGGGCTCTTATCTCTAATGATTATATAAATTATTGATGCTGCATGAAGTTAAAATATCAAGCAGTTGTTCAGACCCACCAGTTCAATATTGTAACAAATATGTTAGGTGCCAACCTTATCTTGATTTTGAATATCACTGGCAAGGAAAATATTGAAAAAAGAAATAGAAAACCTTATCTACTAAGCAGTGGTACAATAATTACTCTTTTTGTCATACCATAGTGAACTTTAGTTCTTATGGATGCACTCTGATGTCAAGTTTCTGCTTCACATGACCCCATACAATTATATATGTACCACTCACAAGCTGGTTGGCACTATGTATGAAAACAGTAATATTTTTATCTGAAGTCCTAATATTTTTTTTGTTATCTGTTTCAGACACCATCATTTAAGAATCAAATGGCTATGGAGCAATATCTTCATGATTCATTGCCACAAGACAACTTTAACAAAGAAGATGAGGCTTCTTTAAACAAGTGGAAATCCTCAAGTGAATCCATTGATGAGTCTGAGAACTGTTCTTCAGGTGGATTTGACTGTAATATATGTCTAGACACTGTAAACGATCCAGTGGTGACGTTATGTGGGCACCTCTACTGCTGGCCTTGCATTTACAAATGGATCCACCACCAAAAGAACCCACCCGAATACCCAAAAAATGTGCAGTGCCCTGTTTGCAAAAGTGAAGTCTCACAAAAGACTTTAATCCCATTATACGGCCGTGGGCAGACCGCAGAACCTTTAACTGATAATAAAGAGGACATCAGTATCCCCCGCAGGCCCATTAGTCCCAGATGTAACGAGCCAGCTCAGCAGCTTACGCACCGCCATTATCAGCATGCACCGATGCCTGTGGCTGTGTCTGGTATTGGTGGCATGACTATGACAAATATGATTAATCCTACTAGTCCAACAACTGGCGTACTTGGAGAGATTGTGTATGAGAGGATTTTTGGTAATTCACACTCTACTTTATTCGCGTATCCAAATTCGTATAATTTAGCAGGGGTAAGCACTCAACGCGCAAGAAGGCAGGCTATGCAGGCTGATAGATCTTTGAGCCGAATTTGCTTTTTCTTACTTTGTTGTATAATTTTGTGCCTACTTTTATTTTGAAAGACCCTTTTCCTTCGTCTTTGCCTTTGTATATCTGTAAAAGTTTATGAGTAGTTTGATAGCTTTACCTCTGGTTCTGCAACCTTTGGTTGTTAATTATCGTATATATGCACCTATTTGTGAACTTTGATCGTTTGAACTTACTCGTTGAAATTGTTTTTTGGTGTTTTTAGACAATTTCAAGAAGTTATGAGGAGGCTTCCTTCTAATTTCTTACCTGATTGGTAGTTTATTGCGTTCAATATGGTGTTAATGTGGTTATCAAGCCTAGTGAAAGAAGATATCGACCACTAGTGAAAAAGTTCTAGTTTTGTCAGCGGTAAGTACAAAAGAAAGAAAAAAGTCATCAAGAAAGAAAAAGTGGTCTGTACAGTTTTAGATTTTAGCATAAGTTGAATAGTAACAATTTTTTGTATGATTGCTATTATATTTATTTTTGCATAAGTTGAAAGAAAAAAAATGGTCCGTATAGTTTTATATTTATTTTTTCATTTTAAAATGTGTATTAGTATTAGATTTAGTTACATTCGGTGACCTGACCAAGAAAGAAATACCTCAAACATCAAAATATAAAAGATACACAAACATCATTAATTTTTTTTTTCTAATCCCTCTTGATGCAGGAGCATCTATGAATTTATATTTAGATTTTATTCAAATTAATTATCTTTTTAGTTTATTTAGTTATCTTTTCTATATTTATCATTATCTTTAGTTTGTTAGTATTTAGTATAAATAGAGAATTAGGTTAACATTTGTGAGAAGTTTTTGATTAAGTTTGCATTAAATAACTTGTGTTCTTGGAACCTTTTGGTTCGTTTATCGTTTTTGATTAACTATTTGTTCTTGAGCCATTTGATCGCTTCCCTTCCTGCATCATTTGGTATCAGAGCTATTGGTTTGTCAAATGGCTCTACGTGAAGACGGGTGTTTTTATGTTCGAAGAGTCGCCGACCGAGGCATCAACAAGAACATTGGTGGTTCACGTGCTAGTGGAGATGGAGTCAACCATGATCGTAGATTCGCCGGACGAGGCAATGAGATCGGGGACCGTGACCCACGGGATTTTGAGATCAAACGACTCAAGCGACGAGTCCGAGATCTCGAGTTGCAACAAGAGATTAAATGGCTCCGACAAAGGGTCCGACACCTCGAGTTGCAACAGGATACGATCCAGACGGAAACCGAGTCGAGCACCATCGTCGGGGACGAATGTGGCGACGGAGAGCAGCATCCGTTTAGTCGTCACCACCCCGGTTCTTCGAACCAATCTGTCCAGAATTTTTACCAAAAGACATACCGAGGTTTGATGAAGATGAAATTAAGATAGATGAAGAAGAATATTTGTTGGTAACGATGGCTCTTAGTGGGTCTTATAATCAAGATCACCGACATGAAAGGCGTGAAGAACATGAGTCCTCTATAATTTCTTCAGGTTTGTTTGATTCGTTACATAAAAATAATCATGAGACTGAATATACGAACACCACTGCTACTATTTCTGGTGATTGTTTTAAGGTGAGTACGATGGTTGATGGTGGTTTCACAACAATTGAGGGTTTGCCGAAGGTTGGAGCACCTGTATATGGGAAACATGGTTCTGTCTTGGAAACTCAAACAACCATTCCGAATTTTGAGAATGATTTTCATAATCGAATGGAAACTTCGGGTGTTTCAATGTCATTTAAAATTGAAAATGAGGTTGTTATTGATGTGGATTTGCATTCTCAAAATATGAATATTTATGTGGATAAGCACACAAAGAACTATTCAAACGGTGGGATTAATATGAGTCTTCCACATATGCTAGAGAATGTTCATCAAATAATTACGAATAAGGACCCACTACAAAGTAAGCTTTTAGGCCCTTCAAATACAACAGGGTATTTGTGTCGTAAGCAAAGTGGATCATTACTTGAACACCCTATGACGTTAGTGAACAAGAGAGGTCGAGACGTTCCATTCGACCCCGGTGGCTTTGGTCCGAAGACAAAACTCGAGGACGAGTTTTTCTTAAAGACGGGGAGTATGATGCAGGAGCATCTATGAATTTATATTTAGATTTTATTCAAATTAATTATCTTTTTAGTTTATTTAGTTATCTTTTCTATATTTATTATTATCTTTAGTTTGTTAGTATTTAGTATAAATAGAGAATTAGGTTAACATTTGTGAGAAGTTTTTGATTAAGTTTGCATTAAATAACTTGTGTTCTTGGAACCTTTTGGTTCGTTTATCGTTTTTAATTAACTATTTGTTCTTGAGCCATTTGATCGCTTCCGTTCCTGCATCACCTCTATTGAAAGTTCTTTAGGCTGGGGTGAGGACGCGAGGTATCCATTCGTCCCAAAGGCTTTCGACGGCACCAAAGTTGGAGACGGTGTTCCCCAGTCACTTTCTCGTACCACATTATGCTTCCATCCTGGTTGAGCCTTCATCTTCATCTATATTTTCTTTGTTGCTTCTTTAATTCGGCGATGAAGATGTTACAACCCCGTATCCATTGGTGTGAAAATCATCATCTTTCTACCACCTCTCCCTTTCTTTTTCTACCACATCACCCATGCACGCCATCATTATGCTCTCAGACCCAGCCACCTTACATATATAATAATCGAATCGAATTCATGTTAATCAAATCAGATAAGTTGAATTTTAAAACTTCCAAACATAATTTGAATACAAAATTTGATTTTTAGTCACATATAATTCGATTAGGATTTAGGGTTCAAATTCCTATAGTATTTGAATTTATACGATTTGAACTTGGTAAAAGAAAATTAATAAATATTAAGTATTCTAAATATAATAATGAATCTGATTGGTTTCTCGAGAGTTCTTTTATTTTTTTCAACCCAAAACTTTGTTAAAACATAAAAAAATGATTAAAATACAGTGATTATTCATCTACCTTGAAATTAAAAAAAATATTATAAACAAATTTTATTTATTTATGAGTGTAGGTAACCTTTAAAAGTGAAAAAGAACATATGAAAAAAATTAATAATTTTTACGTAAATATCATACACATTTATACGTAGAAGCGAGAAGAACTAAACAATTTAGGTTTGTTCTCATTGTTCTCGTAATAATTTAGTGTTCTACAATAAATTTCACCATCTACAACTAGTTATCTATAGACAAAAATAATAAAATAAATACATATTTCAAATTTGAATTTTGAGTCGAATTAAAAATCAAAAATTTGAAAATCGATATTAGGCATCGAATCAAATTCGAATTTGATAATTCAAAAGAGATTACTAATTGTTGATTATTGATTTGAGTTTTCCGAACCTGATTCAAAGCGCCTCTAAATCTTCAATACTAATTTTGTGAAAAGAATAATTTATAAACAAAGAAAATGAAAAATTTATGGTTTTTTATCTCGAGCCCATTAGACGTTTTGTTCTCCACTAATTTCATATCATACTTGATTAATCTCAACTAAACACACAAAAAAAGTCATTACTATTATAGATTATTGATGTTATCAAGACAAGCCTCCTTGGCCTCATAATAAAAGAGGCTTTTAATAACCCTAATATTTGATGGATGAAATTCTAAGTTTTTTAGATCCTATATCTATTCAATAAATCAATTTATGCTGGCTGGGCTTCGTTAGCCGCAATATCAGTAGTTTAGCCATCTTTTGTGGTGGACAAGCTTCTACGTCTACACTTTCCTAAAATGATCATAATGAAATAGTTTTAACTTATCTGAGTAAAAATAATATTCTTATACAATTCACTTTTTTTCTCTCTCAATTTTCATCCTTAATTAGATAACTTGTGTCTTTGAACAACAATATATACACGAATCTATGCATAATATGATGTCATATATTGTATAAGTTTAACTAATTATTGATGAAAAAAAAAATCAGAATCACAACCGAGTGCACTTGATTCTATATATGTAGCCATAGCACACTCAAAGAAATGATTATTTATGTGAATTTCGCCATTTGGTTTGATAGTTTAATACATCGTTCTAATAGATTGGAAATTAGTATACCATTTTAGGAATAGTAATAGATAAGTATGTAATACATCGTTGTAAAAATATTAATGTGATTTTCCCAACAAGAGCCCTTAACTTTGAGATATATGTTTTTGTTATTATCATTTAACTAATATCTTTTTGTATCATTTAACTAATATATTTTTGAGTCGTTTTAATGATATCTTTATTTAGTCACTGATCTTAACAATTTAGTGGATGACAACATGCGTGCAATATGTGGATTCTACCGTTTTTGAAAAAACAAGAGCCATAACTGAGTTCTTGTTTAGAAGCTAAAACATTAAATATTAAATAATAGATAGGGTGGCTAACGAAGGACAAGAGCGTTCTAGAATCATCCTTTGCATGTCACTCGTTCCAAAAGTTACAGCTTTTACTTTTTCAGATTTAATAAGTTTTTTTATCCTGTGCGTTGCAGCGGTATCGTACGCAGCCTAATAAAATATAGGCTACAATCGATCCAACTGGTTTCTTGAATTTATTTTACGTCAATATGTCTTGAATTTATAATGTTGAATGAAAATGTATTATATTTGACTTGACTTTTTTCTAAACAGAATTTATGTCAAAACATAAACTTCATCTCCGAACAAAATTTACATCGTAACATAGAGTAAATGAAAATGTATTATATTTGACCACACACGTTTCCAGACAAAACTTATGTCGAAATGTAAACCAATTTATATCATACATAAAAATAAGCACGAAACATTTTATATTTGATCCAACTCATTTCTGAACAAAATTTAAACGTAGACGTATGTCGAAACGTAGACTATCTTAAAACGTATATAAAAATTGGCACACAAACATTTCATATATGACTCGAGTCGTTTCTAATTACGTTTAAACGTAGATGGACTTGAAATTTATACCGACATATACACAAACATAAAGTAAAATTGTAAAGGGTAAACCCAAAATTTTATAAACCTGAGAGGGTTAAAGTAACATTTTATAAAGTTTTCAAAAAGTATTAAAGGATGAAAATATAAAGATCGAAAGTGGGAAAATAATTGTGTTACATACCAATTTATTGTTTTCTAAATATAAAAATAAAAGTTTTCAAAGTTTAAAATAAAACTTAAAGAGTTGTGCATAAACTAATTATATGCAAAATTTAATACTTTGTTCTGTGCCTTTAAAGTGTAATATAACAGAAAAAAAAAATTATTGTCTTAATATATACAACAATAGGATAGAAAAAAAAAATGGGTGATAAAAACAATTCAAAAACTTTTATATAAGGAAGGTTTTTTGTGGAAAAATATATTCCTAACAATTTATATACCACTACATTATCAAAAAAATCACCTCACTATTTGCTACGAGAACATATATATCAAATAGATTCGCCTGATTCGGGTTGAATCCAGTTAATAACTAAATATTAGAATTGGGCTAAAAAAGATAATAGAGAAAACTGGTGGTGCAAAAAATAACGGGTTAACTTAACAAAGTTGGCCCATTTGTAGACCTTTAAATACTAATTAAACCAGATAAAATCAAATTGACATCTTAACGCCCTTGATCAAGAATAATATCCTATGGAGTATTGGACATGTTTTCATTGGACCTAAAATGCATTTCATCACACTAACAGAAACAACAAAAGCATTAGCAAATTATACTTTAATTAATAAGCAACAAACAAATCTAAAACTTAGAAACTGTTATCATTTCATCACAGCTGACTCTTCAACTTCATCACCAACAGGTTCTTCTGCATCAGATACCCGTGGAACGAGAATCCTATCCTTAAAAAGTTTCTCAACCTCTTCTACCATCTCCGAATCACCATTTCCTTTTAAATATTCAACACACGCGGTAAAAATATCCTGATCCAATTTGCACCCGCGTTTCTCTTCAGCATCAACACACTTTTTCAGCATTTCCACCGCTTTCTCCATCTCCTTATTTTTTGTATATGCAGTCACAAACAACACCCAAGTGTTTGCTGGAGGTTGTTTCCCCATATCCACAAGTCGGTCAACATATGCTTCAGCTTTGACGAATAGAACCCTTGTGCAATAAGCTCTAATCAACACATTAGGAATCCTGAAGTCAAAAGATAACTTTTGAGATTCCCATTCGGCCAATAGTTTCTCCGCTCCATCAATGTCATCTAATGTCACTAATGCGTTAATCATAGAACTATAGCCTCGGTTGTACACTTTACTCCACGAGGTTTTGTATAGATTCCATATACGATAAACATCGTATTTTTTACCAATAGAAGCATACATACCAATGAGAGATTCCCAAGCTACCCCTTTTGAGTTTCCATATATATGTTCCTCTGATTTTTGAAGCATTTCAAAAGCTTTATCCGGTAACCCAGACTTAATGTACCCACCACATGCAATAATATAAGCATTCCAATCAACTCCAATGCTAGGATTATCTTCCATATGTTTGAGAACTTTTTCCATTTGCTCAAGATCAGAAGCAGAAGCGTATGCACTTAACCGTATGTAGAATGTTGGTTTATCACAAGGAACACCCATTTCCGTCATTTCTTCATAGACTTTCTCTAGCTTTATATTATCTCCGATTTTCTTGTATAAATTAAGCATGGAGTTGTAAGAAAGTGTTGTCATAATACCCATTTGCTTCATTTTCTCCGCAGTAGCTTCTGCTTTTTCTACTGATTTTGCGTTTGCATAACAATTTAGAAGAGCACCATAAACATGCAGACCCTTCATATCATCAGGAAGGCTATCAAAATACTTATCTGCTTCATCTATCCCTTTAACGTTTGATATTAAATCCAAATGAACTGCAACACCTGCTGGCTGTAGTTTGGTGCTCTTTCTACTAAAAATCCATTCCGACAGCTGTTACAGTTCATAATCAAGAAACACATGTTGGAATTAGAATTAATCAAGAAATCTTAGTTAATTTAGTCTACTTAGAAGTCAATTAGAAAAGTAAAAAATGTATGTTTGTAAACAAATGTGTCGGTTAGATCAGCGGTTGTTCAACCGCCAATACCAAAGGGTATAAATACCCTAATCATGTATGATTATCAAGTGTGGAATATCAATCTATTTGTGTGTATCATAAAGTTTCTCCCAGCCTCTGTTCACCATGAGTCCCAGCATATATACATATGCATACTCAAGTCTCAAGTAAAATAATTGTTCATCCAAATTTGATCCTAAATATCGATCCGAAGGGGCCTCAACAACACAGAAGCAGTGTTCAGTTCATCTTTCAAAAATGACATTCAAGCCAAGACATCATTTTTATCATTAAAGATTTAAGCACAACAACAATGCACAATAGAGCAAAAGACCCTTGTTACAAGTGCACATTTTCAGATTAAAGAAAACTTATGAATATTCACACCCCAAACATAATCAACATTTGAGCTTTTCAGATGTTAAATCACCAACCCCAAATGTTCAATCATCCAACAATCAATAAACACAACTTAAAAACAATAACAGCACAAGATAACAATTAACAAACTTCAGGAACTTCAGCAAAACATACCTGCAGAGCATGGGTGTAGCGATTGAACTTCCGGAGGCTTTTGATTATGTCAAAGAGCTCACTGAGTCTGATGGGTTTACCTTCTTTTTGCCACTGATCGAGTATCGGTATCACGGAAACGTTGGGATCGCCGACGGGTGAAATCCTCCTGTACAAAGTGTCATTGCTCTTAAAAGATTGATTTTGCTTGTTGATTCTTGTTTCTGTTGAGTAAAACAAAACCCTAGAAATTGAAATGCGAGTGTTCGATAGTTTATATGATCGAACTAACGCCATCATCGTCGGTCACAGAGGTTAATCTCAAAGAGGATGAAGGAGATTTGAAAATTTGGGGATTTTACATTGATTCAGGGGTATCGGAAATTAGGGTTTAGGGTTTACGAATTACGATCTCGTTATTTACATATTTGGCCACGAGTATAATAAATTTACTAAGTTGTTCCCTTTACTTCTTTAGAAATGGGTAAGAGACGGTTTTAGCCTTTTAGGTATGACATAGTTCAGATATTGTTTGTTTTCGTTTGATTATTTGAACACATTTATCCGCATTAAAGTTGAAGATATTAATATATCTATAGTCTCAGAAATAAAATAAAAAAACAAGAGTTAAAATTGATAGAAAATTAAAATTACCAAAAGTATAGAAAAAATATTAAATATTTAATTAAATATTTTATATTCAAAGTGAGTTTTTGAGGCGAGTCTAAGAATTATAGTAATAAGTATCCTAAGGGGTAATTTTAAATATAGAAACATAACCGAGTATATCCGATGTTGCATATGTATGCGCGAAGTCAAAATGTATAGAGTGACAGGTATCCGTCGGAATAATATATTAATTTTTCAGTAAAAAGAAATTTTCTCTTTTTATTTATTCCATTTTGTCCCGTGTGATACACTACATATGTGTTTGCAATTCTGTCATATGACATATATATTGTTGAAAATAAAAACCCCTAGTTAATTGACTAAAGTATTATTTCCATGAAGATACTTATTTATTTCATTAAGTCTTGCTAAGGTTCCTACAAAATACTTCTTTATTTATATAAAAAACACACATGAAGATACCACCGTCATGTACTGTCCTGTATCGTTGGACGTAATCTAGGTCATCATCATGTTTAAAGGGATCACTTAATTTCAACACAAATCATATAACTGACGATTATTTACAAGGTAGAAAACAAGAATACAATCATAATACAAGAAAACTAAATGAATAAAAGAATACATATAACAACCACTCAACGTAACCATCACTTCTATGTTTCTATAGTTATAAAACAACAAAAGGAAAATAAAAAACTAGAAAAAAAAATCACTTTACTATATTGCAATAACATAACACCATGATACCCCAAACATCTTAATAAGTCAATTAATGCCGGGACTAGGACCCGAAGGAGGCACGGGTTTGCCCTTGGGCAGCATTGCCGCAAACAGACTCGAACTTGATGAGTTCGGGTTCTTAAATTGGCATGCAATGCTACCAGTCTCAGCTCGATCTGTTGGTATTGATCGCGCTACAAGCGGGGTGATCATGACCATGAGTATGATCATTACGACACATATTAACTTTCTAAAGCAAAATGTGTACTTCATTTTGAATAACGGAGAGAGGACAACAAACGGGTATAAATAGAAGATCTAATTTGAATGGCTTTTGTTTAATTTTGTTGGTTTGTGGGTGAGGAGTGGAAGGGCTTTTATAGGATGGATAATATTATTGGGAGTTGACATACCGTTGCACGAAAGGAATGCCGGCAAATGAACTGGGATTTGGTAATAGCCATATTTAAATCATATTTTGACCTTCCTCTTTTTTAAGTTTTTTTTATATCAATTGTCCCATGAGAAACCCATACTCTCACTCAGTGTTTCGAACATCGGATCTAACCGATCCAAAATCGGAGGGGAACGAACCAAGCAACATCCGGTTCAGACCGGTTAGGCGGTCGGACTTGATTTTTGCTAATTTTTATTTTTATTTTATTTTAGTGGGTTTAATGTGTGTGTTGAATGATGAATTAAAGTGTTGGATATAAGATTATTTTTTAGTTTTATATATAACTATAAAATACAAATATAAAATATTTATATTGAATTATATATAACATTATTTATATAATTATGACGGTGGACTAGTAAAGTGATCGGTTCGCCATCCGATCCGGTTCTGAAAAGATTGCTCTCACTCTCTTTCTTAAATTTTTTCTTATCTAACTCATCAAACTTTTATGGTAAATAATCTTGTTATTTTAAGTCACACTTGGTCAGTCTTTTGATTTATAGATTGTTGTTAAACAAGTGTATAGAAACTGTGAAAGTGGAGTGTTAGTTGATGTTTTTGAGAGAGAGAAACAAAAATATTAATAAGATATATACATTGCGACAAATAGACAAATAGACTTGTACTTAAGGAGTTCGAGCTCCCAAATTTGTTTATCAAGAACATTTGGAAAGAGGTAATCGAAGATAAATGAGATTTCGTGGTTTATCAATAACAACACGTAATAATGAAATTTCATGGATCTCTCAATAAAAATAATATATTTCTTATATTTCTCTATGAATAAATGTAAGATTTGCTGCATCATACTCCCTATCAATAAAGTTATCAAGAGTAAGTTTTATTGAGTAGTGTTATTGTACTCTTATAGTCACATCAATGGTAATTAAAAGCTTCACACAAATCGGCCACAATAATCAAATTAGTTGTCGAACAAATGTCAACCATATCTTTCAAACATGTAAGATCGACACAAATCAAACCTAATTGAACTAACAAGAAAAGCCTAGGTTTTTTTGGCTCAAGTGCTAAACTATTGAACACAAATCAGAAAAGCGTGATTCTTATTTTGGGATTTTGAATTTTATGAGATCGAGAGAGGCTGCCGGCAAAATGGAATGCTCAATCTTCATCCGCTGGCCGGCAAACCCGAAAAATTCTTCTAATAGTTGACCCTTTAATTTATTTAATCATTTAAGCCCCATGTAGCCGAACACCATATCACCGACTTTATTCCACTCAAGAATTGAAGATGACGGATAACTTTTTTTTCTTTTTTTTTTTTACAATGCACACTCATATATTCTAGTTTTCATCCAGGTGTCATAATATTACGAATTTCAAATTCCAATTTGCCATTTGAAAGCAAGTTGTAACCATAGTACTTGTTAATATAAATGTTTTACTTGTAAATATGGCATTAGGGCTGACAATTTCTGACACGAATCTGTTAACACGACACGACATGATACGGAGTTAACAGGTTTCGTGTTTGAGTTTAACAGGTTTCGTGTCATTAACAGGTCGACACGTTAAAGACACGATAAAAACAGTGTCTTAACAGATCAAACACATGTTACCTGTTAACGCACATGTTAAGGCCTGTTTATATTTTTAGCTTATTAAAATAATTAATATATATATATATATACACACATACATATATATATATATATATATATTTATGATATGTGTCATTATTTTTCAAGTTCAATTTAAAAACATTATCTCTTGCCCAACCGCTTCAATCGAATACGAATATCACAGTACCACCGACCGAGTCTCCGGCCTCCGCCTGAGCTCCCTTCTTACTTTGTCTATTACCTCTTTAAACTATGTTATTGGTTAAAATAGATTTTATTATTGACTTTTGTTTCATATATGTCAACGATTATCATGCTAAAGATCATGGTATATTCAGAATTTTGATGGACTTCAATCAATTTTTGTTTCACTAAACGTGTGATTTTTATCGTGTCTCTTAACAGGTCTTATCGTGTAACCTGTTTCTAAATAGGTTCGTGTTCGTGTCTGGAAAAAATGACACAATTAGTTATCGTGTCGTGTTTATGTCAGCATTTATCATGTTCGTGTCTTATCGTGTCGTGTCTGATTTGTTATGCCTACACTAAATGACGTAATAAAAACTTTGTATATAGAACTTCAACTTTTGTCCTGATGGCCCAGCCCATAAAGGCTAACGCCTTTGTTGTTTTGGATAGACTAGCAACCTGAAAGGATTCTAAATGAGTCTAGGTATTGTCGAATAATTTAGGCCTTTTCTATTCTATTTGCTTATCTTCAATTAGTTTATATCTCGTGTAATACACGAATTTAATTAATAAAATATTAAATAATTTATAATAAAAATTATAAAATGATATTTTGAGATAAAATATGATTAAGTTACTTATAAATAATTAATTCAAATAAAACAACAATAATATCATCTTAAACTCACATTTTATGAGATTGTTTTTTTTTTTTTTTTTTTTTTTTACATTTTGTTTTTCAAATATAATTTATTATTTTAACCACCCTTAAAATAAAAAAAAAATAGTTCTAAAAAAGTTAGAATTTCTAAGAAAGTTTTTTATTTAAGAAAATTTATGTATATTATATTTTTAAAGGTTTTTTTATTATTTATATAAAAATCTAGTTTATAATTTTTAATTTGGAAATATTTTATAATATATAATTACTATTTATTATTATCATTTATTATTAAAGAGAAATGGAAAAATCAATATGAGAGAGGATGGTAAAGTGACTCCCCTTTATCTAACAAGTGAATGGTTTAAATCCTACAAGGTGCAAGTAAAAGTCAACAACAGGACACTACAAGAAAAGATATCTATGACGTCTAAACCAACAATGTTGTCACGTGTCACCACTAAAAATGTATATATGGGGTCGATATGTCAATGTGGTTGACCAAAAATCTATAGTGCGACTAGTCGATGCTATAGACAAAAAAATGTTAGACGCAATAACTCTATTTTCTTGTAGTGAGAGTAGATTGAAGAAATGAAGATCTACTACTTTGATTCTTGAAATACATGAAAATAGCATTTTAATCACAAGATACGTTATAATGATTCATGATATTGTAAAGGAAAGGAACAATGATAGCTAAATAATTCACATAAGTACAACCAAACATAATCATAATCATAATGTTCCTTATTTGAAATTTAAAATAAAACTATAATAGAGCTGGTTTGTTTGAATCGAAATTAGACAACGTCGGAAAATCATGTTCTAGAACGTTATAAAACAAACATGATAAAATGAAATAGTCAATGTGTTTCAAGTTTCATATGGCTTTGGTTTTTTCTGAAATTTTAAAAATTTCAAGTACTGTTTTTCACGTGTTACATAGAAACATCACAAAACGTGACAAAAAGTAATAAAAAAATTATACACAGGGGTTTAAATAATTAAAAGAACACATAGATAAACTAAATAATTTGGAGATGATCATGTGCAATATGAGAAAAGATTCCGACTGTCTCATCAAGTTTGATTCATGCCAATAACTTAAACAAAATGCGTGTTCGGTGTTCCTATATATTATTGGCCTACTGGGTTTATTTCATATTAAATCCTAGGCTATTTCGATATATATTGTTCTTGAAACTCCATATTGATCTCTTATATTCCGAAAACTGTTAAATCTATCAATTTTACATGTTTTTTCAAACAGGGCAACTGAAAAAGCAAATTCCTACGTTTAGTATTTTTTATTATTGGGTTGTAAATCTTTTGATTCGTATAAGGTAAAATCTAAACTAATAATACTTTACATATAGTGCCACATGGCATTCCCACAATCCCTTTTATAATAATTTTTCCGACCAAACTATTTATTTTATTTTAAAAAATAAAATAATTAATTCTTAATTTTTTCTATTTCTCTCTCTATATTATAAATCCGTATCCTTTTTTAATCATTAACTTTTTAAAAAATATTTTTTCATTAAATAAAAATTAAGTATTTTGATTAAAAATATACTTTTTTAAATCAAAATTATCTAAAACTATGATTTTTTTCTAAAACAGCGAAACCTTTTTAAATTATGAAATATTTTAAAATCAATCTTTTTAAAAAATAAAAGTTTTACATAAAAATATTTTTACAAAACAAGCCCATAGGTTTTAAAATAAACAAAATGAAATTTTTTCAAAGCAATAACTTTTTAAAACTAAAGTTTTGAAAATATTAAAAGTGTTTTATCAGCTAATCAAAGTACCTTTATATTTAACGTTTTACAGTTTCTAACTTTTCATTAATAAATATTTAGTATTTTTTCTTATTTAACTCGTGTTATACACGGGGTTATAACCTAGTGATTAATATATTAGTTCTTTTAATTGCTTGCAGTTAGTTCAACTATATGTATTTTCCTATTTTATGCTAAATGTAGCTCAGATGAATTGTTATTTTTATCGTTAGCTAGTAAACCTATAATTTAAGGAAAAAAAGATAGACAAAATATTTATTGATGTGCGCGCATAACAAAATGAAGCTAATACAATTTTTGTAATATGTTGTACTAGAACTTGAAAAAGTTGCATTATGTCTTATAAAAATTGTATTAGTCTAAAACAACATTAATTTATTAAAAGCTACATTAGGTGGAGTTAAGTTAGATCTAAAACAATATTTTTATTAGATAATGCAATAATCTTTTTGTAGCAAATTCAATTTTTTTATTATCAAATACAACCTTTTTTGAAAAGTGGATTTAAAAGTTTGTTATTAAGATCATTTTTCTAGTAGTTAACAATTTACATCTTATAATTGTATTGATGTGCAAAAGCTTTAACAAAAAATTTTAAAACTTCTCGTTATTAATATGATTTTCTTATGGCAAAACATAATAGACTGAGAAATAACAAAATCGTTATTTTCAACACAGCATAATGAAGGTTTAAATAATTATTATTACTATATACCATTATCATTGTTATTCTTGCTATTAGGATTAATATTGATATAAAAATAACAAAAAAAGGGTTTTCCGGCCCTTTTATAACACGAATCTTGATTAATTTAAAATTATAATAGAAGTGTGTCAAGCAAACTTGCTACATTTCACAATTATGTCGTAATTTGCAATAAACTTACAATAGACTAGCTAAGCCACATGCACGAACCGAAACCCAAAAAAGTGATACAAAAATCTAGAAGCTAACAACAAATAAGAAGATCCATTAATTCTCTTTTACAAGTTTCAGGGTGTTCAATATTTTTATTTTTCAGAACCTAGTTTAGCTTACTCTATTATATATGCCTTGAGGGCTTTTGGAGGCTATATACCATAGTTTGAGGGTCCAAATGTCCAATCGAAACATATAAAAACATGATGTAAGGAAGATGGAAATTTCCATTTTCGCACGTTATCATGCTTTCGCCAATTAAAAACTTGATGATGATGATGATAAAATAACATTTATAGCAGATTTGCCATACAAGATTGACCCTTATTATATAATAAATTTGGGTATTTTTCGGCAATTAGGATGCACATGGCCGGTGGCCAGCATGTGCGGAGTATAATAAACATATATGAAGATCTTAAGATTTCCAAATAACCCTCGTCACTAGTGATTTAGTAAAATAAAAAGTATCATTTTTTTTAATTATATATCAGTAATAATATTATTACTGTTATTGAGTTTTCTAACTTAGAATTTTTGATTTTTTGTTAATTTTTTTTTCATGTATCATTTATTAATATTTAAAGATCAACTATGCATTAATACATGAAATTAATTTAAGAACTAAGCAACACTATCGTGTTTGCATCAAAATATGATTGTGAGCCCTAAATGTGAGGCTTAAACCCTTGGAATTGTTAGTTATACAAATCTATAACCTCTAATAAAACAATGTTTTTTTGCCACTTGTCATTTTTCTAGACATGCACACATTAATTTTCCCTTCAAAAGAATATTATAATAATTTAAATAATCAAACAAACTTCTCTCTCTTATTAAAAATAAATTTTTTTAATTACTATATTTCTCTATCTTATCTAAATTTTAATAAAATCAAACTATCTTTTTATCTTTTAATTAAAATCTAAATAACAACAAACTAAAGTTTTATATAAAATGAAATTTTATAAAACACTAAACATTTTTAAACAAAATATTTTAAATCATTTTATTTTTGAAAAAAAATTATACACAAGTGAAATATTTTAAAACAGTCTTATTTAAACAATCAGAATAATTACAAATAAGAGTTTTTAAAAAACAAAATTTTTATAAAAAAATATTTTTTATATAAGAAACTTAAAACAAATGTTTAGAAATGAAACTATTTAGATAAGAGAGTTAAAAAACGGTCTAATTGTTTTATTTCTTGAACTATTACATCTATATAATTTTAATTATATTTTACATTAAAATATTATACTGTAACCATTCGTGTTTATTTTACATATATATTTTACATTAAAATTTAATCTGTTTATTTAATGGGTTTTTAGCATATATATATATATATATATATATCTATAAAAACTAAAATAAACGTAAAACAATTCTAAACCTCATTATACTTACTTTCTTATTTCTCTATATTATTAATAATAATATTGAATACTAATAATATTACTCATACCATTTCCAAATTAAAAAAATACATAATTTAATAAATTAAAAATCTATATTTTATTAAAAGCACACTTTGTAAAAACAAAATTTTTATAAAATACAGAATACATGAAATTTTTTTTTATGAAAAATCATTTTTCTTAAAACAATATATTTAAAAGTCAGAAGTTTTTTATAAAACAATAGTTTAAGAAAAATACATTATTATTTATTTACTTAGCTATTTATATGTAATTATAATCATATTTTATATTCAAGCATGATTTTATAATACATAAATTTTTATTAATAATTATTTAATATTTTATTTATTCAATCCGTGTATAACACGGGGACTAACCTATTAACTAATATTTACAACATATATTCTTATCTTTATTACTGAGATATATCTGTTTTATTTCATCAATATGCCGTATTTTTTTACTAAACTATGCTTCAATCTAACGTACGGTTGATTTATACAATAAAAGGGTTGGTTCAAAAGATATATCATTGAATCAGGATGAAGGAACATACACTTCTAATTAAGTTGAGCAAAAGTCACAATGACTAACCCTAATTTATATTATATCTTTTGATGCATCAAATTAATGGGCCCCTCTCTTATTCACTTGACTGAAACATAGGAAGTTCCACGCGTTTTATTGGTTTAAGTGATACATATGGTGTTATTTTATACAATTTTTTAATCCTAATAATTAAAAAACCCTAAAATCATCCATTTTGAGCACATTGCAATTCAAGATCTGAAGGTATATATAAGAGCACACTTGGATTAGTAACTCAGTTTGTTCTTAGGTGTTTATATAGCCAATAGAGATCGATCTAGACAGAGTTCAAGGCAAAAGATGGGGAAGAGTTCAAGATTTGATAAAAACGGATTGAAAAAAGGCGCATGGACCGAAGATGAAGACAACAAGTTAAGAGCCTACATCCAACGTTACGGTCACTGGAACTGGAGTTTACTACCCAAATTTGCTGGTATGATCAAGGGATTACTTTACAGGGTCCTAATTTTTCTCATGGATATGAACATTTTGATCTTATATATATTTTTTACTTCTTGTGTTTAGGTGTGTCTAGAAGTGGTAAAAGTTGTAGGTTGAGATGGATGAACTATCTTCGTCCAAACATAAAGCATGGGAATTTTACGGAAGAAGAAGACAATGTCATCATAGGCTTACATAACAAGATTGGCAACAAGTAAGTTCAAATCACATTTTCTACTAAAAAGAGTAGGAAAATCATAAAAATGTTCATTTTGACGGCAAATTTTTTTTTTTTTTTTTTTATCTAAATCACTAATTAACTAAATTTTGAAAAAGAACATCTTTTTCACCCTAGAATTGAAGAAAAAGTTGCACCCCAATTTAAAAGAATACGACACGTTGCCTTTTGGCTTCTTTTTTTTTTTTTTTTTTTGGTAAAAATCAAGTTTTTGATGTCACTCCCTGACGTAATAATGTGGACACATGCCATCTCATATTGACGAGGTTCATCTATTGGTCTTATAATTTAACTCTGAAATGAAAAGTCACCTTAATATTGTTACATTCATGATAAAAAAAAGTCTAAAATGCTAAACTAGCGAGATTTTTTTTCATGATCGTGTAAATTTTGTTAAGGATGGTATATTTTTCATAAATATTTCATCAATAGCCCAGATGGGTAACTTTTGTTGGTTAAAGTATCACTAATTAAGTGATTTTACCAAAAGAAAATAACTAGTGAGTACATATCATTTCTAATTTCTATGATTCTACCCTTTTATCAACAGATGGTCTACAATAGCTACACACTTGCCTGGAAGAAGTGACAATGAAATAAAAAATCGATGGAACACACGTTTGAAGAAACGAGTTCAGGATAATCAAACTATGGCTGCAAGTGAACACACTGGAACCATTGAACCTGATCAGGCTAACCCAAAAATAAATCCTATCAAAGAAATAGATCTTGAACTTCAAGAGGAGGATGAAATATTATTTCCGGGAGTGTCATTCGAATCACCATCATCTCCTTCGAGCACAAGATTATTATCATGCTGGTTGAGTGGTATCGACGATGCAAGTTCAAGTGACTTTATACCACAAACATTTGATTATCAATCGTTCGATAATTTCTGGACAGAGCCATTTTTCAGAGACAATAACAGCATCATACCATCAGGCGACAACTTGTGGTCACCTTCTAATTTTGGCAATGATTTCATCCCTCAATCTTTTGGCCAAGATATGCTAATGAATGATGAGTTTCTATGGTCAACATTTGATACGTATGTTGAAGACAATATGGAGACTAATTGAAGACAAAGTATATTAGTTTTCGAATTGTTTGGTCTTTGAATTTTCCATGACTTTGTATTGTTTTATTAAATACAAGGTCTACTCTCAAGTGTGGCCATAGACTCACTTAAAGTGAAATATTTTCCATTCAAAGTTTACTTGCTCGAATAAAGGAAAAGACTTGTTTGCTGAAAATTTCTATAAGAAAACAAATTCAACCAAAATCAATGATGTTCCCACAATGGTAGGCGTAAACCAACAATTAGTTGTAGGCCAAATTTGTTGCTCTTGAGCTCTTTAAGACACTACTTACAATAAGAAAGTAGAGCATAACTTTTTAAAAGTATTTGAAGTACATTTCGGGGGTACCACTGAACACATGGGTTGAGATTAACTACATCATATCATATATTCCTATTTTATTGGGATTTATACAATTATATATCATGTGTTAGTAAATATTATATCTATACTAATAATCCTTTACAATGTGGGACACATGACATTCACATAATGCTTCCCCCAATTATTTTCACGCATAAACTATTTATTTTATTTTTTAAAAGTCAAGTAACTAATTTTCAAATATTTCTCTTTATCTCTGTATTATAAATTCAAGTCCTTTAATTAATAATTTTTAAAATATTTTTTCATTAAATAAAAACTAAGTATTTTGATTAAAAAATATATTTTTTCAAAAATAAAATTTTCTAAAACTATGATTTTCTAAACAAATGAAGCTTTTTTAAATTATGAAATATTTAAATTCAATCTTTTACAAAATAAAAGTTTTATAAAAGAACATTCATTTAAAACAAACCCGGAGTTTTTAAACAACAAAATACTAATAAAATAAAAAAAAAATTTCAAAGCAATTTTTTAAAGCGAAAGTTTTAAAAATAATAAAAAAATCAAAATACTTAACCATACGTAAATTTAATCATATGTTAAATTAAAATAACGTTTTACAATTCCTACTCATCATCAATAAATATTTAATATTTTTGTTATTCAACCCGTGTAATACACGGGGATATAACCTAGTATTACATAAAGTTACATTAGATTAAATAAGTCATTTCAGTTTATTAATATGTACATGATGACTAACAAACTAATGAGTAGCAGAAACAAATATAAATTACCGAAAACCAAAGTAACCAATAACAAGGAAACCAACGAATATCTGAAACAATTAAAACGTAATATATCCTAATTCAAAATTTTGGATATTCAAATTTTGGATAATCGGGTATGAGTCTTTGGGTTTTTTTATACATATTTTGAATGTTTTTGCACACCCTCACATACTATTGTGTTACACGGCCTTTAGTTGTTGACCCTAGCTAGTTATGTAGAACTTTATTAAATTAATTGGTTTTGCTTTTGTTATTTTTTTTTGTTGTTGTTGGAGCTGTTGCTGTTGTTTGTGCTGGTGGCGCTGCTGCCACCGGTTGTAGTTGTTGTTGTCTTTGTCGTTGAATATTTTTTGTGTCTAATAGACACGTTGTACTTAGGTCATTGCTTGGTTTCTAAGTTGTTCAAGGAAGAAAAAAAAAAGTCAATGAAAACCTTACAGTTTATTATATTATACCACTTTCTTTGAAGCCGGGCTCCTAGAAAATGCAACTTACTTGTATAGTATTCTTCATTTTTTATATGGTTTTAAAATTGATATACTTTATATTTTAATTTATATCAACCTAACCTTTGTTTGTTCTTATTATATGGTTTTAATTATGTTTTTATGGTGTGTATATTTGTTAATTTATATATAGAATCTAGTGATTTTTTAATAACTATTTGAACATTTAATAACTTAGGAATTTGTTTAGTAAGTTTAACTTGAAAATATAACATGAAAACAAAAATATGTATAAAAAAGCTGTTGCAAAAGTAATCAATCCCATATTGGTCCTTAAAACAATCGCAGACTAATCGCAAAATGGTTGCAAAAGTATTTGGTAGGAAATCATTCCCAAACCAATGGCAGTCGCTAACCCGTAACACAGCTGGTAGGTTGCGTACCAGTCAAAACATTTGCAACTACCAAAGTGGTCGCTAATTTTGATGGCAAAATAACCATCTGTCGTAAGAGGGTTGCAAAATGAGATCAGCAACATCTGCAATTGTAATTTCGTTTGTTGCTATCATTTTGCGGCAGAAATTTTTGGTGAATACTTGACATTCTGGTAGTTTAACTTGAAATATTCTATGAAGCATAGTTTTGCTACAAATAAAAATAACCTGATCAATTTGCATGACATAATATTTGAAAAAAGTGCTATTCAAGAATAGAATTCAAGATATCACGTGCATGCAACCTGTGTAAACATTAGAAATGGACTTGTAAGTGATTAAAAAAAGACGCAATATTATAGAAGCATAAATATTATCATCCTAGAAAACTGAACCATACCACGTTAAGTTAACGAGGCAACACAGAACGTATTTGGTGGTCCTCATTTCCTAGTTTTATCACACATGTGGAGAACGACTTTTCGGGTACTTCTATAATAATTAGCGAATCATTTAATTACACTTTATTATTGTTATATAATCTAAAAAGAGTATTTTGATTTCTATAAACAACTATTTTATTCCATTGATCCTTTGAAAATTCTAGTACTCTAGTAGTATGTATAAGAGTGTAGTTGGATTTATAAACTTGTACTTTGCTAACGTTGTCATGTTGGTTTATGCTGAGATACACTCTCAATCTCACACATAAAAACCGACTCAACTATACCCACAAACACAAACCAACATCCTGACCCCTATCGACATGTCAGACACATAAGCTCCATGACCAATTTCTTTGATCCGCTTTGAATTCCACAGACAAACCCATAAAGATTAACTTCTACACTCTCCACTTAATTTTAATGCTACACCTCTAAGATCTTGAATTCCAAACCAGCCAGTTTTGGTCCATCCTAATTCTTGGCATGATGATCGAATCCACTAAGCCACAACTTCTCGCAGGTTGCATCTCACAACCTTCACCCTTAACTATTCCTTGATCGATCACCTTAGACATCACACCAGTCACTCATGAGCCACAAATTACTTCAAGTAATTATACGTTTTAACAACCCTAGTTAGCTTAGTTTATTTGATATAATATGATATTAAGTGTTTTTGTTTTATATGTTTAACCTTACATGGTAACATTTTATATTGTCAATCTATGCCCGTGACACCATTAAAAGATCAATTTTTCATACACAATCATTGTGTTTTATAATGTAAAGTGTATTACCAATTATAATCATATTACGTTATGCCTGAAGAATGTCTTTTGGTTATGATTAAGGAAATGAGAAAATGACAAGATATTCAACTTTAGACCTTACATTCGTACGTATAAGCCATCAATAGTTGCCTTTGTCTTTTTGCATGCCTTGTAGCATGCTACAACAATAACAAACATCAAAGCCGACATCTGTTTACGACAACGTACTCACTCTAGATTATCTATTTCTCTTTGTTGTAACAAACTAATTCTGTGTTATATGGATTATAGAAGCTATACAAATGTGATCAAACATTCAAATTTGATACATGATGGGCATAATAGGCCAATTCATGAATACGATGAATATGAACCTTTACGGGGGCAATCCTAACCCTTAATAGGCTAACAAATTTCAAAATCAGAATTGTAGACCAAATGGTTAATTATGTTTTTACGGACTTATTAAGTCACAAGTACACTTAGTAAATTCTATTTCTAAATCTGCAGTTTTAGTTTACTGTATGACTTGAACCTACAACCTATTGGCTATGGATACCTTTTCCAAACTCCTGGGTACTGCTAGGCCAAAGGCCCTTTGGTGACCCATTAATTATGTAGTTTATAACTCAATCGACAAGGGTTTTGTACCTGTTCTTAGATTTTCTTATCTCGAGGTGTCAATCATGTCGGTTTGACGGGTTACAGGTTGCAAGGAACATCAAACCTGAACATGACCCATATTTTATTCATTTTAAAAGTTTAACCCTAATCTGAACTCACATATAACCATATAACCTGAACCTGACTGTTTAACCTATTTTATTAAAAAAGTGAATACAATCAACGGTAATTTAATATCTAAGTACAACTTTCAAGTTAAACATACTACAAAACATCAGCAACTTTAAAAGATGAAGATGAAGATTTATGCCGTATCAATACCCTAGTTTTGTGGGCCAGGTCATCTGGTAAGCCCAACCAATTTCCACCGTGCATCAAAACAAGTAACTTTAGCCCACACGTTTTGAGTAGCAGCCACATTTTACGTGTATATATGCATTTAAAAGAAAGTTTTAAGTAGGGCTGGTAATTTTTGACACGAACCTGTTAACACGACACGACACGAAATTAACTGGTTTCATGTTTAAGGTTAACATGTTTCGTGTCTTAAAAACCTGTTTATAATATTTAATTTTTAAAAATAATATATACACATATTATTAAAACAAACCGTACCCTAATACCCTCAATCCTCTCTTTTGGCCTTACACTCACCACCGCCGCTCACATACAACACAGTAAACATCCATGGCTCCTCAATCTCGCGCTCACATACAAAGCAGTAAACATCCATGGCTCCTCAATCTCTTATCTCTGCGATCAATTGTTCGACTTCTAACCGTCGGCGTCCGGCAATCGGTATCGATTGTTATCTTCTAACCTCTTGCGTCCTCCATCAATCGACATCTTTTCGAATCCATTGCTCGAGTGTCAGGGACTTCCTCGACCGGTCACTCGGTTGTACGAACCCACTACCTTCGAGACTTGCTCGACTGCTCGCTCGGTTGTTTGAATCCACAGCTCGCTGAGTATTTCGAATCCACATCCACCATCTTCGAATCCACAACTCGCTCAGTGTAAGTTTTAAACATGTGTTCCTAAACAGGTTTATAAACAGATCATTTCGTGTAACCTGTTTCATAACAGGTTCGTGTTTGAAAAAAATGACACGATAAGTTATCATGTCGTGTTCGTGTCTAGCATGTCAGATCATCGTGTCTTGTCGTGTCGTGTCTTATCGTGTCGTGTTTGACCTGTTATGCCAGCCCTAGTTTTAAGTTTATTTTCTGAAATTCATTATGTATATTTATATATGAGAACCAGTAGGTTTTGCTCGCATGTATTGAGAACTTTGTTTTAAGTAAAGTTTATATCGAAGTGTAGGTGGAAATAAGCATGACACAATGTTATAATCATATTATGTTGTTATAAAAAAGTTAAGGGTTATTAGATTTTAATAATTTAAATTTTCATTTATTAGCCGAAATTAATACCAACTCAGCAAATTTTTACAGATGCTCCCAACTTTAATCTTATTTTCTTTCAACGATACATTACTAACTGAGAGTTAACATCGTTAGTTTTTCGGTGACGTTGACTATTTATATGGCCAAAAGACCAAGCAAAAAATTAAAATCAACCATCTATTCCGTCAGTCTGAAACTTCTACGCTCTAAAACCTGTCAATCTTCACCTTCTGATCTGGACCACTTAACTTATTCGAGGTAGATTTCAGATGACGTTCACCGAAAAACAGACTTGATGTAGGCTGGACGACGACGTAGTTGAAAAATAGCTCAATGTTAGCCCCGTTTCATCAAAAAATCTAACGGAGGTTAAAATTAATAAAATTCCATAACCCAAAAATTAAAACTAAATTTTATATGATCAATTGTTTGGGCCATGGTGGCAGGGTTTACTTTTGTATTATATTTAGGGTTATTGGATTTTAATAATCCCAACGTTTATTTATTGGCTAAGATTAATTCCAATTCAAAAAATGTTCACAGACACTCTCAACTTTAAGCTTATTTTCTTTCAATGATCCCTAACTAACTGAGAGTTAACACCGTTAGTTTTTCGATTACATGGACTGTTTTTATGGCCAAAACACTAAGCATAGAGTTGAAATCAACTATCTGGTCCGTCAATCTGAAACTTCCGCACCCTAAAACCCGTCAATCTCCACCTTTTAATCTTAACCACTCAACTCATTCGAATTAGATTTCTGGTGACGTTGGAGGCTAGACACCAAAAAACGGACTTGATGGAAGCTGGTGAGCGGCGTAGTTGAAAAATGGCTTATATTGTCCCCATTTTATCAAAAAAATAACGACGGTTAACTCTCAGTTACTAAGGGATCGTTGGAGGAAAATAAATTCAAAGTTAGGAGTGTCTGCAAATATTTCTTGAGTTGGGATTAATCCCGACCAATAAATGAAACTTGGGATTACTAAAATCCAATAAACCTTATATTTATACCAAAACTTAGATATAAATAATTAGGTCACAACAAATATATTCAAAAATTTAAATAACTTAGTTGTTAAGGAAAAAAAGTATATTGTATTTGACCTAGGTTGATTGTGAATAAAATTTATTTCGAAAGGTAGATACAAATAAGAATGTCATAATATTTTTGGAATTTAGAAAAATAAAACAAAATACCTTAAAAAGGTAATTATATTATTAGAATAACTAAGAAAATATAATTATAATATTAGAATAACCAAGTATTAAAAATTAAAATTATTCAGTGTATGCTCATAAGTTTGTACATCATAGTTTCGTGAGCTTGTGCATCATTTACCGTTTAATGAAAAATACGTGTGTGAGGGGCGTCTACCTTCCTAGTGTAAGTAATACAATGTTTTCATAACTAATAATCCTTAACCCAACTGATTAACGTGAGATATTCATGACATATAAATATGAATAAGGTCATGGGTTCAATTCTCACTTTAAGCAATATGTTCAGAGTTGAGCCGGGAGGTTTTCCAATCAATGTGTTTTCTACTGAGGAGGTTGGGGGTGCGATTCCGGTTGCGACACGAATAATTGAGTACGATTAAAATAACACATATTTTACGAAGCAAGGTTGCAGATTTGCCGCTCAAAAAAAATACAATGTCTTCGTAAATCAGATTCAATATTATGTCAAAATAAATCAATGGAGCTGGTTCACTTACAAATGATGAAAATGATGCAAAAAAATATGAAAGATTTTGAAGCATTTCGGGAGTCACTTTCTTTCTGAGTTATTCTAACTTCTTCATGATTTTGTGCCTCGGTTAATAAATAATAAAAATAATAAATTATTATATAAATATGGTTAAGATTAGGTGGTCTCAAAATTTTAAATAAAAGTTTCATAAAATGAGGCTTAAATTAAAATGGTACGTAATTATGTATGTAGTTCATAATTACAAAATTATGTACGTCGTATGCGATCAAATAATTATGCATGATCTTTAAACAATTATAATGATGTGTAATTGTATGTATCCTAGTACGTAATTACGTATAAACGATCATGCCCCCCCTTTGTATACGTGTTATATTTTGATTGCATTCATATCCTTCGCACTATTTTCACCCTTTGGATAATAGCCGTCCAAGTGTACAACCTTTATAACACAGTACAAGTGTGGGAGCGTGTTAAAAATAGTAAATCATTGCAATGCCTTAGGAGGGGAAATACAATGTTTTCGTAACCGTATCGGACGTCGAACCGGTCACATTACTGTTTTGGTGGTCGTATTGATCGGACCGGTTAGACCGTATTTAACCGGATGACGTCATAATTATATATATATTTATATTATATATATATAATTATAAATAATTTAATATAAGTCATTTATATATGTATTTTATAGTTATATATAAAACTCAATAAGAATTATACATCTAATACTGAAATTAATCATCCGACCTGTCTGTTAAACCCAATAACAACTGGTTTCCGGTTCAACCGCCGAACCGGTTCGAACCGGCTGGTTCTTGAATAAGAAAACGATTTGGGGTGGATCGGATCGGTGGCTCAACCAAATCTAGGTCGTACCGGCCGATCGAATCCGGTTGTGACAACAATGGGGAAATGGGAAAAAAAATAAAAAATCTGAGGTGAATATAGGAAGAGCATGGCCTTATTGAAATAAAATTTCACTTGTTACATGGTATTGATAATATTATATTTAATCAAAGCGACAATGACATTTAAATTATTTAAATAGCTATATATTCCATTGCAGAAAAGGATAAAAGAATTTGAAATTCCCTAAACTAGAATCCAAAAACTTAAACGACCGAATAACACAGATGTACCTCGTGGCAAAAGACAAAAATGTCCCCAAACATGGCCACCCTTTACCCCTTGTCCACATCCTCACTAACCTTTCACGTGAACAAAAACCGTAGCAGGTAACATGCACTTTACACTAAAACCAATCCATATGAAAACGACCAACGTTTAGACAAACCCCAACACCACAAGGGGCAATAATGTCATAACAACAAGCGCCACACGTGTCCTCGACGTCCCAGATTTCTCAAACTGTAACGAATCGACGGCCAACGGCATGTTCTCCTGATCGGGGCTGCATTTGGACTCGTGCGGGTGCGCGCTGTACATGATCGCACGCAAGACCGCGGATACTGTCGGTATGTACGCGGTCTTGTTGCGGGCTAGCAGCCATGTTAGCCCCATTAGTTGGCAGTCACGTTTCAGTATCTTGCTTGCTCGATCATCCCCTTCGTGATGGCCTTTTCTTGTTCCGTTTTGGCCATTGTCATTTAACTGTAGTCATGTTCAATCATTCAACAAGGGCATTTTAGTCTTTAAGCTTGTGAATTATTGAGGTTTTATATTAACAAGGCTTGAACAAATTTGACCGACATGATTAGATTAGACGGGTGTAATTTAAAAGCAGATTATATAAAATAATAATTTACTCTTGTCTAATTTTGTTTCTAGACAGAAAGTTTTATTGGAACTCAATTTTTAACCAATTAAAGTTCAACAAAACAATCTATATTTCCTTTTTTGTAAAAGAAAAATGTATTTTATTTAGTACACAAACAAAAAATTTCGATAACAAAATTGGATAAATTTATTTTGCTAGTTTGGTTATTACTCCTTTCAAATGTAAAATGTATGTTGTTTAAATATACAAACAAAATAAAACAAACATATTTAGTATAATCTCACTCATGGGCGAGAGATTAGTGGTGCATAACCGGTTCAAGACAAGACCAGACTACTCCACCTAAAACCGGTTCCGATTCCAACCCGATAGAGAGTGGAACCAATCCCCACCTAATAAAACCATGGTTCCAAAGCAGATACGGTTTTCCTTGAAACAACCGGTTCCAAACCAGAACTGAACTCCTAAAAAACCGGCCAAAAACCGGTTAAACCGGGAAGAAGACTGATAAAAAACCGGTCAACAACCGTATCGAACCAGAACTGGTTTTGACTAAAAAATAAAAACCAAAAAGAAAAAAATTGCTAAATTAGTGGCATGTGAAGTGAGAACAGTTGACCTTATGCAAAGCCCCGAGACACCTGGTGCAACCGGCGTAGGAGGAATTCCGGCAACTTTTCTCCAAATTTCTAACCGCAGCGGTCGGAGTCGCAATACGAGAACTCTTGGTAACATTAAAAGCCGCCGGACAACTCAACGAACCCATCTGATGCAACCGAATCCCACAAAAACACAAAACCGCATCACACGAAGCATTAGGCTGCGGTATCCGAATATTCCGACTCACCAACGAGTTTTGCAGCGAGTTTACACAGTTCTGCGAGTCATCAGGCATCATCGGCATTTCATCAGAAGCCGCCGGAGCCGAAGCGTTCACCTCAAGAGCCGACCTGGCGTGAGCTGCAAACAGCCACGCCGCCAGCACCGGACAACACCGGCTCCTATCGAGGTTACGACCACAGGCGGCGTTCACGCCGCCGAACAGCTCAGCCGATAGGTCCAGCCGGCAGAGTTCCGACTCGGTCTGGACCGGGAAGGAAGGGACCGTGTTGGGAGCAGAGTCGTCCGGCGGCTTCAAAGGCAGGGCCGGCTCGGCTAGAAGACCGGAGTGGCTCAGATGAAAGAGTGAGGAGGTGAAGAAGAGAGTGATTAGAAAGTGAAATGTGAAGTTGTTCATGGAGGTAAAAGATGATGTTGAGATGAAAAGGGTGATGATTGTATTTGTGTGTGAGATAGGGGAATCAGAGATGAAGGATTCATCATTCATGGGTGGGGATTTGATAAAGAGATGGTGTGTGAGAATTTGGATGTTTGTGGAGTTGGTGGGGTGGGTGGGGGTGGGGGTGGGTGGGGTAGGGTGGGTAACGTCTTTTTCTTGGTAATTCTTTTGTTTCTCTATCTATCAATCTCTTTCAGGTCGAAAAGGGTCCTCTGAATTGGTAAAAGGTATGTAAAGGGTCTCTTAATTGGGGTGATGATTGCTCTTTTGGCTTTCTTTTTCACACTACATCTTTGATGGAGTTACTTATTTAATGCCTCATTGCCTCGTGTTTTTTGTTTTATGATTAATTTTCAGGTGGGTTACAAGTATGGTCTATATGATATGACACGGTTTTGGTTTATAATTGTTATTGTTCACCTTGTTATAACTATTTTGATTTCTAGAACGGACATATGTGTGTTTGGAACGTGAATTTCATAAAATGATGACAAGGTTTGTTAAGGTTTTCAGGGTCAGCTAAAAAAAATTGAATGAAAAGATTGTGAGAGAGATTGAAGATTATAGAATAATACATGAAGAAGTTTTTTTTAGACAAATTATAGTACTCTTATAACACTTATGATAGTTATGAGTGTTGATTTCTACCATAGTAATGACAATTACATGCGCAAATCTACCATACCATATATAGTAAAACTAATCATTTTGCTATTTATATCGTGGAGAAATCATTAGTGATTCTACCAGGTTATAGGAGAGTTTGTAGAATGTGATCACATACTTGTGTGGAGTCAAGAAAAATGCTTGTTGAAGTTTAAATAATGAACGTTAAGTAAATTAGTTAATATTGAGTTTTTTTAGCATTTACAAATTATTTTTGTTAAATTGATCTCACATTATAAATAATTTTTTAAAAGTCAACATAAATTCTTAGTTGAAGTCCAATGTTGATGGTTGCAAAGGGTGTAGTATTTGATAATGATGGTGGTAGTGGTGACTTAATATTTTAAAAGGCCTGAACCGAAATGAAAAATCATGGTCTTGTTTGAATTTTATTGTTATAAAATTTTCTTTGTCCTCATTTCCACTCTAATAATTAACTAATTTCTAAATACATGTGACTATAAATTTCAATTCAACAATTAATTAATTCAAAACTTACAAACTTAGTAACAGCTAATTTTAGCCGAGTGAAAACAAATGAAAATCCACTTAAACAAGTGAAAATGCCAACAACTAGTTGACTTAAACAAATAAATAAACACGTCTATGTAAATCAAATAAATAGTAACTTCTATGCCAACAAGGAACATAAACAATGAACAGTACAACATTGATTACACACAACTTCAATTAGGTTAACAAAATATCGAACGGAAAAGGGGAGACATACAAAACCGATTACACAGTTTCAATCAGGTTGACATAATGACAAACTCACAAAATATTGTTTCGATTAAATGAATAGAGTGATTGAATGCACCAAATTGTGACTTTGTTTGTCGACTGTAAGAGAGGACCCACTTCAAAATTTTTAAAATAAAATAAAAAATCACGACGTCAGTAGAGCATCAATCAAATACCTTTTAGAGAACAACTTCTAATTTGTTTCATTACCTGATACTTACATAATTTGAATCGTTAACCACAACTTACAACTCTAATCAATCACCGAATACTCGAATGGAATGTTGGAATAAAATAAAAATATTTCAAAAAGAAAAAGATATTATTTAAGAAAAAGACAACAAATTAAAGTTTGATAGAATTGATTTGATGATTTACATACGAAAGGATGTCTCTAGAAATAGAAAGGGGCCGGTGTGTATATATAGATTCTCCTTCCCAAACAATGAAACAACCAAGTGTTATATAATATTAGTATTCACATTTTCATGGTAGCATCACATAATTATTCTTTATTGGAGAGTATAAATTCCTTTTAGGCCTCGGATAAAACAACGTTGTTTTTTTTTTCTAAAACAATCATCATGTGATAAAGTTTTGGTTGTTCTACAGGTATTTGTTGGTTGATCACCGCATGTTTACAACTATTGTTATGGATTATTGGAAATTTTAAAATGATATTTGTATTTTTCAAATATAAACATATAATTAGGAATATATTAACAAATTTTGTGAAAAGACTCGTAAGATATTAATTACTTATAACTTTTCAAATATTTATATGTTAAAACTCCAGTGTACGAGTCATTTTAAGTTTGATGCACACAATATTGTTACCTGTATTCAAGCAACTCGAACACTGATATCTTCATGTCAAATTACAACAACATTACTGGTGCTTCTTCTTAAAATTTTAAAAGTATATATAAATAAACACTAAGGTCTTGGCTCAATACTGTCAATATGTGTTGAAGTTAAGTCTATTTTATAATAAATAAACTCTAGTGAAAGTATTGTTCAAAAACATAACAAGACTTTTAACTTTGGGAAGAAGAAAAGCAAAAAAGGTGAGCAGATCTCAAGACAAAAGACAAATTGAAATGAACCAACCAGATAAGTCATCGGGAAAAGGAAGGCATCCCAGAAATTTGGCACTACCTTTTACAGCTTCTTTTTGCAGGCTGTATATTAGTTTTCACCACCCCCTCGTCACCACGCTATATTTCATTTTCCTTTTAACTTTACTACATGTGCTATCGCTCACGAGTGAAATTTCTTTTTATTCTTTTAACTTTTGGCAATTCAGCATGGTTGTGTGTCGCTGAGTTGGTAATACGACGATACAACATTGATAAATATCGCCGACTTAGTGGTATTAGGTGACGTGACTTCATCTGATTGGTGGGAAAAAAATTAATGAAACTAAAAGTCAACAGCTATTTTCATAAAATTCTTTGGTTAAATATTTATTCTGGTAACTTTACTTTAAAAACTATATTGAATAGATTTTCTTTTGAACACAACTCCTAATCCATCTACACAAATCCAAATTAAATTTAAAGTAAATTACAAATTTCACCTTTTATGTATATGGATTATGGATTAGATCCTTTATGTTTACTAATTACGCATGACATCCTTTGGTTTGATGGTTTGTAACGATTCCATTCTTTAACTTAACGACTATTAGCTAGTGGGGTTAACTCAAATGTATGTGTAAATCACATAAGGGTAGTAGATATTTTAATCCTTCTTTCTACGTTTAATCAATCTAAGAAGAGGTATTAAAGTAAGTACATCAATGTTTTTTTCAACCCGTTGGTTTTCTATTTACGATTCTATGTGCTTAATGGCATTTTTATGTTTTTTACCTTCTTGTTGTGTATGACATTCTGAAATTCTCTATCACTATTTTTTTTTTGTTTTCTTTTTTTTTTTCTATAGCTTTCTGACTTTCTCTAAACTCTTCACCTATATTTTTGTTTTCTATGTAGTTTTCAGTTTTTATAACTTTTATAAAATTTAAGCATTCTCAGGTCTTTTGTTTTAGTCTTTTTCATAATAATTTTTATGATTTTTTTAGGTTTTTTAGTTTTATGACTTTTAGATGTATACATTAACAATTACCAGATTAACTTGACTTTTTGAAGAAATTTAATCAAATAGTTTTTCATTAGTTAATTACATAGGAGCGATTAATTAAAACTAACATAGAAAACTTTAGAACCTTCGATTTTTATAACATGGGTGGGAGATTGATTAAATCTAGGGAGTGAGATTAAAATGACTACTCTACTATCATGTGATTTGCACATGGATTTGAGCTAACCAAACTAATTAACAGTTGTTAAGTTAAAGGATAAAATTGTTAAACCATCAAACTAAAGGATGTTCTATGTAATCAGTAAACATTAAATACCTAATCTATACTACTATATAATACACATTAGGAGGACAAAATAGTAATTTTACTTAAATTGTAAGACACCTAATACAATATTTTAAGCATAGAATACAAGTGTCTAATGCAATAGTTTCATTTTTGCCCCTATTTAATAAACTATTTCAATTAATACACTATTAATACACATTATTAATACATTTTTTAATAATATAATATTATTTAATTCAATACATTTAATATTATATTATTTTTAATACTTGAAAATGATATTTAATTTTATTAAATACTATTTAAATAATTAAGTATACAACTAATATTTATAATAACTAATAGTTATATTTTCTAGAGGTATTTTGGGTAGTCGATAACTTTAGTATTTATGCTTAAATTTGTTAGTAAATGACATATTATTAATACGTCTATAAATATAATAATAATAATAAATATATTAATATTAATAGTAATGATTATTTTTATTAAAAGGTTAACAACAATAACAACAACAATATTGTGTTAAAATTAAATAATGTGTTTTTATCATGTTATTGTATCTCTAACAATATAATAATAACATATCATTATTCATTATATAATGTTCTACATATTTATTTTACTTGATAATAATAATCTATATCTATATCATCTATTATTTATTACTATCTATAAAACATCTTTTTAAGACAAAATTGTAATTTTACAATAATTTTAATATAACATATAAGGGATTGCAAACTTTAATCTTTAATATTATAAGAAATATTCCTATTATACTCTCATTCTGCTTCAAAGAAATAAACCACATGGTTTTCTATTAATATATCCATATTTAATATCTAATGTTATCACAAATCTTTGCATTGTTGTATTAAAGCAATTCAACCTATACTATGTCGAATGTGAATTTTCTTGAAAATATTCGTTAAACTTTAACTATGTTCAACACTTATGTTTACTTAAAAGTTGAGTTATTAAACTATTCTTGTTAATGCTAATTAGTTCTGTAACTGTAACAATGTGTTAGGTCTAACATATGATAATAATCATAAGCCGTATAAGAGTCTTAAACCATAAAACAAAACAATTGATAAATTAAGTGAAATATAACAAATATAGACTTGTAATTTATTCACTCCGCCGCAACGCGCGGGTTACCCACTAGTTCATAATTACATATATATTTCATGACTCAAGAGTGGTTGTTTACCGCGTAGATAGTGGATATTATCTTTCACACGCATAATTAACAAAATTAATACCAAATACTTCACTATTGCATCCCATTTTTTACAACGCTGTCAAAAGTAAGAAAATCTTTGTCAAAAGTAAGAAAATCATGAAAGTGATAAATTTCTATGTTGTGTTATTGCAATTCTTTTTATTGCAATTTCAGTATAATCAAAATTAATTCATATGACATCAATTAATTGTTTTGCTTATTCAACGACCCCTCTTATTGAGCTTATATTTACTGTACTCTACATTCTTTATGTGTTTTCTATAGATTGATCGAGGTTACCTATAACTCCTATGCATATCAAATAATTGAACTTGAAGTTGGTTATGTCTATGTAATCTATTTTTAATGGCCCATGTTGGGGTCAAAAAAACTCCGGTCAATTCCAAAACTGAATGATAATAACTCTCATTCTCATATTGTTTCCAATTTCATTTTATTGTAATTCTATTTAATTTAAGTTTTTTAAATCTTCACATCGATTCATGATTAAACATGAATTTTACTTTGCAAATAGAATAAGAAGTATAAGACTAACCAAACACTCCACGAATGCGATGCCCTTACAGTTAGAGTGATTAAGTTTTGTTTTTTGATGGAGACCACAACACTAATCACAATTACATAACTTATCTCCAATTAAGGTGCACTTTCGCTCCCCTCTCTAAAACCAAGCGTGACACTAGTCGGGTTGGATAACAATGAAATGAGTTCAGCTCAAACTAGGTTAGCTCACAACGAGTCGCTAATCAAAATAGATTCTCAAAATGAGTCATTTTAAGGAAAAACTGAATATAAAAAAAAATATGTGTGTAAAGATACCTTCGAACATTCAAATTAACCTTGCTCACAGACAACACTCTAGTTGTGCATGTGCACGATAAAGAAAATATTTGGATTTAGCAACTATCAATTATTCTCTCAATAAACCGGCCATATGCAAATAATTGATCAAAGAGTGTTAAAAATATTGGCCAAATAATGGATCAAAAGATAAGATAAACTATAAAATGAATTTGACAAAGCGAAGCACCTTATATACCCACTTCTTCAACCACTTCAATAAATGGAAGTGGGCTACATCTAGATTCTCATAACCAAAAAATTGTCATTCTATTTGCGTTTTATTGTAGGCAAACGTAAAGGAATAATTAATTTATACACTTGTACCTTATATTATGACAATATTAAATACCCCTACGACCAGGTATATTTTTTATTCTTCACACCAATATAATTGCTAGTTTTCAAGCTTTTTTTTTTTTTTTGGTTTTATTTATTTAACCCCTAAATAAATACAACTGCCACAACTCTTACGTTACACTATTTTGTTTCGTATGACGTCTTTACCAAAATCTCAAAATATCGTATATATTAAAACCAAAATTAGAATTATATATACCCTTCTTCGATGAAACATAATATATAAACATGGTTTTCTGGGCCTCGTGTCGGAAAAAAAAGCTATACATGTTTAATAAGCAGATGAGCTCAACATCTCCCTTTCCTGAAGAAATCTTATTTTGAAACCTTAAAGATTCAACTATTCAAGTGTCGATAAATCTTTGATCCACTACCACATGAGATTTAATTGTACAGTACAGTACATACAACTCATGGGAGAAACACAGAGATTTTTACAAGTATATATGTTTTTTCTGTAGACAACAAAGAACATATTACAGACTTCCCTCCGGTTTAATTTATAGAAAGGTCTGTAACCATCTTTTATTGAGACATAGGGTTGTTGAACATCAAAATGTTGTGAATTAGCAACAATAATTGTTCTAGATCTCCTTATATGTGGTAAAAAAAAAAAAATCCAAGATGAGACAATTTGGAAGCTAACAGATTGTTTCCAATAGCAAAGATTGCAAGAACATGAAAAACTCATACAGGCACAAGCTTCAAACATGCATCCAACTCGGTTAACCAAACCGACTCAGGTTCAACCCAATAGCTCTCCAACCCGGGTTCAACCCCGATTCAACCCATAGGCTTCAAACCGTTTTGTCCCCTCCACACCCAACCCTACCCGAACCTAACCCAGTTTAAACCTGATTTTTTTTCTTTACCATTTTGCTCTAGTGAAACCGGGTCGGACCCGTCCCGGAACCCGGTCAAACTCGTATTGGATTTTTTTTTTATCAAAAACCTACCCGATATCAAATTTTAACCCGGTTTGTGCACCTGTATAGTGGCTGTATGCACGAGTGCCTAACTTTTAAACCAATTCAGCCCATGGAAAGATAGCGATGGACCTGACATTACTGTCAACATTCAACACCTTGGGAGGTTTGGCCCAACCTTCAGGCCCAAAATCCTTCATTAATGACCCCAAAAGGTAGTCCAACATTTTAGGAAGTTTTGTCCTTATTTCATTTAAATGTTGACCCAAATCGCGTTAATTGGAATCTGCCAATAACTTCCAATGCAATAAAAACTTCCGGCTTAGGGGCTGTTTGATTACTGCTGACCTAGTAAGATCTGACTGAGTCAGAAGTTGATCCAGTTAGAAATTCTGACTGAGTCCGCATCTGATTGAAACTTGGCTGTTTGATTCAACATCTGACTGACTCTGCTGAATGATTATAAAAACCATATTGCCCCGAAGTTCTGACGAGTCTACATTTAACTGGTGTTGTGTAATCAAATCTGATTTCTAATCATAACAAAAACAACTTTAACTTTAACTTTAGCAACATCAAAAACAACTTCAGCAATATTATATCTGATTTCTAGAACCCATAACAAAAACAACTTCAGCAACATCAAATCTGATTTCTAATCGTACAACTAAAATCAAACTTAAAATCAAACTTGACTTCAAACTTAAAATCAAAAGTATACCTTGGCGAAAGGGGCGGCGAGGAAGAGGGGCAGCGGCAAAGAGGGCCGGTTGCGAGGGACGGCCGAGAAGAGGGGCGGCCGTGAAGAGGTGGCTGGTTGCGAGGGGCGACCGCGAAGAAGATGGGGAATCCGATGGCTGATCGGGAGAAGAGGAGGCTGGTCGCCCTCCCTTGCCTTGGTCAGCGATGTATAATCTAGGGTCTCGGTCAGACCCACGAGACCCGGTCAGTGGCCTCAACCGATCCCTCAAACGCGTTGACCGGCTAACCGAGTCAGCCAGTCAGCGGTTAGACCGGGTCAGAAGCGTTTCAAACAATAGTTATTTTTGTAAAAAAAATTGGTCAAATAGCCATTTTTTATCCCGACAAATATTTTTTTTTATTTTTTCTATTATTTATGCTTATCAACGTATTTCGACTATAGCTAACTTTTGTCTAATTTAGTTAATTCCGCATACCGACAAATTTCCTACGAAACTTAATTTTTATTTCACTTGTTTAAATTAAAATCTTTCAGAAAAAAAATCCCAAATATAAACACAGAAAATCTCTTATAAAATAATCAAATTTTTTTTTTTGTTTTTTTGCGACAAAATAAAGACAAATTTTTTTTTTTTAATAGTTTGTCAAGAAATTGTGGGAAACATAGGGTTTATATTTTATGGAATTGTTTGTCGGTGAATTGTTACCATATCGTGGGAACTTATGTTTATTGTATGTTGTAGAATTTTGTAGGGAAACCGTAGTTTTCTAGTAGTGAATTGATTGGTATAATACCTAAAGTTTGCTTCTCGAATCCTTTTTAGAACAATGAATTGAATGCTCTTGATCGAAAAGTGGAGTCCAAGATACACAATGGGCGACTTCGAACAACGATTTAGTTAGTGATTGAAGGCTCTTGATCAAATATTGGAGCGAAGCATTGTTGCCAAGTTCAAAAAGAGAGAAAATAGAAAATCAGGGTTAGAGAGAGAGATAGTGAGTGAGAGAATGGACTGTTTGCTATACATGAAGATCAAGGGAACCGTTATAATATAAAGCGCTGAGATTGAGGGCAAGGGAAACGTGCATCAAAGATGGTAACCGCCGATAACTGCAACTAAGATCATGTGACTGTCGACTTTGAAGGGCTAGGATTTTGGTTCATCAAGATCCGACGGTCAAAAGCAAAGATGATAGCATATGTATAATTTTGAACACGTTTTTCTATTCTAATCTTATAATTACTATCAAAATTAACCGGCGCATGAATATCAAAATTGACCTTTTCAATACTTTACAAGAAGCTGCTTATTCATTGCTCGTTTAAAAATTTTATACTAATACTAATATGCAATTTTTATATAATAAATACCGTAAATGCTATTTAATAAAACAACCAATACTTTTATCAAACTACTTATTATTAAGATCGCAGATATTTCTGCTCGAAAATATATTCCTGAGATGCAACTATATATGACTAAAGAAAAGTCATAATAACAATCCAAGATTTCATTAGTTTTGTACTTTTGTCGGAGATCACATCTGCTATATCTGTACCTCATTGATCTTATCCTCTTCCTAATTAATATCCATCCTCCTTTTCTAGACTTTTTCCCTGGCTTTTATTAACTAGCAATATTTACATATTTAGGCAAAAAGAACCATTGATGTTACATAAATAATACGTATAAATCACTTAAAAATTAAATGGATCTTTTCAGTGACTATCCTGAAATTCTGAATGTAATTAATTAGTGAGTCAAATAAATCATAAGTAATACAGAACACTATTATTCAAATTAATTAGGTTCTATATTTTATAGTTTAAAGTTACATAACACAAATATTAAACTGTATTTGGACCATAAAAAATAATGATGGTGTACCAATCAGGTTAGTGATCTACATACACGAGTAAAAGATATTTTGTAAACCGAACATGTAAATATGAGTTTTTTTTTTGTCTAGAAAGAAAAAGAAATGCTCAGAATTAAACCATTAGCTACTTCTAGTTATGAGTTTTATTTTAAAAAAGTTAGGTGTGTGGTCCTGATTGAGAAATGAAGAGATTAGTTCGATTAAAATAACACACATCCTTCGAGGCTGGATTGTATATTTACATTAAAAAAAATTTGTAATTAAATTGAACAATTTGGTATATTAAAAAAGCGTTCACGTTGATCAATGCACTATATCTCTTCAACATAACTAAAAGTTCGTCTGACTGAAAATAAAAATTTCTCTTATTTCGTGTTGCTCGTGAAATATTACAATTAAGCAAAATAATCACATAGGATCCAATGTTTACGAAAATATATTTACTACTAAATGGTTATAATATGTTTAAAGTTAAGAAGATATAATATTTATTTATCATCAACTTGTTGAAATAATTATATAAAAAGTCATCCTTAACTCTTTATCACGACCATTAATGGTTGTGATTATCTAACGTCGATATCTTAATGTAATCCTTAAATAAAGAAAAGAAAAAGAATATATATATATATTTTTTGTTTTCTTACATAATAAATACTCTCAGTCCTGATTTTGATCCTTATCCTGATGTGTATACGTCCTATATATTTTTCCCTATAAACCTCCGATCTTCTTGGTCAATAAAACAACCTACTTAAGTTTTCTTCAAACTCTCTCTTTCTCTTTTTCTCAAGCAATCGATGGCAAGAAGAAATGATGAGTTAAACAAGTGTGATTCTGATGTTTCAATGATCGCTGAAAATGCTAATTATTGCAAAATATTCCAGAAGCCAAGTGTAGGTGGTGGTAATGTTTATACATCATGCACAGATGTTCATAAGGCTGCAGATGGTTCGAAAAAACTCAGTTGGTCCGATGAATCGCTTCGTACGGTTATGTATCTCAGCTGCTGGGGTCTTAACTGATGATCATAGCTTCATTTCTAAGGTTTTCATGATGTGTATACACTTAGGCCGGATATTCGTTTCTTTTTTAGCTTAATTTGTACATATGTATGTTGATATGTTAGTAATGGAGTTTAACTTTATGTTTGTCTAAAACACTAATTTCTATTAACAGAAAAATAATCATCAAACCTGCATGATGTATGCTATAGGATTTAAACACATTTTGTTGGATAGTTTAACTTTTATGCATAGATGCATGAACTATATATGGTTGAATTTGATCCAAAGCGATTCAAACTAAAATTTAGACCAAAGTACTTGTTATTTCAATTATGGCTTTCTACAAAGTCAAAAGTAAAAATGGAAGGTGTGAATGTGTGATCGGACCTTAAAAGTCAGCGAAAAGAACATCTAGCAAAAATGTGATTTGCCTACGCATATATATATAATGAAAGTTCTTGTAAATTTGAAGTTGTTTGAAGTTAATCTAAAGAGAGAATCACATCTAGCAACATGTAATTTGCCTAAATACATATCGTATATGATTTATACATATGGAGCTTTTCTAAGCTTGAAACGTAAGCAGTTTTCGGAGAGCCACATTTGTTAAAACAACGTTTAGCATACATGCTTTTAAGATGAGAATACGTGTATTTGGTTACACAATGTTAATTCTCGCTTGGTGGATTATGAGAGCATAAGCGTGTGTTTTGGTGCGTGGTCTAATGAATTACGCGAATTGTTGCTAGCAAAAACCCGAGTAGCTTGACTTGGATCCTGGTAATATAGGAGTAACAACCACGAAAAAGTAACCATTGCAAAATGAAAAAAATTAAATAAAACAAATAGCAAGTTATGGTGATAGGTTTTTGACATGACTTTTTCGTACCGTAATGGCGTAATGTGTAAAAGTTTTGACATTTGTTTTTTTTACGTTTTGCGAATTGTTTTACGCCTAGCTACTATGTTTGATTCTTACTCCAATATTAATGTAATGAGTTTTTGTAACCACCTCACCCTTTTGATCCTTACTTCGTTACATTTCATTTATTTATGTTCTATTATTTGGGATATATACCTATTATCATCTTAAGTTAGGCTTTTATTTAATCAAAAAATAAGTCAAATCGTCTATCTTTTTGAAATATTGGATATTTTTAAATGGCGTTCTCTAAATAATTAATATTGAAGCAATTAGATGTTTAATTTGGGCTTATAGAACATGATCGTTCAATAGATATACTACAACAGTCCACTTTTCCATACATGACACTAGATATATATCATATTCATGAGATAAGATTTGTTTCAAGATGCCTTGGCGGTGGAATAGACAGCAAGACTTAAAAATCTCATGCTAAGGAGTGTACACGTTCATGTCTTCTTAAAGGCATAAGATTGGTATCGCTCGTTAAATTAATAAGAAAGCTTGGATCGAGTCGGTCGCAAACCGAGTTACTAAAAATGATTCGGTAAAAAAACAGTTGCAACTTAAATTACGAAGAAATAAAAAATAATTTTGGGTCATAAAAAGGTCACTAACTTTTATTTAAAAAAACTCTAAAGAGAAAACCGTATTAGTAAGTGTTACTACAATGAAAACTGTCCGCTGGGCTAGATAAAGACACTTTTGACCTTGATTGAGCGAAGCTGGACGGTCGTGTGATCTTGATACTATCTACTAAGACAAAACCACCGTTAGCCTTACCACAGGAGGGGGCCTCCTGTGATCGGTCTCCGAGGTGAGAATAAGATATTGTCCTTGTGGAGAGGTAAAGCAGAGAGACAAGTAGTTGTGAGTTGATATGTGAACCTGGTTGCTTTTGAAGGATGCTCTCCTATTTATATTAAAGGAGGTTTTTGACAGAAGATCATTTTAGGATACCCTTCATTCCTCTTCCGGATATTTTTTACTTATGAGGTTTTCCTTCTTTCTTGGTTTACCCAAGAGTATCGTTTTTGGTATAGTAAGCTATCTCTTATCTCTATGTGCTAGACTTTTTAACTTTTTCTTTGTCTCGGACCTTTAATGTAGGTATTGACTTTTTCCCTTACTATGATAAAAGAAGAAATATTGATATTTGGATCGATCCTGCCTTATCTTTTGACATTCCTTCTTATGTCATCATGTCTTTATATGGAGTTTGAGGCCCTTGGGTTTCCTTGCCCCAGGCTTTGTTTCATTTCCCGTCCGTTGGCTTAGCCTTGGGGTTTGGTGATAAGGGGGAATATTCTGGCGAGGGAAATGGTTCATAGTTAGGTGGTGGCTGGGCTAAGTTTTTATGATTTTTTAAGGGGGATCATGTAAATTAATTATCAATCAATGTACGTCATCATGTCCCATTTTATAGTGTTGGGCTATGCTATATGCAGGGTTAAATTTGAACCGGGGGTGAGGCTTGTGGCAAAGCTCGGCTTGTGATAGGGCTCATGCTTTTTGACCGGGTATGGTCCCTAAACTCACTTACATCATCGGTAACGGAATGGAAATGTTCGAAAGAATAGCCGTCGGTCATGATTAGTCACAAATTCAGTTGAAATTTTTATTTAACAAAAGTGTAAAAGATTAATTTGATCCCAAAATCAATACTAAATATAAATAATTTAAAATAATATGTAGTCACTATATTAACTAAATAACAAACACAGCATATGATTCATTTTTTGGACGGCAAATAGCATTACATATATATTAGAGAAGGGGCTAACAAAAAATTGAAAACCCAAAGTACAACACAACATGCAACTAAGAAAATTAAATGAGAAAAGATAACATAACCCATAATAGTGTAGGCCATTCAACCTGGTTTGGATGGAAAATTGTACAATGTAATGGACTTTGATTTCTTGCCTTGTTTTTAACTAGTACCGACCCCTGCGCGTTGCGGCAGAAACACTATTCCGTATTAAATAAAATATAAGTCGCGACGAAATTCGGAATTACATAAAACATTCTATTTAAAAAGATATGAAAGGAAGACTAAATTGAAATAAACCAAAATTAGAATCTTAATATTTTAACGGCTAGGTTTTGACGATTCGTACATCAGTATTCACCTTACAAAGAAAAGCATTTCGAATCGTTGTTATTAAAAAACTCGCAATTGTAAAATCCGAAAAATTTTCTTGGGTAATATTAAAATTTGTAAGAGAAAAATAAAAAAAAAGTCAGAAAAAACAAAATCTTAAAACAACTTTTACGACTTGTATCCGGTTTGCCATCGCATATGAATTTATGGGGCATCTGAAAATTTTGAATGTTTCTATCAATAAAAAATTTAATTATGAAGGCAATATATTAAAAAGTTAGAACCAGGGTACTCCAACTAAGAAATTATACGCATAACCATCAGTACAAATCCTTCTTTTATCATTTTTGAGTAAATACATGTTTAACAGAAAGTTCAGTCCGGGAAAAATAAATAAAGCAAAAACAAATCAAAAGTAAAGTGTATAGCCATGTGGACCAATTGTTATTGCTAGTTGCCATTTGGACTAATTGCTAGTTGCCACCTGAACTAATCTAAGGCTATTACTGTTCATGCTAATCTTATAAGTGTTTTATGTATAACTATACTGGGTTAGTAGCACGTGTATTACACGGGTTGAATGTATAAATTATTAAATAATTAGTAAAAAAATTTATAAATTATAAAACTATGTTTAAAAATAAAATATGATTATAATTACTTATAAATAGCTACTTTAAGTAAATAAAAAATAATATATTTTTCTTAAACTTTTGTTTTATAAAAAAATTATGGTTTGTAAATATTTTGTTTTAAGTAAAATGATTTTTTATAAGTTCTCTGCTTTTTTGTTTTTAATTTAAAATAAATAGATTTTCAATTTACTAAATTATATATATTTTTAATTTGAAAATGGTATGAGTAATATTATTAGTATTCAATATTAGTTTTAATAATAAAGAGAAATAAGAAAGTTAGTATGATAAGGCTTACGATTGCGTCACGTGTTATCTTATTTTTTTTCTTATTATAGATAGATTGATAGACAAACAGACAGATAGATATATAGATAAATAGGCTAGAAACCCATTTATTAAACGAATTATAGTTAGTAATAAACACAAAAATTTACAGTATGATATTTTAATATAAGATATGAATTTTATATACGTAATAGTTCAAGAAAATAAAACAATTATATTATTTTTTTAACTCTCTTATCTAAATAGTTTCATTTTTAAATATTCGTATTAAGATTCTTTTATAAAAGAATTTATTTTTATAAAAATCTTTTTTATTAAAAACTTTGGTTTGTAATTATTCTGGTTGTTTTAATAAGATTGTTTTTAGAAAAGTTTACATTTTTTTATATATTTTTTTTAAAAAATGACGGATTTAAAATATTTTATTTCAAAATGGTTTATTAATTTTGAAAATTTCATATTATATAAAAAAATTTTATTATTAGTTCTATTTTAATTAAAAAATATTTTTTTTTATTTTCTTAATAAAATCTAACTTTAAAAAGATACATTGATTTTAAAAAATTTAAATGAGAGAGAGAAATATTGCAATTAATAAAATTGATATTTAATAAGAGAGAGAAATTAGTTTTAATGTTTAAATTACTATAATACCTTTTTGGAGGGAAAAATAAGATAATAATGTGTAGAAAAATGGCAAGTGACAAAAAGATAGGTTAAGAGAGCTGAGTGACATATGTTTTTAGAAAGCTTGATTTATTATAATCTATACATAATAAAGTTGTTGAATTTGTTTCACAAATAACCCTATTTGCCGATGGATGACTTAATTTCTATGCTTCCATGTGCTCCAGTTAGTCATCATAACAATTGTATGAAGCGTCTTTTTGAAGTCTCCTTCTCCTTTTAGTAAATAAGGAGCACCCATGTGAACTGAAAGAGAATACATATACCAGTTGTATATTGCACCATGAGCTACTTTTTAAAAATACCAGGTACATTAATCCGCATACTGTGAAAAGATGTTCCATCGTTTCTTCTGCTTGTCCATAGAGCCTTTATAGAGCAGACTACAATGGAATGTTTCTTCTAATAAGCGAGTCGCAAGTGGGTAATTGGTTAAGCTCCGCTTGCCAATTAAGAATTTTTATTTTTTTAAGAACTCATTCATTTCATATGGAATTTGTACTCATCGCCAACTATATTCTTATTTTGTAACAAGACTTTTACATACCTTGTAGAAAAGTCCAGTTCAACCACATCGCACCATCTCCAAGTGTTTTTAATCCCAGTCGGATTTACCAACATCAGCCTTGCTATTAAGAGGGCCAAATCATCTTTTTCTTGTATTGTAAGTATTTTCCTTTTCCATCTCCAAATCCACACTAAATTTTTATTCTGCAATTTTGAAACAATCACTAGCCAAAACTTTTATATGATGTTCTAGAGTAAATAAGAAAATTTGATAACGAAATTAAGATACATTTACGGGTTGAATATGTTTCTTAACCTATCGATTTACGGGTTGATAGTTTTATCAGTTGTATTTATATGAAATTAATTGATATCCACTTGATTATCCCCCGGAATCAGACTAACTTCATTCCAACAAAAAGAAAAACGATAATAGCAAAAAATGATACATGTTATACAAACAAAAAATATAACATTTTACGACGAGTTTGCACCTTCTAATCCATCATTAAAGATATCACCAAACACCTGCATTTGCATCCTCGGTAAACACATGCCAACTTCAAGATCTTGGGCTGATTCTTTACTCGAACTTATAGAAATCGACCCATTATAGTCGATTGAAACAATTTCAAATTTAATCGGCTTCCCCCACCCTAAATCAATCTCATAGAAGTTGAGTTTTGGTGCTCCCGCGACTCCGATCCTCCTCGCTGGAATCATGAAATCCTCATGCCATCTTTCAGCATCTTTCAAGATCCCCTCTTTATTGTTCACCATCTTGCTTAAAGCCTCCCCAATCAATTTAGCAGCAGTGACAAACCCATTTTCACCTGATAACACAACGTTTTTTATTGTTACAACACACGGCGCACCGCAGTTACCAAAGTAGGTGGCGGGAACGGGCGGATCCAAACGAGATCGACAATCGATTGTTAGTACGAGTTGTTCTAACTCATCCTCACGTTTTCTTTCTCCTATTTTGGCTAGTGATTTTGCAATGCAACTCCATATATAGGCACATGTTACACTATAAGAGGATAAGTACTCTAGCGTTGGCAGTTGGGTTAATACCATTTTTTTAAGTTGACTGATATGGGTTTGGGTTAGCACGAATGTGGCCCGAACCCCATCAGCTGGGCCTACAAGGCCCGGAGAGTGATAAAAAGATTCGAGCTTTGTTTGCTTCAACTTGTTTTCGTCAAGTTTGGGGATGTCTATCAATCTATCATAGACAGGTGGAGACCCGTCTGTTAAAAATAACTGGTCTCCACCTGATTCAGATACCAAAGCCCACCCTTTCAAGAAATCGAAAAGAGCGCAAGCGTCGCCTAGGCTATGATGATTCGTCATTCCGATAGAGATACCGGAGTTGGGGAAATAGGTGACTTGTACGGAGAAAAGTGGGAGGGTGACGTAATCGGATTCTTCAACGGCATTACCTAAGGGAGGAACAAGTGGATAAAAGTTTTCACATTTACGAGGATGATTTCCTGCGAGATCATTAAAATCAAGACAACGTTCTGCAAACGTAAGCGCGACAGAATCACCTTCCACGTGTCGAATCTCGGGTTTTCTAGCGACGGTAGAATCGTTAAGGTTAGGAAATACGATGAGATTACCAGCGAAGGGGAAATAGTGTTGAAGTGTGATGGATAATGAGTGTTTTAAATTGGGAACAATGGTTTCGATGAAATGGGATTTAGAGTGGGGGAAGTGGTAGAAGAAAAGAAAATGGACGGGTGGAAAAAGTAGCCATGTGATGTCGAAGAAAGTGAGTGGTAGCGTACGGTGGCCGACGGTGGCCGGTGGTGGTGATATTCTAGCACGTTCAAGAATTGTTAAATTGGGAATGTGATCCATAGAGTTGGTTGGATGATGGTGGTGGTTGTGACTCGTGAGATGTATTTATGAACAAAAGTGGGGGTTATCACAAGGAGGGAAGTAGGAAAAACTGAAGGAGAATGGTGGTTGGCTACTTGCTCTAGGCTTCTTTATAAAATGATTTTTAATTTTTTTATTATTGAATATGCTTTTAAACCTTAAAATAATCTTTTTAAAAGATAATGATTTTTTCAAAAGGTGAATACAAGAAGTTTTAATATGATTAAATCAGGGTGGGATATGACAAGAGTAATGTACGTCTAGATTAACCATATTTTTTCATGGAGTTTTCTTGTTATTTATGGTGATATTTATTTTTTTAAAATAATCATTTTGTTATTATTATACATATATATATATATATATATATATATACATAAACAAAAAATAAATAGAAAATAATATTGCTTATATTTGTTTGTTTTAACTCTATATAAGATTAGTATTTGAAAGAATATAATTATATTTTTTTATATATTTGTTATTAGCTTCTTATTATAAAACTAGAATTGAACCCGCCCGCGCGTTGCGGCGGGTTTTTCCCATAAACTCACTGTTTTGAAAACCAAACTGGATCGGACAGCCCAATCAATTGGACTGAGAACCGGAGTCCAATCCGGTCCGGTTTGATGCTTTAAACCATTTTGACGTTGAACAGGTGGTCGGATCTATTGAAGCGGTCAAACCGGCGCTCCGACCGGTTGAAACGGTTTTTATATATATTTTTAACTTTTAGTATTTTTTACCTATATTTATTAAAACAATTATAAATTTCTTCGGTTCTTATATCAAGTCCGACCGATTGAACCGGTCCGACCAGCGGACCAGTAATACGTTCGGTTCACCGTCCAGTACAGTTCTGAAAACATTGCGTAAACCCTCTGACGTGCCGCTTTGTTTTTGGTGTTAAAGGGTTACACCTTGTGCATGTTAAGTTCTACCAACCAATGGTGCCCAAGCGTTATGACAATAACATTGACATGGTTAAGTACGGAAAGCGAAAAGTATGCGACGTCTCAGTTCTAGATATTGAAATGTAAATAAAAAAAGACATCTCACTACAAAATATATAAAAATCAAGAAAAATTATGTCATTTTAAAAATGAGTGCTAATAATACGAAGACATGTTTTATAGAATAAGAATAAGAAGTAGAAATATATCACGTTTGACGCGACACCTTTTTAAGCAAAATTCACATCGAAACATAGAATGATTAGATTTTTAACCAAACTGTTTTAAATAAAATATACAACAAAACGTACATAAAAATAAACATATTTAGAGTATACGAAAACACTTTATTTTAAAAGTCATAAAAAATAAAACATTTTTAAAAATTAGTTATAAATAATAAATATAATGAAATAGTTAAAAGGGAAATAATATGTGAACTGTGTGCATGTGAAGGACGTATGGATTAGTGGAAGCAAAAAAGAATTAAAATGCTTGAGGTAAAACTTGAACCTGGGTAAACTGGGTAGAAATAAGAAAATACCACCACTAAGCCAAACCATTTTCTTAAGTCAAGTTTTGTTCTTCAAATTATTTAACCAAAATAGAAAAAGTGAAAAAAAAACCTAAACACTGTAGCAACCGACATATTAGTTTAATATATATTATAATCAAATTATTTAACAAAAATAGAAAAAGTGAAAAAAAACACATAAACACTGTAGCAACCGACATATTAGTTTAATATATATTATAATATCAAAATAATCATACGTGTATGATATATTTATCACCTTGATTTATAATTTATATAAATATAATTTAGGTTTTAGTTTAAACAAACTAATGAGCCGGCTAATGAGCGAACCATGAGGTGAGCTGGCCTTGGTTTATACCGACTCGTTTACAAACTGAGCCAAGCTAGCTCGGCTAGTTTATAAATGAGCCGATTCCGAGAAAGCTACTTGCGAGCGCGCTTTGAGTGAGCCATGAGCCGTAGCTTTTTGAACAACCACACCCACACTTCATTCTTCCTGCCCTAAACTTGTTTTCTTTGGCAGCTTGCTTCCGCTAACGAGTAACGACCATTAAATCACAACGAAAATGGAGTAGTCGTTTGTTGGTTGATCCCCGAAAATGTGAGTTGGGACTTGGGAGGATGCAAATAACGCTTGATCGTAACAGGATAGAAATTGCATGATGCAAATGGATTGTTCGAGATCTATTTATTGATATTTGAAGATTTAGAAAGAGTAGCAGAAGAAAATAATGTTGAAGGTCTAAAAAATATGTAGGTTATGTGGTTTATACATAGTTAAAATAAATAATTTTAAGGTTTTTTAAATACAATTTTATAATGGTCAAACTTTTTAAATGCGTAGCGATTATGAACGGTGTTGGGATGAGGCACACTCCTTGGTGTGTTGTCGAGACCGCAGATAATATATACACGAGCACTTTGTTGTGTCCCTGCTCATTCACTCGCCACCGGTGCATAAATGTTTTTTTGAGGCGGTGAAAATAGCCATTTGTAGCGGTTTTTGATCGCTTTAAAAGTTGGGCTTTAAAAAATTCGTTTCTTTTTGAAGTGGCCTTCAAAACCGCCATAAAAAACAACTGAAACCGCTTCATAAAATCTAACTAAAAACACCACAAAAACCAGCCGACGGTGGCATCAAGAAGGTGGCATAATCTTGACGTGGCTCACAGGAATTCATTTATTGATGATTATTCTCAAACATAAATCAAAACAATTGTGCAAATAAATGTGTGAAATTAACAATTGAAGATCCAGTAAATGAAATTATAATAATGTTCTTATTTTAAAGAAACTACAAAAATAGAGAAACACAAAATCTAGTCAAAATTCCATCGACCTATCCATAAACTACAGATATGTTATTGTTACAATCAGATCTATGAAACACAAAAACTTCAAGTCTTCAAGAACCAGATCTATCATCAATTTAGAACCAGATCTATCATCGTTCTAGAACCAGATCAGTCACCAGCCACCTCCGTCGGAACCCTAACTAGCCACCTTCACAGAATCCAATCCAGATTTGTCACCAACCATCTTCATTCCAACCGTGGCCAACCACCACCGTATGAACTTTAACCAATATCATCTTCGACTCCACAAGCCATAACCAACCATCGTTGTTGCCGCCTGTTGTATCCGTCCACCACCACTATTAATCAGTAGTATGTGTCGCCGAAGAAGGTGAGAGGTCGCTGGAATATGTTGGCCGGCCACTCCATCTTGTGAGTTAGAGCTTTAAAGATACATCAAGGGTTTGCAAGTGGGAGAAAAGTGAAATCTATAAAGAGAAGTGAGGATAAGAAAAGAAATTGGTGAATTTACTTCAAGATTAAACAGCTCCAAAACTAAAATTCATTTTAAAAAATTACCGTTTTGGAGTAGTTTATATAAACCGCTTTAAAAATCCATTCTTTTAAGGCGGTAATCATGTTTTAAGGTGATTAATTTTTGATGTTATTTTTTGAGGCTGTCTTCATAAGAAACACTATAAAATTATTTATCAATCGTCTCAAACGATCATTTATGTACTAGTTTCAAACTACAAATATAATAACACACATATTATGGGTGTTTACGGTCTGATTTCTACATTTTAATTAATTTATTTTGACTTGCTCCCTACAATTATTATTAAATGATCTAAATAAAAATTTGAGGTTAGCTAATACTACGCATTTCTAGCATTCACTGCATTCATGGATCAGCTATGTTCCCCCTTTTATTTGAGTGTACTATACCATTATACCCCAATACTATTTTACCCTGATAACGTCTATGAGAATTTGCACAAGATCAAGTCAATAAAAGCAAATGTAAATTCTCATAACTAATAACATACTATTTCAATATATTTGATGAACTTAAAAAAAATTAAAATAATACTAATATTGTAGAATATTAAAATAAAAATTTAGTATACGATTATAATTATAATAAGTTAATAAAATAAAAAAATAACAAATATAAACGACACAAAATAATATTTTGTTAGGAATTTGTGGCCATTTGCGACAAAGTTTCCGAAAACATTCTGAAATATTATTCTTAAATCAGTTATTCTTAAATCATTTTTTGACGAAATTTTGTCGGATAGTTAGCAGAATTTCCCGTGAAATTTCCAAAAATTTTATTGTTATAGCGAATTAGTCAGAAATTTAACGAAAATTTTAGTGTTTTGGTTTTGAGAGACACTTGTGGAGTTTCTAACTAAAATATATTTGTCCGAAATTATTATTGGAAAATAAGAGTATTCTAGTAGTGAAATGATACACAGAACTGATAAACTAGGAAGCCATTGCAGTTTGTAACCCATCGTTAAAGATATCAGCAAACGCCTTCATTTGCACACTCGGAAAACACACTCCAATCTCGAGATCTTGTGCTAATTCTTTGCATGCACTCATAGAAATCGACCCATTATAATCGATCGAAACCGTTTCGTATTTGATCGGCTTCCCCCACCCGAAATCAACGCCATAGAAGTCGAGTTTCGGGGTACCCGAGACCCCGATCTTCCTTGCGGGAACCTTGAAACCATCGAGCCACCTCTCGGCATCTTTCAACATTCCCTCTTTATTATTCACCATTTTGCTTATACCCTCTCCGATCAATTTAGCAGCCATCACAAAACCATTTTCACCTGATAACACAACGTTTTTTATCGTTACAATACACGGTGCAACACAATTACCAAAGTAGGTTTGAGGAACCGGTGGTTCCATACGGGATCGACAATCGATTGACAGTATGAACTGTTCAAACTCATCTTCATCTTTTTTTTCGCCCACTTTTACTAGCGATTTCGCTATACAACTCCATATGTAACCACATGTTACGCTAAAAGATGATACATATTCAAGATTTGGTGCTTGGGTTAGGACTTGTTTCTTTAGATGATTGATATGGGTTCGGGTCATTATAAATGTTGCCCGAACCCTATCAGCCGGGCCTTTCAGGCCCGGAGTCTGATAAAAAGATTCGAGCTTTGTTTGCTTCAACTTGTTTTCAACTAGTTTTGGGATGTCAATCAATCTATCGTAAATAGGTGGAGATAGGCCATTCGTTAAGAGCGTTTCGCTTCCATTAGATACAGAAGCGAAAGCCCACGACTTCAAGAAACCAAACCGGCTCATCGCGTCACCGAGGCTATGGTGATTCGTCATTCCGATAGCGATACCGGAGTTCGGGAAGTACGTCACTTGTACGGAGAAAAGTGGGAGGGTGACGTAATCGGATTCTTTAACGGCATTACCTAACGGAGGAACAAGCGGATAAAAGTTTTCACATTTACGAGGATGATTTCCTGCGAGATCACTAAAATCAAGACAGCATTCTGCGAACGTAAGCGCGACAGAATCACCTTCCACGTGTCGAATTTCGGGCTTTCTAGCGACTGTAGAATCGTTAAGTTTAGGAAATACGATGAGATTGCTGGCGAAGGGGAAATAGTGTTGAAGTGTGATGGATAATGAGTGTTTTAAATTGGGAACAATGGTTTCGATGAAATGGGATTTAGAGTGGGGGAAGTGGTAGAAGAAAAGATGATGTACTGGTGGAAAGAGTAGCCAAGAGAGATCAAAGAATGTTAGTGGCAGCGTACGGTGGCCGACGGTGGCTGGTGGTGGCGATATTTGAGAACGTTCAAGAATGGTTAAGTTGGGGATGTGATCCATGGAGTTGGTTGAGGGTTTAACATGGTCGGCTAAGCTTCTTATAATCAGGAAAATACTTGAAATATGATTATTATTATTGAAAATATATATTTTTTTACTATTAACTAGTCATTTGCCGATTATGGTGCCATCTTTTGTTGCTTTTTAGTTTTTTAGAAAATTTTATGAAGAGAGTCCATGTGGTATAATCGAATTACTGATTTGATTTTTAAATATGAGAAAATTAAACTTATAGTTTTTATAATGTTACATAAGATTTTAAATATAACGTTGTGACACGCTCATTTGTATCTACGTTTTAATATAAGTTTTATTTGAAATTGATCAGGTAAAATATAACATATATACTTTTAATTTTTACAACAAAGTAAATTTGTCTTTTTTAATATTTGAATATAATATTACGCAGTATTTATTTTTACTTACATTTTGATATAGATTTTATTTAGAATCAAGCACCTATGACGTGCATCCAAGGTCCATGGGTCATGTATTGTAAATTTTTAATTCTTTTCATAGCATCGTCATGTTTTTAAATTTTGAATATATCATTGAGTTATGCTTACTCATGCATACGCTTCGATATAAATCTTGTTCAAATCAAGCTCTCACAATGTATGGTCAAACCCAGCAGTTTGATATTAAATGTGATGATACAGTTTAAATGTTGATAAATGGGACTAAAAGTTCTTGAAGATTTCATATTAATCTTAAAAGCAGAGTTTGGGAGGAATGGTCTGGAGTTTCACATGAACATGTACGTAAATTTTCATAAAACGATATGGAGACTTTCACGTAAAAGTTTGAAAAGCTTTCTCGGTAGTCCCTAGAATATTATTAATCATACATTACCATTGAGTTCAAGATGCTACATCTAGACCTTCTATGTAAATAAATCATTTTTCTAACTAGTGCTCTTTTTATTAAAAAAAATCAGCAAGAAACTAAACCCATCACTTCAAATATTGACGGCTCAATCATTTTAGAGGCGGCTCAATCATTTTAGAGGCTTTACGTGAAGTAAAAAATTCTGGCATTTTGAAATTAACTTTTTTTTTTTTTGCTATTTGAGCTTAAACCTGGATCATACTTGTCTTTTCTATTTTGATTTGAAGTTGGAATTACTAAGAAGAAAATAACATAAGAAACTTAGCACAGGGATCCCTCAAAATGTCATTGAATCTATGCACCATTGTTATACAACGTCGTGTGTAAACCGACTCCTCCTCTCTAGGATTCCACCGATATATACCCTACATGTAGATACACTTAGTGTTATTGATATAAAGTTAAACATGCACATAAAGTACCAATAGCTGATATGTAATCACCTGAAACTGGTAGAACATGAGTTGGCATGCTCCTCATGAAAATGCATTCAAACACACCAGCAGGGACAAATTGAAACAACTCTAGAGTTTATGAGTATGCAATTAAAACAATATAGGTGATAAAATTAGATAAAATGTTACAGTACAAAGTAATAAAACTAGTTTATGACCGGATTTACGAGCCATCTGCGTCAAACTGATGTGTAATATTTTTAAATAATGTATTTTACAAATTAAAAGCAACAAAAAGTTTACTAGTCGGCTAGTGAGTACCAACTACCTAACAAATGAATCAGGCCCATCATCTGTCATGACTTATGGCATCATGGTGAAAAAAGTATATACTCTTGGTAATTGTTAATGAAACATAGTCAAAGCTTATTTAATGTGTTTATTATCTACGGTAAAACCCGGGTCACCAACAACATATTAATGTCGGCAGGACTCGAATTAACCACCTCCCCATGAGAGGTAGTGAAGCTACCACATAACCAAATGGTTCGGTGGTACAGAGAACTTATTAAAAAATCATTAAATCTATTCGTAATGATTAAAAGCTTTGAATTGATTACCATATTCTTATTTATTTCAAAATATTAGAAAATAAAATAATTAAATATTTGATTAGTACGCACAGGGCTCTAAATAGGTCAAGCTAAGCCAATCCATGTTGGGCTAAAACAAATCGAGCCGTGCCGACTTGACTAATTTATTGTAACGAAATAAAAATGTTAATCCATATTTCAATGTGCTTTTTCTAGGGAGTTTTTTAAACGACCCTAAATTAATATCAAAGTTTCTAATTTATAAATTTCATATGTAGATGAAAATAAAAACAAAACTATTTTATTTTCCACCTTATTCAGATCTAAAACCTACGATGGTGGTGATTAACAATGGTAGTGTGATGGTGGTTCCATTGTTTCAAGACATGAAGATAACTATGGTATTGTGGTGTTATGTTGGTGGTCGGTGGTGGTCATGTGAATGGTGATGGTCGTGGCTGGCGGGTGGTAATGGTGGTGGTCGGCGGTGTTCAGGGAGGTGCTAGTTTGATGGTGATTATGGTTAAAAAGATAAAGTGGGTGGGTCCCACTTAATTTTAATATTATTTTAATTTTTTTAAGTAACTCTTTCATTTTTTATAAATTATAAAGGGTAAAATGTCGATTAATGATGTTTATGAAAAACAAAAATTGTAAGTGACCAATTCTATAATATAAAAATATCACAGCCACATGAACCAACCATGTAATTAAATATAATATTAAAGTAACTATGTATTGTTAGTTCCTTATATATTCCAAAAAAACATTATGTCTATAAGCAAATATTAGATAATCCAATATTTAAAATTACTTATTATTTAATTAATTAAAGTTACTCAATAAAATAACTAAGTGAGATTTTTCATGAAACAAAAAAGCAACTATCTTAATAAATATTTATAAAACAACACCCTTTTTAAATAAGTTTTGTCAATACATCTATTTAAAAAAAACTCAAGTTTATAAGATTATTTGTAGGCCAGAAGGCCCAGAGCCAGTATATGATTTGGACTATCATAATTCCTACCTACAAAATAGAAGCCCAATTAAAAGTAACAAAATAACTAGCCCACTAGAAAGTTCGCATTAAGAAAAGTTGACCAAATATGCTTTCAAGATGTGCTAGCTTGTGCTCCAATTTTATAAATATTTTTTAAGTTACTTTGTTTAATTCTTAAAACTTTTTAATGTTCATATATTTTTGTTCTTCACTAATATAATTTATACAATAAACTTTATCTAATTTTTCATTTATGAAAAAAATCTTAAAAAAAGTTTCTCAATTGAGCCCCTTAATAGGCTGAACCACCCCCTGAAACAAAATAAAAATAAGATCGACTTCCATTCGATTATCGCTTTCCGTGTAGTTTAAATTGGCCATTGTTCGATCTTCGAAATTAGCTTGTGTGTTTTGAATTAATATATGATAAGATGTTCAAAGAGTTTTGATTTAAGTTGAATGTAAATTTCAAGCAAAATATTAAAAGGTTAAAGAAAATATATACAAATTTCATTATTATTTATTAACCCAAAAATAAATATTAAACAATATGATTAAAATCATGAGAGGATTAGCTTTTTAACCTTTTAACAAACGAGCATGAGCGAACATAAAAATTTATATTTCTTTTAATGAACAAACATGAATAAATAATCATGTTCGTTTATGTGTTCATATCCATGTTTGTGTTCATGTCCAAACCCTAAATGAACGAACATAGACAAATCGTCGTTCGTGTTTGTTCGCTTCGTTTACAAACGCCACCAAAATTCCCAAGCTGTCGCTAAAGGGCATCCTCGTCAATTCACCTCCCAAAAACCATTGGCTTTCTAGTTTCTCCAGGTAGCCAGCCTGTTGTTTCTTTTTTCCTAATATCTTTCATCCTCTCTATTTAAACAAACCCCTTTTGTGCTCCCCCAACTCATCATATTCACAACAAACACATTTGATTGAAAAAATAAAAACTAAAGAAACAATCAAGTATGAGTTCAAGAAGCCGATCATGGGCGGTGGCCGGTGCTATTGGAGTGGTGGAGGCACTAAAAGATCAAGGGTTTGCACGGTGGAACTACACCATCAGAGCCATTCACCACCACGCTAAGTCTAATCTCCGGTCACTCACACAGACAAAGAAGCTGTCTTCTCCGGCCGCCGGAGCCGTAGAAGTAAAGGCAAAGCAGTCGGAGGAATCGTTGAGGAAAGTAATGTACTTGAGCTGTTGGGGTCCCAATTGATCAATCTTTGTTAATATTAATTAATTAGTTTTCCATGTGGTTTAGGTAAGGTAGATTAAGGGTACATGTAAGTATGCATGTGCTACAGCTATTGTTGTTGAAAGGGAAAATTTGATTATGATTGAACTCCTATAGATGTATCATGTGAAATGATTCCAAGTAATGATACAAATATACTGATATTAATCCTTGGTTTCATTATCATTAGAAGTTTTTGTATCCATCTTCTTGAATTCAATTCTCACTTGCACATTCTCAATACAAGTAATTAAGGGTGTCACTAGAGTTGAAAATGAACTCAAATGATTTATTGAATAAATATATATAGCATCACCTTTTATTGAATAACTAAAGTAGTTATTGTTTATTGTAATAACATTTTGAATATTTTCATTTTCAGCTTCTTTTTAAATGCTTTTTTTTTTGTTTAGTCTAGTAATCTTTGATAACTATTACAGTATACACCAATTCAAACAAAATGTATTCAGGTTAACCTTAATATATAATTGTTATTAAAATTCATGTATATTAAATAATATTTATGTTTTTATTTATAAGTCGTAACAGTTTATATGCATATTAATTAATGTCCGATGCTATTTTGTCCACTAACATCATCTCGTGTGGATAATAGCCTTGTGGTCTTAAGGTCACAAGTTTGAGTTCCAGTTCAACGCGAATATATCATGCAACCATGAATAGAGCTGTCATCCTTGAGCATCAAACTAACGATTAATTGTTGAAATTCTACCTTATATATGGACATCCTTGGACTATATATGAAGACACATGGTGCTAACCCGGATTGTTGTTGTCATTGAAGAAATTAAAGTGTATATTGATCCGTACAAAAGATGCAAGCCGCTAACCCGAATTGTCGTCGTCATTTAAAATTGTTCAACATAACATAACACACAGCGAAAATTGAAGGAGAACATGAAAAAAACAAGATAAAATATTTTAAACCAGAGAAAACTACAAAAAAATATATGAAAAATATATGGGAAAATAATTATGCATTATGTATTAACTTTAATAATAGTTTTCAAATTCTAAAGATGACCGCTTTATACTCTTAGAAAACAAAGTGAAAAGGAAAAATAATAATGCATTTTATAAGTATATATTAAACTTTTTCCTATTATAAAATCTTTACAAAACACAAAAACAAAGTGAACATATTTCTAGGTTTCTCTTATCTTAATCCATAAGGAAATCACTAACAAACGTAATCTTATAGTGTACATTTTACATCTTCTATAAAATATAAAATTTTAAAATATCATGCTTTTGTAAACCATTTTATACATCACATTTTAAAAAATAATTATTAAAATTTAATAATCTCAATTTTCATTTATTGATCGGAATAAATTTAACTCAAAAATTATTTATAGACACTCTCAACTTTGAGCTTATTTTCCTCTAACGATCCCTGAAAGTTAACCCCCGTTAGTTTTTTTTTTGATAAAATAGGGCTAAATTTGAGCCATTTTCCAACTCCGCCACGGCACAGCCTCCATGAGGTCTGTTTTCCGTTGTCTAGTCTTCATTCTCACCTAAAAATTAATTTCAACGAGTCAAATGGTGTAGATCAAGAGGTGAAGATTGACATGCTTAGGGTGCAGAAATTCTAGATTGACGGTCTTGATGGTAGATTTCAACTTCATGTTTAGTATTTCGACCACATAAGAAGTCCACGTTATCAAAAAGCTAACATGGTTAACTCTCAATTAGTAAGAGATTGTTGGGAAAAAAAAATATGTTCAAATTTGATAGTGTCTATAAATATTTTCTAAGTTTGTATTAATCATAACCAATAAATAAAAGATAAGATTATGAAAATACAATAATTTTTTTAAAAATGATAATATATTTACACATCAGTAGCCTTATCACAATGGTCGCAATCTTGGAAGGTTCACCGTGCAATGCACTAATTGTTTCCTAGAAAACTATTGGCTTTGGCCTCCTGTTTTCTCCAACTTTTATCCACTAAAACTGGAGGCTGTTTCAGGTACCCGTGTGCTTAATTTGCATCTATTTATACCCCATTCTCCTCTTTCTTCCATCATCAACCATTCATAACATACTTTCAATTCAATCTCACTCACCTTCATTTCCAATCAGAAGCTAATAATAGTAATATGAGTTCCAGTAGGAGAGCATGGATGGTCGCCGGAACAGTTGGTTTGGTGGAAGCACTGAAAGATCAAGGGTTCGCACGGTGGAACTACACCATCAGGGGCGTTCACCACCACTTGAGATCCAATCTCCCGTCAGTCTCTCAGACCATGAAGCTGTCTTCTCCGGCTTCAAGCAGATCTGGCGTTGAAGAAAAGGCTAATCAGGCGGAAGAATCTTTAAGAAAAGTCATGTATTTAAGCTGTTGGGGTCCTAATTAACAGACACATATATGCATCTGTTTTCCGCTGTCAAATCAACACTTAAGCCGTTGATGGATGGAAGCTTTTGGTCCGGTAGAGGTGCGGGTCTCATCATCATCATCGGTTGTTATTGAATTTCGGAGTTATGTATGATCAATTTGTGATCGACTATAAAGGGATACCCAATGTGGTGTTTGTTATTGTATAAACGCACAGAAGATATTGGTGTATATATATGTCTCTATATATTTAATCTTTGAGATTATTCAGCTTTTATTAGTCTCATAAGGCCTAATGGAAGAATGTATTTTGTCTTCATTTGTTGTTGATAGAACTTTGTGAGTTTTCTAGCTTTTAAAACTAGTTTTACACCCGTTTGATGACGGGTAGTTTATGTCGTAATATCAAAAACATATTCTTTTGCATTTAAGCAAAATTAGTATTTTTTTTAAATAAAAGTATAACGCATTTAACTTGTGAATACAAAACTAACCAACTACACTAAAGAAACCACAATACAAAAACAAATAGTAATTGCTAAACCATTGAAACATAAAAGATGTCGTACGCCTTGAAATGTAAATGTTGATCAACACGCATAATTCATGTATGGTAGAATAGGGTGCCATGATGGAATGGTGCGTGAAATACAAACATAATCTACTACTTAAAGCGTTTGAGCTTCTTCATATGCCTCCTAACATTACATGGCATGTAAGGTACCTTGTTCCATATTGGTCTGTCGTGTGGCCGACGTCATTGGAGGGGGGGCTTTTGGTATCCTCATTGTGCTTTACTATTATAGCATATAAGAAGAAAAAAAAAAGAAATATCTTGTTATATATGATAGCTCCAAGTGGAAATAATGTTTTTAAGAACGGTAACATTCATTAGTTAGAAACTATGATCCTATTTTCGTTCGATGGTCCCTATTTTCTTGATTAAAATAGTTACCAATTAAAAAAAACAAAATTACAATTTGTGGCGAATATGAAGCCTACGTCTCTAGGTGATATATGTCAAATGACAAACAAAATTAATACGTGCCCTTGTATGTGAATAATCTACACCAATCCCCATTGTTGGTCAAGGTGATATGAGTTAAGTGATCAAACAAAATTAAGACTATTTACAGTGGAATTGTTCTTTTTTTTTTGCTGACAGATCTATTAAGTGACCAAATCAATAATAGAGCTTCACAAAAAAACTCATACAATCCTTAATCACTTCAATGTAATGAAACATCACAACTATCATTTTTTGCATTTTGAATAAAAGAAACATAACTATTTATAAATAAATCAAATGAAGATTGTTTATACCCATTATGTTCAGGTATCTTAATGTAATAATTAGTTATAAATAAATCAAATGAAGATTGTTTAGAGCATTAAACTTCCTTTTAAGTTAACCAACAATTTTTTAAATTTATAAGCCAAGAATTACACCAAAAGCTTCTGACCAAATTCTGCGTTAATAGTGTCATATAAAAGAGAACAATCACTTAAAATAAGAACATACGACCTGAATACAATGAAATAAAATAATTAAGGGGTACAGACCATAGATGCAATAACTAATTTCATGTTGATTAAATTCACTCGTTTCCTTGTAGACTTCTTGAACAACTCTTCTTTATTTGAAGTGGATCCTTTGAATTTTTTATTTTTTTATTTTTGCCTTTCAAACAGTCAGCAAAAATCAGAGCAACATAAACAAAACTTGAGTGAATAACACAAGAAATTTGGTGTAATATTTTGATATCTTCAAATGAGCACCTTCGCCCATCTAGTACTTCTTTACTTTCATTTCAGGCGCTTTAAATATATATATGTCTGCACAACATATTCACATTAAGCCAAATGCATATCTTATAGAATCGATTAGGATATGCAAACAAAAGAGTAGTTACCTATATCTGCAAATTAAACTCTTTTGTGTCGTTAGTGAAGTAATAGTCACGTGCAAACACTATAGTTAACAGAATGATTGCAATGTCAGTGTAGATTGCAGATATCATAAAGCAAATAACATCAAATGCTACCAAACAACAATTATGAAAAAACATCAAGTATGTAAAAAACCTTACAAAACAAAATGAAGAACAGCTTGTTGGGTGATGAAAACAAAAAATACCAACATATCTCTTCAAAAAGAAGGTAAAATTTCAGCAAAAACTATCCCATGTCTAGTGACCAGCGTTGACTTAAACCAATTTTAATTCATTTTTTCACCTCTACCTGAAAACCTTTAGCAGCCAACAAAATGAGACTTAACTTGGTACAAATGATGACACATAGATAATAAAATAAGTTCTCAATTGATTAGTATAAACGTGGCTAATAAAATAGACCGATAAAAGATTGAAGGTGTTTGTGATGCTCCATAAATAAAAACTGCAACGCAAAGTCTTAAAGCATTCTTTTCTAGAGTACACAAATAAGTAGACAACAGATGTGAGTTGTAGGTTGTAATTATAGGCATAGTTTGGGTTATAATTTATCTTTACCAGGAGGAGTTTTGAATCAATTGTTTCGATATGAGATGTAATGAGTACATAAGTCGAATATATTCGTACCAAATAAAAATGTGTCTAGGCTTGTGTTGCGCATGTATTCATAACTCAACATGATTCTCTTTTTTCGCATAAAATCGAAGAAGCTTCACCGTATTTTGATGTTGAAGCCTGTGAATACACCAAACAATGTAACTGTTATTCTACATAATAGATGGCTTACTTGCATATGCTTCAAGTAATTACAATTACAAAAGTCTAAATATTTCAGATGCTAAACAACTCGAAATGCATATGATCTTAGTAATTATATATATTGGATCATGGAACAGCTTGTGAAATTTCAAATCCATTTCTATTTAAGTCATTGTTGAAGTGCAGTATGACAAATGTAATTGCGTTTGTTTCAATGTACAACAATATTTAAACATGAAGCACAATAATTTATTACTTGGGATTTTGTAAGCATTTTGGACTCACCAAGAGCACAACTCGAAGAGGGTGAGCACCAAGTTGTGTATATCAGTTACGGTTCTTGAGAAATCACCAAGAATGCCATACGACAAAAACAAACATTAATGTCTAAACCTATGGGTCATGAACTTACTACAATTTCCTCAAGTTCTTTCTTGGCATCATAAACACCAGCACCACCAGAAAACATAATGAATTCCCTTTGTTCAGAAACTTTTGACCCACCATGGCCACCTGACTTGTTTGTTTTAGCTATCCATAGGTATTCTGTTAAGTGAACAAACAATCAACCACTCCTTCCTATAAATATTTTTTCTTTAACAATTTAAATAAGGATATGAGCGTTTAAAACCTTTTCATATGTAAGAAAAGCTTACAGGAAACGATTTAGTAGCCCTACCAATACAAGATTAAACACAACTATCTGCAAAATGAAAGTATACCTTAATAAGTCCAGAACCTGCAAATGATGTTTACAATTAGAGCTTAGAACCGAATACGTTCCAACAAAAAGAAGACAAACTCTATATTTAAAAATCATAAATTAAGAGGGTGTTAGGATTGTTTATTTAAACAACTTATGCTTGTAAGCAGCAGAGAATCATCAGTTGAAAAGCTAAACAAATACCTCCAAGCTACACAACAAATACAAAGATAAGAATTAAACTCACAAGACCAAAATAGAGAAACTAAATTCATGAAACCAAAAGATACATCACAACAAAAGAAGACAAATAAATAAAATATAAAAATCCAAATACATCTACAAAATTAAATCAATCAGATGAAAAAAAAAAGCTACCGTTTTCGTTGCTTTGTTCGTTCGTGCTACATCTGCAACAGCACAATCAACTTGAAATGAAATCAAAACAAAGCATCATCCGAATAGGATACATACACTCTTGCCCTGATCATTCTTTCCCATCAAATACTTTTCATTAAGGACTTGAAAAGAAAATATTTTGAATGAAATTGAGTTACGGTATAAAGAACACAAACCTAATCCCGAAACAATCTCGAACACACACGATATGAAATTCATATAATCCAGCAACTTACTCGTAGTGTAAACAATAGCATTGACTCATTCCGAGTAGATCTTGATCTAATGACAACAACGCCCTCCCATTCACTGGTTTCTTAATCTTGTCAACTTTATAAGTGGCCTTCACAAACACACACACTAAGAAGACAATGGAAAACACAAACTCACTGTGAAGGAAACCTCAACTTGAGAGGAACAAACTCTCTGTTGTATTACTACTAGAACATAAAGTGACAAAAGAAAATAAAATAGAAAACAAATCGATAGTACCCCACTACTCCTACCACTATGGATAACTACCAACTATATAATTCATGCAAACATGCAGAGAATAAACCAAACAAATAAAATAAAACTAAATAGAAATTGAGATCATGGACCACATCAGCAACCCAATGCAGAATGTTTACGTCCATATCTTTAAATTGGTGTTGCCACGTCATCATTAAGCTTATCATAAATAACATCATCGCATTGTAAAGGAGCTTAAGAATGCCGAGGGAATTCCCGATATTGGGGTAAGAACATGTTTACATGCCGAAAGTTCCTCTTGCGTAACCTAAAATTAGAAATTAGAAATCTAGAAACTGAGATGGGAAAGTTGAGAGGCGATGAACACAAACATTTGATGATATACTAATAATATATAATGAAGACGATCGGAAAGTGCAGAGAGAATTAAGGGGACTTTAAACTTAACTACAACGACGTGTAGTAACTCCTCCGACTTAATCGGCGTATCACTGGGTGGTGGGATAGGAGCGTTCGGAAGAAAGTAACCGCATATAACCTTCAAAAAGTCAATAACCGCTGACTTTATGTGGCTAGGATTTAATCTCCATAAGATCGAACGGTTCACATTTAATTTGCTAACGGTTACAATATCCGCTGGCAATAAAATATATAATTTTTTGAAGGTCTAAAATACTAAGCTAGGACATGAGTCAATTACAAATTAATATACTAAGGAGATTTTATATTTCTTGAAGGTGTAAGTTCAAAATGAATATTTGTAGGATTAAAATTGAACTTGGTATATATAGTTTTGTTTCTACATAAATAAACTGTGCCTGATATTAATAGATATTTTTATTATTCATAACTTAGCCGAAAGGGTTTATGATAATTAAATAAAGAAAAAATTACTTGATTTTTCAATTTGCTTTGGACCTTCAAAATACATGGATAGTGGGTGGTTACCACAAGTGTAGTGGAAAGTGAGGGAAGCTACCACGTAACTAATGGGAGTTATCTCCTCATTGTAAGGATGAGTTAATTAGTGGGATAGTGGGTATGCATATTAACCGGTGGGAGATGTGGGAGTATACTCCAAAGCTAATAGTCACACAAAACATTAATCATGAATATCAACCCGACTTATATTAAGTTTTAGTGAATAGTGATAACCCAGGTAACACTTAAGATTATGCATCATACGGTCTATGCATCCCACGTAAAAGTTAACACTCTAAGGGGGCGTTTGGTTGCAAGGAATGGAATGGAATGGAAGGGAATGGAATTGAGAAACTAGTATAATTTTCAAGTAAAAGTATGTTTGAGTGGGTAATGAAATGTAAAACCCAAGGGAATTTTTCATCTCAAATTCCCTTAGTTGTGGGATTTCAAATTCCCTCTCTAGGTGGAAGGATTTTGAAATCCCACAACCAAAAGAATTTGAAGTGAAACATTCCCTTGGATTTTACATTTCATTACCCACTCAAACATAATTTTACTTGAAAATTATACTAGTTTCTCAATTTCATTTCATTCCTTCCAACCAAACGCCCTCTAATAGTTTATATCACAGCATAAAAAACAAATAATCGAAAGAAATCGACACTGCCATACTTGACAAGAGAAACGACGAAACCAATCCACGTGATCCCACGTGCCTTGATGGTTATTTCGCTCATGCCCGTACGGTAAAGGATAGATGGGGAGTACGTAGACAGTATCTCTCCTCTTAATAAAATAAAAAAATCAAATACATTGATATATTATGTGTACTCTAGTCAACGTGTGTAGATATCCAAGAGAAACATGTTACCTCGCTATTGGCTACTATTGTTCATCCCCACGTGAATGCATCTCAATAACTAATTCAGAAAATGAAAAAGAAACCACCTTCAATTCGATGCCTATATATAAATATACGCTAACGCTAACTCTTCACTCGTATAATATATACTCATTTCATCTTGAACCACAAGCCAATAACATAACATATATATATTTAAGTCAACATGAGTTGTACTCTAAACCGTGTGTGGATGGCAGCCGGTGTGGCTGTTATAAACGGGCATACAGATCAAGGTCTTAAGCTCCGATCACTCATCCACTCCTTCTGTCATGGCTTTACTTTCACCGTCGGCATTCTGCAATCCGACGTTAATGAAGTTATCGTTGATGGCGGAGAGAGGAAGACTACTGCAGATGATTCTCTCCGACAAGTCATGTACTTGAACTGTTGGGGTCAGAGCTAGCTAGCTAGCTGAATGATTGAGCTGAGGTGACTCGATGAGTCGATGGATGACCGATCGATCGATGATGCGACTTGACTCCTGGCATGGTTTCATCTCCTGAGATTTTATATATTATGGGTTGCCAATTGTACGTAAAAATTGTATCTTTAACAAAGCCGCAATGTACGTACTTAGTTGATCCTAGACGACGATGTTCGTGTATATGAACACCGTTTGTACTTGACTTATGACTTCAATCGATCATCGACTACTGTGTACTATATTTCCTTACTTTTCTTCTACTTGAAAAACTAGTACTAAGATTCTCGGGTGGGTTGCGGAGGAAGAATAAAATGGTGAAAAACACTAACGTTGACTCGTTGTCGTGAACTGATCACAAGTGCATTGATGAGATCTAACTTTATATACGAAAACAAATCGTGGACGTTGTTGATAATGTTCGAAATCTTAAGAAAAAAATATAGAAACAACGGTTTGTGGTGGGGCTTAAATCCGTTAACGTCGTAATGTCGAGTAGAGCATACTGAAAGGAGCATTGATTATATACGTAACTTTGAATAAAAAACGAAATCTAGACGTCGTTAATTACACTTTAAAATTTATATAAAAAACAAAATCATCGCAAACTCATGTGTTAGATTTGGATTTTATCAAACATTATATTTTAAAAGTTGCAGGAAAAAAATAAAAAAAATCTATGAAAAATCAAAACATTGAATCATATTTCAGAAATGCTATATTCGTGCTTTAATGACTTGTAACTTATAATGCATAACTTTGATTTAAATAGAATTTAAATCAAAACATAAATAAATATAAACAAATAACAACAATATATTCGATATTTTATAAAACTCTGAAAAAAACAGTCGGAGAAAATTAGAAGAATATTAAATAAGTTAAACAATCAAATAGATAAGGATATATAGAGTATAAATACAATCTTAAGGGTACTAAAAATATATATTTTTACGGTTAAAGATAAACTTCAATATAGTAAATTATTTTAAGAATTCCATAGCCATAAATGGTTGTACCTTATACACATTGCTTAGCAATTTAATAATCGTATGTATATACAATATTGTTTGAATTCTACTTGATCACCTTTTGATTCATGATTTTTATGTGATTTTTTTAACATAGTTAAACGGAAGATTTATAAAAAAATTTAAAAGCTAAACAAATGCCATACACTTTATACACATTCTAATTTGACATGTGACTATTGAAGCATGGGGGTATTATTGAGACTCAAAATTCCCTAAAACCATTGGCAATTTCCTACTGTTTTTTTTTCCTTCAATAATTTGGTTGGGTCCATTCATCTATTTATACCCCCACACTACTCTTCCTACTTTCATCAAAAACTTTCTTAACAAACATATTTCATCAATACAAGCATCACAAATATACCATGAGTTCAACAACAAGGGCATGGATAGCGGCCGGAACAATCGGATTGGTGGAGGCACTCAAAGATCAAGGCTTTGCGCGATGGAACTACACCATCAGGGCCGTCCATCACCACGCTAAGTCCAATCTCCGGTCACTCTCCCACACCAAGTGCCTTTCTTCTCCGGCCACCATAGCTTCGACCAGAGGCGTAGAAGAGAAGGCTAGACAATCGGAAGAGTCGTTGAGAAAAGTCATGTACTTGAGCTGTTGGGGGCCTAATTAATTAGTTAAACATCCATTTAATAGGATAATTTGGGTGTACATGACATGATGATATAAATGAGCTGTTGGGGGCCTATAATATATTATCTAGTTATTTTACTATCTATTGTTTAACACTAACGCTTGTTGATAATTGTAGATATATAGGAGAGTTGTTATGCTAATAGTTTTTAATAAAAAATTAGAAATTGAAATTTTGCATGAGACACTAAAATAGATTTAAGTATTTAACCATTTCTTTATAAAGTAACTATTAAACAATGAAATATGAACAACCTAAAGTTTTATCACTCCTTGTAAATTGTTATGGACTACCTAATAACTAAAACAGAATGGATTACTGTCACCCAGCGCATCCACCGGCTGGTTATATGCTGATATTTTTATAAAATTACCTAATATTGATATAATCAGGGTCTAAACAACACATTTTTGCAACAAATTGCAAAAGCCTAGAATTATTTACATTCAAAGATAAAGCTAAATAACAAACGTCTATATACTAACTAGGACGATTGTCACATCCACACTATGATTCCATCTTCATTTAATAAAATTTTGAATATGAATATCTGAAAAGTATAAAATTATAGAACAAAAGGTAACAAAAAAACTTATGGATGTACACGAAAATTATTAACATACACCGATACACGAGTATTATTGGTGTAGGTATCTAGTTATCTACTTAGAAGTAAACTATAATACAATAAAACACTATCTGGCTGATGGCATATGCGTTTATGATTTATCAACACATGACCGGTATTCACGAATCTCTTGTTTTGTTACCATTATCAGGCATAAAATAGATATATGGGTCATGTTTGGGTAACTGATTTTTTGATTAACTTTTGACTTATTAACTTTTAAAAAATCAATAAGTTTTTTAATGTGTTTGGAAAAATTATAAAAAGTTAATTTTTAAAAATAAATAAATTACTTTTAATAAGTTAAAAAAAGTAAAGTTACTTTTTATCAAATAATCAATCCCAAACATGGACATGATCTAATATTGTTTGGGTTCTTTTTGGATGTTATTTTATATCACACGCAAGTAAAAGTAAGTATATTTTATTTTTGGACACGAGAGGTAAAAGTTGATCGAAAACCAAAGGGTAAAGGGAGAAAAGCCAAAAGTGTACGGTATGCCGGTTTTAACTGACGTGTCCTTGTATGTCGTTTTGTGTAGACATAGGTAACGTAGGTACGGTGCACCCACCGTTTACTAAAATAATACACATATGGAGATGCGTGCCAGTCACCCATACGTAATATTTGATGACTCATAATGTAGTGTTTCATATTATCCTTATGCTCAAAAACCACCGGCTTTAGTTTCCAACTTAATAAGCCTACCGTTTTCGCCCCCAAAAACTTGGTGCTCTTCTATCTATCTATCTATCCCTTTGCGTCTATATATACCCAATCACAATCTGGTGCTTCTTCATCCAACACATTCTTTTAACTTAAATGTTTTCATCACAAGAGTCTCAAATCTTTGCAATGAGTTCATCATCGAGATCAGCATGGTTGGTGGCCGGTGCCGTCGGAGTGGTGGAGGCACTGAAAGATCAAGGGTTTGCACGGTGGAACTACACCATCAGAGCCATCCACCACCACGCTAAGTCTAATCTCCGGTCACTCTCCCAAACAAAGAAGTTGTCTTCTCCAGCGACAATGGCTTCAAGCTCATCTGTCATTGATCGATCAGAGGAGTCTTTAAGAAAAGTCATGTACTTGAGTTGTTGGGGTCCCAATTGATCACTTAATTTTCCTCCTGTTTTTGTTTTCAGCTAAGTTGTTAGGTAAAAACTATATCTGATGTACATGTAAGTATGCATGATGATGTACAACCTTCCTATTAATCAAAGAATTTTGGTTATCGGCAAGTTTCCATGGCTTGTTATTGATATATGATAACATATAATATTTCTTTAGTAATAAGATTTTTATTTTGCGTTCGACAAATCATTGTCTTATTGATGATTATATTTACTAAATGTCTATTTGATAGGTTTTTAATTATTTTATTAAGACATTAAAAGTAGAGTGTGTTCAATGCGGCAGGGGTGGGGTGATCACTCATGATCCAACCTTCAGAGGGAATAATTTTTTTTATTATTTACTTATATATAAATTAAATAACGCATTAGAAAACAAAAGGGGATAAAATATTTTTTTTCGTTTGGGGTACTGTTTTTTTTTTTTTTTTTTTTTTCCTAACTCGCCTCGGACCTTTAAATTCTAAGCAACGATTAATGACGTCTTTTGATATATCTCTTACTCAGTCTGATTAAATTAACATAAAATTACGAAACAACTCCTAAATTTCTATTTAATGTTGGTTTGCTTTATATTAGTCGGACCACCGTTGTGGCAAAGAATAGTCGAAATCCCGAGTCGCTTTTTCATTTAATATCTTTGACCATTTCACTTACAAAAATATATAACGACTTATCATCTTTATTAATCTTAAAAATAAAGCTCGCATTTCTCCTTTAAATCTTTTATAAGAGGGTATTATTATACACACCCATGTAACTTTTATATAAATTTGAATCATATTATTTTTATATTAATTTTAACTAATTAACTATTACGATATGATTTTATTTTTATATGATGAGACAATATTAATATAATTATGTTGGATATATCTTTAGTTTATGATAAAAATTATATAAAAACTAAAAATACACACATCACTGTAGTGTGCTTAAAATTATTTTATACTGATTTAAAATTATATAAATTATTATTTTAAAGTTGTAAAAGAAAAAACGTTATAAAGTAAAATAAAACAAAAGTCTTGGACCCTATAGCAAAATCCAAATTTCTAGACTTTTGTATTTATGGCAGGAAAGGTCCTCGACTACTTTTATCTTCCACTTTTGCCCTTCTTTAATCTCTTTTCTCACACTACACACACAACACTACCTCTATAACAATTTAAAAATACACTGGTGATCGTTTAAAAAGTTGTTTAAAATAAGAATAAGAATATATTAATTTGTGAAAAGGTATTTAACATATTGGGAATAAAGTTTTTATATTCCCTCCAAAACAAAGAATAAAGGTGTTGCATGTTTAGATATTTTCATTATTTAACAAACATATATAATTCCTATGTAGAAAACGTTCAAAAATAAAATAATAATTGAAGACACAAAGTTTATTAATTTGAAACTTTTGTGAGAAAAAAAGATGCACTTTTATATTGCATCTCACCATCATCCTACACGACCACTTCATATTTTGAAGGTAAGAAAGAATCGATACTCGCGCTTTTAGGGGGCAATAAGTTGTATGTTGTTTTCAAAGTTTCTTTATTTGTAAAATTTAAATATTTTTTGATAAGCTATATGAAGGCATCTATTCTTTATGTTATCGGCATACAACTCGTCTTATCTTATCACCTTTGGTTATTCGTTTTGTTTTGTTTTTACATTGTTAAAGATAACCAACGACAAGCGCATGTTATAAATAGTGATGATGGTATATGCTATACACTCTATGATATGGTTAATATTTATATTATTAATCTAACTATTTACTGAAATATAAGGACAATAATCATAAATAAGGCATACTAGTCTCAATTAACATTGGACTTTCAACTTTCGATACTCCATTTAGAATGCATCTAGACATTGTACAGTACAACTACATATCTCCCCTCTCTAGTCTCTCCTCTATAAATATGTATGGACCATCCTTCATTCATTTACAACTTAACTGATCACAACATGAGCTCTGTAAGCCGTGTTTGGATAGCGGCCGGGGTCACCCTTGTCAACGGGCACACGTAGTAGGGCTGCAAACTTAAATCACTAGTCAAGTTTTCCCACCAGAGCAAGAAGGCGCTCACTTCGACCACCGCTAGTGATCCCTTCGGCTTCCGCCCCTTTTCCAGCTTCCTGGGATCCAATGTCCACGGTGGGGAGTGGAAGGTGCGGTCCGATGAGTCTTTCCGGCAAGTTATGTACTTGAGCTGCTGGGGACCAAGCTAAAGAGTGGAGCTATATAAGTGCTTTGAAATAACTACAATTTCAAGTGATTACTATATATTGAGAACTTGCCAAAACTTAGAAAATGTATATATCATGTGGCATTATGCCAAACAAAACAACTTCATGTTAATGTGGGCTAATTTTATGACCAATGTTATCACGACCGGATCGGACCGGCCGGTCCGACCGGGGATCGGCCACCTAGCCGGTCCGGTTCGGTGCAATTCATTTTGGACTGGTCGAACCGGCCTGGTTGAACCGGCCGGTTCGTCCCGAACCGCTAGTCGGACTGGGAAACCGGACCGGTTCGGACCGTTTTTTGTATTTTTTTTATTTTTTTGATTTTAATGGGTAAAAACGGGGTGTTAAACCATAAATTAGTGTGTTGGATATAAAAATATAGTTAAGTTTTATATATAACTATAAAATACATATATAAATTACTTATATTTAATTATATATATAACTATAATTATGACGTCATCCGGTTCTTAAATCCGGTCCGACCGGTCCGACCACCAAACCAGTAAGACGTCCGGTTCGACGTCCGATCCGGTTCTAAAAACATTGGTTATGACTGAATGGTATTTGATTGCAAAGTTTCCAATTCCACCGGTAACTATTAATCCTTAAAAGATAACATAGGAGGACTAAAATTAACATAAGTTATTTAAAATTTAACATATGGTTCATATACTTATTTAGTGGTCCTTAATATTTGTATGAATTATAGAGTTGATATTTTAAGATAATAAATATTTGCACGGATTGCTTGTATTTCTTGAACTTGTTTCATACATGGTCATTTGATTGGCTGACCATCTAATACAAGGTCATCTTGAGTAACCACCATCATTCAACAAAAAAATATGATGCATATAAATAATTTAGTCAATTGCTAATTATATTTATGTATTTATTATTATTAATCAACTCACTTTTCTTACTGCTCAAATCATTCGGTTTTAATAATTTAATGTAAGATGAACTGTATATTTCTATCTTTAAATTAAATTGCATTTTTTTTCTCAAAATTACAGTATTCTTTAAATAAATATGTAATTTTGTATGTCTAGAGACCAATATATACAGTTACTCACTTAATGTCCATGAAGACTTTCAAAATAACATAAGTTGTGTAATATGAGTTTAAAAATATATGATTATCAAACAAAACACAATAATCAAATATCCTTATGATTAGCAAGATAAGACGAATACAATACACAAAGTTGGGATTTTTACATTAGAGTGACTAGCTTTGAAACAATGTTCAGATCACAGGGAGACATGTCATATTAATAATAGTACCTAATAAATTGATCTATTATATATCACTTTACGTAAAATCAAAAGACCGTAATAAGTTACCACTAGATCATCTCTAAACAAAACGAATATAACACGTTGTTGTTGTGTCTTGTGATCTAAGGTAGTAAGGAAATAAGGTTGTACGTGTTACTTGTGTACTTTGAGCTTGACCTAATAGAAAACATATAGTTATACTTTCTCTCCTTAATGACTCGATAGCTCTACCGCTTCTTATGATCTTTTTTTTTTTCAAGCGATGAAAGCACACGCACCCTCCTTCAATAATTGAAGCAAATATTCACACACATCTTTTATGTTACCCTAATATTATACCCCTTTAACAATCATAAATTAATTTGAGTGTTGTTTTTTCCTATTTAATGATTTTGCTCTAAGTGAGATGTTACTAGACAAGTATGTAATCTTAAAATCTTTGTTATCATTTTTTAGATAATTAGGTAAATCCAAGGTTTGATTTTGGTTTGCATTGGAGTAGGTTTCTTTGATTTGTTGCAACTTTTTGTTTGATGTGGAGTTCAAACTTGAAATTAGGTTTGATTTTAGTGCTCATCTTTTCCTTAATTGATGACAGTTTTGGTAGTAGAAGGTCAAGATTTTTTTTTTATCTATGGAAAGATAAAGAATATATATACTTTCTCCTATTGCAGTTCATTTAGTCTTTCTGTTTTTCTTTTCTTTCTTCTTCCTACTTTTTTACTTCCATGCTTGTCTCACAGGACAACCCTTAACGACCTTTTTAAAAGGTCATTAGATCTTGGACTACTCATGTCACTGTCCATAATCTAATAGTAAATGTGCTTTATTAATTATAAACCCATATTGCATTATTGTATGCATAACCCCGTGTGATTACAAAAATGTTATGCCTAGCTATATACCTATTTCGTACACTTCTTATAAATTTTTTAGTGATATAACCTCCGTTTATATACGCCTATACAATACTTGATAAAATAAGGGACAATTCTTTTTTTTTTTTTTTTAAACAAAAAAACCATAATTGTCTAAACGAAAGTTATACTATAGATAATTGCGAAGTCTTATTCTAACTACGATAAGCTACATGAAGCTTCGGAGAAGGAGCGCAAACTACGTTATCATTGGTGAAATTTAATAATGGATTTATATATGTTACTGTAAAATAATAAATAAATAAAAGTATGGTGGTGGTTTGTTGAAAGAGACAGGCTCAATTTTATATTGCATTTCACAATCATCCACTTGCATATATGAGTCAAGACTACTATTTCAACGATTAATACGTTGCTTACCATTTTCATTGTTTTCTAATGGAAGTCATTTTCTACAACAACCTATTAGATAAGTTACAAGAAGAAGAAAGGTGAATTAAATCTTAAATATACAAACAGATATGATGTATATTTCTTTTCTCAAATTATCCATTCCTATGCACTTTCCTAGACAATAAAGTATTTTAATGTAATTTCTTATCACTTATGATGAAATGGTCACTAGGTGTATGTAACCCTAAAATTAAACCCAAACAAATTAAAATCAACCCGAACCCGATTTAGGGTTAACCTGAGCAACCCAAACCTATTATTATATCAAACCAAACCTTATTGCTATAAATGGTTTGGTATCTGGGTTGATTTTGAGAGATTCATGTCAAACCGATTAACCCGAATATTAGTTTTTAATATTATTCAAGAGTAATATATATGTGTGTATTATGCTACCATGCATTTAAAATAGTTAAAAACATGATTTTTTTAAATTTTATATTTTATTGTTTTCTTTCAATTTTATTATGTAAACTTCAAGGACAATCAAAATATAATATCCTTTAACATTTGGTTATGTATAATAGAGTGAATGTAAATATGCAAAAAATTCGGATCAAGATAATAAATAAAATTATATATTGATAACACATGCTAAATCTCATACATGCATGCATTTTGATCAAATATATATTGATTACAGAAGCATTTGAGATAACAAATAATTTAAAGTTTAGTGGTTTATTCTAAACCCGAAAACCGATTAACCTGACTCGAATAGCTATTAGCTTTAAATCAAATTGAAACCAATAGCTATTAGCTTTAAATCATCTAACGTTTGTTCATGAAGGTAAAAAGATCTATTTGTTGTGATACTAGAATGAACCCGCTATTCATACACCTTACTTATCAATTAGATTTTGAAAAAAGAAACTAGAAAATAAGTAAATAACATAAACAATAAAATTGTTGGGATAGACATTACAGAAACATCATCATATAACATTAAGAAAGAGATGGATACACTTTATACCAAACTTTACCGGCACCCATCCTCTTTTAGGTACTTCCTTATTCATTGAGAGATTTTTGCCCGTCAATTTCAAACTTATTTTTTAATTATGTATGATACTTTTGACTACCAAATGTATAGTATAAGATATATACATGATATATGAGTCATGATCTACATATGAATGTGTATAGAATCAATTATCTTGGTTTTCCTAGGATGAAATTCATATCATATACTCACTCTAGTAACATTATATAGCACACCTCCTTATAGAAGTTGAAATTATAAGGTTATCAAGTATTTAAGAATTAAGAATTTGCATATGAATTGTTTGAAAGATTGTATATATAATAGATGGTCAATTCAGGGACGATTTGCCGTAAGAATATGCGAGCAAAAGATATACTTTCTAAGTGATAGTATATGATGTTTGAGCTTTTATTTTTATGTTTATTAGCAATCTTGTCATTAATTATTCTAAAAGCCTTCGTTAAAGAGCCTAACACAGTAGGTTCAGAGATAATTAAGTACGTAACACCTTAAAAACTTTTTTATTATAATAAATATATAAAAATTACAAACGTAACATTTAAAATCTTCTTTTATTATAATAGATAAATTTTGTACAATAATCTATTAAAAAAAGATCTCAACTTTTTTAAATATAATTTTTATTTATTATAAACTAAATGATAATGAATTCCAGCTACACAAGCATGTCCTCAATTACAAATCAAACTTTTATTGTTTCGGAAAAATATTTACATGTTGCTCCAAAACTTATCAACTATTACAACTACAGCCCCTCATCTTCCAATTTAACGCCATTCCCACCCCATCTAGAACCTCCCCAACCAAAAGAAAACGAAAACTTTACAACTCGGTCCCACCACCCCAATCATCTCCGAGTCAACTCACATCATCGATCTCTCATCCACCGAGAAAACTCCGATCACCGTCACACATCTCCGATCACGATCTTAACTGGGACCCCAGCAGTTCATGTACATCACTTGCCGGAGAGAATCGTCCGATTGCGTTCTCCTCTCCTCTGCGCCGCTGAACCCTCCGGCGTCGGTGTTGAGGACGCCGGAGACCGGGCGGAGATCGGCCGGACTGTTGCCGGAGGTGAAGGCCTTTTTGCCTTGCTGAAGGGACTTGATGCCGGACTTCAGTTTGTGGCCTTGGTCAGTGTGGCCGTTGGCGACGGCGACTCCGGCGGTCATGAATACACGGCTCATGTAAGTCATGTTTGTTGAATGTCTCCGACGAGATTGGGTTGTTTTCCGACGGGTGTTATGTATTATGTAGTAGATGAAAGGTGGAGGAGGAAGGGGGTATTTATAGGAAGTGTGGGGATTGGTGGTTTTCTAAAACCGGAAACAGGAAATTATAGAAAAGCGGTATTACAGGATATGATACGTGGCCTGACTCTAAACGTTCTAGATAAATTACAATTATATTATTATATATTAAAAAGCAATTTTACAGTTAAATTTACTTTTTAATATATTGATCACACAAATTTACAAAATGTATTTAAAAGTTTGTGTTTTTATATAATAATCACATATTTTTATAAAATATATTTAAAACTCAAATTTTAATTAGGATTAAAAACAAAGTTTTATATTTTTGCTTTTTGACACAAAAATTTATTTTTTTTTTGTTTTTGGGTTCAAACATTAGTATCGGTATTCGATATTATCGGAACCGGTATCGGTATACGCTTTTGTGGTTTCCGATAAGCCGACCCGACAACGAAGTAAGTCACAGTAGCGTAAGACAAAGGAAAACAACCAAACTTCGTTACGCGTAACACAAGTGAAGTTTGCTTTTTGACCACAAACGTTTATTTTTTTGTGTTTTTGACGTCAAACATTAGTATCGGTATTCGGTATTTAATCGAACTGGTATCGGTATACGCTTTTGTGGTTTCCGATGAGCCAACCCGACAACGAAGAAAGTCACGGTCGCGTAAGACAGGGAAAAACAACCAAACTCCCGCGCGCGTAGCGCGGGTTAAAACACTAGTATATATTAAAAAGCAACTTCACTGCTACAGTGAAGTTTACTTTTTAATATATTGGCCACACAATTATGTAAAATGCATTTAGAAGTTTGTGTTTTTATATATTGACCACATATTTTTATAAAATGCATTTAAAACCCAAATTCTGATTAGGATTAACAACAAAGTTTTATATTTTTGATTTTTGACACAAAAGTTTACTTTTTTTGTTTTTCGGTTCAAACATTAGAATCGGTATTCGATATTATCAGAACCCGTATCGGTATACGCTTTTGTGGTTTCCGATAAGCCAACCCGACAACGAAGAAAGTCAAGGTAGCGTAAGACAAAGGAAAACAACCAAACTTCCGTACGCGTAACGCAGGTGAAGTTTGCTTTTTGACCACAAATGTTTATTTTTTTGTGTTTTTGACGTCAAACATTAGTATCGGTATTCGGTATTTAATCGAACTGGTATCGGTATACGCTTTTGTGGTTTTCGATGAGCCAATCCGACAACGAAGAAAGTCACGGTCACGTAGCGCGGGTTAAAACACTAGTTCATGTTATGAGCCATCATTTTGTATATTTTTAAAGAGTTATTTAATATTAATAATCTTAACTTTTATTTATTACTCAGTATTAATCACAACTCAGTAAATATATATAGACACTCTCAGCTTTAAATTTATTTTTTTACAACGATATATTACTAACTGAGAGTTAATATTGTTAGTTTTTTGATTACGTGTACTTTTTATATGGCCAAAACACTAAATCGAAAGTTAAAATCAATCATCTGTTCCGTCAATCTGAAACTTATGCGCCTTAAAACCCGTCAATCTCCATCTTCTGATCTGAACCACTTAACTTATTCGAGTTAGATTTCAAGTGACGTTGGAGGCTAGACACCGAAAAACGGACTTGATGTAGGCTAGCAAGCGGCGTAGTTGAAAAACGACTCAATGTTGGCCCCATTTATAAAAAGACTAACGGAGGTTAACTCTCAGTTAGTAAGGAATCGTTGGAGAAAAATAAATTCAAAGTTGGGAGTGTCTAAAAACATTTCCTGAGTTGTGATTAATCCTGGTCAATAAATAAAACTTACAATTATTAAAATTCCAATAACCTTTTTTTAAAAGATAACTTTATAAAATATTAATTAAGTTTTAGTATTGATCTAATTAGATATTAATAAAAAACTTTCTAATTAGATCATTCATATTTTTTTTGTCCTTCAAAAAGAATGGTAATGTTTAAAATATTAACAATTTTTATATGAAACCGAATTATTTAAAAAAGCTCGAATTATTTTAAAAAAAAGTTTAACAAAATGACCTAATTGAAACAATTCTAGCATTTTAATAACCTAAATGGAACACTTTTAAAACTTTAATAACCTGATTGGAACAAATAAAAATATTAATAATTTGATTGAAATAAATAAAAATACAAATGATTTAATTAGAACACTTCTAAAATTTACTTATTATTTTATGAAACTTTAATTTTAAAACGATTACTCATACACCAACCAATTTTCTAGCATTGCCTTTTCTTTTTATAATGAAATTTGCCGTTAAAAAAAACTATTATAAATATATTAGCAATGTCTTTCCAAAATTGTATACGGTGCTTATTTTAGAATGTGATGATAAATAAAGGGTGAACTTAATGTATATTTTCTTAAACTACATCTAACCTAATAAAACAAAATATCTATAGTCACATGATTATTTTTTAGCATGATCACGTAATCTCCACATAAGCTCTACCTAGAATTCTTCACATCCTCTCGTCATAATAAACTTATAAATTTTGGTTAATAATTTTTTTTAAATGAGTTTCTAAATGTTCATTTACTACTATATTTATCAATTAAATTCTTTTTATAAATAAATAAATCATTTCATTAAAAATACTTTAATAAGTCTTGGTTTTTATAAATTTAAAGTTTAATTTTTAAATAATTATTGTTAAAATTAAAATACTTTAAAAAGGTATATAAAAAGTTTTATAGCTATTTATGAATAATATTTATCTTATTTTTATATTATTTTTATAACTTATATATGCTTGTTATATATCTTTATCTTTATATATAATAAATAAAAATGGTTCACTTATGTGTCATATATAAGTACTTTGACAAAGGGTTAGGGTTTTACCATTTGTTTACCATTTACGGTGAATCGGCACAGAGCGTGTTGTTTTACATTAAATCAACATAGAGTGTGTTGTTTATGTTAAATCAGCATAGAGCTTGTTGTTTTACATTAAATCATCATAGATCGTATCATTTTATGTTATATAAGCACAAAAGGTGTTGTTTTAGGTTACAACGACACAGAACGTGGTGTTTTACCTTAACTTCTTGTTGTACTGTAAATAACACATAAATATATATTGTTTATATGATGTTTTATCCTAAACAGCACACGACTGATGTCTTACTAAAATAATGCATAAAGTAAAAAACATTGAAAGTGTTTTCATATCACGAAACAACACTGAAACACAGTTTCAATACGGTTCTAGGTGACGTTTCAACATAAGATAGCACAAAACATGTTGTTTCACACTTAAGCAACACAAAATGTGTTTGTCTTACCGCAACACAGCACTAAGTGTTGTTTTACTGTAAAACAATACATAACAGGTTGCTTTTATAACAATATTACAATACTATACTCAAATTAAAGAGAAGAAATGCTCGATTTTATGGTGTAATTTATTTTAAAAGATAATATCGTATAACAAAGATACGAACGTTTAAATGAAGTGAAGAAATATGAAAAAAAAATCAACAAAAGTGGTTTTTTTCGTAATAACATTGGGACCAAATTTTGTTCTAAAATTTGATCACAAATATTAATTCATAAAATAAAAGTTGAGATCACTTTTTATATTTTTTAGACAAATAAATATTTTTATTTTAACCAACCTTTGTTTATTACATTATGCATATTTATATTTGTATACGTATTTTTTTATTTCAAACTGTGTAACACTAGTATCTAATATAATACTATTACATTTAACATGTCAATATGATTGGTTGTCAACTTGTCATTAACGCTACATCTAATAAATATATTCACATATTTTCAAGAAAATATCATTATAGAACATTGAGACTATTGTAACTTGACGTTAATGTCACTCTCTCAAAAGAGAAAAATATAAATCTTGTTTCTTAACATGAGTAAATTAAGCGAGTTGCTTCCTATCATGTAATCGTAGCATCACCTATGTTCAAATTAAGTGATTTTTAGAGTATATAATTAGACATACAGAAATTGAATGGTTTTTTTCTTTACATAAAAATTTCATATGTGATTTTAATATAACACAAAAAATACTATGTTAAAATTAAGTGTGTTTTCTGAATATATAATGGGACACATGGTCATGGGGGCACGTGAGTGAAGAAGACACCTTGTTTACCATCTTATGAGCGGGGCCCGCAACAGTAACACTTCACGTGCTAGATGCACACGTGTTATCGCTATGAAGGCGAGAAACAAAAAAGGTAAAACAAGAAAACTTGTAACTCTGGACTATTGAAAGAGTTATTTCGTATCACTTTTGTCTAAAACTTGATGGTCATAACCGTACGTTGCAACGGATATGTTGACGTGGATAAAAATTTTAACAGAAGTGTATGAGGTTACTATGCTCCAGTTTCAAATATCGAAACACATGTGAAAAAAAAAACGTCGTGAAGGTATATTCGAGAATAACACGAAAGTTACAAGCTTCTAAAAATTAGCAATAAAATAGACGAAAATTGATTTTGCACAAACCGTCAGAAAAAAGAGTAAAACATATCATATTTGCTCTAAGTTGATTTTGAATAAAAATTACGTTTTGACGTAGTCTGTCTTGATTTTGAATAAAATTTATATCAAAAATAGAAAACATAAACATGTCACAAAAATATTTTTAAATTCAATAAAACAATATGTAAAAGTTATAAGAGAAAGACAAAATATGTGTAAAATTAACTATAAAGGTTAAACAATGAAAATATAAAAAGAGTTGTATTATAAATAACTAAAAATGTTTTGTGGTCAAATTATAATGAATTGAAGTTTGTGGTCAAAGATTAAAATATTAAAACTTTATGACAAACTATAAAGAATTAAAGTTTATGATTAAATTATAAAAATTAAAGGTTTGTGGTTAATTTGTAAAAAGTTAAAACTTTACTATTAATCCATTTGCAAATTGTTATATTGATAATACTTTAGAATTATGGTGGGAGGGGTGCCCAAATTCCAATGGTTGGTTTTTTTTTACCATTGCAACATTCATAAACCCATGTTTTGCAAGTGGAGTGTGGCGTTGGAGACCGGCGGCGGTGTTACGACGTGACGCCGATCCCCATGTGCCCTCCGGCATGAGCGCCCCCCGCCCTTACCGTGAATCATGTTGTTATAAGACATGAGATATGTATTGACGTGTTGGTATTTATTATGTTTGTTATTCGATGATGACCGGATGATAGATGCTCTTGCTTCTTAAGAATAAGACTATGGTTCAAACTTTCACGTGGTGTGGCTTAATAATTGATGTAGTTTAAAATAATAATAATTATGTATGTAAGTTCTTATAAAAAAATATTTATTCTTTTAATATTTAATCTGAGTTTTAACTTTGTTGTTTCTTTCATCGTCTGATTATTTAAAGTTATATTTTTCTTATATTTACACACTCGACCCATTCATAATAACATATTAAATGCACGTACACAATTGAGTCCATAGTCAAATAGTAAGCTCATCTACGTCACCTCGTATTTGCTAAGTTATTTAATTGAGATGGAGATATTTTCTTTGAATTGTTTTTTAACGATTGTGACGAACTTTTTACTTTTTTTTTTTTTCTGTCTTAAGCTAGTAGTCACATACTCATTTTATTTCTAATATATAATATACACATTCATATTTGTATGTTCTTACGATGTAGCTTAAACTTTTTCATCTATTATAAAATATGTCTCTGCTTATGTTATGCTTGTTTGACTTTTCATTCCAATTATGCGGCGTTTTAATATTCAATATGACGTTCGATTTATATTTTTTATAGTATAATAATATATGATCGAAGTAACATAGCCATTTGGATTTTAATTATATACATATATAATAATGTTGTTTTGCTTAAAATGTGGTATTTTGTTCTTTCTTTTTTCTTTTTTAGTTGCTGAAACTAATTACCATTTTAAAGCTTGAAAATCAAAGAAGTATTCGAAAGAGTTCTTAACTTCTTATGGTAGATGTCTCTTTATAAAACAGCATATACATCACACAACTTAGAGAAATTATTTCATTCTAAGATAATATTAAATATACTTACGTTTTTTTGATGGAGATCCTATGCTTCATAAATTAAATAAAAATATGAATAAAAACTGAAAGTGAAATGACGAAGAAGAAAACAAACTTGGATTATTTCCCGGAGTTGGACGCATCCTATAGCATGTCCAAAAATCTTAAATTCTGTCCACATTGTTTTTTTCCTCAAAGGTCATTTGTTATGGGACGTGAATGAACGGATGAGAGGTGTCGCTTCAACCCGCCACGAGGGAAATAACACCCCCCGGGCGTGTGTGAGGGCACATTCGTGAAGCTGCTTACGAGGTTGAGGCAAGAGAAAGAATTCTTGGGTGGAGGGTTGGGTGTAGTGGTAATTAGGTAGGTGTTAAAGTGGTGTGCTTATCCCAATCAAAGGTTGTGGGTTCGAGTCTTGGTGGGGGCAACTCTTAGATTATCTAGGTGTTGCCCATTCTATCCTAGATTAACTAGGAGTTGCTGTTCAAAAAAAAAAAAAAAAAAAAAAAAAAAGAAAGAATTCTTAGTTTTCTTTTTTCTTCATCCACAAATAGTAATATTACATCTTAGAATATTCTTCTTTATCAAGTTTTAAAATTCACACAAACATTATTATATTAGAGTGTAAGTGTGACCAAATGGCCACACTAACAACTATGTTGCATCACTTTAACTCAACTCACTGACCAATAACACACAATTTTATTTATGAGGTCACATGCCATGTTATAACTCTAGTCTCTAAATTTTATTAATTACACATTTATAACAAAAATTTATTTTCTCTTAACCTCGTTATCAACCTGTATTTCTAATGATTTAAACCTATATTATTTTTATAAGGAGCAATCACTTATATCACTGGGGTAAAGCTATGAGCACATCTTTAATTGTCATATGAGTAGCCGGGTAGGTGTAGACTGTAGACAACTCCTCATCTCTCAATTAGTTTCTGGTGGTAAGTAAAGAGCTTGTCTGTACAATAATTTAAAAATATATATATATTTCTTTCAATTAATTACAAGATATAAATTTAAAGTAGAATTAAAAATACGTTTCAGCAAGATAGTTTTTAGAAAAACAGGTTTCTACTTTCTCGTTTCAGTTTAAAAACAACCACATTGCCAAAAAAAATATATCAAAGTGGTTTCCGTTTAACGAATAGTAGGGATCATATATGTGATTCCCAACAAACGATATCGAACTTGCAATATGAGTGAACTGAACCATTCAACTTATATATAAAACTAGATTTAGTAAACCCGTTTATTACACGGGTTGAAAAAATAAAATATTAAATAAAATAAAAAATTGATTAATTATTAAACGTTATTTTAAAATAACATATGATTAAAATTATGTATGAGTGAGGAATATAAGTAATAAAATAATAATATCAACTCTTTAAATTTTTGTTTTTAAACTGTTTTTGTTTTTTTAAAGAAAAATATTTTGTTTTAAAAGAAAAAGTTTTAAAAATATATTTTTAAAAATTTCCTTATATAGCTCAAAATTTTAATTATTTATATTTTATAAAATTTTTCTTTTTAAAAATATAAAATATTATATAAATTTTATATTTTTAAAAAAGTTTAATGTTTTAAAAAAGTTCTTATGTTATAAAAATTTATTTCTCTAAAAATAACATTAATAAAAAGATATTTTTTAATTTATTAAAAAACTATTTTTATCTAAATAAAATAAAATAATATTATTAGTAATTAATATAATTATTTAATAGAATAGAGAAAATAAAAAAATTTAGTGAGAAAGAATATGAAAATAACATTAATAAAAAGACATCTTTCCTAATTTATTAAAAAAATATTTGTAATCTTAAAAAAATTAAAATTATTTAATATTGTTAATTAAGGTAATTATTTAAGAGCAGAGAGAAGCGGGAAAAATAAAATTAGGGGGCTTAGGAATGTGACAAGTGTCCCCCCAAGTTACCCTTTTAGTATTATATATAGATGATAATTATTCTACAATGTTTAGAATAAATAAAATTTTCAATTTTATTTATATATCTATAAATCTTATTATAATTTAAGTCATACCTAACATAATATATAAGATATTATACTTTGAGTATAATAAAAATAAATAATTAAATTATCGTGATGCAGATAGTAAGACCCTACAATTCCCAAGAGAACAAAATTTCGAGTTTAAAAAGAATGTGAACACCGGAGGTCTTTTATAATAATTAAAACAAAATAGATAGATAACTTCAAAATTGCTGTTCTGAAAACCAAAAATAGGAAAAAGATAAGTTTAAAACTGAAAAAGCATTGGATTTTCCATGCTAAGTTATCAATGTGTTAGGTATTGGAAAGGGACTTTTATAATCTCATAAAACTAAATTAAGAAACTCCACATGAAAAGGACTTTATTTTTTTCATAGTTAAAAAAGAGAGAATACATGTATATGTTGCGAGTGGAGGATGGATAGGATGGTGGTGAAGTCCAATCTATCCATTTCAAATAATTAAAAGTGTTCCCTTCTTATCCTCTCTGTCTTCCATTATTTTTCTTATATATTTAAAAATAATAATAATTAATTTTTTTTTTTTTGATAGGTTAAATATGAATTTTAGTTTAGTCATTTGATTTATAAAAACAGATATGGGTTTTGTTATTAATCCTCCTTCTTATAGTTTAAGTTTGATTGATCACTTCCAGATAATGATCAAATGCTTATTATTATTGAGGTTACTCCTCAGGCTTCACCAGGTAAAATGACATACACACCCCTTCATTAAGGGGTCTCTGATCACTTGATTCTTCTTTTTAGAATTGCAAGTAACTCTCTAGCAATTTATGTTTATGAATTCATGATTAGTTTCACAGTTTTTAAATGGCTACCATGGTGATAATAGATCATTATAAACAGAAATATGATTAGTTCAAAAATAACAAAAGTTTACAACTAAAGCTCAAAAAAAAGAATCCATACAACAGCCTTTTTGTCTTCAACATCAAACGTAGACAAACTCAGATAATTTAAGAAAAACAATCGTATGATGTTAATATAATTACTATAATCATAAACACCAAAACAATCGTATGATGTTAATATAATTACTGTAATCATAAACACCAAAACAATCGTATGATGTTAATATAATTACTGTAATCATAAACACCACATGAGCATATCAACAAAAACGAAAGAGCCACCCTCGCACTTGTGCTTCCGTTTTCTTCAAGGTAAATGAAACTCTACACGCAAACCGTCATAAAAAAATATTTGTTTACACGACGAAAGAAATGCCCTTATCGCTTCCAACATTCTTGGACATGATCTCCCATGAAGAAACCAGATACGATTCATCTGGCAAAACAAATGGTTTTGAAATCTCACTTATCATCAGGTCCCCGCAAAATGGGCATTCACTTGCTATAGCATCGTCTAATTGTGACCGAATCTGTTAATCATGGAACCAAATCAGAAACTAAAACGTCTAAACATGACAATTCAAATAATATAATTGCATTATAGGGGCGTTCATTACACAACCCATTTTAAGTAATGAACCGTGAGAATCACATGAGCACTTGCTTAGTGCTTTAACGATATAGCGGGACAGAGAACTTGAGGCAATTATGTGGTTACATGATGACCTTATATATCACAGTAGAATCACTAAGGGACAAGTGTTTATGCAGTACTTAGAGTTTTCTACTTAAAATTGCTCATCTATTGAACAGCCCTTTGTATCCATAAACTAACATGTAAGACATACATACATACCTTATCAATAGGGGTCACACTTGTGATCAAGTCATCACCACTTAACCCACCATTTACACCCTCCTTGGGCTCTACACTCATTAAAGTGAGCTGCTTCTGAAGATCCAGTATATACTCTGCCTGCAAATGGGTTTGAAATTTTTCACAGTGAACGTGCATATGCATGTGTGTGATTAACTGATAATAAGCCAATAATCCTTACTTGATTCTGATCAGTACATTTAGTAACATGGGCAACAAGGCATTGTGCATGAAACGCGTGTCCACATGGGAACACATAGAAAGGAGCCATTGGCCCAATTGTTGTATAGCCCCTTGCCATTCGATAATCCGCACCTGAAGACAAAATTACCCGCTTGCAAACCTAGTGAATTGAAAAAAGAAAAAAAAAAAGAAATTATTTATGGTTTACTAATAAAGGACAAAACTAATGTCAAGAAAATAATTACCCCGCATTCCTCATCACGGTCAACGACTGTATATCTTTGAGCAAGGGCACTGATGTCGTTTCTTATATTATCTGCACCATGTGTTGCATCATTCATCTCCTCTTTTAATTTCTCGATTTGCTGGTTGTAATCCTCTAAAGATGAACAAATTGCTTCCTACAGTTAAAGAAAACATCAATTACTTGCTGATTACGAATTTGTGATTTATGAGGTAGCGTAAATTACCTTAAAGTCATCAATTAGTGCAAAGTCTGGGAAGAAAGGCAAGATATCTTCAATCTTTAACAGACCATCGGTTTCCTTGAGAAAAGCAATTGCCTTCCTAATGTTGTCTCTTTTAGTACCTTTTTCCTGCTCAACAACATGTTTGGCAACCATGAGCCACAACTTTTTCCTCAAGTCTTCATCATCTTCCACTTTGTCTGCTTCAGCCATTGCAAGCTCCGGGTCAACCTTAATCAACAAAAACAAACTTGAGAACATTAAACAAGCATAAACTACTAACTATTTTAGTAAAAATATTAATACCTGAAGAGCAAGTGCAACAGCTTCTTCATGCATAAACATCATGCTGTAAATATGGACACATGCACGCATACGTTTTTCTTTGAGGCATAGACGTAAGGCGTACTTAGGATCATAAAAGAAATCTGGGCCGTTAGATCGTCCTTTCCCAAATTTGCATTGTAGGAACCGAAGAAGGGCACTGTCATCTTCCTGATTGTTTATAAAACAAACATGTCTTAATTTTTTTTTTTAAATAGTAATATTACAGAATGAATAATACAGAGTACAATCGCAAACCTTCTTGGCATATAGGGAGATCAAGAGGTTATGAACACCAGGATCTTCATTCTGCAACCGATGAACACAAAATTCTAAATACTTGATTACTTCATGTGTTTCATTCCTGCATACGAGATTTGGTAGGGAGTTGTATCAATATATTTAAAATTAAATCCATTACATTTCTAAAAAGTAGACATACTTTGCATGTGGTTCACTTGAATAAGACATCATTGCAGGAATCAGTTTTCTTGGATTCAAGTCTTTTCTGGTCATCCATGATTCAACAGTTTCGTATGCATCAAGCATGATGAGATCCGGAGCAAACTTATACTGCAGGATATGAAACACACACATTATACACCCATAATAAATATAATAAGCTGCTACAGAACCACTTTGTGAATCACGTTAAGGAAAATAATGATTGATATGGGTTGTTGCTTAGCTTATGTGATTTTGAGGACAATGATATTTGTAAAGAAGGAAAGAGGAAAAAACAGATTATTACCTGCAGTTCAACAGACACACCAGGTTTTTGAAGTACTTCCAAGGCTCTTTTGGCTTCTCCTTGCTACACAAGTAAAATAAAGGACAGATTAGTAAATCCCATTATAAAAAATGGCCACAGATATTGAGATAATTGAAAACATTAATATATTATCGACTCAAATTTCAACAAACGTAACATAAATATAATCAGCTGAAATTCTAATTAAACTGGAAAGAAATTATGAAGTCTATTTCAGAAGCTAAAAAACCTGAATGTAGTGATGAACCACAATCTCGTGTTGTTCTTTTAGACTAGCAAAATATACCAATTCATCAACTCTACCATAGCTGCAAAATATGTCAACACATGAATTACGATTTCTGTGAAGTAAAATAATAATTATAAAACTGCAAGCAATTAAATGATATGAACCTCTCAAGTAGTTTCATTGTGGTTGCCTCATCCAACACATCTTTACTGTCACTGAGAAAAGCACGAAATTCCATAAGGATAGATTGGTATTCTGAATTACGCTTCTCTGGTGTGTCATCTTCCAGCAGTAATCTATTGATCTAAACATTAAATACATAACATCTAAAACGAGTCAGCTATAGTAATTAAGATATACTGAAACAATATACAAATGAAACAAGAAATGAAAATATGTAGTTGAAGAATCATACTCCCACTGAACCATAATACTCATTCTAGAAAATAAAACTAGTTCGCCTCGAATTATAAAATAAAACTAGGATAGAAAAGAAAAACCTTGTCAAGGTACAGTTCAGTGGCCCATGTAGATATCATCATTATTTGAAATTTATCATCTTTCACAAGGTTATCAAGCTTCCGTAATAAAAACGTCCTCAAGGCATCCTGCAAGGAACAAAAAAAGAGAGTTCAGTTTTCACCAATTGTTAATAACCCACAAGACCTACAAAGTAGATTCTTTTAAATAAAATTCTATTTTTCACACTATAGATAGCATTTCGGAAATTATATAAAATTTTCGTAGAGATCTGTATTTGACCGGAGAAATTAACAACTGTGCCAGAGTCAATCATATGAAGACTGATTTGATAGAATGAAACAGAACTGCATTTACCTGTTCACCTATGCTTATAAACTTTAATGTGATTTCTTCAAATGACAAAGCATAATTGATCTGCAAATAAAATTCCTCATTTCAACCAAACTGGGAAGTAAGAGAAAATAAACAAATGTCCGTAAAAATTAATAACGAACTTTAGCGAAAAATGATGCTGCTCTAAAGAAGTCCCTAGCTGAAAAAGCAGCTTCAGCCTGCAATACACACATCACTTGAGAAAACAATGTAGTAAATCAATATAACTACAATTGAACTATATTTTCATATCAAATAACGAAAAATTTTAAATATTTTATAGTAATAAACATATCTGATAGCACCTGTTCTAAGTATACTTGGTCTCTCTGGAAAGGATCAGAACAATTTGCCAAAGCAGCAGCATATTCCTTCAAGTCCAGGTACACCTTCCACATATCTCGGCCTTCATCAGTCACAGACACCTATTTGTCTCAAAAGTCAGAATTTAATTAAAAAAAGGGAAAAGTGCATTATGTGTATGGTGAATATTTAGTAATAGTAAATAATGGAACTCAAAATGCAAACCTGAAAGATTGAGTTTTCATCATAAGCATAGAACAACCCAGCAGATGCATCAATGGATAAGCCAATTATACCCTTTGATGCAGACTCTGATGTTTGATCAAAATAAAGTTCTTCTACAATTTGCTCACTGATCCTATTTACAACCTAAACGATACCACAACAAAGAAAGTACCAATATTAAAGGGATGAGAGAATATAAATTGCAAAAAGTTTGATATTAGATAAAACTGGTATTTGCACACCTTCACTCTGTTTCCAATTAGAAGCAAAAAGTGGAACTCTGAGAGTGCAATAGAACTAGGTTTAACCACTTCGCCGCCATCACTTAATTTCGAATAATCTAATAGAGCTTTGTTCTCCACGAAATTCTCACTCCCGCTTGCTGATCTAACGATTTCAACAAAAAAGATAATTAGCTAATTTTCAAAATAATCACAAAGAATAATTTGACTCTGCACCTGTTTTGTGCTCCAAAATTCAGACCACCATGATATATACCAGCTCCAGAAAGCCAAGCAAAATGCACTGCTCTTCTTTGTTTGATGAAGAAATGAAGCTCACTGCATGATAACCAAATTGTGAGCATTTTCAAGAAAATTATTAAAATAACTATTTCATAGCATAACTATTACAGTATATAATGCACTTACCTATTTGGTATATCTCCAGGAAGCTCCATAAAATGCACTGCACGATCTGCATAACTGGCAAAGACAGCCTAAGTTGAAAATAAAAAAGATTTACATCATCAACAATATCAGTAAAGAAAATATAACACGTGACATGAAAACTATTCTTAATCTAAAATTCAAATACACATGTGGGCTTACCTCTGGAGTTCCAATACCCGTAAAAGAATATAGCCTTGTTGGAGTTACTGCCATAATATAGTATCTAGTTCCATTGTTCAAGCTAGCTGTTTCCATCTATACATATATACAGAAAAAAGATGATGTATTTAAGATCCTGAAAGAAATAGATAAAAAATAGGAAGGAAAGACACCTGTAACCCCTTGAAAGCTTCTGGTAATTCAGATAGTTCAAATATAAATTTTATATATTTCTCCCTTTTATCTTTCTCATCAACAGCAATTTCATGCAGTTGGCCATTATCGGTACCAAGAATAACCTCTCGTGTCGAAGCTGTTAACAGAAACCAATATTTATAAGAGCAGGTAGATGAAAGTGAAAGTTAACCATGTAGAAAATTAAAAGACTAACCTTCTGTTATCTGTTGTCTATTCCAGGCAACAGTATTGACCACAAGGCCTTTTAGTTTGGTCAAAATCCTTGGTTTTGCCCACTTTGCATGCATGTAATATGTATCAGAAGCACCATTGCCGACTACATTGGCAATACAATGACTCCCACCAGGATCAACAAAAACTCTATGGATGGATTGATCCCCACGACCACCGGAGAGATCGATATCTAAACATAATTAATGAAAAAAATACATGATTAGTACTTAAGCAAGAACAAAAAAAGGAAAAAAGTATATTACATGAGCACAAGTAGATTACCATAAGAATCCCCAACACCAAAATCATGTCTGATTAGCCATCCGGTGCTAGTTCCTAGAACAATGACATCATTTCCAGATGCCATACAAGTAATAACTCCATGACCTTTTGCTGCATATCTTTCTAGAAGATCTACGGTAAATACTTGCCTTCTTAATTCCATCTTCCCCAGAGACCAATTATGGAAACCTAGAAGTTGAAGTGAAAAAACAAAGTCCACATTCAATTCAAACTTAAAAACTATTACATTAGTTCTGTTAATCAATTTAAAAGTATCACTAAGGCCCCATTTTGTTCACATAATTCTTTGGAATTGTATAGTTTTTCATTCAATCAATAGAATTCACATTCATTTCATATAGTGATGGAAAGTGCAACATTCTATTTGAATGTTTGAAATTGACCAAAAAGCCCACCTCTTTCTCTTGGATATCTTATAATCAAAGTTACAAAGGATAAAGACTAGATCAGCAAAAGCAACATAAACATAAATCAAAGAATAATGACTAACAACTGTCGTCTCCATCGTACCCATACCAAAACAGAAAATGAAGACCAGATCGACACCACTGTCGTCTCCACCGTACCCATATCAAAATTCGATTTGATGAAGATGATGACTTACAACTAATGGATATTACACCATGAACCAGATGAGGAAATCAAATGAAGAAGCATACACAAATATAACAGATGAACATCAAGAAAATCGATAAAAACAAAAGATGAAGATGATGACTTAACTAGATCAATCGATTCAAAGACGAAACCAGTTCGATTGGGTGACAAAGTCTATTAGGGTTTCTGATTGGGTGGTGCCACGGTGCAACGTTCTTCTGCAATCGTTTAGGGGTTTTGATTAGGCTGTTCTTTTGTTCCAATTGGGTGCCAATGTTCTTCTGCAATCGATGATGGTTGATGAGGCTGCCTCAGGTAGGGATGTAGAAGACGATTGAAGTAAAGGGGGGAGTGGCAAACTTGTCTTATTAATATTTTAACATTTCAATTCAATCCATAAATTTATGAACCAAACTCAACATTTATTTTCACAATTACAAAAAAGGCATAATGATTCAAAATACCCAATATAAAGATTTATACTTTCATTTGTGACATTTATCAAACATTTGGTGTTCATAAAGAAACAAGGGTTTGCAAGAACCGAAGGTTGGTAGAGATGTCATAAATGAATTTGTAAAAATGCAGAGAAATCAAATGACTCAACATATCAGGAGAAGAAACCTTCAGCAATCAACAGTCTCCTGCCAGTAGCGAGTCAAATTCACGACATTTTTAGGTTACAATTTAACAATCATGTTCAATTAGCAAAACAACTTCAATAAGAATAACAAATAGAGAATTAATAAGACATCACTCACGAAACTTAAAGATTGATTGCAACCTATATCCGACCCACGTCAAGGTGAAGGGGGTTCAAAGAACCACAATTTAACAGCCCCTCAGATCAGTGGAGGAGCTAGGATTTTTTATCATTCATATGGGAACACCATATTTGGGTGCTAGGCTTTCTAACAACCGAACATTGAAATTTTCAGGTCTGGTCGGACACGTAATAAGATACGATATTATGATAAAAACACATCTTCATTAGAAAACACAGAATTTGATATGTTCTGCTCTAAACAGCACTTTTTAATTGATTCATTTGATATGTTTGAGATAACCCAAATCAAGTTATTTATAAGTAATTATAAAAATATCACTCCAAAAAGTATGAAACAATTACAAAAAGTCACCCAAGGAAACTCACAGGTGTATTAGAGTAGATAATTTGACAATTCCACAGGAACTACAAAAATCACTTAGGGAACTCAATTGTTCTTGGTTTCTTCTTTATAATAAGCATTATCATTTCACTATGTATACAAGCTGGACTATTGCTTACAGAACACAATGATCAACAAAAATATTGTCCCTTAATACAAACTGTAGGCTTGACAACTGACACCAAATTAAGCATGCCAACTCCTTCAACACACACATACACACATGAACATAGACATTTTCTTCATCGTATTTCATCCTAGATTTCTAAACCTTTTACCCGATTCACGATTGAGCATTACTAATTCGACTATTGGAGATCGTATTCAACATCCATGAACTCAATTACGCACATAAGTAATCAGCTACACAATGCAAATTAAAAACAAATTGAATGAAGAAGACAATGAAATTGAGGTTATACTTATGCAAAATAAAAAGGAGATTAAGGAAAACCGAACCTTGAGAAGGAGTGAGGGGAGGGGTTTGGATGATTCCCCGATTGAATGATGATTGAGGGAAAGGGATTAGGGCTTGTGGAATTGAACGACGATTAAGGTTATAAATCAACTTAGGTTTAAGACATTCGAAGAAGAACAAATAATTTGAGTGTAAGACTTAAACAAGAAAAGTGAAGATCTCCGATTTCACCGATCTCCGGTGGCCGTCCGTCCGTCCGACAAGGTGAATGTAGTAGTTCGTGAGAGGAAGTAGCCAACAGCGTCAATCTGAGATTAGTGGGGTCGAATGTGACACTTATGACCCTTTGGTTTTGGTAATTCAACTGAACCCCCTCGAAAACTTTATGGATGATTAGACAAATGAAACTAATCGCTACCGTACCCGACCTGTTTTTACGACAATAATTAACGCGAAATGATATATTTTTAATGACAAACTCACATACCATCCTACTCTTAAAGTTCTAATTCTAGTCTAAACCATTTGCTTACCATAAGATTTGAATCTTATTACATAACAAACGTCTTGCTAAACACCTATAACAACATGATACATGTTTTATTTAAGAACTTTATGAGATAGAATTGTGTAGTTTCAAATTATTAACATTGTGTTATTTGATACACTCGTCAACACATAACTCGGTGTTTGTATCTAAGGTTGTATTCTAAGAGCATTCATATATGGGTGTACATCTCTAAATACATAGTTTTCTTTATTATTAATTTTCATCATAATCTTCGTCTTCGTCTCTATCTTTGCAATTTACATATTTATAAATAGTGATTCTTCAAATATCAAGATCCATCATTCATCGTCCCTATAAAAAGTTTACAAGTTTCTAAACAAAATAATAATAAAACAAGTACTTACGAATGAGACAGTGATATAGAATAAGATGTGGTGGGTTAAACCAAAATTTTTTAATTGTCGTTTGGCTAACGCTATATAATAATTTATTTGGTTTTGTTCGGGTCAAATAATATTAAAAAAAGAATCAAACTAAATTTCATATAAACCTAGAAAAATTACATCAAATGTCATTACACAAGCATTTTCAATAAAAGTATAACATAAAACCTGATGATAAATCATGTCTCACAACAAAACCAATAGAAGGCGTGTTTATTCCTACATCAATTATATTTATAACATACACGAATCTTGTGTGTCACTATACTTGAAACTCGTTATATGCATGTTTATTTCCTACAAATCTTTCTAATTTATGCAATCCTATCGTTACATATTTTTGTGTAAATACATTTTACATCGTCCTAGATGCTAAGACGGTCATAAAAAACTTAATAAAAAAAAGTTTATTAAATAATTTAAAAATATCTTAGATGCTAAAAAATAAAAAGATATTATTATGAAAAATGTCTAACAAATTATTCAAAAAGTCAAACTTAAATATCACATTAAAAGATCGACTGTTAGTAGTAAATTAACAAAAACAATGGAAATTAAATTAATTCAAAGCGCATATCAACAAAATGTATTTTATTATAAAATTCTCTCTATAAAGTACTTTGTGTAAATTTAAATATATCTGGGCTGCTCCTCAGCTCATGTAGTAAATAACTTTAACAATAATTATAGAAATAAAAAAATGGGAGTTCTTTAGAACAAACCCACATGGTTATTTGGATCAAGGCTGCACCGGCTTGTAATCCTTCCACTGTTTAAAGTGGGAGGTGCTCGCAGCTCTGTGAGACCAGCCTAACGCAGTCCCCTCCATTCTAGGAACCATGTAGCCCAAGCCTTCGCTCAAACCACATGGTTCGACTCTAAACTTGGAACGGGCAAGCCAGACGCTGCAACTACTTAACCCAACCAAATCCGAGCTCACTTGAAGTCCATCCACTTTAATGCCCTCACTTGAGTCACAGGCCCGCGTAACCAGTCCCGGCGACACCACCTTCCCATGGTCTGCTTATAAACAAAAGTTAACTGTTACTTGTTCTCGATGTGGGACAAAACAAAGGCAATTTGTGCACAAATAATGCTTTTCTGTATATTGATATTATAATCTTTGAGTTATGTTCAAAAGTTTAGTAAAATGATATTATATTATATGATTTAAAAATGTAAGTGAAAGATATATATTGTCGAAAGAGACCCTTGGTTCATAAACTAGGTGATAATATCAATTATCAAATTCACAGTAACATTGTGACCAGAAGAATGCAAACATAAATGTCATTAAACGAGATACAAGTAAAGATTATAGTTCTAGATGGATATCGGTTACATATTTCTAAAGAAACACAAAAACACTTGGAACATAACAACATTTAAACCACCAGCCAAGATGTTCACTTCCATTTTGCCTCTGTTGACAGCCAACCAGGCCCAACACGATCTGCAGCCATTGGAAATACTGTTTGATTTAAATTCGACTCGAATCTCTACCAAAAATGAATCTCCTCGTCCAATCAGATACAACTAGCACCCTTGTTCTCCAGCTCACTTGCTTGCTGCATTTGTCCAGAAAAAGAGATCATGCATAGGAAACAAATCGGATGCAATGTGCACAAAACTATATTACCTTGCATAGATAGAATACCAGAGCCATTGTGTGCTACGGCCTACAGAAACCCAGTCTCCAGGCAGTTCTGCTGCTGCCTGCTCGCCACCTAATGGTGCAAACTGCCCCAAATGCTTATACCTTTCTCATTTTATATAAAAAAGTCAGGAAACCGGCACTATACATAGTGGAACCCAAGGTCTAACGAACCAAGGGTCTCAAAAATTTTAATAAAGAAATTACAGTTGCAAGAGAATACCTAAAAGGAAGGAATTCATGGCGCCCAGTACCCTTGAACCGGCGTGGGCCTTCTGGTGCAAGCCTGGCCAACTCCCTCTTGTTAAAGCAGCTTGATAGATATGTACCTTGTTGGGCAGCAACCTTTCACATAAACACTCGTTATAAAAGTTGACTGGTATCTCTATTTTGTTTAAGAATAAATCCTAAAAAACAGAATATGATATGTATGTAAGTACTTACTGCTTACCTGTGCTGTTGCAGGGAGACTTTTCATCTGAGAATCTACCTGAGAAAGAGCTGATTTAAATCCTTCAATGTCAATTTCCTTCCTAGCATTTCCCTTCGGATCATTTAAGAGGTCAGTCACTCTCAAAAGATGTTTGCTCTTTAAATGAAGTTCCACCTGGGGATAACGAATGAGTATGTCATCAATAATATCGTGAAATTCATCCACATTTAGGGTCCCCGACTTATCCTTGTCAGCAGCATTGAATATAGCAGCAATATCTTCCTACAAAATATGTATATATGAAATTATGAATGATGTACTTAATTATTGGTCAAACATGACGTTTCTTGTAACAACATAAAGAGAAAGAAGATATCAAAATACCATGACTTTACGCTGATCAATTGTCGCACAATCACCGATGGCGTAAACATTTTCACATCCCTTTACACGCAACCATTCATCGGTAGCTAAAACCTTCCTTTTTCCCTGCATGTGGTATAGTAAATCAATAATGAATAAACAAATTAATAATTTGACTGGTTTGATTAGAGAAAACAAGTTAGCAGACCTGACCAATTTGGTCCATGAAGTCCTTGACAACAGGCCGGGTTGAAACACCAGTTGACCAAACAACCATTCCGTGAGGCATAGAAACATTTTCACCAGTAGATTTGATTTTCATGTTGACTTCTTTATCTGATACACTTAAAACCCGGCATCCTGTATGTACATCAATACCATCTCTAGCAAATTTTTGTTCAGCAAACGTACTGATTCTACTGTCATACCTATGGAATGTAACATACAATTCAAGTATTAATTGTAACACTAACTAAGCATAAATGAGATAAAAGATTTGGTCTGTACTTACGTGTTCAAAATATGATCACCAGATTGGATGAGTGTTATTTTAACTAGACCTTTGACCATGGGATATAATTTGACAATATCTTCATGGACAAAATCATGAAGCTCTGCTGCAAATTCTACTCCAGTAGGGCCTCCTCCGACTATCACGAAGTGGAGGCTTATTCTGCGTTCTTCTTCGGTTAACTCTGGCAGGATAGCCTTTTCAAAACAGTCCATTACACTTCTACGAATCTTTTGAGCATCTTCAACTTCCTGTTTGGTAGTTCATGAAAACTTTTCAGCAAATGAATACATGAAGTCTTAAATAAATCCCATGAAAAATCATTTGCCAGATAACAGAAAGATTGGTACCTTGAGAAAATGGCAATGCTCCATGACACCAGGGGTGTTAAAGGTATTAACTTGTGCACCAGTTGCAACAACCAAATAGTCATAGTCTAGAGCGAACTCTTTCTTTCCCACTAGTTTTGATTCAATTACAGATCGACAAAAAACTTTCTTGTTTGCTGCATCAATCTTGGTGCATTCTGCTTCCCAAAACTGGATTTCTCCATCTTTCTATCAAGAACAGAATCATACCAAGAGTTCTATTCAGAATTTGTAGAAAACCACTTGAAAATCACTGCTCTTATGGGTTCCTAATTTAGAAAGAACCATTACCTTTTTAATAATGTTACGAATAGGCTCGACAATGCTCCGTGCCTCCACTGTACCACAAGTAACACTAGGTAACAATGGGGTGAAGGCAAAATAATTTCTAGGAGAAACCACTTGAACATCATATGAAGAAATATCCAAATCCTTGAGGAAACTTGTACTAGCCCATCCTGTTCCAAGAACAACCACCTTTTTCTTATTTGCCAATTGTTCATGTTCTATGTTGTTTATGGGACTGTTTGATTGTGATTCCGAGTAAGCAAGAAGGCCCCCACCACTGCAGATATCAAAATATACAAATAATCAAATGAAACTAAAAAATGGGCAAAAAGATCAGATCAACACTCGATAAGATCTATGGTTATATTGATTTTATGGTAAAGAATGATATATGTGACTCCTATTTAAAAGAAAACTAGTGGTCCAAACACTTAAAGATGGTATAATATGCCTAAAAGCACAATATGGAAAGTAAACATATGGACACCTACTTAAGATAGGCACAAAACATCTAATAGAATAATAGACACTAGTATATATCTATACACAAATGGTAATCACTAAATTAGAGTATGACCCAATCAGACACTTTAGATTTGCATGCAAAAAGGTTAATTCCATTGTTTCTGGTTTCAAAATAGTTATGTTCACCATAACAAAAGACCAATCAAAGTTTATCATCGAAGCCCTAATCTGATCTAGCATAGATATTCAATCCTCTAGTACAAAACTTAAGACACATTTGCAAGTAAACTCAAGTTTATCATCCCAGCGAGAATTCAGTTCAGATCGTGATGATTCAGACATATGACGTGCCCCCAAAACAATCGAAACCTAAAGGGGTACCATAACAGTATTTTCACAGCGATCTACAGACAAGTTGTGAGAAGAAGAAGAAGAAAAGCAAGTAACTTGCTCCAGAAGAAACCAATACTATGAAGTAGTGGGAAAAACAAACCTGAGAGAAAAAACCAGTAGAAGCTTAGAGGAAGAGGAAATGGGGAAGCCATTAAAAGCTCTGTTGAAGTAGGAGACAAGCCTCATGCTGACTGTTGAGTATGGGGTTTTGATGTCTCTGATTATCTTACATAGGAAGTCTCAGTCTTGTGTTGAAATGGATTTTGATTTTGACCATTACATTTACAGATCACTCTTTCAGGTTTGATCCAGTTTAGTAGGTGCTGTTTCTTATCGAAGAGTATGGGGTGAATACTTTATAAAAAGTTGACTTTCCATGTATCAAGTCCAACCCTTTATAACTGGTCTACTGTTTTACTAAAAAACTCCTGATTACAGCTGGATAAGTAAGGTTTTATTTTATATTTTATCTTAATATCTCAAACTTATGATCACTTGTTGGATTGTACTCGTTTGTACTTATTTACATGAGAATGTTATGGTTGTGTTTATGTTATTATGTATGTGTTATTTGAACACAATTTCACCAGTTCAAACCTTGGATAATGTAATTAAGGAAACGAACAATTGCGAGTTACACTTCTTAAACCCGACATGATTATGGTTGCTTGTTTCTTGCCTTGTGTTTTCGTGGGTCGCGTGGTTCGTGTTTCTTGTTTGAATTGGCCTTTAGTTTATACTAGTTTAATTCAACGTCAATCAATGTTTAGAATTTTATTTTTAAGGATTATTGGTTTTTTATAATCTTAATTTTCACGTATTGGCCGTCATTAATCCCAACTGAGTAAATGCTTACAGACACTCCCGGCTTTGATCTTATTTTTATCCAACGATCTCTTACTAATTGAGATTCAATACTCGTTAGTTTTTTTTTTTTTTTTTTTGATAAAATCATATTAACTTTGAGTCATTTTTTAACTCGGCAGCCACCAAGCCTTTATCAGGTTTGTTTTGCGATGTTTAACTTTCATCGTCACCTGAAATCCACTTCTAACAAGTTAAGTAGTTCAGATAAAAAGATGGAGGTTAATAGGTTTTAGGGTGCAGAATTTTCAAATTGATGGAACTAATGGTGGATTTTAGTTTCAGGGTTAACTCTAAGTTAGTAAGAGATTATCTGATGAAAAAAATTTTAAAGGTTAAGAGTATATATAAACTTGTATTGAGTTGGGATTAATATTAAACAATAATTGAAAATTAGAATTATTAGAATCAAATAACTTTTTTATGAAAATGAATATAATATGTAATACTAATAATACGCTACTCATAATCATAAATATGATATCCTACAATGTCATGACTACTACGTTTAATTTGGGGTTTTTAATGACTTGACATCAGGCATCACTTCAAACAATCATTTTCAAAAAGATATTTGTACTTTGTGTCAAGGCATGTGAATAGTTTTAAGAAGTAATGAGTTCGATTACATATGACATAAAAATTATAACAAGTTTGTTGTAAGTGTATATAAAAGTTTTGTTACATTTAAAAAAAAAATCAAAACTTTTGTATGTTACACAACCTGATTTAGTTTTCTGTCACAAAAGATATAGAAGTATTCATGTTCAGTGGTGGATCTAGCCAAGAAAAATTCAAGGGTAATATAAAAAATTTTACGGTACATTAATTAATTAATAAAAAATACTTTACATTCATTTAATATGAATTTTTTTACGGTACATTCATTCTATATAAAAAAATGTAAATAAGAACATGCTTGTAATGGGATTTCATCCACCAAATTTCAAATTCTCTAATTTTATAACAAAGTGGAAAATTACACATTTACACAAATACACAATAACAATTAACAAATTTAATATTCATGATTAGAAACTAAAGTCTAACATAATGTCCAATTTCATCTAAACATAAAAAATACAATTAATAGATTGCAAACCATAAAAATTTAGAATCAAATTCAAAATTAAACAATAAATACTATAAGTCATTACCTAAAGTTTAATTTTATCTAAATAAAAAGAAAAATACATTTAATAAATTACAAACCCTAGAAGTCTAAAATTAAATCATAACTAAACAATCAAAACTATAATTAATTATCTAAGATCCAATTTCATCTAAACAAAAAGAAAACTACAATTAATAAATTACAAACCCTGAAAATCAAGAATCAAAATCAAAACTACATAATCAAACTATAAGTCATTATCTAATGTTGAATTTATCTAAACAAAAACAAATCTACAATTAATAGATTACAAACCCTAGAAATCTAGAATCACAATAAAAAAAGTTCAAAAATATTAGTTAATGTAATTACTCGTGAAGGGATGCACTGAAAGCGGTGGCGACGACGGCTAGCCAGCCGAGGGCGGTCGGCGGAGCAGCAGCTTGTGGTCGATGGTTTCAATTGCCAATAGTTTTAAATGTTAGTTGATTGGGCTTTTAATTAACATATTTATTATATTAAACTAATGGGGCTTTTAACTATTTATTGAGATTTGGACTAAGCTATTAAATATATTTTGAGCTTCTAACTAAACTCAATTTTGTGCTTTTAAGTTAACTACATTTTCGCCTACCAAACATGAGAGGTATCCTAGTTTTCATTCTGTGGTATTCCGATACATACAACCGTAATACAAAAATTGTACTTTGGAACGAAAGTTAACCCCTGCCTCCCATGTAGATCAGCCCTTGTTCAAGTTGCCTGAGTTCTTGCTCAAATAGATAGAAGTGGCATGATTCCAAACAAATATACAACTCACATATCATCGATGCAAATGGATGGATACTAAGTTTCGATTATATTCGTGAACATACAAATATACCTAGTTTGAATTCAAACTTTTGCAACTCTTAAATTGAAAACCATGACTACACTATGCATAATTCGCTTGCTGAGTTGCTATCATGACATGTAGGATAGATGATAAATACACTAATCTATCTATCAAACAAAATTAAAATATTGCGTCAACCATATATTTGTCTATGGATTCGAAGGTCTGATCATTAAACGAATCGTAGATCTAATCATTAAACAAATTGAGGGTATTAACAAAAAAAGTTCCGTTGCCGGGACTTGAACCCGGGTCTCTCGGGTGAGAGCCGAGTATCCTAACCAACTAGACTACAACGGATGGATGATGTTGTGTTATAAAATATTCCTATTAAAAGAATTATTGTTGAATTAAAAAGAAAAAGAAAAAGGAAAAGAAAAAGAAACAGAAACTTAAAAACTGAATTAATAGGAAGAAGTAAATATTAAATGAGACAATAACATAATATGTTACCAAAGTTTTGATATGTAACATGGAGAAGGAAAGAAAGGATCAAACTGCATTTACTATTCAATGGTATTTAATGGATGTTAGGGAATATCTATGATTGTAAACTAAACAAATAAATATATTTATCTAAGTGCATTCACAGCACGTTTCCTATATATATGTGAGTGGGTGCTATATATAAGTGATTGTGAGTGAAATAACTAGAATATTTACGGGATTGTACCGTGTTTTTTATATTTGGAGAAACACGATACAACCCCATCAATTTTTTAATATTTTTGAAAGTGGTTGCAAGTGGATAAGAAAGAAAATGTAATTATAAAAATATAAAAAAATATTATTTAGTGGTGTTTGGGATTGCTTATTTGCAACTTACTTTTGACTTATTAACTTTTGAAAAGTTAATAAGTCAAAAAAAGTGTTTGGCAAACCCAAAATAACTTTTCAAATTAATTTTTCATATAAGGTAAAAAGAAGGTTTTGAAAAATAAGTGGTGAGTTATTTATTAACTTTTGAAAACGACTTTTAGTCTAATTTTCTATTATACCCATCTACTACCTTCTATTAACTCACCTAATTTTAAAAATATGTCTCTTTTGGTCATTTTACGACATTTTAGTTTATAAGCTAATCCAAACACTTTTAAAAAAAACTAATTTTAAAAAGTCATAAGTTAATAAATCATTTTTGTCAAAAATTCTTTTCAACCAAAATAAACAATCCCAAATTGAAAAGCTGAGAGAAAAAATAATGATTTTTTATGTAATTATAATAATGGAAATGAATGATAGATAGTGAATGCTCTAATAGCTTTTACTCGTAACAAAGCTATATGTATTATATATATTATAAATCATGTAGGTCGGTGTCTACAGGACACTTTTAGAGTCTTGTAAATTGACCATCAATCTTTCATAAATTGCAAAAAAGCCCTTACTTCACTTTCTCTCTCTGAATACACATCGATCCTTGTGATCTGTAGTTCACCACTTCCCTTGGCTCTAACCCACGACACCACCTCCGACGACGGCTCAATGGAGGGCCTTGAATGTCACCAACGGTAGTACTCGAAAGAGCCGTTTCACGGTGGAAACGTCGGATTTCGACTAGAAACACAAAATGAGTTTTAGATCTAGAACTAGCATACCCTCCTTTTATATTAGCATTTAGCAGATCGGATCGACATAAACTTTTAGACAGACAATGAAAGGTTTCAAAGAAGGTGACAGGGGCGGGATGACCATTTGTCGTGGCCTTCGATGGATCTAGGTGTATCGATGAAGGTGAGACGTCGATGAAGATGAGTTGAGAGAGAGAGAACATGAGTTGTCATTGTTGGGTAGATGAAAATGGAGAATATGAAATCTGTAAATATGGTTGGTGGTGTCAATTAGTATAGAGAGTGGAGCAGAGAGAAGAGAATGGGGTGGGGTGGGTTGGGTTGGGGATGTATGTTTCTAACTTTCTCCTTTTTATCCTCTAAAGTTTAAACAAATTAGAAATAGCTCAAAACTATATTAACATAATATTCATGTCCGTAGAAATCCATAATTATATTAAAATTAGTTCTTCAACACAAAACATGATCTGATTAAACATATTAAAATTTATAATACACTGCTAAAATAACTTAAAGTTTTAAAAGGTTTGTTAAAATAACATTCTCTAAAAATCCCTTTTGGAATTAAATTACAAATTTAAACAAACTATTGTTTACTTTATTAAAGTTGATACATATGTTTTCTTACAACCTTTGGTCGGTCTACCGCATAATTTATGTATATATCTAACCAAATTATATTTTTGTAGATATGTGATATCAATGTACTCATATGTTTAACACACGTATGACATCTTGACACAGAAAACATATTAATGGTTTCTTAATCTTTTATGCTAATATGGTTTCTACGGTGTTATATAAAAACCCCGCGGCAACGCGCGGGGTTCAGTTCCTAGTTTATGTAATACCTTAAAATATGACGAAACATTTTCACTATTAAAAAAATAGAAAGCTCACACCCATTGAGACCTCCGCTCTAAAAATTTATTTTCTTTTGAAAATACATTAATCTGTGTATCATACCATAATATAGCACGCAAAACAAATATTATATGTTTCTTTCCATACACGGTTTTCCACTATTCTTATTTCTATTTGATTTTGTGACCGATCAATAATGATTTTTGTACACAAACCAAAGGAGGTTATTTCATAACACGTATTATAGTAGCGTATTTTAAAAAAAAAATTTATTGGGGAAAAATGGCATGATTGCATAAGTGTAGGAGGTGTTTGGAGTATTTTCACATAAATATAACATTAAATAAAACTTTACAGGGGAAGCTGCCCCCAATCCCAAAGCCTAGGTCCGTCCCTATGTATGATCCATTTTGTTATCGATCAATAATCTTGAGCTTCAGATGCGGCGATAACTCTAACAAAAAATTCAAAGTTACAATCGTCTTATTCAACTGATGGTAAATATTTCAATGACATGTAAAACAATTACATCCACAAAGAATTGGAAAATTATATACACGTGTATTATCTTACATAATATGATTTTGAATAGTGATTGTACGGCGATATCTCTGGATTACATAGAATATCCTCCAAACAATGAACCGGTAGAACGTCATATACTTTCACGTATACAATTATGCACAACCCATGATAACCTTCAAAAGGATCTTATCGAGCATTTGAAGCATATTTACCAATCGAACCAAACGAAAGTTTAGTTTTTTAAGATGCATTTTTTTTTTATTTTTATGTGTTTTTTTATGATGTTCTTTTATTTTAATTAGTTAAAGTTTATTTATTTTTCAATTTATTTAATTTAATTATAAAAATCAAAATGTAAATACAAATAAAAAAATAAATTGAAAAAAACAAGCAGATAAAAAGAACTAAGACAACACCACATAAAACAAGAAAAAACTAAGAAAAATAAGAAAAATTTAATGTGGTGCTAATGCGTCTCCATAAAAAAAGCAATACGGTTGTTGGTGGCCTAAGACCTTAAAGATAGCTTAGCCTGACAATAAAAAATGTAAAACTAAGATATGTATAAATGTTTAAATGTGTATATATGAATATAAGCTCAAGAAAAGAAACGGTTGTTAATCTACCTATTTTGCAATTTCTCTCTCCAAAAATATAACTAACTTTTACACTGTGTGGTGTAACCAACTTTTACACCATGTTATACCACTACTGTAACAATTTCTTCCCATTTTTAAAATTTCTCTCTTTTTAAAAAAACATCAGCCTTTTTTTTAAAACCTTCTTAATTTTTTGTACGATGTTATATAAAAATTACACCATTAAATAGATCATTTTAATAATTTTAATTTGAGTATGGTCTTATTATATTTTTTTTAAATTTTTTTAACTTTTATTGTGCACTACTAGTTTTATCACTATAATTTTAACTTACATTGACGACGTGGCTTAATGTGGGCCACTAATCGAGTTAATGGGTTATCGCAATAAATAAGAATTAACATTCGTTATTTATTCTACAAGCTCATACATAAGAGAATAACATTTAAGATAATTGTTTTAGAAGTCTTAGTTAGTGCATATCTGACTGACGTATGTTTTGTTTTAATAATATATCTCAATGATAGTTAAGAAAGAAACTTAAGAAGATGAAACTAAGAAGTAGCGGCTTCATTTATGATATTTAAGTTTTCATTACTGTAACAATATCATTTGTTCCTAGCACCCTCATCCTAGGGTAGAATGTTACAGATTTGTTACCCGAAGATGCACCAACTACCTTTACGAGTAAGGTTGAAAGCAAGGTTTATTTGTCATCTATTTGAAGGTGATTTTACGTGGAGCTGTATTCAGACTTTTTTTCTGTGACAGAACATATTTCTATAACGGATTTTTAACTTTTGTCCAACATTTATATTTATATTTTATTAATTTAACAATCATAATTTTTGTTTTATTTTTTCCAAGTTTTATAGTATATTTTCATTTTATAATAACTAACAAATAGTGGTGAAAAAGTTTTATAATATATTCATTTATATAAATGTTGAATATATAAATGTGTTTCAGATGATTAACTTTCCATTCTGATTATGTTACTATTGAACAAACTACAAGCAAGCATTAAATTCTTTTCTACACGAAATGGTTTATTATTTTTTTATTATGTATAAGACCCAGTGATCGCAGCCAATGAATAGTTTGCAAGGTCATACTCGGGGAGACAGTTGTAACCCAACATCAACTATTGGTGGCAGATATTGCCATAAGAAGGAAGCTGATCGATTGAAAGAGGAAGATTGCACCAAGGATTAGATGTGTGACGATGTTGAGAGAAAAGATCCTCATAAGGACATTTACTGACTTATGTGGAGATGTAGATCAGATGTGAGAGACCATGGCTAACAGCATCACTCAAGTAGCGAAAAAGACTTGATGTTATATCGGAAAGGTTGTCGGGCATAAGGAATCTTGGTGGTGGAACAAGGACATACAAGAGAAGATCAAAGTCAAGCAAGAGTTTTTTAGGAAGTTTTGAGATGCAAAGATAAAAGGGGGAGAGAGAGAGAGAAAGAGAGAGAGAGAGAGAGAAGAGAGATTAAAGGGGACGTATAAAAGGCAAAGCGTGAGGCAAATATGGTAGTGTCGATAGCAAAAAAACATTCCTTACAAAGACATGTATAAACAATTGGAGACTAAAAGATGAAGAGATCAATATATTCAAGATTGCTCAAGCTAGAGAGCGAAAAAGACAAAGACCTAGGATCCGTGAAGTTCAAAAGAATTACAACAAACATGTCTTGGTGAAGGAAAACTACATCAAAGTAAAATGCCAAACCTATTTTCACGACCTATTGTTAGTTATATTTTTAGACGTTAATTATTATAATTTTAGAGTATATTTTGGTATTTATTTTGCACTTCTTGCATGCATTTTTCATTTATTGCAATTTTTGTAGGATGGAATCTACTTTGGTGTGTTTTGGTTGGTTTTGTAGGTTAATTGAAAAAAAAAAAAAAGGTTTAAAGAAATTATTATTGAAGAAAATCCTAAATTTTAAAAATGCAGGAAAATTTCTAAAAGTTTGGGATTTTTATAAAATGTTTATCAATAAAGCCTTAGAGATAAATTTAAAGAGAAAACCTGGGAATTAGTTGGAGAAAAGAAGAATAAAAAGGGGCTGGAAATCAAAAAGGGAGGAGACTTTTGGGGAGCAAAAATCAGTCGACCAAGAGAAGAAGAAAAAAAAGAGAAGAGCAATTATTGGAGTTTTGCTTTTCACTTTATTGACTTGTGGTTTTTTGAGAATGATTAATTATTTTAGTTAGTGTGTTTTTTTTATTTTGGTTTGATTGATCTAGCCATCATGTCCGGCTAGAACACTTTTAGTTTCAACATTAGGGTTTAATTTTCTTTGATTTGGTTTGAACTTATGTGAAACGTTTATGAGATGTTTTTATTTTAATGGTTTGTTTGTTTGATTTTTGGTCTTAAACCCGGATCTAATCCGGTGTATATATTAGATTGTTAATAAAATTGGCCACTTTATTAAAACCCAAATCAAGTTTTGATTTTTGATATAAGGAACAATTAACGGTTTGGGTTTGTCTATGAATCCATCCTCGTTATAAAATCATGCAATCTAGTTAAACATACCGAACGACGTGTGTGTTTAATTATAATTGATACTTCTATCATTGCAACCCGCACGCTAAGATCCGAACGACGTGAGCTTAAAGTAGCGGGTTGGCTCTAATCAACGAACTGCGCTTGATTAGATATTAGATAGAGTGGATATCCGAACGACGTGATGTCTAGTATCGATACAAATCATTAACTAGAAAATAATCATTGCACCGTATTCGTTGATGATCGTAAGCCAAATCGAATCAAGAAATTATCCTAATGTTGAAATTATCTTTCATATTTTTATTTATTTCACTACTTAATTAGAGTTTTTATTAATTACTTTTCAAAACTAAAATAATACAAAAAAATGTCAATTTTCGTTTTTCCGGCAGAACCTTAACACGGCCGCGTACCGTTCTGACACAACCGTGTCAACCTACTGTATTTTTTCTACTTTTTGCAATTTACTTTCAGTTTTAATTTTTAATTAAAACCCCCATATTCCTTAGCTCGTAAGCAATCAAAGTAACTGTGCTTAAACGTTTTTGGTGTAAAATAATTGACACGTATCCATGAGGACACGAACCCTACTTCCGCTCATACTATTTTTAGTGTGTGTGACGATAGGTTCATATTATAATTATTTTATTTGCTGGATTCGACACCCAACACCTATTCAACGGCTTCATGAATACTTAGATGGTGTTTGTTTTTGAAGAGGTAAAATGTCTGCAGTCTGCGGACCACATCTGCAGACATCTGCGACAGAAGAGGTGGACCAAATGTTTGCAGTCTGCAACAAAAGGACTTTTTGTTTTTTTATCATCTGCAAACAAAACCCTAACCTAAATCACAAATCTTACGGCAGAAGAGGGGCCGGCGGAGGGTAGAGGCGGCGGAGGGAGGGGCCGCGGAGGGAGGGGCCTGCGGAGGGAGGGGCCGACGAAGGGAGGAGCGGCGGAGGGAGGGGCAAGCGAAGGGAGGAGCGTGCAGCTGTAGTTCCGGCGGTGGTGAGAGGGAGGGGGGCCAGCGGTGGTGAGAGGGGGAATGAGGCGGAGGGCGCAGTTCCGGCGGGGGAGGAGGGACGGCGGTGGTGAGAGGGAGAGGATGGAGATGAGATGCAGATGGATTTGGAGGAGGTAAGTATTGTGTTGAGAAGAAGTGAGAACAGGTTAGAAGTAGCAAGTCAATGTCTTCTCCACGCAGACGCCAGGAAGACGTTTTTTAATGAAAGGTCTTCTAAAAAACAAACAATCTTCATAGCCCAACGTCTGCGCGTGGTATGCGCGGCGCAGACAAAAGAGGTCAGGAAGTGCTTTTCAGAAAAAACAAACACCCCCTTAAGATGACAGCAAAGGCCTCAACATTCTACTAAGTTGGGACAAGGTGATAAGAAATCTTTAAAAAAACTGAAAAGAGCAAAAGACGTGGGTCTGAACAACATTCTCATTGAAGCATGGAATCGTTTGGCGAAAAAAGTTTCATGACTGATGAATCCATTCAATGTTATATTTTAAACCAAAAAGATGCCCGACTAGTGGAGTGTTTTAGTCCCAATTTACGAAAATGAAGGCGATGCCCAATATTATGGTAACTATAATGGGATCAAGCTCTCGAGTCATACTATGAAACCATGGGAAAGGGTGATTGACTCAAGAACCAAACGAGAAACACAAGTTTTAGTAAACCAGTTTGGCTTCATGTTGGGACTTAGATACACATTCGAAAGAGGCACACTGAAAAATACAAAGAGAAGAAACGAGACTTGACTGGCGTTCATTGAACTAAAAAAAATTACGATAATGTGCCACGAAAGATGATTTGGGATGGTCTTCACAAAAAGGAATCCTAAGTACACAAACTTAATTAGAGATTATATATATGAAAATATTTCAATAAATGTTTGGGCACTAGTCGGAGATATATATTTTATTCCTAGTGAAAAAGGGACTACACCAAGGATCTATTCTATTTTTTTTTTTCAATAGTTTTGAATGAGTTGTTGAAAATGATACAAAAGAAATTGGATGGTTTTTTTTTTTACAGACAACATTGTGTTGGTGGCGGAGAACAAGCAAGATCTGAACTTGAGACTAAAGAAATGTTGAGACGCCTTAGAAAGCAAAGGCATACACATCAGTCAAATAGAAACGAAGTACCCAAATTGTAACTTTAGTGAGGCTAGCAGGAAGGTGAATGATCAGATCAAGTGACTATTGGAGGTCAACATGTAACACAAACTACCAAATTCAAGAACTTAGTATGATTCATCCATAACAATAAAGACATTAACTGAAATTCAAGAACTTAGTATCAGTCATCCATAACAATAAAGTCATTAACTGTGATGTAGATCATCATTTTCACGGTGCAAGTGAAGGCCACCAATTGGGGTATTAAAAGTAAAGTTTTAATTGTTTGACAAGAGGTTCTTGGAGACATTTATTGTGTGACAAGATGTTCTATGAAACCAATTGTTGGGATGTTTCCAGAGAATTAACTTTCCATTTATGTATATTTGGCACTAATTCCCGATGTTTTCTTTAAACCTAATTGATTCCATGTTTGGAAAAATGACTTTTTTATTAACTTTTAACTTATTAATTTTTGAAAAATCAATAAGTATGTTTGGCAAAATTTTAAAAAATTAATTTTAAAAGATTAATAAGTTACTTTTGAAAAATTAACAGGAGTAAAACTTTTGACAAAATAAGTAATCCCAAACATGAGCTAAGTGTTGCTAACAAATCATGCACTTGATGCAAGGTTATAAAAATGTTCAAAACAACCAAAACAAAATATATTAAAAAACCAGTTTAAGAGAAATAGCATAAGAGAAACTAATGCTCACGTAAATGAATCAAGTTTGATAATCAAAAAGACCAACAAAATTAAATGGTTCGGAAATATAAAACAAAATAAATCATGTTGTGCAGTTATTTAACTCCAATCTCGTTAATGTTACGAAAGAAGAAGCTGATGACAACACAAAATTTTTGAGTTTTTTCAGACTCTAAACCCATTATACATTTCAGGGTAAAAAGTATAGTTTAAACTCAAAACTTTAATTTAGTAAAATTAAAACAAAAAATAAAATTATCTTAATTTAATACAAACAAACATAAATTCCTCAGTTAAATCCAGTAATATCATATGTAATACAGCTTCAACCAAGTGGTTCTCCCTGTAAAACAGGGCCTTGGATCCACGTACCTCATACATTTGGATTATATCATCATCGGAAATTAAAGCTATTAAAGTTAAAAAAAACCAATAAAAAAGAAAATACAAATGAAGCTCAGTGTAAATAACAGCTCTATCAATCACGAATTTTCTGAAGCAGAACTGGCTTAAAGCTGTATATTAAATCATCACTGCAAAATTAAAAAGTTTATTAATTTTTTAAAAATCACATAAATCGGCTCATATTAAGAAATTCAACCATTTTGTATCCTGTACTTCATTGATTGATCTCAGAAGCGCGGATAAATCTGTCAAATCATTGCCGATGAACGCAAATCAATAAATCATGCAATACGAAACAATTGAAAAGAATAATGATGATTAAGACCTATATTTGATGATAAGGTGTAGCCGTCAATTTGACACAGAAACGGCCATTGAAAAGGTACAGAAGGCTGAACTGCAACACTCGACGGCAATAGATCTGATGTAGCACGAGCATTGGGGCTTTCTTCTTCATTCAATTGTTGTTTCGGAGAAGCCCGGGGTGCTACGTGCAGATTAAAAACCTATATTCGAAGAAACATTGGGATGAATAAAGCTAAAGATTATGAATTTGGGGATGGCATGGATCTGGAGGCTGTGATGGTTAAACTGAAGCAGATTGTTTGATTAAATAGGCATTTTCGGTGGTTTTTGAAACCCTAAAAGTTATGGTTGATGTTCGTTTTTTGGGTTCTTCACGTTGCAATCTTGGGCCGGCCCATTGGCTCACAAACGTTAGAACTTTGAGTTTGAACACCATCCAATTAGAGGTGGGCATTTACGGTTTTGGCCCATCCCGAAAGAATCCAAACCGGGTTGGCATAATCGAGTTTTTTGTACTCTGGTTTAATCTTTCTACTCTAATAAAAGAGTATCTTAGGTGACACGTGACGGCATCACATTCATTCTCATCAAAATTTTCCCGCTTCTCTCTCCTATTAAATAATTACCTTAATTATCAATAATATTATATACTTTTTTTATAACAAAAATAGTTTTTAATAAATTTAAAAAAGATCTTATTATTAATGTTATTTCTAAAAATAATTTTGATGGAATAAGAAATTTTTACAAAACATCAAACTTTTTTATAATTAGTGTTTTTAAAAAGTTAATTTTTTATAAACAAAAAATAATTAAAATTGAAATTTATAATAAGAAAATTTTAAAAAACGATATTTTTAATACAGTTTGTTTTGAAACAAAATATTTATTATTTTTTTTGGAAAAAAGTTTTAAACCAAAAGTTTAAAAAGTTGATATAATTATTTTATTACATATTGTTCTTACTACACGTAATTTCAATTGTATTTTATCGTAAAATATCGTTTTATACTTGATAAATTTTTATTATATTTAATATTTTATTTGTTCAACCCGTGTAGTACACGGGTTTATTAAAGCTAGTATTATATATTATATAATATATAATATTATATTTTATATAATTATTACATAAAAGTATAATAGATATTTATAAATTACGCAATTATATATTTTTGTTAATCATATCATAATTTTTTTAATAAATGATGACTACTATCTTTTTAAATTGTAAATTTTTATACATTATTATATGACATCTTTTCCGAAAATAATAAAAAGTTATAATAACAAATTTATAAAAATTGTATTGTTTTTATAAAAAAACTCATGGAAATAATATTCTTCATTTTTTTATAAAAAGTTTTTTTATTTAATTAATATACATAAAAAAAATTTATTTTATTTTATAATTTTGGCCAAATCTACATTTTCTCGACATGGGTTTCAAAAAATAAAAAATAAAATTTTTCTTTTTTATTTTTGGTAATTTCTTTTTTAAAAATTTTGTATTTTAAAAAAAGTAAAATTTTTAAGCGATAAGTGAAATTTTGGTAATTATGGGCTAGGAAAACCCATGGTTTCTCTCCTAGTCAGCGAGGAATGGTAGACGTCAGCGAAGAACCACTGAAATTTCACCACTTCAGCTAGGAATTATATGATTTTCTCGCCTAGTCACCTTTTCTGCGGGGGTTTATACATTTTTCTCGCCTACATGGCGAAGGATGGACATGCGACTCATTTTTATTGATTTTTTTTTGTACATTTTATTTTTCAATAGTTATATTGGTAATTTAGATTGGTAAAATGTTTATTTTGATAATTTTTTCAAATAACAAACCTTTTGATAAACACAATCTCCCATATATATACACGAAGCCCAACACCAAATAAGGTATTTCCACAAACTCTTTTTCATTCGAAAACACATCAAGGGTTCTTCCCATGCTACATGAAGGTGACGGTTATCCTTACGATCCCATGAAGAAACACAAGCTACACACAATGGATCTCATATCCGATCTACCCGACCCGATCATCCACCATATCATGTCATTCCTCACAACATCGGACCTCACAAAGCTATCAATCTTATCAAAGAGATTCTTCTTCCTATGGGCATCGTATCCCGTAATCGAACTCGATCAAACAATGTTTTCTCGATCATATCAAGGTTCTCGGGCCTTTATGACCGATCGGTTTCTCGATCATGTTCTTAATTCGGTTCTCTTACGTCGATCCGACATCCTTTTATCCGAATTTAGGGTTTACGCCAATCTTGAAGGCTTATCGGCTGATCATAGGTTTAATTTGGCGATCTCGTACGTTCTTGCAAATGGGGTTAGATGTATGGAGCTTGATTTAGGGTCAGGGGGCTACCTGTTGCCGAATGAGTTTACTTCGAGATCGTTAAACGTTTTGAGGGTACGAGGGGTGCAGTTAAACCTATGTCATCTGATTCATGTTTGTCCCTCGTTAACAACCTTGTGTTTAACATCGTGTGTGGTTCTACCATATATCGATCTTTCAAGCCAATCCCTAAGGGAAATCGAGATTCATAGTTGTGGTGTAAAGTCTATTAAGATCAATGCGCCAAATCTTCAGTCGTTTCTCTTCCGTTCCAGTGATGAAGGCAATCCTAAGCCTTGTCAGATCGATGTTTTGCAGTGTCAAAACATCGTGTGTTTATCGTTAAACAATCTGTTTAACGGGCTTGATTGGATTGAAGAACATGTTTATAGGTTAAGTAAACTCAAAACCTTCATTCTTAATGGATGTCGATGTATCAAACATATTAGGATTTGGAATGACAAGCTAGAAAGAGTTGAGATTAGGCATTGTCCTTTACTAACTTCTATAGAACTTAAAGCTCCTTCACTTGAATCTTTCGCGTATAAAGGGGCTTATCGAGCTCAGGAGTGCAACATTACTTTTTTGGCTTCAAAATATGTCAAAGATCTGTCAATAATGAGTTCAGCCTTGATTACGGATCAATGGGTAGAGGCCCAACTTGCTAACATGACTCGCCTCGAGAGCTTAAGGCTCAAGGGTTGTTGTTCGTTAAGGAAGATTAAGGTTTGTCATGAAAAGCTTCAGGTTTTGGAGTTGGGTGGCTGTGAAGGATTGGTGGAAGCGGAGATCGACACACCACGATTGGTTACTTTCATGTATCATGGGGATATTATTGAACTTGGGAAGATGGTTACTCATAGTAATTGTACTGCAACACTGTCTATGGAACCATGGGTTAGTTACAACAATGAATCATTTTGTAGATGGAGGAACCTGCTTTCATTTTTTGGTCACTGCAAAGCCTTGAAATTGATTTGCAACACACACAAGGTATCAACACTTTTCTTCTTTATTACACTACAATGCCCTTCTTTTAATTTTTCTTTTCTTGATTGAGGTTAAAAACTATACTGTTTTCAGTTTTTAAGCATTTTGCAGAAACAGTTTATCACTTTTATCAATATGTTTAAAACATTTTACCTTAGAAAAACAAATTATTTTGGATGTAAAGTAACTAGAAACAAAAGAGTACTCTTATGTTAATAATCTAATACTCTACAATTAACTTGTTGGATATATTAAAGTGCCAATCTTGGAATCTTGTAGCTAATGAAGGTTCTCTTTATGTGTTTATGATCAATTAGGAAGTGATGATTCCTGAATTACACAGAGAAAGATTACCATCTCCATTATATGATCTGCAACACCTGGAGATAGAAATAAAATCATTAAAGAAGATTGATAAAGACCTGGTGGATAGCTTGCTATGGCTTTCACCTCTTCCAAAGACTCTACATATATCTTCTGGTTCTTGTTCGCGCCTGCAGATGATTATAGAGGTACCATATTCTCATTGATCTTCCAATTGATCTTTAGTCATAAGTCAATTGTCGTTCTGGAAAAACTGACATCTTACTTTTTTCCGTTAAAAAACCTGCAGTTTGTGTACGATGATATTGTTGAAGTGGAAGAAGATGAAAACCCATATTGTTGCGAAACTAAACCTATAAAATGCTGGAAGCATCACTTAAAGAGGTTGGATATTCAAAGCAGTGAGGTCACTCTAAAGAAAGGATTAATCGAATTGCAGAATTACTTTCATACAAACGCGAAGAAATCAGAATCGCTTTGTTTCCGATTTGGTTTGACCTGATAGCATGTATTTCGATCAGGTTATGATATGTTTGGATGTTTTTTTCATTTCATTTGGATCATTGAAGATTTTAACTTGCTATTTCCTATTTAATGCTGTGAACTTTTAGACCAGTTTGAGATAAAAGACTAGTTATGTTGTTAATGAATCTTCATAAAATACCATGTCAAGAATATGCAATTGGTACACATAGTTCTCTTAGTGTGAAAAAAAGTATATAAACAGCAAACTTCATTTTGTTTGCATGCTTACAATTGGGATCATTGTTTTCCATAATTATAAGTATTAATTTCTTCCAAGTACATAATATTTTTTCACCTCTGTACATGTGAGCGTTAATGTTTACGTGACGATGTGCTTACAATTAGGACCAACTTGGGCTCGTGCCATACGAGATGGATAGGCTTAGCTTGTAATCTTACCATTGAGCTAAAAATAGAGCATGTACCTAACTCATTTACAACTCGAGTCAATTACTTGCAACTCGATGAGTTGATTTGTTTTTTCAAAATTTAATTCAACAATGAAATTCAATGAACTATAGAAGTCTCCACCAGCACAAAAGAAGTTTCAACTGTCACACTTGGAAAATTTTAGTTCTCACATTACATATTGTAAAAAACATTACATGATATTGATAAACGTTACTACCGGATAGAGATCGAGAAAGAAGAATGTGAGAGTAAAAGTGGTCACAAGAGTATATACAATAAACATTTCATTCAGATTCAGATGAAGTGGCTATCAAAATGATCATTGACTTCTAATATTTTCAAACTAAACATTATAGAAATATTTTCTTATGAATGGATCAAGCGAATTGCAGACATATTTTCTTAATTCTTATGAATGCAAAGATATTATCAGATCCCTTTGTTTCAGCCTAGTTTGAAGCGAGGGTGAAGATTTGAACATGTATTTCAGGTTTAGATATTGTCTGGCAATCTTGTACCGAATACTTCAGAAGTATAACCGAATAAAAGATAGCCTTTAAATCAGTCAATATGTTTATAAAACTTACTCATTAGGCTCCATTGACCATCATGATATGTCCTTTAAATGAACTAAACACACTCCACCTCTGATCGATTCAGATGTACCATCTTAATAGAATTATTAAGATGCTACCAAATAATCCCTTGTGATATATATTGATGTTCTTTCATTTCATTTCGATCCTTGATGTTGCTTCTCCGATCTTATTTTGAGTTTGATGCAGTAAACTTTTAGATCGGTTTCAGATAAAAAAGACTAGTTGTGCTGTTTATGAATTTTCATAAAAGACTGTCAAGAAATATGCAAATTGATTATGAGTTAACAGTTTATAAACTCCTCAAAAGAATTTCCTTTCTTCGTTTAACATCTCCAACGATTGCAGGGACCGTCTTCCTTCATAACCAATCACTAAATCACAGTTGAGTTGCAACAATAGATATGTTCCTAAAGCTTAAAACAATAATAATCAATATTTAGAGGCATAAACAGAGATTTAAAATGCTAAAAGCCAGTATGCCTAAAAACCAATCTTGCATCAAATGAAAGTTGACCACTGTTCCCTAGTAATGTATATAAATAGCAACACTCTGAAAAGATAATGATGTTTAATCTTCATTATCTTGTAACATAGACTCAAGCAAAACCGATAACGCATTTATGTCTGCAACCTCACGACCAGCATTTTCTTGATTAGCGTTGTTATTATGCGTTTCTACCAACCTTGGATCAATCAAGTTTCGCAAATTTTCTGTTGGGATGGTCGGTGTTGAATCCGAAAAGCCAGATACCATTAAGTGTGAATACCTGCAATAAAAACATTGAAACATCAGATGCCATCAAGTGTGAATGCCTGCAAAAAGCAATCATAATCAAGCATATCTTTTTTATTTTTTTTATAAATATAGCAGTTATAATCAAGAACGAAAAGTGTATACTCACTCGTTCTTATTTGATGCAAATGCTTCTCTTCTCACACACGCCCAATCCTGAGCTTCACTTTGATTAATTTCCATCTTTTCAATTACTGATAATGCTGTATCTTTGAGAAAGTTATGCAGCTCGGGGAGTCTCCAAATAATATAACTCTTTTCAACGTATATCCTAATCAAATGATCCAACGATGCACTTCCCGATTCGTCTTTTGCAAAAAGACTATGGCTGACTATCTTTGACCATACCTGTTCTTTCAGAGGAACTTTATCCACCAACTTCCTTACAACCGAAGGGTGAAGCATTAAAGCCTGTTTCATGAGATCTCTTGAAGTAGCTTTTGTTGTTTCTTTGGAATGTTCTTCACGTTCAAGATAAAACCGACAAATTGCAAGAGAATATGAAAAGTTTGGATATAACCATATTGAATTATCGCTCTTATATTCTTCAGAAAACTTCTCTAACCATTTATACTCCTTGGATCTTAAACAGAAATAATCAATGCAAAACAGAGCACCCATCGGATCATCTGAATCTAGAGAAAGTAATAACTTGCAGCTTTCAAGGGCAGAGCGATGGCAACCACGCCTATCCATGTTCTTCATGTGAGCAAAAAGTGTAGTGAAAAATGGTTTGTTTGTGTTGTGTTCATATTTCAGTTGCCAGTTACCCTCAAAAGGAGTGAATGACGGGGGCCATGCACATTCTAAGGCATATAGAGCTTTTGCAGTTGTATCTGCTGACATCTGAATTTCACCAGAAAATTTGAAGACTTCGGCTAGAGTTACGAGTGAATCTATATGATAAGGATGGTGTAACAGAATACTTGCTATGGTATTAAGATCATGTGATGATTTGGCAGCTTCAAATTGTCTTTGAACCAGACTGTAGGTAGATGAATGCACATACCTAAATCAAACGACACAGTGACACCAAACGAAAATGTTAGATTACTAAAATATATACCAAAGATGTTAAGGATATAACAAACAAAACTTGCCTAAAATAATTATATCCTCTTTTGCTTTGAAGTAGCTCCATGGATAGAGATCCATCCCATCGCGGCCAATGCTCTGAAGGGGAAATAATGATAGTTTTTCTATGGGAATGAATAACGCGTCTCCCTGAGTAATTCCGTCTAGAACTTCCCGCTTGAAGGCGATTCTGCCTAGAACTTTCCGCTTGATTACTTTTTTCAAAAGAATTTACTACCTTTGACCCAAATATTCGCCTTAACTCGTTATCAGCACTAAGAAATTTTGGATCCACTTTCAATATGTTTGTTGTACATCTTCTCCCTGCACCATTTACATTCTCCTCTTTCTTTTTTATAGGTTGATGTTTACCACGAAACGAATCAACTCCAGAAGATAAATCTTTTAGCATAAGCTCTAATAGCTTCTGATCGTCTGTATCAGAAGATCCCTCCTTCACTTTCTTTTTCTTCTTTTTCTTTGATTTTTGATTTGATGATGAGACATTGGTAGTAGCAATGTTTTTCTTAACATCATCTTCTTTTTTCAGTGTGGAGGATGCATCAACATCACTAGATTCATTATCCTGCAAGTGATATTGATTATAAAATTACATGAACAAACAATGCATATGTTGAAAGAAGTCCAAATCAGATGTTGCAAAATCTTTCTTGTAACATTCAAGATCATTAACTAATACATTAATAATAATCATCTTTAACTTTGTAAAGAACCTTTCGAGTTAAATTTGGTTTTCCTCCTATTTTTTTGACAAAAATTAACTATTTTCCTCCAAAAGATTTAAAAACATCAAATTTACGTCCAAAATTTCATCAGTTATTTCAAATTCAGTCCAAAAATAGGAAACTTTTGGCCAGAAATTGAAACAAATGATATAACTTTTGAACTAAAATTAATGTTTTTAAACTTTTGAAAGCAAGTTTGAATTTAATTGTAATCTTTATTACTATAATGTCATGGCTATAAATACTGATTAACTATTACCAGCAGTAGGCGTTGCACGATGGGTTGAATGACAAAGCTATTTGAAGTTAGAGTAACGAGGCTATATGAGGTTGAGGCTTCGAGTCATCCAGATTAGTGTAGATTAATTGTCGTGTATATTAGGTAGAGTTGGATAGGTTAGGCAACATCTTATCAACAAACAAAATATTACTAGCAACAAAGAGCTAAATCCATAAAGAGCTTGAAAATCACCATCGCCAAATAACATCACACAAGAACCCTATCCTCCCGAAAGATTAAAAACGAGAATTAAAATTAACTAAAGTAGTAATTAATCACTACAAGAATAATTACACTTCAATCATTACAGAATAAAGAACTGAAGCCATAATAATTGTTTAATCGAACCTGCTCCTGTTCTTGGTCGTTGAGGAGATCGAAAGGATTAGAAGAAGGCCCAGGTGAACCGGGGGGCGACTCCAACTCATCGTGGATATCCGACGAATTGTTGTTGTGATTGTTGGCCGATTCTTGTTCTTTCAGCACCTTCCTCAAGGCTCTAGCAGACATCGTTTTGGTCGTTAACTTCTCACAACGGCCGACCTTGATTTGTGAATAGGAAACCTCAAACCTTAAAAAGCTAAAACCCCTCTTCTTATATACATCGTTATTCAGAAAGTTTCGTAATCCGCATTAAGGTTTTGAATTTCATCAATTCACTCCCCAAATAATTAATAATAGTAAAATTAAGTAATTAACTCGGTATATCTTTACTCTCGTTTATCTCAAAAGTACTTTAATATTTTTATTTAACTAGAAATATTAGCTAGTAATTATGATTATACAGCTATGGTACATATCCATTACGTACGGGTCTAAATGCCAAGTCAACAAACACAAATCTGAAAATATCACTCACGCCCGAACACAACCTGACCTCAAAAACTTATAAGACATATGAATTCGAACACAACTCGATAATTTACATGTTGAAACTAATGCTATCCGTCAACCAGAATTTTTAAATTTTAAAAATTTTCATATATTAATACTTTTTAATTGTTACTTTACAACAAAAAAATGCAATATTATACAAACCAGTTACTTCAAAACAGTTTGTTAGTTTCTCTTTTAAGTTTAAAGTTTTGAAATAACGCAATCAATTTAATTTATGACATAGGAACTTATGACATAGGACATGTTTAGAAAATAAAAACAAACGACTTAAACAAATTAACTTTCATACCCATTGGGTTGACATGAACTCGATCCGTTTAGCTAAACGGTTTTTGTGGGTTCGACTTGAAACTTACCTGAACCCATTTATACTAAACCTAAATCCGCAAATTTTGTGTTATGTGCGAAATTTACACCTCTAATTACGGTTCGCTAATATCATTCATTTATGAGTGCTATGTTTTTAAGGTATTGCACTTGATTTGAAGTGATTGGGGTTTCTAGTGAAATATTGGTGTTGGAATCAAGGATCTGTTCATTGCATCTTAAACTTCTCTTTTCACAATAATGTTAGTCACTTAAATGTATGTTAGTCACTTGATTACATTTGTTTCTTCGAGTTGTTCTCCGATGAACTGATGTACATATAACTGACATACATCTATTAATTGATCACTCTAAGGGAAAAAAGAAAAACATAAATGTAATAAATGCTCCCTTGTGCCACATGATGACAAGCTGATCAACACAAGACACACTTCTTCCCCATGTTGCTGCCAATACAACACATCAAACTGTTACATATATGCTTACTAACTTTTTAAGCCTAATTGGTCATCAAATGCCTCATTGTTATGTATTCTCCCATGACTTACCAACACGTCGTTAAGGCATCATCACTGCATCGAAATCGACAGAAATGAGAATCAACTTGCCTTGCGACTGCACGTACATACAGATGTAACTTATAACAACACACATCTATCGTTCCACCATATTAACCAAAATCAAGGACTCGAAGTATGATCCAACGAAGAAAGAGCGTATATTCGCATAGATACCAATGCTCTTAACATTCCCCGATCGCTCAACAAAAACTAGCTCATGGTTCTTCAATGCTAATACCATATCCCCATTCATCCTAAACCCTACAACCCTTCTTAACATACCCGGTAAGCGGATCACATACAGCTTTTCCCATGATCCCCTTACACCATACTCTTTCATGACCCACACTCCACAAGATTCTTGACCCTTTTCCATATCATACTCGAGCATCGTAAGATGCTCTTTACGGTTACTGATGGACAAATTTGAGATGTGTTGGCGAGCTAAAGCATCTGGTAGTGGCATTTCATCAAACACCTCGTGGACCAAATCAAACGACATGATTAGACAATGAAAGCTTGCATCAATTTGCTCTTCACGGGCAACCCAATGTATGAATCCATTAAAGCAAACCTGAGACCAAATGATTTGAATCGTTTTATGTGCAAGCTTATGGTTACTGCCTAGAGGTTTTCTCCAAGAACCTGATGCAAGTGAAAACACATTCACATGATGTTTCATAGAGTCGTTTACATACACGATTCGAATAACCTTAGGATCATGAGTCTTGGGACAAACACCAAACCCTAACACATTCAATTGAGGCCACTTTTGTTCGTACTCAGGGATCAAAACCTGTACGGATCTTCGAACAGATGGGTTCCAGAGAATAACCATAGACATGGAATCAAACAAGTCATCACTCAAACAAACCACACCATCGCAATAACCAACAACCCTAAAATAGGCAATTTTGCTCGCGTATTGGAACTCGATGTTGGAAAAATGTAAGCCGAAAGTTTCATCGTCGTTTGCTGTGATGTATTGCTCGATTTTACGGGTTAGATCGAAATACCTGATGAATAGCGCGTGGGGTCCGTTGTGGTTGATCGAATGGGTGAAATTGAGGTGTGCGGTGATGAAATCGTTGCTTGTGATGAGGGAATTCCATGATTTGCAGACTGAACGGGATATGAGAATGGAGTTAAGAGGGAGACGTTTGAGGATTTGGAGTTGCAGGTCGCGAGGGAGGTGATCTGACATGGGTTTTCAGTTGGTGGCACCATGGATATGATTTCTTAAGGAATGGTAATGAAAGACTGAAAGAGATGAGATTTATGGGCATTTCTGCAAGAACAAGGGAGATGAAGTCGGTATCTACGCGGCAGGTGGACGAAGCACCGTCTGTACTCTCATGAGATAATAGCCATTTAAAGTAGGGGTGTTCAAATTCAGATATCCGAAAATTTTGAATAGTGGATTTCACTATCCGAATTCGAATCCGAAATTTCGGATGTCCAAATTTCGGATATCCGGATATCTGAAATTTCGGATTCGGATATCCGTTCGGATATCCGAATTTCAAAAAAAATTTGTATTATTTAATAAATTTTATAAAAATATAATAAATTTTATTGAAATTCTTTTCATATATCTGAAGTTTTTATTAAAATATCCGAAAATATCCAAAATATTTAATTAATATTTAATATTTTTAAATTTTTATAAAAATATTTTGGATATCCGAAATATCCGAAAATTCTCAAAATCACTATCCGAATCCGAATCCAAAATTTCGGATATCCGAAGTTCGGATATCTGAATTTTCGGATATCCGAAATTTCGGATATCCGAATTTCGGATTTTCGGATATTTCGGATTCGGTTTCGGATTCGGATATTTTTGAACACCCCTAATCTAAAGACATCAATTTTTGTTTTACCGTTAGTTTTATGTTCATCATCACCGTTAACTGATTATGCATATCCATAGGGAACAATTTTCTTGTGGGTTCAAATCTTAGGATACTTTCATGACACATGCAAAATTTATCATTTCATGTTACATCGTAACTTTAAATTTTAACGGAGCACTAATGTCATAACATTACACAATAACTTTTTTTAATGACTTCATAAAATCTCAAAAACTACAAATCAAAACTAAAAACTACATTAAGTAGTCAGGGGGGGGGGGGGGTTGGCGGATGTGCTGCGAAACACACAAATCACGGCGTGGAAGGGGCGGCGAAGGTTTTGTCACTCGGCACCGGCCCTTGCTGAGGGCTCACAGCGTCTACACCCCCTCCATCTTTATAGGTTATAAGACTAGTGATTTTAGAAGTAAGGTAAGTATGAAGTAATAAATTTAGTTTATATTATCAAAAGTTGTTATGACTTATGCGTGAGAACTAGTGTTACCTTTTTCATTAAATGAATGAAGGTGAAAATTAACGTGTTCATTCATTTGTGTTCGTAAACGTTCTGTAATGTGTTCGTTTGTTTACGTTCATTCGTATTCGTTTGTAAGTCCATTATTCATCCGTGCTCGTCGTTGAAAATTTTAACTAACGACACGAACAATAACTCATTTGTTTCCCTTTGGTTAATTTAGAATAACAAACATAAAAATGAAAAAAAAAAAAAAAAGTAGGAGTCCATCAGAAAGAATCCGGATGGTGGACGCAGCATGGATGCACCGACATATTATATAATTATCTTTCCACATTTTTGCAAGTGATAAGGATGGGACTGGCACTGTATTGGAAATACCAAAGTAAGTGAAAGTAAATACTAGTAATGATGTTCAGATCGTACCGATTTAATAGGATACCGATACAACATCCATACGAGTTGCGTGATGTACCGTGATTCGTTAATAGTCATTTGTTTCATCGTTCTACTTTAATTAATGAGTAAATAGGAAGGCATATGGTTGTATCACATTTTTTTTTATTAAAATTTTTTTGTTACTTTATTTTATTAAATAATTATCTTAATTACTAATAATATTTGTTAACTATTTTTAAAATTAAAAATAATTTTTTATTAAATGAAGAAAGAGCTCTTCTTATTAATGTTATTTGTAAGAAAATAAGTTTTTATAAAATAAAAATTTTTTCTATACCATCAAACTTTTTTAAAAATATAAAATATATTAAATTTGGTGATTTTTAAAAGTAATTTTTTTATTAAAAAGTTGGGTGTTATAATAGGTAAACTTTTGAAAATGATATTTTTTAATACAGTTTGTTTTGTAACAAAATATTTATTTTTTTAAAAAAAAGTTTAAAAATAAAAGTTTAAAAACAAAAATTTAAAAAAATTAATATCATTATTTTATTACTTATTATTCTTACTTATACGTAATTTTGATTGTATCTTATTTTAAAATATTGTTTTACACTTAATAAAATCTTATTATATTAAATATTTTAATTATTTAACACGTACATTATACGAATTTACTATAGTTTATAAATATTGTATAGTTTATAAAGATTGTGAAATGTTCAACGGAATTGCTTTCGGTCTTCTTTTATGAGCCACATGTCCCCAAAATTCCAAAAATTAATGTCCAGCAAAGATTTTTTCTAAAAAAGAATCAAAAAATTTTAATATTACAAAATATCAAAGGGTATTTGGTTTACTATCATCGTGTTTAGCTAATGCCAGTGGTGGAGCTTGAACTATGGCTTAGGAGGGGCAGGGGCGAAAGTAAACTATTTTAGGGGGGGCGAACTTTATATTTATTAAAAAATTTCCACTACCAGACCGAAAATTTACACCGCCGAGCCAAAAATTGACACTACTGACTGAAAAAATAGGGACGGTGGGTCCCCCCCCCCCTAAAAGGGTATTTGGTTTACTATCATCGTGTTTAGCTAATGCCAGTGGCGGAGCTTGAACTATGGCTTAGGAGGGGCAGGGGCGAAAGTAAACTATTTTAGGGGGGGCGAACTTTATATTTATTAAAAAATTTCCACTACCAGACCGAAAATTTACACTGCCGAGCCGAAAATTGACACTACTGACGCAAAAAATAGGGAGGGTGGGGTAAAAGTAAAAAGTAAAAAGTAAAAAGTATGATTTGAAATTATACCCCGGTTTCCTCTATTCTAATCAAAGTAGTTATCTGGGCTCGAGCTCGGCTCGGTTCGTTTTGTCGTGATTTTATTTCATAAACATAATTAAAAAATACAGTGTAAAATAAATTCAACATATTATATAACTTATAATCGATTTTATATCAAGTTTCACAAAATATAAATTAATTTAAAAAACTAAATTCAAATTCAACAAAATATAAATAACTTCATAATTATCTAAATCAAATGAATTAAAAGCGTTTAATTAATTAATTATAGTATACAAAAATATATAAATATTACAAAAAACTATCTGATACAAACATTATAGTTTAATATTTTGATATAAAAATAGTTTTATATATATATATATATATATTATTCTTAACAAATAAAAAAAAACAATGATATATGTTATATACATATAAATAATATATATTACATGTAAAATAATTCGAGCCGTACCAAGCCAAGCTAACAAACGAGCTAAACCAAGCCGGCTCGGTTCGTCACGAGCCTAGCCAAGTTTAGCTCGTTTTTATATCGAGCTGGCTCGGTTTGGTTCAGTTTAAAACCGAGCCATTTCGAGCGAGCTTTTTTCGAATATTTTCCAAACGAGATTCGAGCGAGCTTCGATCCGCGAGATATTTGAACGGCTTCGAAGCATCTCCCACGCATCAACTTGGACAGCACTAGAAGCTTGTTTTTGTTTCTGGTCTTCTGGATCTGAAACAAGGACTGAAAGTATAATGTTTATAATAGACGAGGGCAGAATTTGAAACTTATTCATTAAGTGTCGGTGTGCAGCTCATCATTCACAATTTCACATGATATACGGATACCTTGAGGCGCCTTTTTATCTCTCACAAGACTTTCATCATCCTCCAGCGTCGCCGGAAAACTTCTCCGGCGAACCAATAATCGAAGACCATCCAATCAGAACCAATGGGTTCTCTCCCACATTTTCTATCAGATCCGTCATCACAAAAAGAACCCCAAATCGTCGATCCAATCAAGCTAAAAACTCTATTCAAATCCCAACAGAAATACCTCAACAATTTCTTCGACAAGCTAGACCATTCGCAAGCCCATTTGTTCACCCAAACTCTTCTAAACTCCACCGGCACGATCTTCATCACCGGCGTCGGAAAATCTGGTTTCGTCTCCAAAAACATTTCGCAAACCCTCGTGTCTCTTGGGATCAAATCCCAATTCCTGTCCCCTGTTGACGCTCTTCATGGGGATATCGGCATTTTGACGGAGAACGATGTGTTGGTTATGTTTAGCAAGAGTGGGAATACGGAGGAGTTGTTGAGATTGGTCCCGTGTGCGAGGGCCAAAGGGGCGTATTTGATATCGGTGACGTCGGTTGAAGGGAATGCGTTGATGGGGTTGTGTGATTTGAATGTGCATTTGCCGTTGGAGAGAGAATTGTGCCCCTTTGATTTGGCGCCGACGACGTCGACGGCGATTCAGATGGTGTTTGGGTGCACCGTTGCGATTGCGATGATGGATGCCAAGAATTTGACGAAAGAGGGATATGCGGCGAATCATCCTGCTGGTCGGATCGGCAAGAGTTTGATCTTTAAGGTAAGGTTTCTAATTAGGGTTTCTTTTTCTCTGATCTTATCTATCTACTGATGAATTTATATGATGATCTGGTTGAATCTTTGATCTTGAACTTAAATTCTTGATTATGGAACTTTAGTGGGTGGTTGAATTTTAGCTCAATTTGAGTAGTTATTTAACTTGAAATTGGTATTTAATCTGGTATTTATGTTCTTTATTCTCAATTGTGTTGCATATTTGTTTGTTATATAATAACTGTAGCATTTGGGATTTTTGAAAGTTAGTTAATTTGACTCAACGTGGATATGAAGTTGTATCCATGAATCCAACCGTTTCTCTTGTGGGAATTGAGATGAATGCTGTTATGGGGATATAGCAGCAAAATCAGGTTATGGAGCTTATGATCGAAAATTCGAAAGAGTTAAACTTGTTGTACTTTTTTTTCATTCTGCAAAATCTTGATCTATCAGACCGTACGAGAACTGTGTTAGATCTGATTTTTGTACTCGTTTCTATTCGTTTGTCTGTTGTTTAATTTTAAACATAGAACCATGTTTTAGATCAAACCAGCTTATAGTGTTCACAAGGGGCGAGCAAATTGGTGATTGTGATTTTGGTGCCGAATTGGCAGGAGTTAGCTTATTTCTTTGCTTGCATGCACGCCATATGTTTGATAAAATGTCTAAGTGAGATGCTTTTCTTGATTCAGCAGATAATCATCAAATTATTGTTTATTGCCATTAGTTTATTTTAATTTGTATAACTGATAACTCATGTTTGTTTATAGACCATTTAAACCTTAACAACACAAGGAGTATTTGATAACTTTGGATTCGAATTTGCAGGTGAAAGATGTGATGAAGAAGCAAGAAGAACTTCCAGTTTGTAAAGAAGGAGATCTGATAATGGATCAATTAGTTGAGCTAACTAGTAAAGGATGCGGTTGCCTTCTGGTGATTGATGATGATTATCACCTCATTGGTACATTTACTGATGGTGATCTCAGGCGAACACTCAAAGCTAGCAAAGAGGGCATCTTCAAACTTACTGTTGGTCAAATGTGCAACAGGTATCGTCACTGGATTCCATCCTTTTCTGTTTTTGTTCTTTGATCCAAATGGCGTTAAAAATAATGTGTTTTTGTTATGTGTGACTAATAATAATAATAATAGGAACCCAAGGACTATAAGTGCAGAAAGAATGGCGGTCGAAGCAATGAAGAAGATGGAGGATCCTCCATCCCCTGTTCAGTTCTTACCTGTGGTTACCGAAGAAAATAAAGTGATAGGCATTGTGACACTACATGGACTAGTATCTGCTGGTCTTTGAAGCTGCTATCACTTCTTCATTTCTATTATAATTTTACTGTGTAGCCTTTAAAGAAAGTTTATTCATGTTCTTCATGAATCATAAGGGTTGTATTACTATTCTCTTCATTTTTTCATTATTCTCCTAGGGCGGTTGCAGGGCCGGTTCAACCATTTTAGTGGCCTAAGGCGGGGTTAATTGTGGAGGCCTTTTTCTTAAGATTTTAATAAAAACCTTTCTACTTTATCCGGGTTTGGTACCGGCAAAAATAAACTAAATAGCTTATTTTTGGCGGAGTTAAAATTTTTTTTTTAATCTACTTTTTATATATTTAAAAAACATGCGAAACATTTATATAAAGCTTATTTTTCTAGTTTTTTTTTTGAAGCAAACTATTTAATCAAATTTTTATACTCAATCTCATAAAATAAATCTTTTTCAATTGACAAAATAGATAACCCATTTAATCTTTTTCTAGCAGCTCAAGTTTTAAAAACTAAAATTAATACCAAGTCTAGTCTGGCCCAAAACAGAACAGTTAGCTCAAAACGTAGTAGCTAACCCAAAACTGTAATTACCCTAGCCCAAACACTGAAAAAATTTGAGGCTCTCAACATGTGGAGGCCTTAGACCACCGCCTGGCCCAATAACTTTATTGGACCGGCCCTGGGCGGTTGTTTTTTCATGTAGATCGCTTGTGCTATATGTATGAGGATCATGTTGCTTTTTGATCGTTGTACATCTTATGACAGCTTGTCGTTCTGTTAAAAGAAATATATTAACTTGACATAAATTATCTTAGTCTATAATATATGGATCAAACAATTAGCATGGTGTTGTTGCAAAAGAAATATATTAACTTGACAAAACGAATCCTAAATAAAAAGAATTGTAAGAACCTTACAAGTATCGCGATACATAAACCATCATCTTTCAAATATTAAGGGGTTATGTAACTGTATAATCGTCTTTCCTCTCTTTTATTATATCCTAAACCATCATCTTTCAAATATTAAAGGGTTATGTAACTGTATAATTGTCTTTCCTCTCTTTTATTATATCCTAACAACGCTACTTATACAACTATTTAAGTAGATACATGGTATGCTTCTCTGTTAAACGTACATGTTTCTATATTTGAACAAAGTAAAGTCTTCTATGTAGTATATGCTTGCAGCAATAAAGCTCACTTTGACGGTTGTTCAAGAACTCAAATTTAGAAATTAAATTGTAATCAGCTACTAATCAACTTGGGGCCCAGATGTGCAATTTGTCAAATTAGCAAGAAAGTAAGAGACAGATGACAAAACACTACAGCACAGCATGAGCATGTGATAAGAGTCAACAGATAATAAAAGGAGTGAGGAAATTGATGTGTGTCACTGTTTCATTAACTATGATTGTTAGTTTGTTATGCAAGAAATAATATCAACTTTAAAAGAATCTCGTTCACAAGTTATTTTAAAGTAATGGATTCATTTTATATAAGATCACTTGAAATACAATGGACCAAAATACCGACAGTAAATATATATATTTTTTAATTTGAAGTACCTTAAACTTACACGACAATTAAATCAGTCAATTACAACATATTTTTTTCTTTTTAAATACACTTTAACATATATTTTCTTTGTTTTTTAATTACATGTTTGAAACTGATGAAATGTGTGAATTTGCATTGCAATTCGACATGAGTTTAGGTATTATTACACAACGTGAAATGACACTATTGACTAATTAGTTATAACCACGAGGCTAGTTTAGTGGCAAATGCGTATGTGCTACCTAAAAGGTGTTAAGTTTAAGTCTCACTTGAGGCATTAAGTAGATTTAAATTGGAGTAAGTAGATTAAAATTGGATATAGTAAGATTAGGCTAGGGCTTAATCAAAGGAATAGCTAGAGATAGTGGTGAATCACTACGATGGTGAATCATTACGGTGTTGGATGGGATCAACAGATGAACGGACCAAGGTACGCTAAAGAATTATTCGCGTCGCTCTCTTTTGAAAAAGATAAAAATTTCTTGACAAAAAGATAGAATTAGAAAGGAAGAAAACAACGTGAAGGTGAGATGGGTTTTAAAACGTGAAGCAAGAACACTATAGGAAAACTTGGACAAACAATGGTGTGAAAATTAGATGAAAGGAGCAAACTGGATAATGGATAAAGATAAGTGGATCTGAAAATAATTCATTGTTCTAATGGTTCAAGGGGAAGATGAGAAGCTTAGCTTCTCTTGAAGGTCATGGGTTCAATCCCTGAAATAAACGAATAATTACTAACTTGATGCAAATATACAAAAAGCATATGAGTCAAAGTCCTAAATTGTTGCAGTGTGGTTTTGGTGGCAATACACACAATGGAGGAGGTGATCAATGCACCAAGCAAGCTAAAAGGTATAAAGAAAAGGAAAGAAGCTGTAGTACTATCAACTTATGAAGTATTTGGAGTGCTCTAAACGCAAAAGTATTCAACAAACATATGAAGCCAGTTTCTTTCAAAATCAAAAAGATTAAAATAAACATTTTTATGGATCAAAGATAAAGGAAAATACTTATCTTTATCATGAGAAGATTGGTGTTTGATAAAAATAACCATTTTCATCCAAAAGATTAAAAACATCAATTTACCTCTAAAAGTTTTATAAGTTGTTTCAGTTTTAGTTCAAAAGTTTTATTATTTTAGATTCAAGTTGAAACAATGATAAAACTTTTGGACTAAAATTGAAACAAATTATGAAACATTTAGAGGTAAATTGATGTTTTCAATATTTTGGAGGAAAATGGTTATTTTTGTCAAACCTTAGGGAGCAAAAATGAACTTAACTCTTTAATGTATCTTTGTATTAGCACGCTTGTAAAACTTGTTTTGTAGCTCCTAGATATGGTTGAAAAAAATTTATTGGCTTAATGAAAATGTAAAATGATACGATTCTGGCCTTGATTCCATGAGATTATAAATTTTCTTGATTTTAACCAAGGTTTCTTGAGCCTTTAAAAAATCCACCTACCTACTTTCAAATACAATATCTTTAACTTACACCAATAATTATTGTTAGTATTATTTATGTAATTATAAAAACATATTGCAAATAACAATATCATTAAAAGCCACTAGATAAGTATCGATTTGAATGCCAATAATCTCCTAGTCTAATGGTTCAAGAGAAAGATGAAAAGCTTTGCTTCTTTTAGAGGTAATGAGTTCGATTCTTGACACTGATAAATAATTATTAACTTGATGTGACTAACTCACTAATCGTTTAACTTGTCATTAAAAAAAGTATAGATTTTAATTTCAATTAATGGTATCAGTCACAGGCCACACCCATCCCATCAAGGTGACTTATACACAATTTAAACACAAAAACAAGTTACTAAGTTTTTTAAACAAAAAACAACGAGTTTAAGAAAAAGAAAACAAAAGTTGTAAGGCATGCAAAGCACCAATTAGATGACATGCACAACTGTAGCATGTCGCCATTTAAACCCTGAATTCAATTTCATATTCTTTAAACAAAAAACAAAGAGTAAAACTGAGAACTTTAGTTGGGGCACAATTCCCATGCATCACCCTATTCCACCCTACACCTTTTAACCTTGTGCAATCCGCCACCCATCAACTACACACACACAGACAATGGGGATGAAGGGACACCCACAGAGCAACTGCAGCGGAGGAGGCACCGGCGGCGGAGGCGGCGGCGGAGGCGGGTTGATGAAGAAGAAAATGGCAATGGTGGTGGTGATGATTATGGTGGGGTTAATGGGAGTGATGGTGGTTCAGAAGGTGAAAGACAGGCGACTGTTTAACCTTGTTATCAAAGATAAAGATCGACAAATTCTCTCCCTTAACCTTCTCTTGCAGGTTAGTAATAATCTCATAATCAGCTTCATCTTACATTATTAAGTGTAGTGGAAATGCCCGCGCGTTGCGGCGGTATGGCTGTTGCGTGATTTTTTGAGAATTCAATTTTAGTTAGTATCGGCTCAGTGCGTTATGATATAAATTAAAAAATCAAAATATAATTATTGAAAAAATTGAATGAAAGAAAACAATTATTTATATTACAAAAGTCTTTAAGACAATTATATTATCCCAACAAGATTAGTGAAAGCATGAATGATATTTGTGGTCGGAAATCACTTATTACCAAGATTTTAGGGGTTTCATTTTATTAATATAGTTTAGAGTTTTATAATCATCGGAGTCAACTTTCGGTGATGATTTGCATAGACCGGAGAAAGTTAATGGATAAATTATCACAACAAATTACCATCTTTATTGTTATTGAGCTTTTAACAACCGGGAAGGAAAACGGAAAGAGTGATTATCGCTCAATCGTATTGGATAAACGGACTTAAAAGTAAATGACGGTTTTGTTTGGTCACGTGTATATGATTTAGCATTTGTATTATAAGCATCATATATTATATTTTATTGTACGGGTATAAATGAAATAAAATAGTTAATTTTTTGAAATTTAAGTATTAGTTTTTATATGGATGTCTTAATCCATATGTAAAATTATCATTCAATCATGCTTTCATTTTTATTATAAAAGATATAGATAAATATTAAAATTATTAAACTCACAATATGCCTATTTTATTTAAATATTTAAGTATATAACTTTTATACATATATATATATATATATATATATATATATATATATATATGTATAAAAGTTATATACTTAAATATTTAAATAAAATAATACTTAATTTAAATAATATTTAGTTATAAAAATATAATTAGTAAATATAAATTTAAAGGTCAATTTATAGTATCATAAATAAAATAAAATTTAATGAAGTGAATTAAATAATATCATATTATTAAATAATATATCAATAATGTTTATTAAATACATGAAAGAGACAAAGGTAAAATACCAAGTTATATAACATTTAATTGATAAATTTATCATATTGCTCGTAAAGTATCTTAAAATCTTAATCAATTCTCTATTCTACCCCTCTTAAATGTCTTACACTCATTTGTACATGTTGATTCAAAACTTGTATGTTTGGTAAAATTACATCTCTATCTAGAGAGATTTATTATAAAATAGTATAGATATAAGTATTTAAATAAAATAATACTTAATTTAAATAGTATTTAGTTAAAAAAGTATGCTCAATGATTATAAATTTAAATATAAATTTATATTATTATAAATAAAATAAAACTTTAGTTTTAAAAGTATGATTAGTAATTATAAATTTAAATGTCAATTTATATTATTATAAATAAAATAAAACTTAATGAAGTAAATCAAATAATATCATATAATTAAATAATGTACTAATAATGCGTATAAAACAAAAACAATAATTAGAAGAAGTTAATTAAATAGGGGCAAAAGTAGAATTATCGCATAAACCACTTGTTCTTATGCTTAAAATGTTGTATAAGTGTCTTAAATTTTAAATAAAATTACCATCTTATCCTTCTAATATGTATTATTATAATATAGTAGTATAAATAATACTTAATTTTAATAATATATAGTTTTAAATATATAAATAGTAAATGTAAATTTAATTATTATTATAAAAGCATTATTAATAAGATAATACTTAATTTAGTGAATTAAATAATGCATTAATTAAAAGAAGTATATTTAATAAGGGCAATCTAGGAACTATTACATAACACACTTGTATATCATGTTTAAAAAATTGTCTTAGGTGTCTTACACTTTGAATAAAATTACAATTATATCCTCCCTATATGCTTTATATAGTAGTATAGATATAGATATAGATAATGTAATTCTTGATTGTGACACTGTGTTAATGTTAAACCACCACTGATTGTGTAGAAGGAAAGGCAATATGCAAAAGAAAACAAAAGAAAGAATCAAGATTTGAATGCAAAGTTGTACTCCCTAAGGACCCAGAAGACTGAACTCACTAACAAGATCATGGAGATGAGATCCACCATTGGTTCCATGAGAGACGAACAACGAGCTCTGGAGCTGGCGATTGATGAGAAGCAGGACGAAATCAAATGTAAAAAATCTGAAATCAATGATTTAGAGAGCAATCTCCAAGCTCAACCTAAAATCAGGTCAGTAGTGAGTTCTAATGACACCTCAAATCATGAAGTCAACTTAACTACCACTAAAGTTAAAGAAAGAGTATCATGGTTTGGTCGGTCGAGCAATGTGCAACAACCAGATCATCAAGAAGCCAAAAACTCCGATGTCAAAGTTCAAACGCCTAAAGATGAAGATTCAGAAAAACTTGCAAGTTCAAAAGACCTGAATGATAATGCAGAGATTGAAATCCACAACAACACTACGGGTATGCTAGCCGCAAAGGGCGCGTCGGATTCTGAAGAAAATGGGAAGGGTTTAGCTGTGAAAGGAAGAAGGTTCTACATAGGAGCAACCGAAAGCCAAAGGGACAAGAGTAATGAGCAAAATGAAAAAAGTCAATCAAAAGCAAACCCAGCCAAGGGTACTACAGAAGTCACAAGATTGAAGTCTAATAGAACAAAAGGTAAAGCTGACAAGATTGATGAGGATGAAGCCACGACAGAAGCAGATACGAATTCTTCTAGAAATGGCAAAGAAGAAGATCAAGATTATAAAGAAGAAACAGAAGAGTGATTTAACCATTTCTTTATATAGTCTTCAGATTGAGAGTAACACGTATGTTGTGGTGTTGAGTATTGAACTTGAATGTAATTTACTGTTTTCAGAATTAATGATCAAATCTACAAACTGAAGCAAATAATAAGGGAGCATGAGTAGAACAAATACTGCAAAGGATGGTTGTTATTCAAACATGTGATGTCTTTATGCAATGTAAGATGGAATGGCAAAATATAAAATTAAAATCTGCAAAACAGGTCAATAACAGTTGAAGAACCCAAACTGTCCCCAAACAGGAAAGCTGGGTTCCAATAAACCTTACATTGATGTAAAGAGTTTATTAAGAAAAAAAGAGCTTCTGCAGCAAAATTCAACCTCTTAGTTCGCTGCTTCCACCAATTTCTGCCAGACAAACAACAGCAATAATGTAAGGCATGATCCTTTCCGAAGAATGATTGGTCCATGAATAAAGTTGATTTTATTAAATGCTTAGGTCCATTATAATCTAGGATGAAAAGTAGCATCAAATGATACAGTTAAACATTTGCAAAAATCCTAAGAAAACTGTATGATTGTGAAAAACTTCCATTTGAGATATTTGTCACACAAGAACAAACAAAAAAGCTACTTTTTTTGAAGACAGAAAGATTACAAAACAAGACATAAATACAAATAGAACTGAAGCGATGTGTAAAATTATTGAACAGTGACCATTAATGAATCAAATTTCTAACATGTTCTACAAACATTTGTACATTTCAGCAGGAAGATGAGTACATTAATCATGTTGATAAGTAATTAGAGTAACGAAATAATAATTTATTAAAATGAGCTTAAATGAAGCAAAGAAAAAAAAAAACAAGCAACAATACCTCATCTTTCTTCTTGCCTCCAGAAAACGCCTTGTATCCACCAAAGATTAGCAATCCCCAGCCAGATAAAGAGACAATAACAAACTGCAAAGAGTGTAATTCATATAGTAAGTAAAATAACATGCAAAACTTCTGATTTGTTTGAGAACATATACATAAAAGGATACAAAGTTGAAAATTATGAGATTATTTCAACATTCCAAATAGTTTAAGAATCTATGGGGCCTATAGCCAAGGCCCTATTATTTACTTAGTAGCAAATTCATTGTAATATATATTCTGAGAGACTGAGACACAGTGACGCCAAAGAGCTCTAATCATTCCAAAAACCTTTTGACCTACTCCAGCTTCAACCTTTTGTGTTATATGTTAATCAATACTAAAAATATGATATATTCATTCATTCATGCAGTTATTCATTAAAGCAAATCATGTTCCATTCTAGTAGTCACGCAAAAGGTAACCGTGTCACCTAGGCACTTAAAAGACAAGGAGCCCGAGACAAGCAAGGCACACAGCGTAAAAATGCCATTTTTAGCTTTTTTAAACATGGTTTAGGCTGGTCCAGACCATTTTTAGATGTTACAAACCAGTTTTAGCTATTTCAGACTAATTTTTTGCAGAATTTGGCCATATTTTTCAGAAAATTTTGCGCCTTTGACTACATAGGCTGCATTGATAATCCTTTTCAGGTTCAAGTCTAATACAATGTGCATATCAATCCAATAAATACCCCTTCTCAAATGAACCGTTCTCCTAGAAAACTGAGATCATTTAAAAACCCTAATTAACAATCAAAGACTCAAGGCTTAAATTAACACAACAAAATTAAATTCAAATCAGTTATCGACAATAATAGAAGACTAACGTGTTCTTCCTTCCACTTGGAAGGACTCATCGGGTCTTTCCAGAAGTCGACCTTAGGAGGTGCATGAGGATCTGCAAATAAACAAAATCATTTAACTTAAAGTTCCAATCTCATTTCTACACAGATTATACAAATATCTACATCTAATGAAGATTATCATGATAATTGATTGAGAAATAGATAGAAATCGTGTGAGTGCAATATCTTACCGGCGGCGCCAGCGAGGCCACGGCGCTGGATAAGAGAAGCGGCTTGAGAAGCCGATCTAGAAGAAGAGAGACGTAGAAGGTTTGCAGCTTGACGAGCCGCCAACGTTGAAGCCATTTTGCAGGTGTGAGCCTTTCTGTTTCGATCGATCGGCTTGTGCTCAAAGGTTTTGGGGGAACGAAAGTGGTTGCTGGTCGAATGCTAGAAGATGTTAGATGCGGATGCCTACTTGTAAACGATGTCGTATGGTTCTTGATACTGTGTATTGCGTGTTGAACCCTTTATTTTTCCTTTATTATCTCTAAAGGCCCTTTGACAATGAGACGGTTTTTTAATAAGACACCTTGTTTGGGGCTAGGGTTCCTTTAAAATGGCATACGTGCATGGCTTTTTGTATCGAGTTACGCTGGATTCCCGAGTTTACTTAAGAATAAAAAGAAAAAATCGTTTTTTATTTTCTTTTTATTTCTCTTTTTTATTCTTTTTTTTTTTCTTTTCTTCTCTTCACTTTCTTCCAATTTGAAAATATTGATTTTAGTTTTTATTTTTGTTTCACTACACTTCTTTTTCTTCCTTAAGTGAATTCGATAACATAATTTTCTTACTTATCTTTCATTTTCTTCTGATAAAAAAACTCTAAAACATAAATGTTTGTTTATGTTTATTTAGCAATGGTTTTTTATTTTAAAATTTTACCTTAAAATTTAAACTAGAAACCCTAGTCTTTGAAGCTTTAATCTTGTAAAGATAGTTACTTGAAAGTTGAAACTTTAGTATTAAAGACATTATTTTCTGATAACTATTTCTATGATGATTTTGTCTAGCTTGTGTTTTTGTTTTGATATTTTTATGTCAACTACTTATGTTTATATTTATTAAAGATGACTATGTATATTGATGACGTAAGTAGGTTTACGATTATGAAAAAGCATCACAAGATTCCGGAAATGCTCTAACATTAAACGATGCGTCTTTTTTACTACTCATTGTCTTGTTTACAACTCATTGGTTTGGTCTTACTCAACCTTGCATTACCTTATCATATTTCTAACACCCTAGGTTACCTAACATGACCTTGGATAACCTTGCATTGTCTTAACTTGTGTTATATTATCTTAAGCTGCTTGGCTTGATCTTACCCAACTTAGCATTGCCTTTAGCAGATAAGCTACATGGCATGGCCTTGCCGATTTCACCTAATCTTAACACATGTAAAATGAGATTATCTCACATCAATTTCTAAGTTATTGTGCTAAACATATTGACTAACCAGAATAACTTATTGGGTCTAACCCAACACATATATATCAAGCCTATTATGGTTAAGAATTCCTTCTTTATAAATAAGAAATAAACCCCTTATCCAATCCATCCAATTTGTAAGTGAAATCAGTCACACTTGGCGTCTCATTTTTTCCCTTTATCTAGAGAACTAGCTTCTCTTTTTTTATTCACACTTCATCTATGTAACAAGACAGCTTTCACATGTCTTATTTACTATCTGTAACTCCTCATCTTTGGTTGTAGCAACCTATATTTGTTATTAAAAACATTAATTTTTATTTTTTAAAATAGTATACGTTTGACTTTGTTATTTACCTTTATTTGTATTAATTTAAATTAACAAATGAACATTTACATGTAAACTCCAAAAATTTGGGATGAAAAAAAACTGCCATTGTTGGTAGATTAAGAACAAAGGGCCATGTTTTCAGGAAAAAAGGATGTAGCGCAAAAGAATCCTTTCGTTAAAAGGTTTTATTGGTGCATCACACTCTATATGTAATAAGATTATCATCCACTAACTTTTAAACTTCACAAAGCAAATATATTGTTATGATTATCATTTAACAACAAAACCAAGGTGTATTTGACAAAGTCTATTTCATTGAAGAAATAAAATAAAATAAAAGGTAATTGTGATTAGCAGGAATTGACGAAGTCACTCGCATTAATTAATCTATAAACTTTAAAAGTATCAAAAAATTAAGTTTGTAATTATATAAAAATCAATAACAATAACCAAAATCAAATCAAAAGTAAATAATCTTAGTCTAATTTTAACATTTGCGGTAACATAAGGAAGAAAATCATAATACCAATTACAGCTACAAGGACTAGGGTAACCGCGATGCATTTACATTTTCTCGAGCTCTTTTGCAACTCTTTGGCTTCTACTATTTGCTCGGCCCCTAGTCGAACAAAAGAACTTGCATGCGCCACATGACTTTCAATGTCGTTCAAATGCTGACCTTGCACCTCTACTAGCGCGGCCATGTCTAAAAAGATTTGGTGTAACTCGATTAGATTCTTCTCGATTTCAATAATAGCATCATGTCTTTCTTGAATCTCAGAGATCGTGTCCATAATTTGTCCTCGACCTTGATTTTGGATTGCTTTTTGAAGAAAATCTTCACTTTTCCCACTAGATATTAAGTCCTCAATTAACTCATCATTAGCTTTCTCACCGGTGATAGTAAAGTATCTTCTCTCTATAGTTTCCTTGTATTCATCATTTATATGAGCGCGCAACTCTTGAAAGTCATCCATCATGATCTTAAGCTTCTTGCCTAAACCACTAACTACTAAAGTGCGAGTTCGATCAGCTGATGATCCAGGCCCACAACCCGGGATCTTTCGATGCTCGACATTAGACTTGTCGAGGGCCTCTAGTTTGCCCTTGATGACCTTCACTATCTTCAACAAACGTGTAAAATCCGAATCCATCTTAGATCTAAGCAATTTCATCTTATTGGCATCTTGGACCATCTTGCTTTCTTCATTAGACTCTTGTAGCTTCTCGTAGAGCTTCTCGACAGACGTCATATCATCCTTTACGTTCTCTACATTGTAGAAGAACTTGTCGAGATTGATTGTTTCTTTACCGACGCCACCGCCAGCCTCCATGTCATCAAGGTATGCTTGTCTCTTCAAGTCTTGATATTGCTTAAAGGAATTGGAAAATAAATCATTCATGTTGTCAAGAAATGGTACGCAGGCGGTTAATTTAGCTTCTTTGGAAATAGATTTTAAGCAACAACTAAGGAAGAAGAAAAGGAATAACAAATGTTGGCGTATTGCAAGGTGATATTGGAGATCCATTAACTTTGACTAGATTATATAACAAAGTCAACGACTATACATGCACTAACATCTATTATCTATAATAGCGTATTTTATATTCTTGTACGTAACTAGTCATATTGTTAAGTTTTTTACACTTATATTATGTTATGTAGCATAAAATTCAATATATAATATAACAATATCGTTAACATTTTAGTCCTATCGTTCTTGTGTCGCATTCATGATAGCGAAGTCATTTAAAAGTGGATAAAATTGTGTAATTTTTATGGTTGAATTATAATAATATATAATTATACAAAAAATGGATAATTTTTTATTAAGCATTAATGAAGTTTTATTTAACAAAATTCTTTAATGGTATACATTATTAGTTGTCTCTATAAGAAGCATGTTCCTGATCTTGTGACAACTAGGTATTATGTATCATCTATAGAAAACATGGGTAGCACTACCTGGTGCCTTCAAATTGGGTCTGTATGATAGATAATATGAATATGAAATCAAATACTAACTCGGCTCAAACACTAACTACAAGATTGTTCTGAATGAATTATAATATATGAAACGATTCATTATGTTTAAAATTCTCCAACCTAACATATCATCTCTTGAATTTAGATTTCAATTTTAACGATTATATGATCCATACAAATAAGAAATAGAATGCATATTCCGGTCATTTTCAATATCAATGCCAAATATCAATACCAACACATGCACCACAACAACAATAGTACTATAACAAATTAAAATGTTTTAATTGTAAAACACTTGATATTTGATTATAATTAAAGTAACTAGCTTTTTGTTATGATTTGTACTAATAAATCTATATTAGAGAAGATTTGTAAATGGCTGAGAATTTATACGCATCCTATACGTTCATAATTAAATAAGCATCAAGCTCAACAACGATGCAATCTTTATGGGTTAAGAGCATTATGCTTAATTAAGATTAACCTAAAACATCCTTGAAACCGTTCGTAAGTTGGTACATCAACCAACCATTTGAGTCAAACTTACTTCACCAAGGAGCTTTACATAAACTCCTCTTGTTTATGCTACTGTTGCTTATCTGATGAATCCATGGCAATAATGCTACACCTTAAATTTTTCTCTTGGATCTGTTTTTTAATCAAATTAGACACAAAGAAAATTATATTAAAACATATCATACAATGGTTAAATATATAGTTTAAGTCATAAAGTAAGCAAAAAATTAGTTATAACATATTACCTCTAATATGGAAATGATTCTTAAATGTTCAAAGCATTCTTCTAGCAATAACTTCTCCTGAGTTACAACCTCTGCTAGCTCCGAAAGTGTGACCATGGTTTCATGAGCCTATATTTGTCAAGTGATATGAAATAACAACCATTAGATAGCATGCAACTTGTGCACAAAAAATAGGAAATATTAATAGCTTACAGTAGGAGAAACTGAAGATAACATGGACTTGATTGTGGCAACCGTTTGTGATGTGTGTTGGAAAGCCATTGTAGCCGATTCAAGATCAACCTAAATACATACAAATTGTGTTTAAAGTTAAATACTTAAATGCACAATTAATCGTGACTTTACAAAGTCAAAGAAAGTTCAATTCTGACCTTGGCTCCTTCAACAAGGGGTATCATACAAACAACTGCATGTAAGTAATCTTTCATTACAGAAACATCTAAGATGTGCCTCCTTTCAATTTCTCCCCATGCCTCCAACATTTTAATCTGCACAAATACACAGTAGATGATCATGATTCATGAGACATCATATCATTAAATCATGCATAAGATTATAGAAAAATCACTCACTTGAGAATGTAGGATCAAATTGAGCTTTATTTCTTGTTTCTCTTTTTGTAGTTGCAACCTTTTTTGCACCACGGATTGCCGCAACTTTTCCACACTTTCATGTCCATATAATAACTGGTTCTACAAGAAATTAAAACACGTGTAAAAGGAGTTTCACGTGTAAAAATCAGTCACGTCTTCTCTCTAGTTTACTCATAACAGTATGTTAAGCGTGCGCAGTGGGTATGAATGTTTAACGATTTAAAACATAAGATAGTCAAAATGAAGTACCTCGGATTGAGTGGCTAAGTTGTCATGAACATGTTGTGCTCTAGCATTGGCATGCCTCCATTGCATCCAACTATTCTGCAACAACCGCAGCTGATGAACATTCTCCATGTTTGCACCTGTATCCGAACCCGAAGAAGAAGAAGAAGTACAAGAACTCAACTTTGAGCCTCCTTTCTTCCCCTTGATCAAATCCAGACCAATATGCAGCAGATTCTTTCTACCCCTGGGCGAAGTAGGCGGCTTCGAGCTCGAAAACGACTGTGATCCCAATCTCAATGGTGAAGATTCCCTTTCAGAAGAAGATAGTGAATTCCCCCTTTTGCTCATGGTGGTCTTGAGGGTCAAACTCATAGGAGAATTATGCATGGGTGTTAATGGGTTGATCATATACTTTTTAGAACTCAATGTGGGTGCCATATACGACGCCGGAGAGTTTCTAACGGTGAACGGAGAACTAAAATCACTGCTTTCTGAATTATCAGAGAACGAATCTGATCTCCGGCGAAGTGCGTTTTCGTCGACAGATAATCTCCCCGGAAGTAGAACGTCGTTTGAGTTAAAGACGTCTGATGATGATTTGGAAGATGAAACCGATGGTCTCCCCGGAAATAAAAGTTTTCCGGTGAACCTCATCGACGACCTCCCACCGAAAATCGGTGTGTAATACTCCTTCAAGTTCTTTTTCGTATTGGAGTTTTTCTCCGATTGCCTGAACTCCGAACAGCTCTTCTGTTTACTAAGCACCGGCGAGTTTTCCGATCGTTTAACGCCGTGGTTTCTTCTTTCATTATTGAGGTGATCCGCGAGACTGGCGGCGGTGTTGGTGGCGATTGATGGATTGTGATTGTTGGATTTTGAAGGCCAAAATCCGCGAATAAATGCGGTGTGTTTGTGTTTTTGTTTTTGTTTGGGTTTTGGGTGAGGAGAAAGAGTGTTGTTGTTGTTGTTGTTATGGTTTAGCGGTGGTGGTGACGGTGGTGCTACGGTGGTTGAGAAGTAGCGGGAGCTCACTTCCCGAGACTTTTGCCGGCGAGTATGATCGGAGATCATGGTGGTGGAGTTTGAGTTTGAGTTTGAGTTTGAGTTTGAGTTTGAGATGTGTTGTGAAAGTTGAAAAGAAAAACAAACTTTCGCTCTTAAAGCGCCGGCTAAACGGATATTGCGCCGGCGGCTGGTAAATTTACTAGAGTATCCTTGCTATACGTTGTTATTTGAACTTATTTTTTTTAGCGTGAGGGTAGTAGTGGAGTTTCAGCTGGTTTGAATGCAAGTGTAGGATGAGATAAATTTAAAGTTTTATGAAGCCGGCTGGCGTCTAAGTGTTAAAATTCATCCAATGAGGACAAGCCACGTGTTTATATTATTAACCTTGCTATTACTTGAAGGGTAATTCTCAAATTTTAAGTTAACCAAAATAATTTTTATTTTGGAATTCAAATTAGTGAATTTTGTTGTTTATTCCGATTATACAGAACAGGGATAAATTATTATCTGATGACTAAATATCAAACAAACTTTAGCACCATTTTCTTCACGAAAAAATCACTTAACCTAATTTTATTATATAGTAGTCATAAACTAGTTTAAAAGACACGAAACTAAGCTAAATTTGATATGCTAAAAATCTCTAAGCTTGTCTAGAATGCACGATGTTGTGGGTTTAGTTAAAAAATAATCACTTATTAGATCATAAATTGATAAAAGTAAGACGTATAAACTTTGTTTTTGTTTAAAAATATTATAACGTTATTTCATCAAATACTGATTAGTTTATGGAGTAACAAGTTACTTTCTTAATGTTTTTTAATAAGTACTAGCAGTATAGACAATTTTTAAAGACTTTAATGTATCAAAATTGAGCCGAGAATCGAGATACTATTTTTTCACGTGTCATTAACATGTTTAGCCATTTCAATACATCAATATTGAGTTGAGTCGTTGAGAGAATTTTCATGTGATATATAGTGCATGTTTGGGATTGCTTATTTTATCCTAACTTTTTACTTAATAACTTCTCAAAAGTTAATAAGTCAAACTGACTTTTCATGTAGTAATAAAAAGGAGGTTTTGAGAAGTAACGAGTGGGTTACTTATTGATTTTTGAAAACTCCTTTTGATTCAATTTTCTATTATACCCTTTTACTATCTCCTATTAACTTCTATCGTTTTTAAAATCATGTCTTTTTTTATTATTTTACAACATTTTAGTTTATAAGCTAATCCAAATATTTTTTTAAAAACTTCTTTTGAAAAATCATAAGTTAATAAGTTCTTTTTGTTAGAAATACTTTTCAATCAAAATAAGCAATCCCAAACATTGTTTTTTTTTTATTTACACTTTTTTAAAAACTTCTTCTGAAAAATCATAAGTTAATAAGTCCTTTTTGTTAGAAGTACTTTTCACTCAAAATAAACAATCCCAAACATGGCCATAGTGGTTTTTTTTTTTTTTTTAATTTACCCTTTAAATACCTATAATGATAGACAACTCAAAACACATCAGATTTGACTCTGTTTACATACAAAAATTTACCTTAAACATACAGAAATTAATGCTATTGAAAATGGTAACAAACATAAATCAATGGAGAATTATCATATAAGCTAACTATCTAATGCTTTAATGCCGCCTAATGCATATTGAATATGTTATATCGTTTCCCTTCTAGAAATAAAATTAAGATTATATTCTTCCGATCTCTGTTTCTTTATACTACAAGAAAGCATATTGATTGGGAAAAAGAAAAGAAAATATTTAAACTCTTGATACATCACTGATAAGTAACATCAAAATGACCCATAAAGTATACATAAGTAAATGTTACACTAATCTCGTAGACTAAATAACATAAACCTTAATGACAAACAAGAGCCCTCTAGACATGAACCAAAAGACCTCACATGCACAACCAATCTTTAATGATAACTTACCCGTCAATTTTCGCTGCAAAAAGACCGGTAGAAATCAATGAAAATTGCATCTTTCCAACATAGGATGACTGTAATCAACATATTTCTCCCATAAAGGTTTGTATTTTTCCATTGCAATTTTCAACCAAGGTTTTGAGTTGCCATTAAAGTGTAACACAGCTCCTTTTTCAATTAGCTGAGGATCAACATTTGTATATCCCAAACCTAGTACATGCCAGCTAGGATCTAAAGGCTCAGTCAATCCATAAAATGTAAGAAGTCCAGGTGGCAGCGTCCCAAGCTTCCACAACGTTCGGTCCACGTTCTTTTCTTGCCAATAATGGTAAATCCCAGTAACATTTCTTTTTCGCCACTCAAGCAGATCAAAAACATTCATCCCAAAAGCCCACCCACAAGCATCAGGATCAAAATGTGATCTTATTAATGGGTGGGAATAATTCAAATACTTGTGGTATCTATGAAACGTTTCCATACATGTTTCCACTGCACCGTTGACATTGCCTTTTAAATCAATAGAAAAAAGACCCGATAAATCCTTTTGAACCACAACATCATCATCAAGAAACACTAGTTTCTTCAATGCAGGAAAAACTTCCGGAATGTAAAACCTTAAATGGTTTAACATTGATAGATACTTAGGGTTTCTGAACTTAATTGGAGTTTTCCCACCATCATTACTTCCAGAAAAATAATAATTCTGGGTTTCAGAATCTTGTAACTGTTTAAGAACAGGGACGTAAGAGGCGTTTAACCAGGTGAAATCTTCAAACTTCTGAACATCGACAGTCACCCCACGAAAGCTGTTCATGGTAAACCATGCTTTCATTGCAGCGTAGTTGACTTCATCAGTTACAAGATGGAACACTAACCTATCAGGGTTTAAGGAATTTGTTGCTGTTGAATTTATCACAACCGAAGTAGCAAGAATGTTGTCTGAGAACACACAGAAATGATAAAGATTGTTGTCTTTCAATTTCACGCTGATTTGCCCATTTCTGGAGACCTTTTTCTGTAAATCTGGTTTCTTGAACCATTCAGTTGTCAAACGTACACCAAGACAGTAAAGGCTTTTAGGGACTTCTTCAGCAGCTATCTGTCCATATTTGTTACTTTTATCAGTAACAGAACTCATTTGTTCTTCAAGATCCTGAATTCTAGCTTTTAGTCTCATGATCATTGTTGAGCTGTCGTAATGAAGCTGTTGGGCTTGAAAAAGTAAAAGGGCCATGTCTCTAACAGCATCCTCTGATTCTCTAAGCGTTAATGGAGACCGCCTTAATGCAGCATTTGAAAGAAGGATTTGGGAGTTACGAATTTGAGCACTCAATTCCCACGCGAACTGGAGGTTGTTGTTTTCTTTTGCAATCACAACAAACGCTTTTGCTAGTGATATTTGATCATTCAGTTGCCTTGTAATTGAATCAGGATTCAACATTTCCGCTGTCACATTAAGTCCTTCCATGGCTTTATTATGCCTGTATGAACTCTGCAGAGCACAAATTACATGCATAAAATGTTAACCCCCTAACTTCTATTAAGAAAACACTAGCACTTTTCTAAGAGTAATTCCTTTGTTCAGAAAGAGTTTACTACTACAAAAGAAAGAACTTCATGCGCTATTTCATAGCTACAAAATGCAGATCACATGTAATCTATTCATGCAGTTTCAAACATGTAATATAATAGACTAAACAGCAATCCAAATTTTTATAGTTAGTATGTTCCTTTGATTAGGGAATCAATCAAGATGACTAATGCTACAAGACTAACATGAATCAACCGCCTAAACTAGCACCATTATACTGATTTCATTCAATTCGACCAAAGTAAACTGTAAAACCCTGTGTTCAAACCCTTCGAACACCAAATAATTAGCAATCCACAACATTCAATCGAAATAACTCGTATCATTAAAAAAAGAAAACGATTGAAATCACCTTAGACAAGACGGATCTGGATCTAGGTTGCGTGCTCTCTCGACTCAACAAAACGATCAACATCAAAACCGCTAATCCACATAACGTCAGCCAAAACACATTCGAAAACCGCCGCCTCACCGGTCGCCGGAACTCCGGCCTTTGTCTTCTCATTATCTTCTATTTACAACCTTTTAAGCCCTAAAATCACATCCATACACAAGTAAACAACCAACCGCCACTGCTGGCTGATATTATGAAATCGAATCGAGGTTTTTAAGCAATAATCAAGTAAAATTAAGGGGTGAATTGAAATTAGGGTTTTGTGAATGCAATTGAATTGAAATCACGAGGGACGATATCAAGGGTTTGTATCAGCCAAGCAAAACAGTGAGCAAAGCAATCACCAACAGCGGTCGATGGAGATCTAGTTGACTGCAAAGTTTGGATTGCGTTACTGAAATGGTCCCTCACCTTTTGTTATCTCCAGTTTTATCCTTTACTTTTTTAAAGTTACGTGTGGGTGATCTCGTGCAAGAGCTCGTGCACGAGACCAATGCCGTTTCCGAGTAGAATCTTTGAAAAATTTTAAGCCCTGATCAAGTAGAAAAAATAAACCCTAATAATACAAAGTCAATACTCCGTATATACCATTAAAATATTACATCTTAACCATTTAGTATTAAAATTACCTATTAACTATTAAAAGGCTATGAACTATTAAAAGAATATGAATCATTAATAGGTACATTTTTAATGATCATTAGCGCTATGTTCCCGAATTCATTTAAGAATAGAAAATAAATGAATTGGAAGGAAAGGAAAAAAAACAGTTGTGTATGATTGCCATAAAATTACCCAATATTTTTTGTTATTGCCATAAAAATCGGACAAAGTAGGGAAGTATTACAGAAGATGAAAATAAGTTTCAAAGCAAATGAAGAACTCAAACATCGAACTAAGAAATAATTCCTAAATACCAAACCAATATGTAAAAACAATATAAGCAAGATAAATTGAAGACCTTGTTGAGGCAAAAATAGGACGATAAATGAATAATCTAAACATTAAATGCTAACATGTATATGGTTGAAGGTAAAGCGCTTTACTGTACATCAACTTTCTGATCATTCGGTACAAAGGGTTCTGTTTACTATCAAATTGTGTATAAGTTTGGTAGTGATAATCGTTACAATAATATGTTACTAAGGGGCTGTTTGACAGACTTTTAATCAGTCTTTTAATGGTTCAGATGTCTAAATGATTCAGCATTTAATGGTTCAGACTGTTTGTTTCGCGAGCAAATTTCTGAATGGTTCAGACATTTGTCTCTAAATAGTTAAGCATTATACTAATGCTGAATGGTTAAAAGTTCTAATGCTGAATGGTTAAAAACTCTTATCTGAATTGGTCAGACATTTGCCTTTAAATAGTTAAACGATATACTAGCTCTTAATGGTTCAGCACTTAATGGTTCAGACCTCTTATTGGTTCAGCACTTAATCATTTAGATATTACCAAACAGCCCCTAAGATGATAATGATCATCAAATAGTTCTCTCTATCAACGGCGCTGCGGGGCCTATTGGAAAATGCTATTGTATTCACATTTAAAAGTAACACATACATGTTCTAACTTTATTTTTAGGGAGAACATGTGGTAGTAGTTCTCATCTATTTATTTGTTGATGTAGTTAATAGATTATAAGTGTGTATTCACTTTCATTTACGTTTAAGTTTTAAAAAGAGAAAAGTTGGATAAGGAATATAATGTTTGAAACTTTTGAAGAAGCAACAAGCCACCAAAACCTTGTCTTTATTCTTTTCCACAAGTAAAAACAGTTAACCATCATAAATCTCAGAAAACAAATTTTCGCATTTAACATGTTTATTTATCAGGTTTTTTATAAAGTAAACCGAATACATGCTTCATTCAGTATTAGCTAACTTTAAGGTGGGAGGGAGTGGGAACCAAGAAGGGGTGGATAATACCTGGCCCCGGTAGGAACACCACCACCCCAAACCCGATGTGCAAAAAAGTCCCTGGACTAGTGATTATTCACTAGTTATACCAATACCATCATACCCACTTTCGACCGTTGATTCAAGGTATGAGGAAACTAAGGAAAAACTAGAACACCACCAGAAAAACGAGAAAAACTTTGAGGAAAACTAAAGAAAACGCTAATGTGTCATCCACTTACATGAGAAAAATTAGAGAAAACAAGACGATTCCCTCTTTCCTAATAAACGAGTGACTTAAAAAGAAAAAACCAATTGCTTATCTTATACAATATCCCTCATCAAACCGTACTAATTGGTCTCTCTTTTTGCTGTTATTGGAGTGAACCTTCTCGTCAAAATAAGTATCACCCTTGCGAGCAAGCTCTATATATTATAAAAAGTCATAATTAAAGTCATAAAGATTCCACATGATTGAGGTACCTGGGAGTCCTAAGGGCCACTAAAAAAGAACTCCACTATTCCATTCTTATATATTCAATCCCTACCCATGACATCAATATTATTGTTTTGATGTCTTTATTACTACATGTGTCATACAGATCTTCTTACCCATGAAAAGTAATTGCAAATAATCAAAAAGATGTCAAATTAAAAGCACATAAAAAGTGTTCCAATACCGATATGTCATCAAGTCAAGGTTAAATAATGTTCAACAACTAAAAAAATGTTATTAAAGGCTCAAGCTTTAGAATTTGTGGTGAAGTCGATGCACGCTTGACAGCAGCAGTCGGAAAAACGACATGTATCACAGCCAAAACAAACACATGACGTACAACCTTTGCAAGTCGTCGACCGCACACATCCTCTATACACTCTTCGGCTCCCTCTTTCCTCATCGTCATCACATGTTATCCTGCAGATACACACAAAGATACATAAACGAACATATGGTCATAAATATAAGCGTCAACCAATATAATCCGTCAAAAAGAAGATGGAGACATACTTGTCATAAGGCATATCAGAACACTTCCAATCATCGCTGATAAAAGCATCATGGTAAGCGCGGCATTCCTCTTTCGTGCGGAGGCGGAACCTGCGGTGTTTATTGCATTTTGTGCATCTAATGAACTCGTCTCGATGGCAAGCCTGACCAGTTTGGGACTTGTTGGCTGTTTTGGCCAAAGTCAAAGCTCGGTTGTAATACTTGAGGAGTGCAGTTTTTGATAAAGGGACCTTTTCTCCATCAACAATCACCCAAATGTTGTTCTTCCATTTTCTCGCAGTTTCTCTACCCGAATGCTTCTCAAATGCAGCTGGGCTCAATTTGTCTGAAAACAACGAGAAAAATTGACCATGAACAGCTGAATAATTCTATAGCTACAATAATTTATTCAATTTGATAGTCAATCCATCCTCTTGGGGTGCAAATTACAATCAAGAATGGAGGAATGGCGCTGATTCAAACTGTTATAATCATAAATTATCAAACCGTAATAACCTGTTTGAATATATTCATTAGATTATAGAATTCTAACTTTCTAAGTATATAAGACAATTAGAAAACCCAAATCACTGAATGCCAATTAGTTGCAAAGAAACACACAAGCAAACAATCAGTCTCTAGATATGCTGATCACATAAAACAGACATTAATATCAAGAAAGCATAACAAAAGAGGATTTCAGTTTTGGCAGGTGCAAGTTAATCGATCTACATTAGATGAGTTGAATAATCATATGTCATAGAGAATACATATTTTATAAAACTATAAGCAACTAGAAGCAATATATTAAACATGCTTTTAAAGCAAATGCTTATCTAACAATGCAGCATACATAGCAATGCATCTTAAGCCCACAGGACTCAAATAAGCTCAAGCAAGTATAAAACCTTTACATATGCCTCGTAACTTATGAATGGAATCAGGCTTATTTATTGGGTTGATATGATATGATTAGGTCAAAAGATATGCAAAAGGCCAAAGACAAAACACAAACTTTGATGTGATGATCAGATGAGCATGTTCAATTCATTGTATGTAATATGCAAAAGAAGATGCACTTAACTAAATCAGAAAATTACACACCACAAGAACCATGATTCTCAAACCCACAATAAACAAGAACATGTAAAATCATATACATATCACCCTTGAACAAAAGTACTCATAGAATGTATCATACACTTGATGTTTGAAACTTTCAATCTGGTTATATATATGCTACAAACCATGGATCAATATGATGCCAATGAAGCATTAATCTTTGCAAAAATTGGATTCAACATTGAAGACTAGTGAATGAATGAGTGATCATATTATAAAGTCAACTCAAAGATCAGAAAAAGATCACACAGAAACATCTTCACATGCAAATGAGTCCAGAGACTACAGATAGAAGAAAGCTAAAGAAAAACCTTCTTGACAACCAGGGGTACAATCACAGCTGATTTCAAGATCACCATTAGCAAAGACTCTAAGCGTGCCTACAGCATCACCATAGCAGTAGCTAGTGCACCCACACGTGACCTCCACGTGACCATCGTCACCAATCTTAAACCCACACATCTCTCTCACCTCCTCCTCCGTAAACATCGTCGAACCACCCTCAACCGCCATCTCTCCCTCTGTAATCATACAAACAAACAAAGAAACAATAAAAAGACAGTATTTATCAAGAATCAAAACAAATGTGAAGATAAACCGACAGCAATCCGATAGAATCCCAATGGGTTATCTTACAACAGATTCTTGCAATACACCCACAAGTCCAATCTGTGTAGAGTGCAAATGTGAAGAACAAAAGGCAATAACTTTCAAGAATGAGGCGTATATCTTCAAGATCTGCAGAGAAAACGTTAAAAAGGGGTGAATGTGCAATTTGCAAAGCAAAAGGGTTTCGTGAGTGCGTGTATTTAGCGTCTATTTTCGGTGGGATGATGATGATAAGGCGATTGGTTTTACCAGATCAAAGATTTCAATCTCACTAACTTGCCAAAGGGTGTGGGATTACAATATACGCATTGAAAAGTGTATGGTGGTCTGTTTATAGGAATTCGGGATCTGGAAAAACGAAAGGGGATGAGCTGGCCGGGGGTAAAAGCGTAAATAAGAGGAGGTGTTGTGATGTAATAGATACAGGGGTAAAGGGGTAAATTAGTGTGCATGAAATGACCTAGGCAGAGGCTGCATAGATGATGCTGAACCCAATACCTTTGTGAGATTTTCATGATCTGCGTATTTGTACTTTGGTGTTTTCTTTTTGAGATTTTCTATAACTTTTATAGGGTAGGATGAGGTTCACAGGGCTAAGGGTAACATCCTCCGTAAGGAGCCTCAGTTAGTTTAACTGTTCGGATGAACAATGTCACCAAGGGTTCGGGTAGGGTTTGTGGGTGGATGATTTTAGGTGGTAGAAGCCAAGGGCTGTGTGTTACACATGAAGCTTATTTTTTTAAAAGAACTAATAATTTAAGTGGTTTGAGTAATTCTGTTATCAATTTAGCTAGTATTGTGTAGATTTGGGTGAAAACTAAGGACAATTATTTATTGTATGATATAACTTGAGTAGTTTGAAAAGTTTGGGTTGTATCCTAGTACCCTAATAACAAAAATTAATATCAAACTCTTGTTTTATAATGTTATTGGTGGTGTGGATTTTCAAGTGGTTAATGTTATCTTGGGGGGCACTCGTTGTGAGGGCCCGGTGGCACCCTACATCGCGTGGCAACATTGCCGCCAGCTCCCCACGCCGTGATTTTATTGTATGGCACGACATTGCCACGTTGTTGATCATCCCTCATTTTTTTTACCGTTGCAAGGCCCGCCCCCCCCTTCAAAAAAAAAAAAAAAAAAGTGGTGTGAACACCCATTTCAAATGGTGTTGTGTGAACACCCATTCAGTTTAGCTAGCATCGAGTAATTTGGATGAAAACAAGGACAATTATGTATTGTTTGATATAACTTGAGTAGTTTGAAAAGTTTGAGTTATACCAATAACAAAAATTAATATAAAACTTTTGTTTTATAATGTTATCTGGTAGTAGTGTAGATTTTCAAGTGGTTAATGTTATCTTGGAGGGCACTCGTTGTGAGGGCCCGGTGGCACCCTACATCACGTTGCAACATTGCCGCCAGCTCCCCACACCAAGATTTTATTGTGTGGTACGACATTGCCACGTTGTTGATCATCCCTTATTTTTTTACCATTGCAACTAAAAAAATAAAAAAAAAAACCACAGTGTGAACACCCATTCCAAATGGTGTGGTGTGAGCCCCCCCTCCCCCCACCCTCCACCCTTATGAATAAAAGGTTGTTTTTACAAGAGACATGTTGGATCTCTAAGAAGGGTATAAGGAGAGTGGCGAAAGCGGGCCGCCAACGCGTTAGATGCTTTCGGCCCCATCCTCTTAAGTGATGGACATTGCCTAATGGTTTTTGATTTGATTACTTGAAATGTCAATGTATACGTCTAACTTGTTAAGTTTTGTATGACTTATAACTTTTTTTTCCTAAAAAATGTTAAACATGTGTTTAAAGAAAAATTGATTTGATTCTCTGGGTTGTAGGCGTTTTATGGACGTACATGACCTATGGAGGCGCTGCCCATGGAGATTGTCAACCTTTGGGGCATGGCCTAGAAATTATTATAATATGTAGGCGGGTACTTTTTTATTTCTAGTAAAGGAATCCAATAACATCACGTGAATAGTAAATAGTTGGTACTGTTCTTATAGCATTACGTTGAGCTTTAAGGTTTAATTGATAAAAAGAAGAGAATTTAGGGTTTATTTAGTAAAAGAATAAAAAGGAAGTGGAACTAAATTGACATATAGTTATGTTTTAGTGTTTTCTTTTATCGCAAAGAAGTAAATGAAATAAGAAATTTATGTTTCCTAGTTCCAATTAATAATTGAAAAACAAAAGAGAAAAAAAGGGAAAATTAAATGTTAAAATCAATCATTTTAATTTAAAAAAAAAGTGAAGATAAAATAAAAGAAATAAATAAAATAAGAAATAAAAGAAATGAAAAGAAGGAAAAATAAATGTTTTTATTTCTCCTCTATTCTTATTCTTATGTAAATTCGGAAACACAATATTAAGAACTCATAAGGAATTTGTAACCTTACATACTATAGAGATTAAAATATTTGGATAAGACGAAAACGACGAAAACTATATAATTAAACTACTTAAATTAAGATTGATATGAGAGACTGGATATAACAATGTATCGACAGAGAAATGTATATCATAACAAACTAAGCCATGAGTTCATCTCATATAACCATCTCTCAAAAAAGACAACGTGCTATCAATTTATATACTAAAGCGTAAAATACATGGACTATAAAAGTAAACACCGGTATATAATTAAAAAGGTTGAATACGTGAAAGTTGATAAACTACGTATTGAAAACTATGGGTCTAAATTGCAATTTTTCAAAATTTGAAACCAAAACCATAATCTAAACATACAGCATGATTATTCATATAAACAATCATTTATGAAGGAGATAAAGAGTTGGGGTCCACTGCCGTCTTTGTAACAAGAGATGGCTTTATTCAAGAGTTGGGGTCCACTACCGTCTTTGTAAAAGTTAATACGGCTTGTTGCCAAGCACAAATGTCAAACGAGCAAGGTATTTGGAGTTTTGGCGAGAAGATAGTCTGTCAAAAAATGGCACAATTTATTATATAAGAAGACTCGTCCTTTGATCACTTTGACACCCATACTTGGCAAGCTTGATTTAGAAACTGCTCCAACAGTCCAATCACATTTATGAAAGTGCAAGTCATGCTACTTTTAAACGTGAATGTTTAAGAATGTAGAAAGATGCTAAAAAATCAATTTTAGGTTTTGAAAATTTAAATAACAATGTAAAATTAACTATCAAGTTTGACAACTTTGATATTTTGAGTTAACGGAAAGAAAGAGAATCTCAATATCTTGTTAATGCTGCTATAATTCGTGATTTACTAACCGTCCAATATTTTATGACAACTTTGAAATTTGTTTTTTCTTTTAGTGAAAAAGTGTTATATGTCTGAAGGACAAGACACACGATAAAAAAGTGCATTTTTTTGAAATATTAATTGGACGCAATGGAATGTTGACAACACGAAAATAGTGTCATAAGAGAATTCTCATAGGAACAAAAATTACACGAAGACTATAAATGAGAAAGGTGCTTCCACTTTCTATTGAAGAATTCGATTAATATTCTGTTGCCCTAGATGATCAAATGAAGACGAAAACAAGGGTTCTCTATTTTCTTAACGTAAAGGGTTTTGTACTTTCTAAAATTTAATAAAAACTAGGTTTCTCTTCCGTGCATTGCGCCGTAATTCCGTCACAATCTCAAATATCAAAACGCGGACACTAAAACACATCGCAACGACGATGATTTCGACGTAAACCTTAAGACATCAAGAAACCTGACAGAAAATCGCAACAACACCAACAAAAATTTGGGTTGTGCGCATCGTCGAACCCGGGCCCTTAGCGGCGGCACGATCTTGAATATCAAAATGTAAATAAATAAGCACATCGCAACGGTTGTCACTACATTGTAAAATCTTAAAACATAAATCCAAAGGTATAATCCGTCATAAAAGTTGTATTCCGTTGTAAAAGTGACTATCACATCGTTGTAAAACGGAAGGTACTCCGTTTGTAAAAGTGAGTGTCTAAACACCTATATACGCATTCACAAAGATAAACATAACATCAATAAAAGAAAAAACCTAAAACTGAAGTATTAAAATAACAAAAAAAAGTTGAAATATTGCTTATACTATTTCTTTTTTCTTTGTTTTAAATATATATATATATACATATACATATATATATGTATATATAATTTTATTTATTATATACTATACATTTTATAAAAGTAATATATTTTATAGCTATAGTTCTTTATATATTGACATGAGTAAGAGAATTATATTATGTAAGAAAGGAAACAAGTGCGATCAAAAGTAAAATCATCAAACCTTCATGTAGCTAAATTTCTCAAATTATATAGAGTATAAAATAAAGAGGAATTTTTTTAGCTTTTTATATATAATCAAATTTGTTTTATGTACAGTTTTTAATTTTTTTTATCAACAATTTAATGTTTTTATCAAAACATATATTTTGTGTTTGAACCGATTAACCGGTCCAGTTAATAACCTAAACGGTTTTCTAAGATTAGGCTTTTTCAACACTTACATACTGGTTTATACCCGACCCGGTTATTATAAATGACAACTTTGACTATAACCAATTCAGGTTACTACCTGAACCGTTTCCTAAAGAACCGTCTAGTCTACTGTTACGGGGCATTCGGGCCAACTCAAGGGAGCAAGATCCCGTAAGCCCAGAAGAAATACATAATCAGTATAAGCCCAAATATTCTGGGCTGTTGCAGTTGTAGACTTGTAGCTCGAAGGATTTGCTATTGTTGCTGGCCCAACGAAACCTTCACTTCTCTCCTACAACCTGAAGACGCCACCGCACCGCCGCTCGCCCTCTGCCACATCCACCGCACCGCACCACCACTCCGGACGGCAGTCCGCCACGGCTCCACCACGGAGAACTCGCAATCTATTATCTTTTTTGGTAAAGTTTCTCAACCTTATGTGTTTTCCTCAATTTATGTTGGAATTCTCTATGTTGACTTGTGTTACGATGAATTGGTGATTTGGTGCCTCAATTTGTTGCTGTGAATTGGTCACTCAATTCTGATTTGTGAGTTTTGTTCTTTTGTGATTTTCTTCATTTGTACGACAGCAATCCAATAGATTCCAAGTGCCACAGATTTTTTGTTTTGCTGTCAAATTATCAGATGTTTTAGATGAACACATGATGTTAGGAGTAATATTTGCTATGGAGTTCCTAATACAAGTTAGATAGAATTTTGTTGTTCAGAAAGCTTTTATTTAGCTTCAAAATAGGCTCAAAAAGTTCAATCTTTTGAGATAATCAGTTTAGTAAACTAGAGTCTTGTAACTTTTGGGTATGTAGTGTAATATATGCATCATTAGTTCAAGATGTGAATTAAACTTTCAGCTCCTAATTAGTGACTAGCATAGGAATTGAAACATTAGCTAATGTTGAGTCAAGGTTTTAATTCTCACACCAAAATTACTTGCGGAAAGTTGAACATTTGTTTCTGTGGGAGAATGAATACAATTAGTGTCTTGTAGATTTACGATTGCGTGTGAAGTTATATGTGTGTTATTATTTGTTCATTTAGCAACGATGAAGAGCACCGAGTTGATTGTGGTATAAATTTTAATGAAAAGGCTTAGTGTCTTTTTCTACCATTTAATGTAGTTGGCCTGACTTGTTTTTGCTCCTTCACTGATTAAAGATTTCAATTGATTTAGAAAACTCAATGAAGATTTCAACTGATTTTCGTATTCTTTGTTTGGTGTCATCTTTGAGGACGATAGTCAATAGGTTCTAGTGTCACTTGTTAAGTTAAAGGATGTGTTTGAAGAGATGTACATGCCAACAATAAAAAAAGCTTTATTTTACATGCGCTGTAAAACAGTTTATATGCATAAAAGGGCCATCAAATGAATTTAAATAATCTTATATTAATTTACAATAATCCCATGAATCTACTGCTACTATTTGATACCTGCTTTAGGTTTATAAAGTTTTCTAAGTAAAGGAAATCTAACTTTTGATTGAATTACCATAAAGGTTGTTTGTCAGTTTAATTCCATCAACATAATGAGTTTGATAAGCTGCATAAACATGCTAATTGTTTCTAAATATATGAATATACTATTGGTACTTAACAAATAAAATTTGCTTTTGAATTTGCTGTTTATTTCATGCTTGATGGATTATAATTAAACTAATGTTTATACTTCCTATTTACAGAGCGGAGCTTTGGCTCATTTAAGCTCTTCAAACAAACAAGCTTGAGCCTAACTTTACGTTTAAGGCCTCCAGACAAACAAGTCTTTCATGAGTCATTCTCATACCTACAAGTTGTGTTTTGAGCCGTGCTTGAGCTTCAAATATTTAAACAAGCTGAGCTTGAGTATTATCAGGCGTGGGCTCGGCTCAGTTACACCTATACTCTCACTTTTTATTAATGAGAATCTGGTTATGTTTAACTCAGAAATGACATCCACTTTAGAAAACCTCAGATTGGAGTTTGGAGGTGATCTAAAAAGCTTTCAAAATAGCTCTCTCATTTAATCCAAAACTTCATGAGTATCCTCTTACGGCGTCATATCAGTTCTTTTGCACCTCTAAACCTCCAACCCACCATCGAAACCGACATCATTTCCCTCTGCAAGAACAACCTACTTTTTGATGCCATACATCTTTTAAACTCCATTCATTCTCATAAATATATTACCAATAAACCTATCCTTTATGCTATTCTCTTACAGACATGTTCAAAGTCCCATTCCTTCAATATTGGCCTCCAACTACACTCCCATGTTATCAAAAGTGGACTTGAAACCGACCGCTTTGTCGGCAACAGTCTGCTTGCTCTTTATTTCAAGCTATGCTCAAATTTTACTGAAACAAAAAGGGTTTTTGATGGACTTTATTATAAAGACGTTGTCTCCTGGACTTCTATGATCTCAGGTTTTATTCGTGTTGGAAAACCTTGTTTCTCGCTTGACTTGTTTAAAGAAATGATGGAAATTGGTGTTGAACCAAATGGCTTTACATTGTCTTCGGTGATTAAGGCGTGCGCAGAGCTTGGAGACGTAAGCCTCGGTCGCGCATTTCATGGGATTGTTTTCAAACGTGGTTTTGATACCAATCATGTGATCGCTAGCTCCTTGATCGATATGTATGGGAGAAATTATGTTTCACATGATGCACAGAAGCTGTTTAATGAACTGCCTGAACCAGATTCCATTTGTTGGACTTCAGTCATTTCCGCCTTTACTAGAAACGATCAATTCCACGAAGCATTATTGTTCTTTCTCTCAATGCTGAGGACACATCAAATGTCTCCGGATGGCTTCACATTTGGAACGGCATTGACAGCTTGTGGGAACTTAGGAATGTTAAAGCAAGGTAAAGAAGTTCACTCTAAGGTCATTACTTCTGGAATTCAAGATAACGTAGTCGTTGACAGTAGCTTAGTCGACATGTACGCTAAATGTGGTTCTATGTATGAATCTCAAAGGGTTTTTGACAGAATGACCGCACCAAACTCAGTGAGTCATTGTGCGCTGCTTAACGGATACTGCCAGAAGGGTGATTTTGGTACTGTCATTGAGCTCTTCAGAACAATGAAGGAGGTTGATCTTTATAGTTTTGGAACCATAATTCGAGCCTGCGCAGGTTTGGCCGCTGTCAGACAAGGAAAAGAGGTTCACTGCCAGTATCTAAGGAAGCACACGTGCCAATGCATCGTTATAGAGTCGGCTTTAGTTGATCTGTATTCAAAATGTGGTTGTATACATTTTGCTTATAGAGTTTTCAAACATATGCAGACTCGAAATCTGATAACTTGGAATTCAATAATCAGTGGGTTTGCTCAGAACGGGCGAGGTGTAGATGCTATTCAGATGTTCAATGATATGACAAACGAGGGAATCACACCCGATAGCATTACTTTCATTAGTGTTCTTTTTGCTTGCAGCCATGCTGGTTTGGTTAACAAAGGGCGCGAGTACTTCATGTTAATGAACAATAAGTATGGAATCGAAGCAGGAATTGAGCATTACAGTTGCATGGTTGATCTATTGGGGCGTGCGGGACAGTTGGAAGAAGCTGAATGTTTAATAATGGAGTCGAGTTTTAAGGACGATAGATCGCTTTGGGCAACACTTCTTGGGGCCTGCACTACTAGTACTAATTTTCTTGCTGCAGAAAGAGTTGGTAAAAAGATGATGGATTTGGACCCGAGTTATCATTTGAGTTATGTTCTTTTAGCTAACGTTTATCGGGCGAGCGGGCGGTGGAACGAATCAGGTAAGATTATCGAGCTTATGAAAGATAGAGGGGTTCATAAAACACTTGGGAAAAGTTGGATTGATATAGATGTACTCCAAACTGTATAACTATTTCATTTTTTCTTTAGTTTTTTAGATCAGACTAGAGAGGCCCTTTAAGTTAAAAGCTTTGAAATTAAAAAGAAAATAATAAAATAAATAATGATATCATATTTCAAACAGTTATATCCGTTAATCTGTGGGGCGAAATTGGTATATTTAGAAAAAAAATCTAAAAATGAACAGTCAATAAAAATTTATGGACATTATTTTCAGAAGTTCATAGGATGGTTTCAGATTTTGCAGTGATCAGAAAATTAGCAGGAGGCATTGTAAGCCGTAGAAAGTCACGTGCCTGTCACAGACCAGCAGCCACCACTATCACACGTTTCTTCAATCGTAGCGTAAATTTGAAAAGAAAAAAGTTATATCCTTTTCACACTAAAATTTTTATAAGATTGAAATCTCATACGAGGCCAAGTGGCATACGCTACGAGTGAAATATTCGTATATTGGATGGCCAAATGTTTGTACTATGAAATATATTCTTGTTTCTAAAAATTTGAGGTGGCATGTATCTTGGGTGATTTATAACTAGTTTTATAATCATCCGTTGGTCGGGTATGCTAATATCATAATGAAATAACTATTTTTTTATTTTTATTAACAATTGCATTCCTCGCCTTAAAGATATAGATGTGTCAATGTATTTAGCTTATAAGTACAAAATTGACCGTAATTGTCTTTATAGTTTTCATTTTGACATGTTCTTTTTTAATACCGACCGTTAGATGACTGGTGAGAGAGAGAGATAAGTGGGGAGAACATGACAACGAGAGACGGAGTGAAAAACCTATGGGCGAGGATGACATGACAGTGAGAGATGGAGTGAAAAATGTGTTTGTACGGGCAGGATCAAGTGAGGATTGTGATAGGCGAGTTGAGAGATCAAGATCCATATGGAGAGGGAGGGAGAAATCGGGCAGGCTTCTCCAAAGTGTGATTAGTAACCCCTGTCATCGCCTAGTATTGAGATGGTCTAAGAGCATCCAAAATGCCACGTTTTTGGAGAGTTTATTGGTTTAATGGAAGAGAAAGGAAGGAGATGCTCTCAATGTGAAGGAGAGAAAAGAAAAAGACATTGTTGGGGAAGCAACCCGTCCAACATGTTCTATGAGAGGGGAGGTGCGAGAAAGGGGAGTTCGAGCTCATTCATAGGGAACAGGAGGGGAAACCATACGAGTTCAACGTGTTTGTATTTGAGGGGCGACCACACTGGAGATGCTATTATAGAAAAAGACACAACTAAAAAAGAAAAGAAGAAGAAAAAACACTCAAAGCCTATGTTACAAGCTACAGCATTTTTGTCTGAACTCGTACTTACCCCGTTTGCTTCCATGCGGTTTATCCAAGTACGAGTCCAGTAGTTTTTGGATCAACCGTGTATCGTCGTTCCCTTAATCATTGAAATTAATTGTTTACACTTCTTTGAAAAACCTAATTTCTTTTCATACTTTTTTACTTCTTCTTCTTCAAATTCTTCTTTTTTTATTAACCACTAGAACAACAAGGTGCTTCCAATGGTTTGATAAGGTAGCTTGTTTTCATTGTTAAAAGTAAAAAGTGACAAAAAAGTAGACGACAAACATCATAGGAGAGAGATCATCAATGACGATGCAACATGGTGGAGGATGATTTAAGGGATTGTCGAAGGGGTGTGATAGAGAAGAATGGGTGTTGGTAAAATTTTTTTTATTTTGTTTTATTTTTAATATTTGGAGTAAAAATGTTATTTCACGTTATAATTAATTTTTAATAATTGTTTGTGTTATGGATTTAACGTGTTATAATGTGACAAAAGAAGTGAGGACGATGCTGATAATTTTAAAAAGTAATGATTACATTCATGATATGAACATATATGAAGATCATTAATGTGATTAGTTTATTTATTAACTATTATATATTAACCATAAGATAATGATATTTAAGATTTAGTTATTATTATTATTTTTGGATTTATAGCTTATAAATCTTTATATAATATTACACGACAAACAATTAGAGACTTTTATCTTGGTGATTAATCAATCATTGTCATTTGATTAATCTAAAAAGACCATATCTTTTGGATAAGATTCTTGACAAATGCGGGAAAGTTCATCCCTTGATGACCCACCTACCATTCAAACTAATACCCTACGTTTTCCACATGTTTCATGAAGTAGTGATCAATTGCATATATCTTGTCAATTCAACGTCCAACGGATCACTGGAGCTCCATGTGTTATATTTTTAACCAACATTCGTGTCCTCTTTAAATACCCTACGTTTAGCTTATAGGAGTTTGTTAGAAAACATCTAGGAACATTTAGTCGGGATCAAAGCTTAGTATTTATTTTTCTGAAATTTTGTATCTCTATAGTTATTTCAAGAGGCATATACCAATTTATACTTTTTGTCCTAATTCTCTGTTAATTACATGAATCGTCCTCTATGTTTAGATTTGTCAAACATTTTATCCTTTTAATGGATGGACGTTAAATGCAAATCTTTAAATCAAGTCCTGTGCAATCTATACGAGGGTAATTTTGTTTTGAATTTACTTCAACAATAATGGTTTTAACAAAATTAAAAAAAAAATAGAAATTTAATAATCTGAACTATTACTTATTTATCGATTATAGTTCATACTATAACTAATTCGACTAGTGACAATCCCTACTTTTATTATTATTATTTTTTTCAATATCAATCCCAGTAGTGTAATTTTTATAGATTTATACTAAATCATTCTTTACGTTTAGGTTTGTTACAAATTTCATCCTTTTTATGGATGAACGTAACTATTACCCATACACGTTCTAGTGTTTAGTTTGGTTAAAATTGTGGCACGGAATTCGTAATAGATTTCATATTCGTTCTTGGCATCTGTCTCTCTAAGAAACATCTGATTGAGTATTTTATGAGGACCAACAAAACATTTCAATCAAACATTTCAATCAGAAAGTGTTTACAAGATTTTCAAAAATATAACAGCTTTGAGGAATCACAACAACTACAAATTATAGTTTTAATGAACGTCACTCTTTTACATGCATGCCTACTATTTTTGTCAAATCACTATGCAACCAATTTAGTTGGATATGATTCCCTAATAACTTTGTTTATCACTCTCCGGTGCACTACGGAACCTTTTGATAGTACATAGATTTAAGATCTTTAACAGACCCTTATTAGTGGTGCACCTGGGAGTCTTGAATTGGCTCATTGTTGCACCATTGCCAATAAAATGTTCCATGATCTTCCTAAAGGTACCCCGCTCAACGATACAAAGCTCCAAAGGCCCAATCGAGTTGGTTTTCCTTGAGACAACATAGCCATGATCCATAAATGCTTCATCCATTTCCTTGCAACATCGGGCTAAAACGTCTTCATTAACTTCACCCTTGATCTCCCAATAAACTACGTAGTGACCGGGCTGGTTTGTGGTGTTGGCATGGCTTGTGAAATCTACTAGCTCGGCTCGAGACTTGATAAGTAATTGAGAGCCCTTTTGGACTGCCAATTGAAGGTCATTTTCCGTGTTTTTATCGATGTTTATTGTTAAAACTAGCTTTCTCCTGCATAAAAAGTTCAGCTTCGGGGTTCCTTGGTAAAAGCCAGCCACTTCCACTACATCTCCTAATCTATATCTGTAAAGACCTGGAATCAGAAAATTCAAAGTAATGGTTAAGGTAAAACAAATATATGTTTTTTTCTTCATAATGAAAGGGATCGATGTACAATTTATAAAAAAAATAACTTTGGAATTAAAGTTATCCAGCTGGATATGTACAACGGTCAAAAGTATATTAAATTAAATTTAATATAAAATAACTCAAATAAAGGACCATTAATTTGTTATTGCTTATTTGTGGCAGGGAAGAAGGGCCCTTAAAATGCAGGACATTGTGGTCGTGAAAATGTCCGGTCCAACTTTCCAGAGGACATTCAACTCCGTCTATTTTGTTTCTATTTGCTTTCCAAAATTTAAATATCTATCTTATGTTCTTTTCTATTATTAATATTTATTGAAAACTAAAATTCATGCTACATACTTTTAAAGTTATCTTCTCAGAATAAATATATTGTAAATAATTTAAATCTTTTGTGATCATAAAAAATGATGAAAACAAACAATTCTTGTGGCTTCCAAAATATATCTTTCCTGAAAAACATTTATTTTTCTTTTTTCTAGTTTTGTCATTGCAATTTGCATGGAGATGCTCATAGACATTCACCGGGCTACAAATGTACTAGTGGATTGGATGGTGGCAGAACTAAAGCTTCGTAGTTAGATGTTACCATAAGATTATATACTCTTTAGGTTAAAAGAAAGAGGTCATTACAAGAAAATAAACATGATGCAACTTTTTAGAAACAATCATTTGAAAAAATTGCATCTGCTAACAAAAAAGTTACTATCTAACAAAATGTTATCATGAGGGGATAGTTCAAGTGGTAGTGACGTCGAGGTCACATGTTAAAATTTGGGCCGAAGTATAAAGAGGTGTAGTTTAAATATTGAGTTCCATCTAGTTGGTGAAAAATTCCTTTTTACAAAATCTTGTTTTACATTCAAGGCAACTTTACCTGATTTAGTATTTGGTAAAAAAAAAATTGCTTGGAATGTTGCTTTACAGGCATAGTGCAACGTTTTGAAGATCTAATGCAATTTTTTCAAAGCTTAATGACACATATTATTAGATTTTGTATTAGTTTCATTTTATTATAGTGGTTACATATAATTCGTATATTTTCTTTCATACGATGCTCCTAGTTTATTTTTAACTATTATTCTTGACAAGCAAAAACATAATGTTGTGTTCCCGAGTCTTTTTTTAAATAAAGAAATGAAAGAAAATTGATGAAAAGTAAAAAAGAATTATATTCCTTAGTTTTTTTTAAAAGAAAAATAGAAAGAAACTAGAAAGATTTGTGTTTAGGAGATGAAAGTAAAAAGAAAAAAAAAACCCTTAAATAAAATTTTCTCCTAACTTTCCTTCCACAATAAAAGAAAAATAAAAGAAAAGAAAGAAAATACATAAAATCTTTATTTTCTATCCATTAAACTCTTGAAACATGAAATTATAATAACTTGAAATTATAATATGATATTATTTTTTATTCTCTTTTTTTTTCTATATATATTTTTTAATCTATTTATTAAACTAGTGGAAGGCAGCGTAAAGGAGTAATTTATGTTGAAGAATTTACTTTACCTGTGAAAGTCGTAAGCACAATCTCATACTGTTGCCCAATCTTCACCTCCGACAACGGCACCGGATCATCTTCTACGTAGTCATCACACCCACCACCAGCTCCCAGAACCGTATCGCAACCTATACGGTGCAACGGTATGAACTCAAAGTAAGAAAACGTCGGAACCACCGTGAACCTCACATCCTCTGGTGCGGAACACGGGTCCATGTTCACCCCAATCCAACTCTCCGTGGACCCGTACTCCGCACTCACTAATGGCAAACGGTCCCCTGCATAATGCCTTAGTTTCTCCAAGTATGGCTGCATCGAACCCGTCATTATCGAGTACACATACTTAACATTCGGCCACAACTTCGGGATCAGACCATACCACCCCGATTCCTCCAGCTCCTCACATTGTGAAGTCACCCAATTGGCTAAACGCGCGTCGGGTTTGATCAACTCAAGAACTGATTTTCGGATACATGGGAGTGTGATTTTGGGGCTCAAAGTCCCGTTACGAAGGTCGTTGCATAGGTCTCTCCAGTAATCTTCAAACAAGCCGAGTGCTTGCACGATGCAATAGGCGAAAGTGGACGTGATGAACTCGACTTGTGGCGAGTAGTAGAGCCCGAGAAGGAAGTGGCAGTAGGTTGATTGCTTGTAGTCTCCACTGAAGATGACTTCCTGTGGGCTGCAGGTGAATGAGTTGGTGTGTTGTTGCTTGAGTTTGAACTGGGGGCTCGCGAAGTAATGGGTTGTGGCCGTTCCTGCTGATAGACCACCCTTTGTTTTGAACTGTTTGCTGCCGTAGATGAACTCGAGAATCTTGCCTCCTTCTCTCGTAGGATAAACCCTTCATACAAATATATAATATACACGTCAATAAACTCGACCAATGTTTTCAGAACCAGACCAGTGTTTTCAGAACCAGACCAAACACTAGATAAATCTTTGATATAAGAAAAGAAAGAATGTTGTCGGAATTAACTAGACCTTGATCTATAAGCTGCAGCCAGCTTGAAGATTTGTAGAGTGGTCTTTGAGCTATGGGAAGTGTAAGGAACATACTTTTGTCTCCCTTCAGTTGTTCCAGAGCTATCCAATGCAAAACAACATTCTCAAAGTATAATCTTTTTCAATAGTTTAGAGCATTATTCGTCAAAAAGTTTCTAGTAAAAAGAAAAGGAATAAAGCACATCATTCTATCACTTTTATATACAAGCTGCTAGTTTTTATATATATCACCCTCCACCGCTGAGATCTAACAATATAACCGGTATTAATTTTAAAAGATAACTAACGAACATTAAAAGCATAAATGAAATATTCAACATATGTGTGGATTGAGTGTATATACCTTAAGGAGAGGGTAGTAATGGGTTGTTTGGTTAGCAAAGGGGAAGTTTCCCCATCAGCAATCCTTTGAATATAAGGCTCTAAATCTGCATGGGACGCGAGCGGCACCACCGATCGATAAAGAGACTGCAATGCTTCTGCATTCATGCGATGAACATCAACATCTTTCAACCATTTGTCAAGATACTCAACCCCATGATTCATTTCAAGAATCGTCTTGAGTGTTTCCGTTTGAACTCTCCCTGCATTCCTTGCGACTTGTTCGAACCAACTGATCATATCATCAGTTGAAGTTGTATCCATTGTTGTTGTAACTCTCGCTCTCTCAGGTTGCAATGAAGGAGAAATGACTTAATATGAATTGGGATATGATGGAGAGAGGTAAGCTTTAAAGAAAATATCTGTAGGTGGGGACTATATATTTAATTAGACGTTGAGATAAGTTTATACTTCACACCATACAAGTCGTTTTCGTCTCTGCTCCCTATATCGAGCTGCAAGCCTGCACGGAATCAATGCGAGTTAGCTAGCTAGAGTTGTAAATGTTTCCTTTTCATCCACTAACATCAATGGTAATAGTAACACGCAATAAATTAACTGCCGACTTCGGAACAATGATCTAGTTGAGATGAATGTGTTCAGTTCAAGTCTTATATGTTATAAAACAAAGATGGTGTTTGTTTTTCTGAAAAATGTCTGCGCAGGCTTTTTTTCTGCGTCACGCAGACCACGCGCAGACATTGCCATCTGCAGACTGTTTGTTTTTGCGAAGACATTTCATTAAAAAACGTCTGCGCTTCCTTTTTTTTTGGTGCAGACTTGGTTCAGCCACTTCTAAGGTCTGCAGAACTCTTCTTAAACATCAACACCAACACCAACTAACACCCACCACCACCACCACCGGCCGCCGCCACCACCGTCCGCCTCCGCCACCAGCCACCGTCCGCCACCACCACCGTTTGCCGCCATCCCCGTCCACCTTCGCCACCAGCCACCGCCGCCACCAGCCACCACCTCCGCCACCACCCACCACCTCCGCCACCAGCCACCGTCCGCCACCACCACCGTCCGCCGCCACCCCCGTCCACCTCCGCCACCACCCACCGTCCGCCACCACCTACCACCCACCACCACCATCCAGCGCCGCCGTCCACACCACCACTAGTTTATTTTAATAATCTGCAGACGTTAAAAAACAAACAGTATTCTTGTTGCAGACTGCAAAGGTTTGGTCTACCTCTTCTGCCACAGATGTTTGCAGATCTGGTCCGCAGACTGCAGACGTTTTACCTCTTTAAAAACAAACACCACCAAAGTGTTTCATGTTGAACCAGAGTGTTTTATCTACTAATATGAATTTCTCCTGTAGGGTGGTCTCGGGTTTGGCACTGATGGAGATGGATTGTTGGACGTACAAGCTTTCCTTCTATGCGGAGATGTGCCAGTCTAGTGCTCAAAGGTTACATACTTAAGTAATGAATATGATCAAGTCAACAAGTTGCCCAGTAGTAATCCAATTAGATGTTAGAAAAAAGTTAGTATTAAGTCTCTCATGTTGCAACGGAAGGCGTAAAACCATGCCAATTAATATCAATAGCACACCACGGCCATTGACATCAACACCAAAAAAACTCGCATAAAAAAAGAAATATAAAAACAAAAAAATAAAAATGAACGAAAAAAATGATGAAACGTAAAACATATAAAACAATAAGTAAGTCGATTTAGTACCAGCGCTTTGCGACGGGGACGTTAAACGGAGAATAACTCATCGCAAGAACGTTGAATCACACATGCACTTTGCGGCGTGCTAACTCGCAAAATTGAGACCAAAACGTAAAATAGAAATTTTATAAAATCTAAAAAGTATAGGGGATCAAAGTTAAAAGTAATAATATGTTGGGGGTTAAATTGTAAAAAATGTAAAAGTAATGAGTTAAAATAAAAAAAATTAAAGATAAAAAACTAAAAAATAAATACAACCCACTAATACACATGATACAATTTATATAATACATATCAAAATTGATAACTAGTATATTTTATAATTTATTGCAGACTTTGAAGGGTGAATATGAAAAGGTGCGGTGGTTGAAAATGGCAATAAGGAGGTTGATTGATCGCGGGCAATGTTACTTATAACTTGACTGATAATTTTAACATGGGAAGTCAGCAACATTTTTTTATGCGAGTGAATATGCCACATTGTACTTTTGAATAATATTTTAACTTGTGAGAAGAAAACGTAACATTTGAGCTATCACTTTCAAAGGTAATGCAATTATGAACTTCACCCAATATCATTAAATTAATCATTTTGCCGGAAGATTACACAAAAATGTGGTTATTCGGACACACCTCAATTATAAATCAGCACCCTGGATTTTTATATTGATCGTATAACACCATATGTATCGTATAACGGGGGTCGTATAGTACTATACGAGGCGTATAACCCTTCTGACAGCCCCCTGAATTTTTTTTCTTTTAGTTAGTGTCGAAATTTCCTATACGTGTCGTATAATCTTATATGTGTCATATGTATAGCCCTCTGGCAGCCCCCCTAAATTTTCTTTGTTTTCAGTGTCTTCGACTCTATACACTGCATATGATGCTATACGAGACGTATAGAAGGGTGTCGATTTATAATGTGAAGTGTCTGTATATTAAGACCCTTACACAATCACCAAATATCACTAACTTAAAAGATTTTGTTACGTACAATTGTACAAAGATTGTAATTTAATTAAACTTCATTAATCTACTAACACTCAATGTAGCATTTGCTTAGCATATAATTTTCTTTTCATTTCACTTGACGAAACATAAAATTTCTTTTTCCGTGGTTAAAGGAACATTCAAGTATGGAAAAAATATTTATTTATCGATCTTAATTCAGACAAAATCTAGGGGAATAATGTATTTATCAACGGCTACTCATTTTATGTTTTTTTTTTTCTATTTTAAATTAATTTAATTATTATATATTTATATTCATTTTTCATATGCGTAATGTTTATGTGGTCCTTAATTAGATTGTATATATAAAATATTAAAATGTGAATACGTAAAAAATTGATTGCGATTGTCACGAAGATGTAGCGCATGGTTGCTATTGTGTGATTTTGATCTAGGCTTTTGTACCTATACGGTATATCAATAATTCACATAAATTGGCATCTACCCGAGAACATTTACGGTAATCACAACCATTATCTCATAGCAAAATGGCCAGTCATTGCTAGTACAAAAATATTTACTTACACATAATATAACAAAACTTATTTTAAACATTCTAATGAGATAAATAAGTAAAAGTATGTACAGATTTTAAAATTGATATTGTCATATATAGAGCATGAAACATATAACGTTGGATGTTTATAAGCTGAGCTTTTACTAGGTGTCATTATTTACACCGTTGGGTGTAAACTAATAACAAATAACACTAAAATGATGAAAATTTTTCTATTTTTCAATTTTTATGTAACTTATTATATACTAAAAACTTGAAATATGATAAATTCAAATATACTATTTGTGTTTACATTTAATATAAAATTTATCTTATATTAAGTTGTGTTTTAGAAATTATATTTTCAGTGATTTTATCAAAAACTGATTTGTATTTAATATAATATTCTTTCTAACATGAATGAATAAAAATATTATTATATTGAAAAAGATAATATATTTAAAACGTTGAAGTCTCTCGTTTTCTCATAAATGAAATGAAAAAGATAAAAGTTGGACCGCCGAAAAGGATCCTTTTCATGGGGTGCAGGACGGTTGATAGAAGCCGAATAATTAGACTAGAGGCACCATCAAAAAGTGGTTTGTACCTCACAAATAATTACATTATTTTTTAGCGTCACATGCAACTAGTCCATCCACTCATGTTTATTACTCTAGCATGGAATCTTGAGTTTTTAGGCTGGCATGTCTTCGAAGAAAAGCTCGTATATTAATCCAGCTCTATCGGTCACGAACTTGCGACTACCTCTTTACTTTCATCTTAACTGATAACATCTTTTGTCTCGAATCGGAACCTCTTTTTTGTTATAGGTGAGACTTGAAACCAATACCTCATTATGTTAATAAAATCTTGGATACAAAACGAAAACTATGTTTACTATATAAAAGTATAATCATCAGAACAAAAAATTTTAGAGATCGTTAGACGAACCGATTATTAGATATGCCAGATAAAATCTATACAAGAGAATTACCGTTCATAAAATTTATTAATTATTAACAAAACATTTAAGTAGCATATCATTCTAGATATTCATGGAATGAAGTGCCGATAATTCTTTTTGAATGACCATTTATTATATAAAAAGGAGAAACAAGAGACCATTAGCAAGACGCTAAGGCCCAAATTACACCACAAGTTACATCATAAGCTAGACCAAATCAAACATACCTCCTCTATGTCAATCTAAATTTTTTATACCTCCTCTATCTTTGTAGTACTGATATATATTTACAAATTAATAACAAAATAATAAATAAGGAATAAACTAACTAATAACTAAAATTAGTGTTTAAATGATCATAAAAACATGTTGGAACGAAATGATATACTTATAAGCTGATGAAGAAATTGGTGTTAAAATATGACATAAAACAACCATTTGGATAATGGAGACAACATATATCTAAGTTTAGGAGCTCGGACATACTATATATCCTAGAAACAAGAGAGACAAATATGGGATATAAGGGAGTTGCTATTCTTGTTGCATTTCTCTTGTAGAAGTTTTGTCAAATACTAGCTAATATTCCCTTTCTTAACTCAATATAGGTCATATTTATCGACAAATCAACGTGATGGTTCGCTGACTATAAAAATACAATCATTGATCAAATTCAAGGCTAGACGCTTAATGATATCACAGGAACTAGTTCTTGATTATTTCAATATTATCCTATTGCAATTTCGGCTGTACTTTAATCTAAAAATGATTGAAGTAATTGAGGGTTTTAAAGTTGAATTGGGTCATGATTATGAGTAAGATGAGAGATTGTGTGGGGTGTATCACACTCTAATTCACGGGCACGACTAGTTGTATCGCATCACAACTATACACAACGGTGGTTTTAATTATCAAGACCACAAAAACTGGATTGAATTGAACTTAAACAATACATACATAATCCATGCATCCAGCACGTTCAACATACAAATTATAGTCTAAAGCACTGTCCCAGGCAGTCTAAAGTACTGCCTCAGACAATCTTAAGTTAGTCACCATCTTCAACATAAAAATCTTATTCAAACTAAACAGTTAAGTCTTCTTAACCTAGCTGTTGTCTCCCAATGTCTCCTGCTCCTGCGTCACGAGATAAAACGCGTCAACAACAACGTTGTTGGTGGGTTATAACCACGATTCTAAAACAGATAGACAATATAACCATTTATATGCAAGCAAGTTATTTATCAAATTAAATCAAACCTGCACCCTAACAATTAAGGTGGTGTAAGTCGACGTATATGGCGTTCTTGGTTTTAAAAACATGACGGTGAGTAGGTTAAAGCCGCCCCAGTCGACCGAATCTCGACGTGTCATAATATGAGAGTATCAAGCATCCCCCACAAGGACCCTTCACTCTGACTAATCTTGTAGGATTGCAATATGGTGATTGGTAACTCGGTCTAGAGTAACCTCACATCAAATGTAAGAACGTGACCCTGCTACCTAGATGGATCCAACTAAACGCACATGTGCCCCGAGATAAGAACAAGTGTCACGACCTACTATTGTGCGCGGTGCCTATCTTTGCTCACACCTTTCACATATCTTAATGATTTGCTTGTGACTAACGATAACCCACACCGGGCACACATAGCTATGGTAAGCTAATTTACAAGAGACAATTTAAAATTTTACAAGAGACAATTTAAACTTGCAATCACACACACATCAAAACATTTCATCCAAACATTTAACAAATTTAGATACAACCCTGGAAATTGTTATTGTATTCAAAACGATGAGCTATCTGATAGGATCTGTACATCGGTCGCGCGAGTTCCACAACGCTTTACAACCTTGTAAGAAATTAACTTTCACGTCAAGACATTTCCTCATTAATCGTGAAATCCCTCGGGTCATCCCACCCGATACAATATCACCCGACCTGCCCTAGTCACATTCATGACCTCAAGCTAGTGTTCTCCAAATCAGGTCGATATTTCTGTCACCGTTATTGATGCACATGCGTCGAAGAGTTAAGCTCGACCATGAGGGTTCTCAACCGCCTTAGCAGACCGTTGCCGTTACCCTTGGCAATCTGCTATGAGACCTTACATCCGGACCCGAAGCTCCTTTCTTGGCGGACCATTATGGCCAACCACTAGGATCCATATCGGTCTGCTATGGTCCTTTGACCACGTTTCTTTGCAAATTTTCATCCTTGATCCTTCCATCCCCGTTTCCGACCCGTTTATTCTCGTGGTAACCTACCTATCAGGGGTCACAACTAGATATCGAGCGACGTTAAAAAGAGACAATGATCAAGTTCAAGTGATGTGAAGCTTCACATATCAACTTGTCAAATCCGACAAGCCATGAGTAATCCTAATAGGTATGTATCAAGAAGCAATAAATATAGAAAGCAACTATTAATATTGGACCATACACGTCTATGACACATCACAAAACTGTATAGCATCGAGATCATTAGTTTTGAAAAGACAATCAGCGTTTTATGAAGAAAAAACAAACTAAATTTGGACCAAATTTAGCATTAATATCTTCAATTAACTACCAAAAATAGAAATAGTAAGTTGTACCATTTTTTGCAGAAAAGAATTTGAGCTGGTTTATTGTGGTGGTTGGGTTACCAAGAGTCTTTTTATAATTCTCACATCATGAACAGAATACCACATATTTAGATATGATAAAGAAGTTTATAGATTTAATAGTGAAATAAAACACGTGATTGAGGCACTTGATAATTGTAGAAACCATGAGTGGTGCACCTATGCACACGATACGAAATTCATTTTTGAGGAACACATGCTACAGGTTGTCGTATTCTTATATCTAAGGTCACTATCGTACGTTCTATCTCGTATTTTAAAACTTGTTCAAACTTCTAACATAATTGAATACTTTAAACCTATTGTAAAACATGATGTAACATAGTTACAACATATATATGTTCAAAGTTTTAACATAAGTAAATACTTTACACAATAAGTAAATACTATATATGTCGTATGTTTAAAGTTCTAACATAAGTAAATACTTTAGACGTTTTCCTCGAACATTTCTGATTGCTTTCAAGAAAGAAGGTGAACATCATTGCAAGCAAAAGTTAACATCCGTTAACGTTTGAATAAGAGGAAAGCAAACGTTCAATTTAATGTGAAAAGCGTTAAAAAAGGGTGACGACTAACCCATAGTAGAACAATTTTTTTTTTTAAAATAAAACCATATTCTAAACCGTCCATAATCTCATATTAAAGTAAAAAAGTGCAACTATAAACGAATATATAATTTCATAAACCGTTAGTTAAACGTTAACAAATAAAAATTTTATTCTGTATTTTGAGAAAAACAAACAGGTTAAAATTTAATTATCATATATTTAAAAAAAATTTAAATGTCATACATATCCCTCTCTAATTATTGAAAAATCATATTTGGCTATTTTGTATATTTCTTAAGAAAACAATTCATATTATGACAATTTTACCTTAATTGATCAACACTTCAAAATTTCATACTGGCCTATTTTTATAAATAAAAATTTTACTTCTTTTTACTGCTTTTTTCCACCCATGAAGAATAAAAACAACAATGAATATTGAAGAGAATCAAATAATGGATATTCATATACTTATTTTAAACAATAGATATTTAAATGATGAATAAAAAAAGTACACAAGTTGGAAGCAGTAGGCGGTTTAGAAGATTCTATTGTTGATATGTTTCTTTAAGGGTCCTATTATAAAGACACTCACCCAGATAAATCGACACCCCCTATACATTACGTATGGGTCTATACGCGGCGTATAGGGTCGAATACACTGAAAACGAGAAAAATTCAGGGGGGTTGTCAGAGAGCTATACGTCCCATATAGTCCTATACGTCCCCCCTATACGACACATATAGCCCTATATGACACATATAGCCCTATACGACACATATAGCCTTATACAACCCCCCTATATGACTCGTATGGGGCTATACGACACGTATAGAAATTTTGGGGTGTTGATTTAAAATCATGGGATGTCTATTTAACACAACCCTTCTTTAACGCACCGCAATTAAAGTTTCTTTTACTCAATCTATGAATTTTTTTTAAGGTAAATGTAGGGTTCTGCTTCTAAGAATATATGTTATTTAATCAGGTTTATTTATTTGTTTTCCAGCCGGATCGTACCCTAACAACCTTATGAGAAAAACCATAATTGAAAAAATCACCTGCTTTAACTCTGGGTATTTTTGCTCAAAATGAGACTTGAATGATCAATACCTTCACATATTTATATATCTTGGGTTTCACACCTTAACCATTTAAGGATCATTGGTTACTCTAACTATGAATTAAAATCTCTAATTGATTTGTTTATTTCTTTTTTCTCAAACATTAAACTAAAATTTATGATTCTTCTTTTAGCCACAACAATCAATTTTCATAACTTTTTTAGTTATCGCTAATGCATCGAAACAATACTCAGATTTAAAATTGAATAAGCTCTTTGTAGCGAAAAATCTTCGATTATTTCTCAAACAATGATTGAGTCAAATTGGGTGATTTTGCTTTTACTCAGTTACACCAATTTTAAAGAATCTTTGTACGGTAATCAAAACAATACTCAACCATATACCGAAGTACCGAACTAGACGAAGGAACTGTAGCGGATTAATTGGAAAAAACACTTGAATTTCATGAAATGAAGAGAATTTGCGGATTATTGTAGTGATGATAGCTAGAGATGATTTGTTGATTGTTATTGGGTTTGAGACCTACATTAGGCACACGTAGTTTTATTTAGTATTTCGTTTAGTTATCTTAGTTTAAGGATTTTCATTGTGTTTATGATCTTGTTGTCTTTAATTAATTATCTTTACTTGTCTTTTGATGCTAGTATTCTCATATGTTTTATGTTTTTTTTAGAAGTATTGCATGTTTTATGTTCTTAGTATAGAATTGTTACGAGCCAAAGACTCTCAGGTTGCAAACTCTCTATTATTCAGGCCGGGTAGAGTTAATATTTGTATTCATCTAATTTCCACCGGACTCTATTATATGAATTAGACTTTCATGTGTATGGTTAAAGTAATGTTATTTTCGTCCCTGACGTTTTGTTGAATTTGTCATTTCAATCCAAAAACTTTTTTTTTGCCATTTCAGTCACTGTAGTTTACTAAATGTTACCATTTTCATCTACTTCACTAACACTGTTAAAACTCTGTTAAAACTCCGTTAAATATGAGGGTATTTTAGTCTTTTTCAACACCCTAATTATCCAGTTAAAACAAATTATTCAATTAAAACTAAAAAAACACATGAAAAGACTAGTAAGACCAGACGATTCGATTTAAAATTTCAATTAACTCTAACCCATGTTGTTCGATTGAGAGTGCCGTGGGATTTCAATTAATCTTCACGTTTTGTTCGAACGTGTACCGTTATTTGATTGAGGTCTGTTGTGGGATTGATATTTGTTGTTCACATACTTTATCTGATTGAGGTATTTAATTGATGTGTTTGAACGTGACAATTCAAACCTCAATAGAACAAAACATGACAACAGTAGACCTCAATCAAATAACGGTACACGTTCGAACAAAACGTGAAGATTAATTGAAATCTCACAGAAGACATTAATCGAACAACATGTGTTAGAATTAATCGAAGCGACCGGTCTCACAAGTCGCTTCATGTGTTTTTTTAGTTTTAATTAAATATTAATTAATTAATTTGTTTTAATTGGATAATTAGACTGTTGAAAAAGACTAAAATATCATCACATTTAACGGAGTTTTAACAGAGTTTTAACGGTGTTAGTGAAGTGGATGAAAATGGCAACATTTAGTAAACCACAGTGACTGAAATGGCAAAAAAAAAAGTTTTTAGATTGAAATGACAAATTCAATTAAACGTCGGGGACGAAAATGACATTTTACTCTTTAAAAAATGATAAACTTGTTATTAATTTAAATTTGTTAGAGACTAATATATGTGTTAGTTTAAAAGTTTTTTTTTTTATTATATGACATTTAGCAAGTTTGTACTAATGTATATAATTTTTTTTCTTTCCATAAATATCGACAACAAATATTAGTAAGTAATATCAATTATATTTTCTTTAGATTTTTTAAAATTATAGCATAGACAATTATTATTATTATTATTATTATTATTATTATTATTATTATTATTATTATTATTATTATTATTATTATTATTATTATTATTATTATTATATATTAATATTAAAAATCATATTAACCTCAATAAAATATAATCAAACTCGGTTATAACAATTAAAACATAAAAGCAGTCGACCATTGTCCCAAAAAAAAAGGAGATTGCTTTATTATCATTTAAACATAAAAAAATCATTTACAATTACGGTCAAACAAAATCAAAATATATCAATCAATTAAACATAGCTGTCAAAGTAAACATAATAAATCTTGTTTGAATTAAAACAATCGCAACGTAGTTGGTTTTAGTTCAAAATGATTAAATTTAGCTAAATGTGATCAAACATAAGCATACAATCATATTTCTAAATCACATATACACATATATGTACCATAAGACACACGTAAAACATATATAAATACAAACATATCCATAATATCTATACTAATAATTGTTTATATTTTTTGACACGTGACATTCCCACAATCAATCTTCCATTTATTTTCCGCCTAAACTATTTATTTTATTTTTTAAAAGTCAAATAACTAATTTTTAAATATTTCTCTTTCTCTCTCTTCAATATAAATTCAATTCCTTGAATTATAATTTTTAAAAGATTTTTTATTAAATAAAAACTAAGTATTTTGATTAAAAAAATATATTTTTTCAAAAATAAAATTTTCTAAAACTATGATTTTCTAAAACACTGAAGCTTTTTTAAATTATGAAATATTTAAATTTAATTTTTTATAAATATAAAAGTTTTATAAAAGAATATTTATTTAAAACAAACCCGGAGTTTTTAAGCAACAAAATACTAGATAAAATAATAAAAAAATTTCAAAGCAATTTTTTAAAAGAAAAGTTATAAAAATAATAAAAAAATCAAAATACTTAACCATACGTAAATTTAATTATATGTTATATTAAAATAACGTTTACAATTCCTACTAATCATCAATAAATATTTAATATTTTTATTATTCAACCCATATAATACACGGGATATAACTTAAGTATAAACATAAACACGAACAAGTCCAAAGGGTAAAACTAAAAGTTCTTGGGAAAAATGGGAACCAACTAAAATTAACAATTTTAATCTTCATTCGGTGTCACTTCAAACGCAGTAATACTCAATCCACTCAATATATCCTTATCGGATCTTAAAGTTAATCTATCCTAAACTGAAGAAAAATAAAAGAACAACGTGGGCTTGGGTTGTAGCATTTGTGTTTGGAACCAATTTTTTTTTTAATTAATTTTAATTTTGCTTCTTAAAGTGTTATATAAATAACTATTTTTCTTCAAAATAATTAAAATATTAATTTACCTTCAAAAAGTTTATAAGTTGTTTTAATTATTATCCATTATTATTTTGAATTCAAGTTGAAACAGTTAATGAAACTTTTTGATTAAAATTAAAACAAGATATAAAACTTTTGAGGTAAATTGATATTTTTTGCTATTTTGAAATAAAATAGGTATTTTTATCAAACCTCATGGTGCAAAACTAAACTTAACTTTTTTTTTTCTTTTTTATTCTGCCTTATAGAGGTAACCAAACGTAAGCAACGCGCTTATGTACTTTTTGTTACATATTAGTGTGTTTCTAATTTAACGCATGCTATTAACTATTTTTAACGGTAAATTGTAAACATACTTTTAAATTTACACTATTTATTCGTGACGGGACTTAAATCTTTAATATAAAATAACATCATGCAACATACTTTGATACCATTACGCCAAAGTATCTTTGTTGTGTTATTTCCATTTACTTGGAAATTACAATCGCATGTGATTTTCTTAAGAATTTACAATCACACGCCCATGTGTCTTGTGTATATGTTCATGAGATTTAAGAAACCTTTAATTGTTTAGAAAAAACAAATGACGATTTTAAAATTTAGTATAGATTATTGCAATCTGACTTTTCCTTGTATCTTAAAATCTAATTGCATTGATGTAAGATCGTTTGGGTCACAAGTTCTTTTTACATTTTCATGAAATTATCATGTAATTTGTCTTTGTTATATACAATAATGCCTATGAGAGGAACTTGTCCATCGAGTAGGGTTTGCTAACACCTATGAAAAAGAACTTATCTATTGTTGTAGTATCGGTACGCTAGTGTATATCACAAAAAAATTGTACTTTGCTCTTGTGGGGTGGATTTAAATAAATTTTGGACGTAATATACTCTTTGGTCCATATATATTGCTACTGCTACTGCTACTTTAATAATAATAATAATAATAATAATAATAATAATAATAATAATAATAATAATAATAATAATAATAATAATAATAGTAATAATATTAATAATAATAAAAGAGAAAATTATGCAAATAGTGACCGCATGAGTGCCCAGGCTTATGAAAAATGTTTTTAATTAATAAAAGAGAAAATTATACAAATAGTTCTTTGGATTTGATCACATTGCAAGTTTATTCTCTAGAAATAAAAAATTATAAATTTAATCCAAATATTTATGAGAAGATTACAAATTTAGTCCCCACCATTGACTAGTTTTAGTTTTAAGATCCCACCATTAACTGGTGTTAGTTTTAAGAGTTAAGGGTATATTTATGGATTTGCATTTACATTTTAGTTTATCTTTTCTCTCCCAATTTCACCTTCCTTTTACCACCCCCCTCTCTCTAGTCCTTGATTTGGAAAATCAGTTCCTCCTCCAATCTCCACCACCATCTTGCTACTCTCACTCTCTCTTTTTTGTACAACCAACTCATAGAACCAAAATATCCAAATTAGTATTCTTTTTGTTTTGTTTAATGAATTTTTATAATATAGTATGCTTCCTTCCCAACGACTCACAATTTTTTAATTCACCAACAACCAACATCCTCTAAGAAATTCAAGTGAAATTGCAACACTTGGCACGTTTTCTCATCAACTTAGTCGTTTTACTTCACAGCTCACACACAAATGGAAAACGGGTGTGGGAACGTGGGGCAACAATGAAAGATCAAACTCCCTGTCGTCGAACCATTCCTACTCTGTTCTTCTCCTTCAGACCAATAAAGTTATGGAAACATGACCTATAAATCCGCAAATTGAGTTTTGTGAAACCAAAATCAGATGCCGGTGATAATTTATTCTCAAAACATCCGTTCCAAACAAAGCGTCGGTGCCTACTTAGATACGGGGTGGGCACTTGTATAGCGGACCACTCAAAATCATACACGTATCCCTTTATGGTGTCGGGCGCCTTCTTAGCGCGATCGGGCACCTCCACAAAATACGTGTACGCTTTTGAGTGACTAGGCGTCCCGCCCTGCCTAAGGAGACGTTTTCGCCATGTCTAGAGCAGATATTTTAAAAAGAACTTTATGAGGATGACATTATGAGGAAAAGAGGATGGGAAAGTGACATTTTGAGAATTTTCTTTTATTTAACAGTGTTTTAAATAATTAAATAAGATAGAAAATATCAAATACCCTTACTTTTAACTTTAAAACTAACTACCATTTAATTTGGGGATCATTTATGTAACGTGCAATCAAAACTTTAGACTATTTTTATAATTTTTTAATCATCAAATGTAAAATATGATTAAATCATAAAGACTATTTTTTTAATTTTCTCTATAATAAAATTGATAAACGATGGTCTACAATAAAGTGGATAAACTTCCCAAAATGGCCCAAATAAAAGAGTGTGGGTTAAAACGGGCCTATCCATGGGATAAAACCCTGACGAGTCACGAGACTTCCTTCTAGACCAAAAGGCCCGTAAAAGCTAGCGACATTTTCCAGGCCCATTTAGATTTTGCTGGACCAGTTTCTATTGGCCCAATACTCCCCTTCAACAATATCAGAAAATTATTTAACTAAAAAAATAAGTAGCAACAAGAAACTATTTATTTCCAATTAAAGGTCAATCATACATTCATACTAAACAAATCTTACAATATGCATATTTAGTCATTAAAACTACATATCAAACAAAGCACTTCACTACCACAGTAGGTTATATCAACCAAACACAACCCTTATTGCATATTATAGCCTACATCAACACCCTTCAATTACTAACCGGACCAGGAGCCCTTGAGCCCACACCAGGACTAGGGACCTCAAAACCCGGGTTCGGGACAAACGTGTCATCGCCACCGGGCACATACTGTCCACCTCCACCTCGACCAAACCTCGGGGCGACATGACCATTTATTCCATCATCATTGCCCCCAGTGACAGGGTTGTACGTAAACGGGTTGAACCCGTCCTTGCACTTTGGTTTTATACCTCGTCCAACACCTGGGACGAGGTAACCGCGGTCATGAATAATAAACGACTCGGGGTGTTTGACGCCATCATCATCGCGTCTTTTGAGGTTTGTGTTTGGGATATCGCGCCCGGCCAATGCCGTGGCGATGAGGATGTGGAAGAGGAGAATGAGAGCCATGATTGAGTGATGAGTTTTAGCCATTTTTGGATATGTTTGGTGGCTTAAAGATGGATGAAAGTTGAGGGATGAAGAGGCCTTCTTATAGGCTTTAAGGTTACTTCAAGCTGCAAAGTGCACCACCCCATGCACAAATCATAAAGCACATAAAACAAGGGTGTGTAAGTTTGGTAATATTAGAATCAACGGTTTCAGCGACTAATTAAGCTTTCATTTACAATACGAATGTACAACTCACAATTTTATAAAAGTGTGTTCTTTTTCGAAATTTAATATTCATATGTTCAAAAATGTTAACTATTAGTACAAGATATAAGAGGCGATTTTTTTTATCCAAGTCTCAATGGTCCATGCAGAAGTTACGTGTCAAAACACACAACTACACAACCTACCTCCATTGATTAATTAATATACGAAAATGTGAGTATAAAAAATTTGGTAGCATTTCATTTCCACCAAACCATTGGAGGTTGCATTTACCTTATGCACATATAACAATTATGCATACATGTATACATATGAGTATGATGATGAAAGAAAAACACCATACAGAATTAGATGGTAAAGAAAATGTTATTCAAAAAACTATATACACACATAATTTTGAAGGATATTTATACGTGTGAATGCAATGCTTTTGATGCCAACCTAAAAGGGTGATAATCCTACCTGTCAAATCCCCATTTTAAGTGTAACCATAGTTATCATCACTATTTACTTTATAAAAGAAGTATGAGTTTTAAAGTAAGTTAATGATGGTCATGGACTATCCATAATTAATAACTATAAATGGTAGTTAATTTATGAGCAAGTATGAAAACAATTTAAAATATCAATCACCCGTATATATCCCTGAACACTTGTAAGAGGGTGGGTGTGGCTTAAGCAAGGGCGCCGTAAAGATAGAGGTGGAGCATGGTAACACACGGGAACAATGCTCCACCCCATGCGGTATAGGGATGTGCTACATGGCCAAGCCGAGGTTATCGAGTTAATTCATGGTTGATGTGCAACTCACCCAACTCAATGTGGAACCTAAAAGGTGAAGGAATGAAGATATGACTACTTCTATAGTTTAGTTGTTTAGGAGTGGTTTGGATATTAAAATAGAAAACTGATATGACGCTGAAGTGAAAAAGATAGAGTGTAAAAGATGGAGGGATGGGATGAAAGACACCCTCCATCAAGATACACATCGGTAATTAGGCCTATCTAGTCATTTTCTAAATGACAAGGTTGTTCTTTGATGACATGTTACGTTGTGGAGTCCAGGTTGGCTTTGACGAAAGTTGACAGCGGCGCGAACTTAGACGTAGCCAGTGTCGGACGTGTACGCTTTGTCAAATCCAACATTAGTTATGGAGGACACGAAGTAACCGGTTTTCTTTACACGTTCCTCAAGTTCAAGGGAGACAAGACAGTATCATACAAAAGATGCAATACATTAACTAAAGTGAAGATGCAAAACAATTATGGTCTTGGTGTTTCTTCAGAGAATCTTGGAAGTTGGACAAGTGAGTTGACTCGGGTGACACCTTCCAACCCTGACCATGCGGCAGCTGTTTCTTCATCCGCAACTCTTGTTGAACCATCAATGTTCTGTTCAGGTGATCTGACCGTACAGTTTCTCTGCAATGATGGCTCGCAGTTGTGGCCATCGTCCGATTCACCTGCTAAGGTTGCAGAAGAGAAACCTTGGTCTTCACAGTCAGATTCAGAGTCCATCTTACCATCTAAAAATAAACAGATTACTGCACAATCATCCATTTTAGACGTCGGGTATTTAGTTTTCCATTCACGAGCAGCTGAGTCAACTAGGTTTCTTGCTGCTGATGACCGAGTTGAAGCTGATGACACTATCTCAATCACTTCTTCATTGCTCAAAACATCCCAAATCTGCAATTTTTGTCATTGGATTCAGTCTATATGTCTAATTATCAAACCTCAAACACATAAGCATAATTAAATGTTCGAATTGGGATAAAAGTTACTAAGCGTACCCCGTCGGAGGCAAGAACGATGAACTTATCTCTATCAGTGAGGACCCTGTGAGAAAATTCAGGAACAGATATTACTCCATATTCCTTCAAACAAAAGTCCCCGAATGCTCGTGCCATTGCTAACCCTGGTGCATCATCAAATGGTAACCAAACTCTTGATACCTCGGGCTCATCTTGCAATGCAAAAACTCGACCTTTGCATCGTTTAATCCTTTCAGCCTCTCCTATTAGATCACAAATATTTTAATTCTTTTAGTTCTAAAACACTATCTTTTGAGAAAAATATATTGAATTTTCCAAATATCATGCATATATCTTACTTGGTAAGTCAGGCTTCAGATCAACAGTCAATTGAATCGCTACAAGTGAATTGTTGCTATCAGTAGATGCCATGATAGCTCGGGAATCTCCTATGCTTCCCATGAAAAGATTTGATCCCTTATGATCAAAATTTCACACAAGATCAAAGAAATCAGAATGAAATCCAAAGAAACAAATTCAATTGGTAACATGATGAAGAATTATACCTGTTTTACAATGGTGACAGCAGTGCTGCCACTGCAAAAGCAATCCAAACTGGGATGAAATCTCAATTCTTTATCCATCGATTTATACGATTTCAAAAATGCATCTTTCCATGATGAGCCTGTTTTATCTTCTATTCCCGCCTCACAATCGGGCCTTTCTGATACAGTGTCTTGACTGCAACAAATAGTACCAGTAGATTTGTTTTTCTTTGACTCATAAGAATCAAAAAAAGAAAATAATTTCAATGGTAATGTATCACGAACTTTACGAGCAACAAGATGACCATAAGGTCCATGGCCATCAAAGACTCCGCAGAATGTCAAATCTTCGGCCATGAAATCCTGCAATGATTCACAGTCAACAATAAACAAACACACGATTAGTTAATTGCATATCAATTATCATACATCAACTAGACAAATATGTTAATTTTTTCAAAAGACTTACTTCCCACACAATCATTGCATCCTGATTTACACCCTTACGACCTTGTTGAGTATATATGCAAGAACTTCGGCTTTTCCCATTTGTACAAATACGATTTGGTATAGAGGACAGATGCTGCAAGGCGCTTATGTGGTTGGAGAATGTTCTTTTTGATCTTCTTTGTCCACCAAACACGGTGATTTCAAAGCAAGATGGTGGAGAACCGATATCTCCATCACTCACGCTGCTACAAGAACTCCTGCTACTTGTGGAAACGCAACAACCCATTTTTCAGTTGACCAACATCCGGTTTAGATGCAAAATGCAAGATTTCTATCAAAAGTCAACCGTTGATAACTTAGCTGCTGCACAAATGCAGAAATGAAAAGTTCAATGAGAGGATAGATCGATAGATAGCTTGTTTTAGAAATAAACCTTACTTAATATAACAACTGGGAACTTTTTTATGCATAATAAGTGGTGGGATGGTGGTAGGAGCTTGATTAAAGAATCTTGTGAATTGTCAGATAAGTAATTAACACATAGTTAAGCAAATAGTCAACTGATTGGCTTATCAGATAATGGTTTATTAATCCAAACACTATAAACAAGCAAAGATAAGTCTTTTGTAGCATAATTGCAGCAGATTGACTTGAAACATGACAAAAGAGAATCTTCTTGACCAAGAAGATATAGCATAAAAATCAATGGGCAAACAGGTGATAAACAATTGGAAAATTTAATTTGTTAGAAACATTTTACATTGTAATGATGGCTTGACAGAAGGCTTTTAGTTGTTATTGCTTGGGAAATGATTGATATTTATCATGCCAATTGAAAGTAACAAAAAATAAACAAATCAAAGCCTTTCTGTAGGAAATTATTGAATAAACAAAGGTAAATCATTGTCATGTGATCCTCAATCTCCTGCAATCCATTAAAAGATTAAAAACCACAGGCGTTACATCAAATTATAGGATTTTTATTTAAATACAAATATACGACTTTGTCTTGGAGAATATGTGTTATCTTAATCAGTCCCACCTATCCGTTCTCCAACCCCTCCGAAGGAAACCCGTAACAAGAAAAACTCACTGGCTCCACCCAGTGTATTTCTGCTCAAAATGAGACCTGAACTCAAAACCTCCTCATATTTACATGTTTTGGTTACCCTAATGTCAAATTATAGCATTCAGGAAAAACTAAGATTCTTAGATCAGTTTTTGTGAATCTTAAATTTACATCAAGAAAAATGTACAAATAATAAATTAGTTACCTCGGTCAAATCTCAAAAGATGTTTGTAAAAACAATAGTACCAATATTTGGATAAGAATCTTGTAAAAAATCTGATTTTTTTTGGAACTCTCATAAACATCCAATTTCCACAGCATTTATATTGCTTAACATCACACAAAAACCAAGTTTTTCCGAGAATTAATCTCTGAAAACAAGCACAAATTAAAGAAACGAACGGATCTCCTTCTATACACTCAATGACAACTTCAATTACGAGCAAAAACCCAAATTTATACACCCAAATCGCGTATGCTGACAAAAAGAGAAAGCAACTCAAGAAAAAAAAATCAAGAAATCCTAATTACGAACATAAAACAAACATATACAGACAGAGAGACTTCCGTATGCAAAAAGATAAAATAAACCCACTAAAATTATAAACCAATAAGGAAAACCCACCAAGGGTTTAAGGAAAAAGATTGAATTTTAGTGATAAAAGGTGTCATTACCTTGCATATAACCTGGGATTTCAAGAAAGACGCCATACAGTTAGTGCAGAGTAGCCATTGTTGGTGGCATTGAGTGCGAAAACGGGATGGGTGTGAGAGGAGGTAGCCGGTGGGGCTTATTTAATTACAGTTAATAGTATGTGTATGTGTATGTGTATGTGTATGTGTATGTGTGTGGTGTTAAAAAGGCATGGAAGAGGAGTAGTAGTATTGGTGAAATGATTTTGGGGATGAGGTGGGAACTTTAAACCACGCCCCTCTGTTGTTGAAGGGTGTTCCTTTTATTCTTTTATTATGTCTAGGCCACTTAAGTCTTAACTTTTTCTTTAGATGTTAGGTCATGAGTATATTTTAACACACATTCACTTCATGTAAATATCATATTATTTATATGATTTTCTTAAGGATTTGTGTTTAAACCTGACTTATGGGGTTTTTTATATAGCGGTAGGTTTTATTTTTGATGTTGTTTCTAAACGAGTCTGGTCTGGAGCGTAAAAATTAATATGGCAAGTTAGCATTCTGTCTCAAGGGCTTTTTCAGGTATGGGGTTATTCCAAACGACGTTAAAAAAGAACTTGCGTCTCATTTTTATTTCATCTTTTTTAACGATAAATTTATCATACTCCTATTATTAAATTACTTTAAATTAATTTACACTACACTATGGTTTGAACCGAAAACCTTCCATCTAAGATACAACAGTCTTTACCAAGTGAGTTAGCCCAACATAGTTTTTTTCATTCCATCTCGCTCATCTTTTTTTTTTTTTTTTTTTTTTTTTCAATTTATACAAACAAGAATGACTCCACATCAGCTCTTACCCTTAAGATACAAGAGCATACCCTATAACCCTAGGGGAGCTAGTTTAAATAGAGGGTTGGTTCGGATGGTGCATTTACATTGCGCTTTTACAACCTCTGGTAGTGGTCTGATTGCAAAAGTGTTTGCTTTCATTCTAGTGGAATTGGGTTTGATGATCATTTGAGGCATGAAGTTGATTTAGGTCGGACTGGAACACAGTGGATTTTCACATGTATATGAAATTGTATATATGAGTTTTTGAGTGGCAATAATATTTTTTTAAACGGTGATTCCACTAGTTATAAATTATATCTATAAACTCAGACCTTAAAAAAAACCTATGAGTTGTCTTATTATATAACTAAATAAGTTCACTCCCACTAAATATTCAATACTCACAAAAACCATACCTTTCGACCTGTTACCACCACCACCACGCCAATTTGATCCACCGGAGCGACCGCCGGTTCCATTTTGAGCGTAATCAGTAGGCGTATATCAAAAATGACAAGCGGATGCTTTGTGACCAGACTTTGCACAGATTTGACATACAACAGTGTTAATGGAGTCTGTATGTGGTGAAGGTGTAGTTGAAGCATTCATAGCAGCAAATTGAGGCTGAACTGTCGACTGTCGTTGCTTCAAACGAGCTTCATAGGTAAGTAACTTTGATCGTAATTGAGAGAAGGTGAGAGTCTTCTCTTGATTCTCAATAATCATAACAAAACTCTCAAAATCGGTATTCAATCCTTGAAGCACTTGTAAAACCAGTAAATCATCTGAAATTGGATCTCCTATGGCATTCAGTGAGTCAACAATCTCTTTTGCTTCATTAAGAAAAACAATCACTGATTTAGTATTCTGTTTTAGAAGATAAAATTGAGTTCTTAACTGAGATTGCTTAGCAAACACGATCTGTACAAACGAATCTTCAATTGCTTTCCACAAGGCTGATGCAGAGGATGAATTTCTGGCAAGATGAAGGATTGAAGGAGATAAAGTGGCTGTTATTAGTGCTTGAACATAGCCATCGCTTTTCTCCCATGCTTCTCTATCAACTGAATCAGAAGACGGTTCAGATATGTCGGATTTGATGAATTTCAACAAGCCTAAAGTCTTCAGAATAGTAACAATTTGATGCTTCCAATTTAGATAGTTTGAATCATCAAGTTTTATTGATAGAAAATTGGCAATATTAGGTAATGAACTGAAGGAATTTGTAGTAGAATGTGTTGTTTCAGAAGAGAAGGAAGATGAAGTAGTTGATGCCATGGTGGCAGGTGATGGCGTTACGGTGGCAGAAAGGTTAGAGTAGCCGGAGAAGATCACCGGAACTCACAGAGCATAGCTTTGATACCATGAAAGAAATAAGACATAATGAATTGTAATGTGTATTCTCTCTTATTGTCTCATAACAAACCAAGGCTACTTATAGAGAACAATGGAAGAATCTAGAAGAGATCTCAACTAGATCTCAACTAACATAACAACCTCTAACATCCTTCAACTACCATAACAAACTACTATGAACACTATCTCTAATAAAAACCATGATTTGATTAATCAAAAAAAGCTCATCCTCGGCACCCATAAATACCCAATAATCAGAAAATGTGTGTGTTTTTTTTCTTTTCTTTTTTTTTTTTTTTTTTGCAATATAATGATTATGTTTCTTTTATCAGTGTATTGCATTTTTATTGTATGACAAACATCACCCGACCCAAACGGACACGAAACCTTATATGTCTAATTCTACTTTTTTTTTTCCTTGAGAATCTTAAAGGGGTGATTGGATTCTTGAACAACAAAGTTAACGAAGAATTGCTAAAATATTTTGTTCGAGTACAATCAAGTTGCGTGATGATAAAAATTGGCGTTACAAGTTGGATTTCTCAAGCTCTTTGTGACACATCTCAAACCTATCATCTGAAAACAAATAACATGCATCACTTTCGCGGTTCGTTTCATTATTTTTTTCTATTCCTTAAAATAATCAAACACAGCCTAATTCGTTATTAATTTAGTGCTTATGTCTGTTTTTTTAATAAATAATATCAATAAAAATTTACGCTAGATATTTCCAAAGAGAGTTGAAATAATGTGAAAAGATTACTTATATTTTTTTTGTCAAGTTGATTCTTTTATCAAATCAAAATTTGTCTTCTAACTAAGATTATTGGTGCAATGTTTAAAGATCATACATGTTGACCACCGAGATTGAATATCAAGTCGGTGGGTTTATTATGATCAAAGCTGGTCTCTATTCAAAAACTTGTTTTGAAAAAAATTAGTGTAAGTTTTCGTTATAATCTATCATTTCCTCTTAAGCTGTATTTTAATGTATTTCTTGAGGGTTTGTTTCTAGCTTCTAGCTAATCGCCCTTTGTGTTAGCGAAATTTGCCGCTAAAAAGACAAAATTTTGTTGGCTGATAAATTTTTATAAGAAGGAGAAGTTAAATTTCCAGCTTTTATAAACATGGTTGTTTTATAATTGGGGTTTTTGTAACAAAGGAGAAAAAAATACATTACTTATTTATATTGTAAAAAGTAATATTTATAGGGGCCATGTATGTTTTGTTAGTTTTGATATTCGGTTTTAAAACTATGTTTCATATCCAGTTTCATACCCGTCGTTTACTCCTTGCTTTTCACCTATCGGATTTTTGAGTTTCTAGTTTTCTACAGATATCAGATATGTTTGTCATCTTCTGAGTTTAAGATTTATATGTTGAGATTAGTCTCATTGCTTGAAACCCAATCTTAAAATCGTCCAAAAACCAATTTGAGTTGTTAGGCTAGTATCATCTGTTAATCTATTTATTATTTTTCTCATGTAATAAAGTGAATCGAATATCATCTAATATCATATCGGTTCTAGAACTATGAAAATGTTTATAACTAATCTCACACGTAGTTTCCCACACCAAGTACTGTCTAATATATTTGGTTTTTCACCTTCCATTCAGGTTAAGATCAATGGACTAAATGTTTATTCTCTCTTTTGCTATTGCACTTAGGGAAAACAACGATGGAACTAATCTATTGTTTACTTTAATTGTTGGAAAGCAAGATGGAATTTAGCACTGTTTTCTCACTCTTTTTGATGATCTTTAACGGCAAAAGACGATAGACTCTTACTTTTGTACGTGGATAGATCCAAAATAGAATGATTAAAGTTAATAGACAACTTTGATCTTGTATTATTTGTGAAAAAAATTGCAATATTCTTTAAGTAAAGAACCACCATCTGCAGTGATTATCTGAGATGAAGCAAACGTGATCAACAAAGGATTTTTTATATTAGTTGTTTACTTTTGTGTATTGTTCTTGGATAAAGCAATTTTGATTTGATTGCAATTATAGGTTAATATTCTTTTTACTGCTTTTTGTTCAAGATTTTAACTTTATGCAACATTTTGATATCAAAATTTTCCCCTTTTTAATTCTAAATTTTATCAACCATCATATCTATATCCGACGGAGGAAGAGTTGTCAAAGCGTAAAATTTGATACGCTCTAGCAAATATATAATAAACTCTTATTTTGAATAAAACATAGTGAAAAGTGACTGATATTTGAAAGAAAATATGATATTATTGAATATTTTTCAAGGTTACATGTTTTCATATAAAATTTTTTAATTGTAATCAAACCAACAACTAAGAAGTTAAATATGACAATTACAAAATTAATTGCGACAACTAATTAATAAATTACATGAATTAATAATGACTGCTCACAATTGATCAGTTAAATGAAATAAAAAATAAAAAATAAAATCTTCAAATTTAGATTAAGAATTATTGACTTTTTATTTCTAAGACTCTTTCACCCTTGAGCAATTTGCATATGAATTCCTTAACAAATCTTCTAGACAAGTGGGATATAAACAACATTGTTTTCTAAATAAAACTTGGACTGATATGAATCACAGAGACTAAGAATTAGTTTTTATTGTTTAGAGGGGAGTCTGAGAAAACCATATTTATATAGATTAAATTTTTGTTAGCTCCAGTAATGTAGAAGTAAAAAAGATGTTCATTTGCATGAAAATTTTGAGTTAAAATCAGAAGATGTCAATTTAGTAGTTCACACCGTGATTGGTATATTAGTGGTAAGAGTCAAACATTTAAAAAAAAAATAATTGTGTTTAAAAACTAACATTAAATAGAATAGTATTTAATATAGTTTAAAATTAAAAGTATATACGAGTAGTCACTGACTCACTCTTTTTAACAAAAAAAAAAAAAGAGTAAATTTCGTTTTTGGTCCTTGTGTTTTGGTCGTTTTAACTATTTCAGTTAAAAAAGAATCTTTTGTCAAATCATGCCATATGATTTTATTTTTGTAACGATTTTGGTTCATACGACTAACTCTGTTAATATTTACTGTTAAATTTAAGTATATTTTGATCATTTTATATATAGGGATTAAATTTGTAAATTATTAAAATAACTACTAACTACAGATCACCTGCTTCTTCACCCACCCCATCCTATACCACCAACCAAAACCACCATGCCAACCTTTACCGTCGGCTACAACCACTATATCAACCGCCGCCACTAGTAGTCTGGTCAAAGAACATTCAATCAAAGTTCTAATGGTTCAATTGAATCCCTATTTCATAGTACAATCAAAGCCATTATATAATTGTGCACAATAATTTGAAGATGAGGAAGAAGACAGGGGAGGAGTGGGGCAGCGATTGACTAGAGACAGTGAAGATGAGAAGAAGACAACAGCAAAGGTGGCTGTCCGACGATGGTGTGGCGATGATGAGCTGTCCAACGATTAGTTTCAAGAAGAAGGGGAGGGGAAGGGTGCGGTAGCGATTAACCAGATACGACGAAAATGAGGAAGAAGACGACGACGATGGTGGGTGTCTGATGATGGTACAATCGCGATTGTCCGGCGATGGTGCAGCGATGATTTGCGGCTGTTCGGCGATGGTGCAGCGACGATTACGGCTGTCCGGCGATGGTGTAGCGATGATGGCGGTTGTCCGGCGACGGTTGTTTGTCGATGGTTAAGCGATAATGGTGGTCGTGGGGTGGGATGACGATATTGGGGTTTCTACATTTATCTTATAAAATTCTTTTATGCATATTCAAATTTAGTCCCTGTAGAGATCAAAATCGTTATAAAAATAAAACCATAGAGTATGATTTGATAAAATATTCATTTTTGTACTAAAATAGTTAAAACGTCCAAACCACATAGACTAAAAAAGAAATTTACTAAAAAAAATTAAATTTAACATGTAGTAGTCGTAGTACCATATGCATTGTGGCATGTACATGCCATGAGATCGTCAAAAGTCTCTATCCAGCCCAGGTTTAGCCACATCACACCAAAATCTCGCAACACACTTTCTCAACCATAAACTATGAAGACCAGATAAGACGATAAGCCCCTATCCATATCATCAATCCATCCATCCCTACTTACCAACACCACCCCTTCATTCTCCGTCCTCCTCCGCCATGGCATCTCCCACCTTAGTCACCCCCACCACCGCCAACGCCACCGCTAAACCCCTCCTCCCCATCCGCTGCAAACACCCCACCACCACCACCACCATCACCACCACCACCACCACCACCCACCGCCGCAGCTTCTTATCAATATCCACCGTAATAGCCCTCTCCACCCCACTATCTGCCATCACTCCCGCAGCATTGGCCGCCTCCGATGACGAGTACACTAAAGAGACTCAAGAGGTGATCAACAAGGTCAGAACCACAATCAACATGGACAAAACTGACCCCAACATTGCAGCCGCAGTCGCTGACTTAAGAGAGACCTCCAACTCATGGGTCGCTAAGTACCGGAGAGAAAAGAACCTCCTCGGGCGGCTCTCCTTCCGCGACATGTACTCCGCCCTCAACGCCGTCTCCGGCCACTACGTCAGCTTCGGCCCCACTTCACCCATCCCCGCGAAGAGGAAGACCAGAATATTAGAAGAGATGGACTCCGCGGAGAAGGCCTTGTTAAGAGGCAGATAGAGATCATAACCATCTATCGACTATTATTGTTATTGTTATTGTTGTTATTATTTTTTGTATAAGTTAATAATTATGATACATATATGTTGTCATGAGGTTTGTGATACATTTAATAGTTGACACATTGAGGTTTGTGTTTTCTAATTAATGCAACATCATGCCTTCATTTGGAAGCATTTTGTGGGCTTGATTAGTGTTGTGATTATGGCAATCGGTTCCACAAGATGGGTGTGCACATGGGTTGAATAATGTGGTCTGCTTGTAACGAGAAAATAATACGTGAATGAGTGGGAGAATTTGGTCACAAGTCATGATTGATAAAGAATAATTGGACATGATCCTTGTCTCATTGCTCATGTTAATGTAAACGCTATAATAATGTTTCCCAACTCATCATCGTTGTATGGTGTTACGGAATTGACATTAAAAGCTCATGGTATATATATAGATGCTTGATGGCTAACATGCAAACGAACAAGAGCGACTTTACAAAAAAGATTTCTTATTAATTATTATTCTTTGCAGTTTATGGGATTATAACATGTAAATGTAAACTTGGCGTAAAATTTTATTTGCAAGACTCTCAACTTTTTTATAGAGCTAAAGCGAAATTAATACTTGTGGCTCTTTCCACTTAAGCAATTTATTCTTGTTTCCAATTACTAAATGGACTTTTAAAGATCAGGAATTTAAGTTCCTGTCAGTTTGTTTACTTTAAAGTTTAGGCTTTTGAATTTCGTATCACGAAAATTGCTATAAGAGCCTCTAATGTTTGTGTATCAAGAATGTTGACACTTAATAGAAACCAATGTTTTGCACGCGCGTTGCGGGGAAACTCTGAAATATGAATAAAAAACACATTGTATCGGTTATTACTTCAACGAAAACAAAAAACAAAAAATAATAAAAAACACATTGTAACAGTTATTACTTCAACACAAACAAAAAACAAAAAAGAATAAAAAACACAACCGCCAGACAACAACTTCTAAAAGAATAAAAAACTAAGCAACAAAACAAAGGTTAAAAAAACAAAAGGAGATCGAGGGGAGTAATAAAAATGGCGTGTGCCAGAGCCAGCCCTATCAAGCACTTTTTGTTAAGTATCTTGAATCTAGTTATATATAACTTGAGACTTAATTAAATATAAAAATATATATAATAACCAAAACTATGCATTAGTGGATTGTACCCTGCGCATCACGGCTGTACCAATAATTACTCTTTCATATTGAGTATAACTAATTAAGAATTCAGGCTTTTAGACGAGATTAGCACTTCACAAAATTTTAATTAGGACATTAGATGACGATAGAATACATATTCGAGTTTAGAGTTAACAAAAAGAATACATTAGAAGATTAGATGATAGAAAAACAATTAAGGAGTTAGGTTATGATAGAAAATTGACTAGGGTGTTAGAAATTCAGGCAGTAAAATCAATATTACAACAATGGAAACACACAAATTCAAATAGGCATCTTAAAACTAAGGCCTAAAGTCCTTGCTTTAGTACTTAGCCAATAATTGAGCCGCCTCTGCTTATATGGACCAAGCCCTTAGCCGTTTGGGTGTGCATAGACTCTCTCTTTGAAGTGGCAGTTAGGTCCTTTCGACGACAATCCCTGATCGAGAGTGTGATGGCACAATTGCACTCTAATCGTGTAAACCACATAAATTTCGAACCATGTTTAACTTTTCTCCTTAGTGTGATGACTTCTTATCACTTAGTTGATTAGTTGGAACTATGTAAAACTTCAAATTATTTCACCGTCACTACATTGACAAAGATGTTTGCAGGATAATCCACAGTCCACACCACGATCTTTTTCATTGACAATGTATCATCACTTATCAAAAATTTATTGAAGCAACATACCAAGTAAACGTGTTTCAATCAGCTACAAACATCAATTCTTCTTCAAATTAATAGCACTTTAATTATATACACAGCAAAGATTGATAATTTGATATTGATGTAGACTAAATAACAAACATTAATATTTGTAAGAGAAGATCGTGTAATGATCAACAATCATCATATTCCGATGCACACTAATAGATCTTACAAAATTATTCTTTTAAAACAATTAACTTACACACTTTCTAAACCTTAACTAAAATCTACACCAGTATTTACCATAAAACTAGAATCCTTAACCATCTTATAAAAAAACATACTTTATTACACATTATGATACTGCAAAATTATAAACCGTTTGTTCACAAAATTATTTCATGTAAGATAATAGTCAATTAAAAGATGATGATGAAATAGAGGTTAGATTCTCCGTCTTTATATGAGCTCGTGTCTGTAATGATTTGCATACATACCTTCGATGGTCGGAATGTGACAGTTGGATAGTGGTAGCATTGAAGAGTGATGAAGCAATCATGAAATGAACAATGAAGTCGTGTCAAGATCATTCTACATAGTTAAAGGGTGGGATGATTAGAGAAAATGCGGTGTACAAATAATAATAACAAGGGACATAAATAATTAATAATTAAAGGTACCTAATTAACTAGCGCAATCAGTGTGAATGATAGGATCTCTGATGTTATGTGTTCCACATGATTTGGTTAATTAATTTTTTGTTTAGTAAAATATTAATTTTATTATAAGACATTCTTATACTTTAAGTGTGCTTTAATATTCTACTATAAGTCAAATATAACATTTTTGTGATAAGAGTTTGTTAAAAATGCATGCGTTGTGTCAATCAACTGATTAATCAAGTAACCAACCTCATAAATGGTGGTATAGAAATTAGAAAGCTTTAAACATACGTCTTTCTGCATTTAACACATCTTCATGCCATTCCAAAAAATAAAAATAAAATATTAACACATTTTTGTCATGTGGGTTGGTAGTCCCAGTGTAAAACTTAAAAGTTAAAAACTTATTCAAGAAAAGTAAAGTTTAAATTCTTACAAAAAGTAAATTGAGAATTGATAAAGTTTAAGAGTAGAAGTAAATGTTTGTGTGTATTGTTATTTTAAAATAAATTAACACATCTATAGTTATGGATGGTAGTTAGTATCAAGTAGCTAACGGTTTGGCTTTCTTAAATGCACATATGACTTTTTGTTTTTGTTTTTTCAAAGATAACAAAAGAAAACAAAAATTGTACTGGATTTTGAAATATTGAAATTAAAGGCTGAAGTGACTGTACAAAATTAAAGCTAGGTATTTGGTAGTAAGCCTAAAAAAACATACGGGTTAGATAACGGATTAAAACAAACAAACAGTTGTAACATGTAAAACAATTCTTTCCTCAAGGGCATGGCATGCATCATGAGCCACAAAACACCTAGAGTTGGTTTACACTAATATTTTCGATCCTAACTCCTAAGGGAACAAAAATTCACGAGTTTCACTTTTCTGACCGGGTACTACTTACCAATTGTTTATGTTTCTTGAAATTTAGTTTTGAAGCTTTTGAACAATTTTAAAATTTTAGAAGTTCGATAGAAAATAAGCGGAGACAAAAATCAGAGGAACTAAAAACTAATAGAGGAGGTGAATTCACTCTATAAGAGTTTAAAAAGATCTATGATAAACATATTCTTGAGTATTTTAAATGATTGCAATAAGTAAATAGTGAAGTGTGATTAAATTAAAATCATATAAGAGAGTTGACTAAAAATAGCCCATGCATTTTATTCGGTTTTATAACTAAGGTGTATGTGTGATGTATGCATGTTCATATGTCTAAAGGTAGCAAAATCTAGGTGAATGAATTTCAAATAGAACAAAGGTAGTTTAAAGATTGGAAGTTGGTTAATATATTAGAAGATTGGAAGAATGGCATCATATGTTTCTTTTGGAACGAACACATTATGATTAAATAAATTTGTATTTAAAAAACTATATAAATTACATAAAGTTCTATTTAGAAATGGTTTTACTATAAAACTTTTAAAAAGCTGGTTTGAAAGTTAGGTACTTTTGTATTTATTTTATTTAAAAATTATAGTGAATGTGAAAATCATAGTGCTTTTGTATTTATATATAAGATAAAGAGTGAAAGGGATATTGTTAGTTACTCTAAAATAAATCTATTGAAAACAAAGAAATAAAACATTATTAGCTACAAGTAGAACTTATACTCGTTTAAGCTCAAGCTCGACTTATTTCAAGCTCTAGCTCTATATATATTTAAGGCGAGCAAGGACAGTGAATAATATTGTAATCACTAGCTCTACTCATTTATTATTTCTTAATTATTCAATTATCATATTAATAGATAATTATAACTTTATATATGTGTCATAAGATACGTTATTTTATTATAATTTATCATAGTTATACATATAATGATTTTGTTACGTTAATATATATTTACTATATAACATATAAATTATATTATATAAACATGTAATTGAGCATGCTTTCATTAGCTTGTTTAACAAAGTAGCTTGCTTGAGCTCCGTATGATTTTGGGTTTTTAACAAGCTAATCTAGAATAGCTCTTAAATGAGATTCATTTCTTTTACACAAAGAAAATAAGTTACAAAGAGATATTAACATGAGAAGTGAATAAATAAAGTAAATTTAATTTCTATCATTTAGATTGCAGTTAAATATGACATTTTTAATATGATGATAGAGCCAACTTAGATATGTTTAACTGTATAATAATTATAATTAACTAAATTACATTTATCATGAGCTACTTTTGATAATGATAGATATAAGGTCAAACTTAGCTAAATAAGATAAGGATAAATGATAAAACACATGAAAAACAAGGTGAAAAAGTTATTAGGAATCAGTGAATTCTCAATGGGTGTTGATTGATGTCTGGACAGCCAGCCATACACCATGTTTTCGAGCGTAAAGAAGTTGATTGTGCATAGTTGGGGGCTGGTCAACACACACTAGGCCTTGGTTAATGCCCAAATTAAGGAAGGTCGATTCTAAGGCTCTTTAAAGGCAAAGACTACTCGGGTTTAAGGAGAGTCTGGTTTTCAATCTTTAGATTGGGTCTAGGGGTTCTCTTGAGGCGCTAAAACACCTCAAAATTTCTTCCTTAATCTTATACATTTATATACAAATATCAAGATTCAATATTAGATTGCATACGGAAGCAACGAGTTTAGGATATGGAGGAGTATTATCGACACTCATTCTTATTCTTGTGATTGGTTTCCAGAGTTGTTAAATGATCTTATTATCATGATTGCTTCCTGCCTATGCTCCATATGTGGATAACACTCACGATCATAATCAAAAATATGGTTTCCTAAATTGTGTTGTTAAACTTTGATTGAAGGTTTTATTTGACACTTGTATGTTTATACTTAATTGTGACATTTGAATTCATCATTATGCTTGTGTTTTAAAATTATGTCTATGTAACAAATTGGATATCATCATCATTCGAGTTAACAAGTGGTAACAGAACTTTATTGATGATATTAAACATATGAATAGTTTTAAGCATTAACTTGTGAATACGAGTAACTAATTTTGTGTGTTTGGTTTTTCATATTAACTCAACAGACAATTTATCATATACTACACGATCATGCTCATCATACCCACAATCATACCCGAATTCAAAAGTAATCTTTTGTATCTTGTATTTACTATTCGTTGTGCTTATGTGTTTCTCATCACTTGTTTTGGTTTTTGAGTATTTAATACACAAATCAATCTACAATCGATGTTTTTTTCAATTAGCTTAAGTAACCAAACAAAACATGTGATTCTAGCAACACGCTCCTCGTGGATAGATACCCTATATACCCAGGTTATATATTAAATGACGATCTATACGACTATTAAAGTTGAGCTTAATATGTGTTAATTAAACATGTCATTTTTCTTAAACACTAACACATACATGTTTAATAAGCATGTTGTATGATATGACACATTCAACAAGGGTGAATATAACCAATTGTATAGCCCAAACAACAACCCGACACTTTTAACATGATTGAATATAAGCAGCTTAATATTGCGAAAACATAACACCATTTAACATCACTAGCGACACAACTATTTATACACAGCATGACAATCTTTATACTAATAAATATAAATAAATCTGAAAACTCGTTACCATTCTAGGTCATCTAATAATTGGTTTTTAAGGTTCTCTCTCCTCTTAATTATAAATGTTATAATTACTATTTATTAATTAATAACTATCCATAATTAAAATTTCAAATATATTAACTTCAAATATGTGTAATACATGGGTTTATTCAATCCGTATAATACACAATATTTAAGATATAATTTTATATATTATTAACCATGTAACATTAATTATTTAGTTCGTGTGTTACACGAAGTTGTAACCTAGTTAATAAATAATAAAACACAATTAACATGATAAAATAAATATACCGAACATTACAACTTCTATTTGTTATAATATATTCTAAACTAGTTATAAGAGTATGCTACCATGTTGTTTTAATGAACGTATCATAAAAGTGTCAAGTCCACATATTAGCCTATTTAAGACGATAAGTTGAGCGCGTTACATGTGTCATAAATGAATCAAGTGTGTTGAACCTGTCTAGAATGTTTTTAGTCATATAATAATTACCATATTTACGTGCTTATAACTTGAATGTATATGCTTCAAACAATAACTTGTTTAACTCCATGTCGAGTAATGTCGTGTTAACAAATCAAGTCATAAATATAAAAATAACATCTCTACTTAAAAAAAAAAAAAAAGAAAGAAAAAAAAAAAGACATTTGAATCGTAAACGTGCTTTTTGTTTTTCTAAGTAATACACTTGTTAAACATTTTTGAAACAAACACGCATAAGACAGTTACTTTTCACTAATTTCATTAATGCTTTTACGAAACAAGAAGTTATGGACTTGATTGTTTATAAATAAATGGAACATTTTATGACGAAAAATAATAATGCGTTATGCTGACTACATCACTTAACAAACATCGTCTTGGCACTAACAAAACTCTCGACAAATAAGACGTGATTCTCATCTACTTTATCCCCTTCTACAATAACAAATAATAATAATAATAATGTTACATCTATACATACATATATAATTAATACATATATAATTATATACTCAAATCTCACCTGCTGAATTACATGTGTAGAGATCTCCACATGGTGTCGACACGTCTTTCACTCTGCAACTTCCTCTGTTTATTACTCACCGGATTTCAACTTCACGTTTCCAATTGAGTCCGTCATTTTCTCCGTTGAAATTTAGGGGTTTTGATTAGCTTTCAATTCTCGCTACTCACGCTGTTTTACTTTAATCGGGATTTCTTGGAGTGAAAGTTGGGGTTGAATTTAGATCTCGTGTCCCTTTGTTCCGGTGAATTCGCCGGAATCCGCAGTTTCCGGCGACATCCAGTCACCGACACAAGTAGATTATTATCTTTTATGGTCAAGATTCTATCGTTTTCGTCAATAAAAGCTATTTTAAATTATTAAATATATTACAAGTCTTACCATTTTCCTCCTCCAATTACCACTTCTTCAAATCTCCACATTATTATTGCAATCAAATCTTTAAAAAAAAAAAAAAAAACACTCTTTCTCTCTCTCCCTCTCTCTCTAAAACCCATCTTCTTCTTCGATTACCCTTTTCATAATCGGTTTTTTGTTCATAAGATTATTATTCCCACTCTGTTCTTCTATCTAAAAATGATTCCGGATAAAAGATCAACGAGATCATCCAACCTTCAATGCTTTCTGGACTCCACAACCCCAATTATCCCATCTCAGTTTCTCTCAAAGGTTTGTTTCTCTTAATTTTAGTTGATCTAACGAAACCCCCATTGGGTTTTTGCTAAAACTGTTTGATTTGGTTTCCAGTGTGAGATTATGAACCTTAATCGACTGTGGCATCCATGGGAAAGAGAGAGAGTTGAATTCTTCACGTTGAGTGATCTCTGGAGTTGTTTTGACGAATGGAGTGCTTATGGCGCCGGAGTTCCGATCAAAGTCAACGACGATGATGCAGAAGATGAAACTATTATACAATATTATGTTCCGTACCTCTCTGCCATTCAAATCTTTACAAGCAATTCATCGTTGAATTATCTACGGTATGTCATATTAATTTTAATTACAGATTTACATCACAAAAGTTGTAAATATTATTTCAAAACCTGTTACAAAAAGTAGTATTGCTTTTATTAAATCATATGCTATTTTCGGTTGTGGGTCCATTTAATGTTGAGCCAAGAAACCGTTTATTAATGTTGTAAATATTATAGGGAAGAAACTGATTCGGAGACGAGGGACTCGTTTAGTGATACGTTTAGCGAGGAGAGCGAGTGTGAGAAGGCGTCGAGGTGGGACGGGTGCTCATCGGATGAAGGTGTGCTCGATCACGACGCACAGTTTCACTCTAATAATCGGTTGGGTCAACTTTACTTCCAGTACTTTGATAAATCAACTCCCTATGGAAGAGTTCCTCTCCTAGATAAGGTATAGACTATGTCACCAACTCACATCTTTACTGGTTACGCGGTAGTAAGCGTTAAATTTTATATAACGTAAGCCGTGTTTTATCTAATTTATTGTTGTTTGTGAGGTCTTTATGTTTTCTAGTAAAAGCCCTTAAGTTTGGCTAGTTTTATTTTACAAAGAACGGTTTATTTGGTGTTTGGTCACACGTAACCTTATTATTTGCACCTACGAATGATTTATGTGCGGGTAACGACCTCCATGAACATTCATTGTGTGGGAAAAATATTCTTCTTACGTTTTCGACATGCATTTATAGATTGTTAAGCATATATACAGATTTTAATTCGCAATTTTGTTATTTTTAGAAAACAGAATATTATTTTGTCATCTAAATTTTCACTCAACTTTAGTATGTACATTATTATTTTAATATTACATCAATTTATCGTTATCTTTTAGACCGACCATGGTTTTTATGAGTATGTGGGAACATTTTTGGAAGTATGTTATTTTCTGATCTAGTTTTACTTTTCTTCTGTATATTATTTTTTTGTATAAAATGACCGTATTGCCCACTCATACACATGTGTCCATGCTTTCAAGGGCACACGTTTTTCTTTGGCGTGTTCAGTTGTTAACTTTGCTTGTATATTTTTATGAAGTCACAGAAGTAGTTTCCGCGTGAATTAAGCTGACGTGGCCTGTATTTTATTAACGGAAAATCATTAAAACAGACGTAAGTAACGTCTGTTAAAAGAAATATTTATATATTTATTTTATAAACATTAACTTAGAGATCCGATAATGAAAAATAACTCCTGAAATAGGTGGTGTAATTTTCAACACAGATTACTTTTCCTAGTGAACTTGTTTTCTTGGTTGGTTCTGAAAGTCAAATATAAAAATCTTCTAAATTTTATGTTCTTTTTTATAAAACAGAAACTTACTTAATTGCGCCTATTTTGGTGATTTTCTCTTTTATTAAAAACATCCCTGTAGTATGCTTAGAATGCAATCTAACCCCCTAGTATTTCTCTGAATCTGACTTTCACAATTTTTTTATAAAGGTATGTGCGCTATCGAAAAAATATCCTGGACTCATGTCGCTAAGAAGTGTCGATCTATCACCAGCTAGTTGGATGGCAGTTGCTTGGTATGTCTCTGATACAATACTCGAGGGAAAAGATTGTGATTTTTAGTATTTACAAATAACCGAGTCGAATTACATTAATTTGAACAAAATGCATATGTTGAAGAGTTCATCTTTGACCTTGTAAACGTTGTGCTTTAGGTACCCAATATATCACATTCCTATGGGAAGGACAATAAAAGACTTGTCTACATGTTTCCTAACATACCATACCCTCTCGTCGTCGTTTCAAGGTACATCTAACACCAATTTTTCGTAGTTATTTTATAGATATTTTTTGGTTGAGTTTTTTCAGACCCTACCAATAACTCTGTTATGAGATTTTTCCAGACAGTCTGTTTGTTATCTTGTGATTGAGCTTACCTAATACTGGATAAATGTAGATTTGGAGATTGAAGAGCAAGATGGATATTCAAAGAAAAAGAGAAAAGAAGGGGAAGGAATCCGTCTTCCGCCATTTGGATTGGCAACTTACAGGATGCAAGGGGACATTTGGAACTCGGGTGGGAATCGTAAGGACAAAGAGAAGCTAGTTTCACTTGTGAGTGTGGCTGATTCATGGTTGAGACAGTTGGGTGTCCAACATCATGATTTTAACCACTTTATGGGCCTTCGTCGTATCTAAACACTAACTACACTTGACATATGAAGAGATACACTCAGACCCATGAAAGAGGTGCATATATGAGCCATAATCATCGTCAAGCTTTCGCCTTTTTGGTATCCCTAGTGTTCTTTTCGACCTTTTTAGAGATGAAGAGAGGATGTTATGTTTTAGACGGTACATGGTTTTGCCAGTGTTGACTTTCTTTTTTCTAGTTATAGTCATGCCTGCCATCAGGGCCAACCCGGCCCATCCTTTGGGTTTATTTACAGAATGATGTGGTTTTTAGCTTTGTGGTGAGAGGACTACTTGTGTATATGTAGGAATCTGATGAATGGGAGAGAAGCCGTTGTATGTTCTAAAACATAATTTCAACTGAGGTATATATTGTTTCCTGATATCCGCTTGAATCTTAATCAAGATCAAAAGAATCCTCCTTTAAAGTGTTTGTATTCTAACTATACCAATATTTGTAAAAAAATGTGTTTTTCTTAAGTGATTGAGGGTAAAATATTAGAATTAAAAGGCCGGTGTGTGTTAACAAAAGAAAGAAAAAATTGTACGAGTACTTTCATAAGAAAATTTTGTTAATTTACTTGATCAAAAGTCATTTTTATTTTAGCTATCTACTAAACTCACCAATTATAATCAGGAAAGTAATTAGTTTTTATGTCAAATTTTTTTTTTTAAATTTCTTTCACTTTGAATTAACCAGTTGCATGTATTACTCACGTCATCCCCATATAATAACTTGATATATAATATAGCTCAAAACGTAGGTTTAACCACTTAGGAAACTTAGTCAATCATGGCCCAAGCACATACCGGCCAGCCTAGCATGCATGTGGTACATATGCATGTGCGGCCAATTAACTAGACATGGATCGAGTTTACCAAACTGGAATTCAAACATCAACTTGTTATAGCACCTATTTAGTGTTAGTTTAATGAATCTCACTAATTGTATCGGTGGTAATGATCTGGTGCATAAGTTACCACTTATGCTAGGGTTATTACTCGCGGGGAATAAAGTTATGAGTAGCATGCAGTTATTAGTGATGATCAAAGTTGTTACTAATAAGTATAGTTTCTACTGTTAATGAAGAATAAAGGATTTTGGTAGACGATGGTTACTTCCAAGTGTAACAAAAGAAATTTTTTTTCGATGCAAATATCTACTTTGTTACACATATGTATATAAGAAGTGTGGAGAGAGGATTGAAAATTTTATTTTGTTCATTTTCTATTGCCTTTGTAAGAGTTGAGGTAAGACAATAAAATCATAATCGTTAAGTGATCAATTTTAGTTTTATTTCTTTAGCGTTCACAATGGGTAATCGAGTAATTCGCTAATATTTCACTTTCAACATAAATATATTATATGATGAATAAATAATATTATCCATCCGCTTTAAAGTTATGCAAATTATTATATTTTGATATTTTTAGGAAATAAAAAAAGAAGAAACATCATGTCTTTTAAATTTTAATCAATCATAATTCGTGAACCACTTCAGATAAGTAATATGTATATTTTAAGGGGGAGATGAGAGGTGGGAGGCTTTGTCTCTCTTGGAAGTATAATGTTTAAACTTTGACATTGACGAATTATTAATAACTTGATGTTACTAACTTCTAACCATTAATATGTTGTCAAAAAAACGATGATACAATATTGATTTTATTCATTTACGATTACAACGTCCACAATTAATATGTCTAATCTTTTAATTAAATACCAATGTTAACAAGTCAATTTCTAGAGTCGGACCACACCATGTGTGGGTTTGGACTTTGGAGAACTAATGGTGGGTTGTATCCAACATTTCCATTCATTCTTATTCCACTTCAAACCTTTGACACTTGTTTACTCAATTTTGGTTTCCCATGTGATCACAGTCACCACTATCAATTTATCTTATCTTTCCGGGAAATTGAAACCCTAATGAAAATGACATTACAAGAGGTTATAACCACAATCGATACCGGTGTTACAAACTTATTGTATGAATCGTTAACAAGTTTAGCATAGAAAGTGCTAAAATGTTCAAATAATAGGTACAGATACTAAATCATTTTGCTACTTGTAAGTATAAGAGTTCAATAGACCGAAAAGATTTGTCATTAAACGTTAACTATAAATGAATAGCCGTTTCTCTTGTAGAAATTGTATACTAAACTTGATTTTCTCATCATATGTAAAATTTTAAACATTGAGTTGATATGTGTTTTGCGTCAATGATCAATATGAATGCGTTAATGATGGATTGACTTCAAATACACAACTATTAGGAAATTTAATATGTATTAATTTATATAATTTTTTGCTAGTGATTAAATACATAATTCCTACTTGACATGTTACAACTTGTTAGTATCTTGTAATAAATTTTTTTAATTTGAATAAAATATATATAAAAATAATATTTCCCAACTTGCAAGTCATTTACGAGAGATAAAAGATAACTTACAAAAACATGAGTGGATTTTGTAGCTACCTGACCCAAGAAATATTACATTTACTATTCTTACTTAAAAACGGTAAAAAGAAAACATCAACATAGCATCAAATAATGACTTTTTTTGGAATTGTTTTTAAAAAACATCACATCGTTCTCCATCCTCCAGAGTCCAGATCAACCAGCAAATGGAAAACAATAACTTCAATGAGATCTTTCTTGCTCCTCGAAAGCCTATTAAAATATAGCAATCATATTTTTTGAACAGCTGAATGATTTTATCAAAACTAGCAAATGCTAGATAACCCAGATACTTATCAATACATACACCATACTCTAAAATAGACTTTTACATGTTTACGTTGAAAGAGACCCATGAATCCTATTCTGGAAGTTTTTTTTTTTTTTTTGATCGGTTTTTGATCCAAAGAAAACATATTATCTTCACCACGATCATGATTGTTATACAGAAGGTATATTCCTATTATGTAACATTTCATTCCTTTGTTTTCATAAGCATCAAATAGTGACAAAAACGACTGCCTGAATGAGCTTCTTTCTATGTTCCCCAATATTAACTGTGTTTTTGTAATACATCAAGCTTCTTTCTATGTTCCCCAAATTGTGGACGTTCTTTCAAGATTGGCTCTATATATTAGTATTAGTAATTTAGTAATATACAATATATATGGACACCCCTTCTTAAATGTAGCCATCAATATAACAAATATACCCAAAAAAACAAAAATTAATATACAATATTTCATTTTTTTTTTAAAATAAATTTAGGCTTAACTAGGGGTGTCAATTGTGATGGGTTGACGGCTTATTAGTTGGTGGGTTGAATTGTCCAACCTGAACACAACCCATATTTTTTCGTATAAAAAACATCAACTTGAATAGTTCATGTAATCCAAACACAATCGGTTTAGCTGACTTATCTATACGTGCCAAATGGGTTGGTGGGTTGACGTGTAAAATAAACTAGTATAAGTGTTAATTAGATTGATGGGATCTAAAAGGTGGATTAATGGTTTGACCTACTTAGCTAAACGGCTTAAATAGATCAATATGAAAACAATGGGCAAAGCTTTATTAGGGCCGGGGCCATCACCCCCCCCCCCCCCCTCCCTCCCCTTTTTCCATAAGTAGTGTTAACTTTCGGCTTAGCGGTTAAGTTTAATATATGTATTGAGTTCGTCCCCATAAAAAAATTTTACTTTTGCCCTCCGCTCTACGAATAAACTAGTCAAGCTCCGCCGTTGATGAAAACAACCCGTTAATAAGACAAATCACCCTTCACACTACCCATTTTAAAAATGGGTTACCAACCAAAAATATGTTTTTTTTCATGTTGGTTTATATCATGTTTCGAGTCGTACAAAATTGCCAACCCTAGACTAAACAATTGATTTTCAACTAATAATTAAGCAATAGACGCCAATCATTTTAGAATGTATACTATGATTAGCAAAACCATATATTTACAAGTAATATATAGGGCATTAGGGCGGTTCTAACGGCTACTCAAATCTCAAGTGATTAGCTAGTTTTTTATGGCCCAAACTATAGCACATTAGGTCTTTTTTAGTATATATATTTTTTTGCTTTCTTAATTATCCATCCAGATCCTAAAGTATTTTAGAAAGTATTCTCGAATCAAGCACTGGATGGATCATGGATGCAATAAATTAGATGAATCAAAAGGTATAGCGAATGATTAGTTTAAGTGGGATTAAACATTGATAGTGGGGAGGCAGTTATATAACTACCTTTTGTATCCATTTAAACAAAAGGTCCATGTGATACGGTTTAAGCAGTTTTCAACGAAGGTTTATAGTGGTTAAGGTGGATGTTTGCTAAATGATCTTGCATACACTACTTTACTTGTTGTTGATTGAATATGAATTATGGACTTTATTTCTCGGCAATCAATCAAGAACGCGTTTTTATGTTGTAATAAAAGTTATAATATGCGTGTTGTTACTTTTGTCTTATGCCCTCTTCTTTTGAGAAACTTTACAACAGGCATAATTTCCTTTTAGGAAAAGAATCATGCAAAGCCCTTTGATTGCGCTATTTAATCCACCATCACTTAATTATTCTATTCTTATGTTCTTTTATAAATTGACTATCTTGATATTCTTCTTTTCTTTCCCCTAGACATTGATTTGGTATGATGAGAAGTTGAATTTGAGGGTAAAGCATGAATTTACACAATCATTTTCCTTTAGCTTTTCGCAACCCACATTGCATTTTTAATGTTATCCTTTTGTTTTCAAAGGGTTTCAGAAAGTGATCAACTCCATCACATTTCTCTTTTTGTTTTTTTCACTGATGAGATTAAGACATAGGAAATGCATACCTTCATGTTCTTCCAATCCCAGAGTAGTCCCCTCTTTCTGTCTCTCTTTATGTTTTTTGTTACATTTCGTGAAATACGATTGCTTTGGTTGCATGAACCTCAAACATACAGTTTATAAACTCCACACATTTTGACATTTTGATATCTATGTAAATCTTTAACTTTTAAAACACCTGAGTAATATTTGATAATGCATTACATATGCAAAATTCAGATGATTGATTCACACTGTTTGAAATCAGTCAATGCAGTTCTTACTAAAACTTTTTTGCTTCCAAGTATGCACTCAATTTTCTAGTTTTCATTCATATATTGTCAAAAACAATAACATGAGAACATGACCCTATTTTCAATCTTCATGTTCAATGCCACTCAATTGTGCACTAAATTAACATTCGTGCATTTGTTTTTTTTATTTCAAAATCAGGTTGATGAGGATGAGTATCCTTGGACACACAACAAGAGCAACATTTTGGCATGGTTACATAAGTCTTTTACCAGAAAATCAGAATTAGCTCAATGTATTGGTGAGTGAATGCTATTTTACACTTTACTCCTATCCCCATATTACTGTTTGTTTTCTTGAATTATGTTTGTGTAATGTTGTTGGATTTAGCTACTGCTATGGTTGGTCCACAAACATGGATTCGAGGAATCTTTAATCGTACAGGCTCCAAGAGTTCTGGAAGTAATAAAGACATTAATTTTAACTTCAACCCTGTTCAGGTTCGTTCCGCGTGTGTGCTTTGAGCTAGATTCACTATTTACATTAGTAAAGATTACATTGGAAACTACTGTATTCAATTATTTACAGGAAGCAAGATATCAGAGGCTTCGTGAACGTGCCAATGTGCCTTATGATGAGACTTGTGTAGAGCATCAGGTATTTACATTTCATTTTATCATATTTGATAAAATCAAGTAGTTAAATTTGGTCATTATGCTGGTTTATTAATGCCACATGCATGTTGTTATATTTGTTCTTTTGAGATCACTTGTTGGTTTGATGCAATTGCTTGTTCTATTAACAGAAAGCACTTATAGAATTGTGGAATTTAGCATATCCAAATGTTACTCTTAAAGGATTGGTCTCTGATCAATGGAAAGAAATGGGGTGGCAAGGAGTTAATCCATCTACTGACTTTAGGTACCCTGTATGTGTGTGCGCGTACGTGTGCATGTATATAATTATATATCATAAATGATCATTTTCTGATTAAAAGTTTTCTGATGTAGGGGTGGTGGTTTTCTTTCACTTGAGAATTTGCTGTTTTTTGCAAAAACATTTCCTGTATGTCCTGTTTAATCATCTTTCTGTTTGCAAGTTTAAGATATTATTCATGATTCATCAAATACTAATAAGAAAAACCAAGAAAGTTACTGATTAATTAAATTTCAAAATCAAGAACGCTTTTCGTAGGTTACTACTGAAACAACCTGGACAACGCGCGACATGGGAATATCCATTTGCTGTTGCTGGAATAAACATTTCATTTATGTTGACTGAAATGTTGGAACTATATCTTGGTATGAAAACCAAATGCATCTTGTATAAGATTTATTGATCTCAAATCACCAAAGTTATGATTTCATTGGGGAGACAATGATGAATTGTATTTTGCAGTTAAACCTAGATGTCAACACTGCATCAATTTTGTAAAGCTATTGGGAGGTAAGTATATAGTATTGCATCCTTCTACATTCACCTATCTACATTTGACAATATAGTAATAGATTCATATTCTTATGAACGATTTATTGCAGAGGATGAAGAAGCATTTGATGTTCTTTACTGTATAGCTTTTGTAATGATGGATGCTCAATGGCTCGCGTTGCGCGCATCATATATGGAGTTCAAAGTAACACCTCTCTCTATATATACACATACATGTAGACACACACACACACAGTGGTAAACTAACTCTTGGGGCCAATTGTTACTTAACAAACACCAGGAAGTTTTACAAGTTACACGCGCACAACTGGAGAGAGAGCTTGCACTTGAAGACATCTATAGAATACGCGATTTGCCTGCTTTTAACCTTCTGTACAGTTAGTAGCATTGACTTGAATGGTTGTATAGTTAGATATAATATTCATTTCCTTTCAATCCCATTTCTGAGTATGCTAGTGATGACCTTACAGAGCCTTAGCCAAGCCAGTATGATGCCCGAACGCATTTGGGCTCATGAAAAAATAGGTTAGGTTCGGTCGTTTGCTGCAGTTTTTTACTTAAAACTTGATGCAGAGGCTCAATCAACTATTAGCTGCTATTTAACTGTTACTTTTACATGTGACTGCTTGTAATTTTTTCTTGGTACAAAACTAAATATAAAGCATGATAATTTAATATTTAAATCATCAAGAAACTCTGATCATCATCAATATAATTGTAAGAACAGCAAGAAAACCGAAAACAAAATCTTGCTCCGTATGTAACATTAGATGGAAAGAACATGGGGTACATGAAACATGGGCTTAAGGGACAGGGTAAGATTTGTTTTTACACATGCACTTGTAAGCCATGGGACATGTTTCAGCCTCTGCAATGGATGCACATATGAAGCTAACCATGACCAGTCTGCATGGGGAACACGAGCCGCAGGCGTGAGTACAGTCTGGTAGCCTTGATCCAGGCACTTGAACCGTGTCCGCCACTCTTTGCCTCCCTGGTCCCACACCTTTGGCTCCATGGTGGTTTGGTGTCACTTGATTAGGATGGTGATGCCCATGACCTATTCACATCACATTAATCAAGCATAATTAGAATAGAACCAAAGATACTAATGTTAGTGAACAAGTTAACATGCACAATTGAATTAGTGCACTTGGTACCGTACGTGAATGTTGCAAGCCGATACGCCTTGTGGAGACATGAGGAGGAAGAGGAAGAAGAAGAAGCAACGAGAGAAACACGATATTGCACAACGAGCGATTCATGTTTGTGATCATCCAAAAAATCGGTGTATATCGAATGAAGTGTGTATTGTGAGATGAAGAAATAAAGGGGCTGATTTATATGAAAGTAAAAGAAAGAAAAGTGGTATTGAAGCAAGTCACAAGAGAGAGGAAGAGGGTCACATGAAAGAGGATGAATCACAGGGGTTGAGCATGGTGTAATCAAATGGTTTATAATTTGCTTCATTCACACTTTTATGGTCCTGAAATTTACTTAGATAAATTGCTTCTTGTGACACTTGTGTAGAGTGCCCAAAACATTAAATGCTAGTAGCCTTGTTATTTTAAAGATTTACATAAATGTAACAAGTATATATGTGTATTAGAATTGGACCACAAAATGATTGGCTAAATATTTATTTTAGTAGATAATTGGACCTTGACAACTCAACAAAAAAGGGAACTTAATGGTGTCACATTTTTGTAACAAGGTACGATATTAAATACGGTTTGTACAACAAGGTAAATGTGAAAACTAGCAACGTAGAAATGAACTAGAAACAAAGGGTGGGTGTTGTTTTGCATGAAGAGACTTGAATGCAACTCTACAAATCGGAATTGAAGGAGTGCATGAATGGTTTGAAAGCAACCAAGCAAATAGATGGTTCACTTTTATTTCAATTTTTTCTTTCTAAGTTTGGATGTCAAATACAGGGATAACCAATTTAATATCAAATATTGACTAGTAGCTAGATCAATAAAAATGTGACTTTGTCCTCGTAGGATGATATCTATGTTTTTAAGGTATTCTATAAAATTTGCCTTAGTTTTACTATAATGAACTAATAGTAGAATGAAATAAATCAATAATAGCTGGCGTATTATCTAAAAGGTGTATTATATAATCTAGTCCATTATTTAACTATTTAATTAATAATAAAAAATACCTTACCAAAATTTAAATATGAGTTTTTCGCTTATATGTTTCTTTTACTTTGTGAGTCACCTCTTCCTTGTCGTACGTCGTTTAGAAAATCATTTTCCATTTCTTTATATTTTATACTAGATTTAGTAAACCCGTGTATTACAGGGTTGAATAAATAAAATATTTAATAGAATAAAAATTATTAATTATAAAACGATATACTAGGAAATGATATGATTGGAATTACATCTTAGTAATAACTATAAGTAATAAAATAATAATATGATCTTTTTAAATTTTTTATTTTTTTCAAAGATAAAGTAAACATTTTGTTTCAAAATAACGTTTTAAAAGATTTTCATTTTGAAAAATTAACTTACTATAGCTTCCTAGGTTAATTGTTTTTTTATAAAAAATATTAATTTAAAAAACAAATTTTAAATTATTACGTTAAAATAGTTTTATTTTTAGAAAAAATTCTTTTATATAAAACTATTTTTATAGAAATAACATTAATAAGAAGATCTATTTCTTAATTTAGAAAAAACTAATTATAATGTAAAAATGAATAAATAATATTATTAGTAATTAATGTAGTTATTTAATAGGAGAGAGAAGCGGAAAAAGTTTGATAAGAATGAATGTAGTGCTGCCACGTGGCATCACTATTTACCCTTTTATTATAGTAGTAAGATAAGATTGTTAAGGCACGACTAATGCTATCATCGCTTTCGATCATCAAGTGTCATCAAACTGTTGGCGACAACCCCTACATTATTGTGCATACGATGTGTTATTTATCGATCTTTTGATTAGAAAAATAGTAAAAATCAGTTTTTTTACACAATAGAAAACAATATATTTTTTTAATTTTAGACATATATAAATGTACTTGCGGTTAATATAAAATTATAAATAATATTTACTGGGTTTATATTATACTATGTGAAGGCTTCATAACAAACAATCCTCGTCTAAAACAAAGTTAGGTTTAATGAGACATTAATTCTTAAGTTTCAAGCTTTTAAAATTGCTAATTTCTACCAAAGTCAAGGTTTTTAAAAAAATATGGGTTTAAATTCTTATAACTACAAGATTATAAGTGGAATTATGTGAATTACTGTTAAAAAACCATTTAATATTTAATTATTCAACTAGTGTAATAAATAGAGTAATAATCTAGTATCTAATATAAACTTAAATGTAAAATCTTGTTTAAGAATAGTTTTTGTCAACATCAAAGAATAGTCGCAGTGCATGGTACGAATGTGTTATTATGTTGTACTGTACAATATAACAATGAATTCTTGATTTACTTATCTATATGCTTATGCCACGATAATTAATTTCGAAGGTAACTATGTGAAAATGAAATTATGAAAGTTTTAAAATTAAATCAAACAGTAATAATATTTTATTTCAATAACACCCTTTCTGTTTTGTGTTAGTAATATATAAGGGTGGAAGGGGTATTATTAATGTTTTTTAAAACCAGATCGGATGTCAAACCGGTAACATTATTGATACACTGGTCAGATTAATCAAACTGAATTAAAAAACCGGTTAACGTTATAAATAATTTATAATTACAATCAATTAAATTTTAAAAGACGGAAACATAAGCCCATTTAGTTATTATAATAATTATTGGGCCATAAAGAAAACGTCAGGCCTTTAACCCCCACTTAGGTTTTAATGTTTTAATATGGACCATGACTTCAGACTTCACCAAGATTAGGATTTGACATACCCGCATAAGCCCCCACCACCCTAAAAGCTAAATAGGAGTTATAAAATGGATCCGGATATATTGGGTGTATAAAGGGATGTCATATGAATTGTTTTATTAAAAATTGTTAAATTATATTATAAGTGATATATCGTGTGAACAAATATATCCATCTTTATACTATAATAAAAGAGTAACTTGTAGTGACACATGTCATCACCATATTCATTATCACCAACATTTTTCCGTTTCTCTCTCCTGTTAAATAATTACCTTAATTAATAATTATATTATTTAACTTTTTTTAAAATAAAATTAGTTTTTTAATCAATTTAAAAAAAGATCTTGTTAATGTTATTTCTAAAATATAATTTTTATAAAATAAGAAATTTTTATAAAACATCAAACTTTTTAAAATTAATGTTTTTAAAAAGTAATTTTTTTATAAACAAAAAATAATTAAAATTAAAAATTATAATAAATTTTTTTAAAAAAATATTTTTTTTAATACGGTTTGTTTTAAAAAAAATATTTTATTTTTTTGGAAAAATATATCATTTTATACTTAATAAATTTTTATTATATTTAATATTTTATTTGTTCAACCCGTGTAATACACGGGTTTACTAAAACTAGTAAGTATCATATATGAGGAAAATACTCTTGATTTTTCTTGAAGCTATCATACGGTCACAATGATCTAACTAATGGGAACAAGGATCAGGTCCCAAAATACATTTCATACTACGGACAAGAAAAAAAAAACTTCAAAGAGGAATATCTATAGTATATGATAAACTAGCTTAAAGCTCGTGTATTACACGAGTTGAATCAAAATATCTAAATTAAATAGTTAGAAAGAATAGATAATTATAAAATATCAATCGACTTTAGTAGTGATAAGATTTTATAGAATTTTAAAAATATATGATTTAACAATTTAATTGATAATGATAAAAGTTTTAAACAAATTATTAATTTAGTTACTTCAAATAACTGAGTTGCTTAAATTAAAAATTCAATATAGTTTTTTAAAATAGAGTAAAAAGTAGTGAAACTATTAATTTATTATCTAAAGTTAGGTAATTAGTTTCGGCGTAAAAATAATGATGAAAATGACGTGAAATTATTTTTTACTTTTTTATTATATAGTATAGATGCATGTTTAAAGATAACACGAGATGCTTTTTGGTGCAATCTAAATGTTTTTTTTCTCGCGTCTCTCTTATATTAAATTACTATATTTAGTAATTCGTGTATTACACGGGTTGAATAAATAAAATAAAATTTTATTAATTGTAAAATAATATTTTAAAATAAGATACAATTGAAATTACATATGAAAAATACTATAGGTAATAAACAATGATACCAATTTTTTAAACTTTTGTTTTTAAAAATTTTTGTTTTTTCAAAAAATAAATTAAACATTTTATCTCAAAACAAATGTCACTTTCAAAATTTACTTACTATAACTTCTAATTTTAACTATTTTTTGTTTATAAAAATTTTACTTTATAAAACACTAATTTTAAAATATTTTATATTTTTAAAAATCTTGATGTCTTAGAAATATTTCTTTTTATAATTTTTTTTATAAATAACATTAATAAAAACATCTCTTTCTTTATTTATTAAAAAACTATTATCAATATAAAAAAATTAAATAAATATATTATTAATTAATGTAATAATATAAGAGGAGAGAGAAGGGGAAAATTTTGATAAAAAGATTTATGACGTTGTCACGTGTCATCCGTAATTACCTTTTTATTAGGGTAGTAAGATAAGATAAGATTACATTTTTAATTAGTTAAATAAAACAACTAAATATTTAAAATGTGAATATTATTATTCTAATAATTTGTTATGGCTTACTTAAAATATATTACTTAAAATATAAATGCGGATATTATTATTCTAATAACTTATTACGGCTTACTTAAAATATATCATATAAAATATATCACATCTTAAAATGTAACTTTTATATAAGATTTTATTTATATCATATCTTAAAATAAAATTTTATAATTCTTAAAAAATATTCATTATTATTTATTATTTTATATTTTACCAATTATTGATAACATCTAATATACAAAATATTTATAAAAACTAATGATTTTAACAAGTTAAATTTATTTCATCCATTTATTACATGGGTTCTAACCTAGTTAGAATTAGAATTATATAATGGAAACATAAACTATATGTAACTTTTTATCTAAATATTAAAGTTCTTTTTATTCTTATTACTAGGTTAGTCCCCGTGTAATACACGGATTGAATAAATAAAATATTAAATAATTATTAAGAAAACTGATTTTTTTTTAAAAAAATTCATTGTATTCTATATTTTATAAAATTTTTGTTTTTAAAAAGTGTTTTTTAAATAAAAAATAGGTTTTTAATTTATTAAATTATGAATTTTTTAATTTGAAAAAGGTATGAGTAATATTATTAGTATTCAATATAATTATTAATAATATAGAGAAATAAGAAAGTAAGTATAATGAGGTTTACAATTGCTCCACGCTTATTTTAGTTTTTTATAGATAGATAGATAGGCTAAAAACCCATTAAATAAACGAATTAAATTTTAATGTAAAATATATATGTAAAATAAACACAAATAGTTACAGTATAATATTTTAATATAAAATATAATTAAAATTATATATACGTAATAGTTCAAAAATTAAAATTAAAAAAATTATATTATTTTTTAACTCTCTTATCTAAATAGTTATATTTTTAAACATTCGTTTTAAGATTTTTTATAAAAAATATTATTTTTATTAAAATCTTGTTTTAAAAAATTTCTGGTTTGTAATTATTCTAGTTGTTTTAATAAGACTGTTTTAAAATATTTCACATGTTTATAATTTTTTTCAAAAACAGAATGATTTAAAATATTTTGTTTAAAAGATGTTTAGTATTTTAAAAAATTTCATATTATATAAAACTTTAGCTTTTTGTTATTTAGATTTTAATTAAAAGATGAAAAGATAGTTTGATTTTAAAAAACTTTAGATAAGAGAGATAAATATAGCAATCAATAAAATTCATTTTTAATAAAAGAGAAAAATTTGTATGAGTATTTAAATTACTATAATACCCTTTTGGGGGGAAAATTGATGTGTGAATGTCTAGAAAAATGACAAATGACAAAAAAATAACTTAAAAAATGACAAGTGGCAAAAAAAAACTTGTTTTATTAGATGTTATAAATTATTTATGAGGCTTTTAGAAGAATAATAATATATTTTTTAATCTTTGACGCCCTTCAAAATAGATGTCCACTTCAAAAACTGCTACAAAATAAACATCAAATCAAAACATTTTTATTGATAAATTTAAATTTTATAGTTAATGTCATATTTTGAAAACCGTAAGATAAGATTTAAATGAGAAAGCTAAATATATGCGTAAATTGATAGAGTTCACAAATTGCACGTTTTACAACTAAAAAAGGAATCGAATAAAATGCTAAAAATTACGGGAAAATGAATGAACAAAATCAACAGGATCATATATTAGCAAAAAAGATAAAGAAAACCTGAAACAATAACAAAAGAGAAGTTCAATTCTAACAAATTCGCATGTAATCAAGCAAATAAGTAAAAGATCAATGCACCAATAAAGATTGTCAAATATCTTTGACATAACTTGAATACTAAATATGTCTCAAGCTATAGTTCAAGAAATGCAACTCTAACTTTCAAGCTTTCACCTCCATTTTAACACTCTCAACAAGAATGATCTTCATTCTAGAAAGCAGTTCTTGCATCTGTTCTCTTGAATGTAGCGGCGCAGGGTAAACACAAGCGCAGTCCAACTGTCCATCTCGCACAGTATCAAAAAGGCCAATGGATGGACCTATTCCATGAGCCGAGGCACACCCGATATAGTCATCTAGTCCAATTTCACGTTCAATGTCACTAGTATTCTCAATGATGGGATCCTCAAAGGCGCTCACCAATGAAGTTCTCAAGGAAGATGAAGGCGTTAGACTCGGGTTGTCAATGGCTTTAGACATGAGAAAGTTCAAGTCAGCCATGTCCGAGAAATGTTTATTGTTGTTCTTTGAGCTTTCAAAAGTTTTGTAGACCTTAGTTGCCAAGTCCCATAGGGTTTCTTCTCCTTTTACTTCTTGACTCGTTGAGATGGCGGAGTGGTAAAATCCTGAAAGATATGAAGCAATGCATAAAAGTAAAAATTAACCATATTTTCCCATGACGTCACTGCTATATATTAATATTAAAGATACACAAATGTTGATTTGATTGAGTTTCGATCAATTTAAAAGGTTAGGCTATATACATAATCTCTATTACTTGTTATACTCTTCTTTCTAGAAAGCAGTTTTAAAATTTTTCATATTTTATATTGGAAAAAATATAGTTTTGGAAAAATGTTTATTCTTTTTTTTAAGAAAAAGTTCAAAAACAATTTTTGTATAACAATATCAAAATACTAAAAAAATTCTACAAAAATTTAATATAAATCTTTTTGAAGTTAGGAAAAAAAACTTTCAATAAAAAAATTAAAATATCTTTTAGAATTGAAAGTAGACTTAAATGAACCGAATTTAACCCACTAAACCATTTTATTCCATTCAGTAATCCAATTAAACCTAGTAAACCGTTAATTTTTCGGTTTATACGGATAACTGAACCGTATAAGCAAAATTTCATATACCTGTTAACCGAATTCACTATTTAATTTGATTTTTTTTTGTTACGAATACATTTCGGTTATTTTCTGTTTTTTGCTTTTTTTTTTTGAACATCCGTAATTACTACAAATAAAAACACTAAAAGACAAAAAAAGGCTAAAAGAAATAATAAATAGATAAAACTTAAAAGTTTTTAGTTTAACATATTAAAGAGTTGAGTGATATGGTAGATAAAAAACATAAAAGAAAAAGTAACTATTTTAAAAAGTTAAAAAGATGAGTATAACATGTAAAATTAGTTTAGAGAGGAGTATGTATATCATCATGCTTTTTAAAATGCCGCTTATACAATCGTATAAATGGTTTGGACTTGTATACGTCCATTTGATCTTGTATGTGCCCATATATGAATTTTTATACTCTCGTATAATAAGAGTGTACACCGAATAAAAACAAAGGTGAGGGTACCTTTAGTCATTTAGCACAACCTTTTTCTCATTAATTTCTAAATTACGCAACATTATAGCATCACGTACTAATAGAAAATAAGGTTAATGCAATGTTGTAGAAGTAACTTTTCAAACAAGTTACATTTTTCTAACAAACAGGTTCCATTTAATAACAAAAAAATTAAAATATCTAGAAAAATTGCTTTAGATCTAATAATGCAACTTGTGGTAACAATGTTTTAGGCGTAATATATACAACATTTTCAATGTCTATGCAACTTTTACAAAGGATGATGTAATATATTGTATTAGTTTTATTTTGTTATATCACATACTGAGAACCATAAAAATCAAACTAAACCTTGTAATATCAATAATAAAATGATAAATTGGATTTTAATAATATAAACTATCACTTATTGGCCGGTGATAATTCATATTATAAGTTTGGTCAATAATAATTTTAACTTTCATTTTTGTTGCAAAAAACAATCCTAGTAACATAATTATTCATTTGTTTACAGTTTATTTTCAATTCATTTTGCTCGCGATGGTATCGGTGATTGTTAATGAAATAGGGAGACATATAATTAAATGAAATAAAAATTAGTGAAAATCAAGTGTAAATCAATAAAAATTATACTAGTAGAATTGTCATTGGTAACAAAACTAAAAGTTAAATTATTATCGGGTAATTTGATAGTATGAATTATTATCGGCTAATAGATTATAATTTGAATTATTAAAATCCAATTTACCTTAAAAAGTTTGAAAGTTTTTCTTTGTATCGAAGTAAGTTAACTAAAAGCAATTCAACGAGAATTTATGTCCAACAACTCAACGAGAATTTGTCTCTCATTCAATGAAAGGTTTTCTTTGTATTGAAGTCAATTCATTAAAAGCAAGCACATGGTGCTCGTACGATGTTTGGCAATATAAGTTGGATGTATTTATTGAAAAACTTTCATGTGTCACTGTTAATGGGTATTGTAATAATTAAAGTTTATTACGAGATTAATTTGAATTATAGATGACTTAAGTCCTAATCTCGAAATTCCTTTGCAAATTCCTTTGCATAATGTATGTATAACTTACATCTCTTTGATTTGATTTCCTACAAATTTATTTATGCATCAACTTGTTGTTTAAACACTACACATTTGACATGATACGTTTGTTAAAATGTTTTTCTAAAAATCAACATACCAAATTCATGGGCGGATAGAGATGGTTGGAGATATGGGCGACAATCATTTAAGAAGACCACCCCATACTTCTTCCGATGGTTGTTACTAGGGCGACGCTTGGAGAAATAGGCGGCGAGTAGTGTGGCAGCAACCAAAGCTCCACACAATTTAATTCCTCTTAACTTGCATCCCTGCCAAATTAGTTAAATGGTCAAATATATCAAGTTAGACAGTGATATAAATTTTGGGCAGAAAAGACACTCATGAGACAACGTTAAAAATAGATTTGGAAAAAAAACCAAGTTACTCATTTGAATTAGAGTTAGATAAGTGTGGAATGCCTACGTGAAGAAGAGAGAGGTGAATGAGTGAGATCATTCTCATAACCACTCCCTCCCTCCCTCAGTCCCATCTTATATATATACATGGTAATTTCAACCAACAGATTCTCCAACTACATGGCTTGACATGTGCCACAAACTAATTTTTCTCCAACTAAATGGCTTGACATATGCCACAAACTAATTTTCATATGTCAGATCATGCTACAATTCATTACTTCTATCATGTGATAACATTGTCCCTAGTTAACCATAACGAAACGGGCAAATCATAACGTTGGGTGTGAGTTAAGCACCTCAAGCCCGCATTCCTTCTAACATTTGCGGGATCAACTAGTTCATATTCATCTTTCTCGAGCTCGGAGCTTCAGCCTAACAATACTGTAATATTAATTAGTATTCAAACTTATTACTTTCGTTAACTTTTATGTAACATTAACGGAAAAGTTAGCATGCTAATAGTCATGGCCGGCCCAAGGGAGAAGCTAAAGCCAGTTGAAAGTCCACTCGTCTTGGGCCGCCCCTAAATCCTCAACACCATCCTTGTTAAGAGTGTTTCTAGATATATAAAACAGTTGAAAGTCCACTTGCTAAAGCCCAATATATTATTATGATGAGGAAACTCAAAACTCGAAAGGAAGTGTAGTAGTACTAGCTATTAAAGCCCGAGAGTCACCCCCACCCTTGTATAGTCAGTATACTAGGGAAAGAAATGGCAGCAACCATAAACCTCTTAGCCTAAACCATACCTAGGTGTACAAAAGTAAACCCATGCTCTGATCGAATCCCAAGGGGGAAATTACTTGGCCCAAATGTCTACTATTTGCAACCATGAGTTCCCGCGATCATAGATAGAAATTACTTATTGGCTTAGTACACTCTATTCAAAATACTTTTTTGGTGATGAGTTGTTTTAGCAATGAAATGAGCGAAGACTTAAGCGACAGGATAACTATCGAAAAATTAGTCATCGTCCCACTTTCGTCCCTCATGAAAAAAAATTTTGGGTTCGTCACTGTATATAGTTGCAAAAAGTAGCCAAAAACCATCTAGATATAGATCACTAATGCCTAGTTTTGCACTAGTAGGTGGTTACTAGGTATCTAAAGTTGGTTTTAATTAACCAACATTCACCAACTTAACCACTTAGAGGAGCAGCTTCATTATGAATAAATGCTTGTTACATTTTTTAGGGGTGTACCTTTTTACCTATGTATCTTTTATATTTTGCATTTTTTACTCTAGTTACAATCGTTATATTCCTGTTCCCTGAAAAACAAAAAATAATTAACACTAGATAGATTAAAAGCCTTAATGACGCTGTTTTTACATGAATGGTGGTTGCAATTTTAATGAAATGATCAGTAATGGCTCATCAATACATACTTCAATACATTTTATAAACAAGGACATTTATAAGTTAGGCATTTGAAGTAACGATAGTAACTAATCAGGATATATATTTATTATATTCATTAATATTTAGGAAGGTGAGTTCCCTTTGTACACATGGTAGCTATGATGTACTCTTGCGATGTGGATGTTGTATTTAATATGATGACAAGATGTTATATTTAGATGCTTTATCATTATATTTTATGTTGTTTTGGTAAATAAAATACTTCACAATCTCATACATTAGAAAATGTTGTTCCACGAATATTTTCAGGGGCGGAACTAGTGGAGGATCAGGAGATTTGATAATTATTTGGTTTTTCCTATGTTAGAGCAGCTCGAGTTTTATAAAAAAACATAATTAGCTTGTAGATCGATGGCATAAACACAAAACATCTAAAGCCTTTGCTTTGTGCCCCCGGCCGGTTCATATAGAGCCCCAAATTCTTTCAAAAACAGATTTATATATGTGGATGGAGCTCATATATTTGGACTTTAATTTAATAATATACATCTAAAAAAGTTGAATCAAAAAATAATAATCCTTTTAGATTATTGATTTTGACGTCTAGTCCTTATAAAAGATAAAAGTTTATAGTGTAAACTTTAGAAAGGATCTTCAACTTTTTCGTTGTTTAAGGCTCAGAAACATATTTATAAGTTTTATGAGGTATAACTTACAGCCAAAAGCATATGAGTTTCTTGTCTGCTCATCTTCAGCCTCGCGACCTCCGAACGCCTAGGCGATTTCGCATCCTTAAACTTCAAGTTCGTGAGCGTAAGCGAGTTAACCGAGTACGCCACCATGTCCTTCCCATGAGCCCAAAGCGTCTTCTTAGCCTTCCCAACAGGAACAAGTTCCTCTATCCCAACATTACCCTTCTCCTTATACCCCCCACCCCCCTCCCCCATCGCTTCCTTCAACTCCTTAAGCAATGAAACCGCTGTCGTGCGGTCACATATCCCCGCGTGTAGCCTCAACACCAGCACCCATTTCTCATCAGGCAAAGTATACACATTAGCAAACCACAAGTGCACCCCTCCCATGCACGATGAACCGCTAACATCACACCACTCGTTGATATTTAGCTCATGCTCTAGGATCACATGTAAAGGTGAGAGTGATGCATTGGACCCGCGGCTCGTTAGGGTGCGTAGGAGTTCGGATGTTTTCGATAGGTTCATGATGTTGAGCCGGAGGTGAGGGATAGGAGGGTTGATGATGAAAGAAGTTGAGCCTGTTGAGGTGTTTTTGTGTAGCATGGAGTTGAGGGTAGGATGGTCATTTTGGAGCTTATGTAGGGCTTTCTTGAAGAGTGTAACATTGGGTTCCTTTGATACTTGAAGTGCTAATGCTGTTATCCCTGTGCCACCAGCAACTGCTTTGCACCAGTTTTGCTCTGTGCCCCCTAAAAATCTTGTTTGGGTATCACTCATTTTGATGGTTTAGTGTGTGTGTGTGTGTGAATATATTGATATCTATAGAAAGGTTGGGGAGCCAAATTGAAGGAAGTGTGTGAGGAAGTAAGCTAAGAGTGAAGGATACTTATAGGAAGTCATGTTGAACCAAATATCAGGAGTTAGGTTAAATCTTAAATGATATTAACTAATGTTTTGAACTACTTCTCTATCTTATCACAAGATGTGGGCCAAGGGTATATCATGTGTTTAGTTAGTTATAGTACTCTTTATATCTTTTTGGGAGGAGGTATCTCTTTCTTTGGCTCCCTCTCATCTTTAGCACTCTTTTTTATTCATGTACATATTTTTGTGGTTTTCTTACCTTCTTCTCCCTATCTTTTCATAAACCATGAAAATATTTAGAGGAGACATCGTTTATTCCCGTGTGGTTTGATACAAAAAAAAAGGGTTTTCTTTTTTCTAAGTGTTATAAAATTTTGATTTCACTCCCGTACTTAAAAATATATCCTAATCAGCTAGTCAGTCTAACGCAATCCAGTACGTTCAACTGTTAGTTAAGAATCATGTGCCCCTCGCAGGGCATTTTTGTTTTTTTTACCTTTAACACATCACATAACTCCAAAAAACCATTCATCTCCTACATCGTTTCAAAATTCTCACATTTGATTTATACTTCACCAAAAAAAACTCTCTGACCTTCTCCCAACACAATCGAAGTCCCACCATCAAACAAATCAAAGCGATCACATTGGAAGCTGCTGTGGTAGGCAGGCTTTGGTACATCCTACTTCTTAGCACTCTTTATCATCCGGTATTCAAGTTAATTAAATAAAGCTAATACAATTAAATAAAAAATATTAAAAATAAATGAAAAGTACTAAAATTTAAAAAAGACTAAATCTTATGAAAATAAAAAAAAATTACAATACATAATATTGTGTTTAATAAAAATAAATAAAATATAACGTTTGATGCCCCTCCCCTTGCAATAAAAATAAATAAAATATAACGTTTTATGCCCCCCCCCCCCCCCCCCCCCCCCCCCCCTCGCGGCCCTCCTATAATACTTCTCCCATAATCATAGAATGTATGTAGGTGAAAAATGCTTACAACGCTAAGATATATTTTATTTTAAAATTTATATTAGAGTATCAGAAAATAATTAAAGGAGTATACATATCTCGTATTTACAGTTTGTAGGTAATGTGTTTACTTTGCAGGCTCGGGACAAATGATACATGGATGACTCTCTACAAGCCAACAAAACTTACCCTTTGACAAATAGTGCATGTAAATATATATGGGTTAATGAATTTAAATACTACTAATTATTGGGAATTAGCCGCTGCCACCCTCAAGTATTATTTTGACGAATATAACTCCAAAGTAAACACTTTGGTGTTTAACTGTTTGTATTATCCGCCGTTTGTCAAAACCCTAACAAATGTGCTGATTTATTTTGGTCATTGTGTCAAATAAATCAGCTCATTGTGTCATATACGTTCATTGTGTCATATATTTTATATCATTTGTTAGGGTTTTGACAAACGGCGGGTGATACAGACACTAAAATGTTTACTTGTGAGTTATATTCGTCAAAATGATACTTGGGGGTGACAGCGGCCAATTTCCAATAATTGAAAATATTTAAATCCATTAACCCAATATATATTAATCACATGCAATGTCTATTTATATATAGTTATAATAAATTTGAGAACGTAACAAAGAGGGTTATAATGGTATAAATTAGTTATTGACCAATGATCATTAATACTTACTGAAATACGTTCATAATAAAAATGAATGAACTTGAAAAAAGTAAACGAAAAAGCATGCAGAGCAGCAGATGTACTTCGTCGTTTAATGTTTCTGTAAGAGCATTCACATCCCGTTCTTTAAAAATGTGTGAGTAGAGTTTTTAAATTACATGGTATGGTTTTAGGTGGTTGTGAGTGAAGGAGAGAGAAAATATTACTGTTCATCTGTAAATTTAAAGATTTACTGTTCAACCCTTATAAGTTTTTTAATATTTTTGAAAGTGGTTGTGAATGTATGAGAAAGAAAAAATAATAATAAAGGTGTTAAAAATATTATTTAATTAAAAGAAAAAAAAATAGTTGTTTTTAATGTAAGTATAAGGATAAAAATAAAAAATAAAATGTAAAATGATATAAGTGGCCTAATATTAAGCTTTTGTTATCGGATGTTATATTTTGTAAATAATGATATTTTAAAATAATAGAAACTTTTTATTAGAACTAAGAAGATTATATGTTACATAAACCTGCTAAAAGGTTAGTCCCATGGCCCACAATGTACATAGTCCTGACAATCGGCCCCCTCAGACGGTCAGAGACTCGGACCTCATCAGTCATCACCTCAATCACTATACGTCAAATTTTAAGATTAAAAACTTAAAAACAATCAAACTAATAATTTGCTACTGATCAATTTAGTTGGATTTATTTAACAGAAAATTACCAAAATAAACATTTAATCAAATTAAATTACCAATATAACAATTGAAAAATAAACTTTCAAAAAGAATCAACCAATAAAAAGAGCCACGTGTCCATTACTCATTACATGGGCGAGAAAAATTCATAATGCCTCGTTGAAAAGGTGACTGGGCGAGGGATTTACATAATCCTTCGCTAACGTGTCCCTCGCTGACTGGACGAGAAATCAGTGGTTTTCCTCGCCCATAATTACCAAAATGTCACTCCTCGCTTAGAATTTTTATTTTTTTTAAAATTCAAAATTTTAAAAAAAGTATTTACGAAAAATTAAAAAATCATTAGTTTTATTAATTTTTTTATTTATTGTTTTTAAACACTTAAATGTGTTATTTAATGTAGTTTTCCCTTATATAATACAAGCTTTCCTCTTAACAAACTTATCAAATTTTAGTTTTTTACTTTATTCATTTTACTAGTTTAGAAATACATTTTTAACACGGGTTGAATTAAAGTATTAAATTAATAGTTAATATTTAAAAATTTTAAAATAAGTTTTTAATTAAGATATGATTCAGATTACGTATACTCAACTATTTTAAGTAATAACAATATTTTTTAAACTTTCATATTTAAAATAAAGTTTAAAAAAAATTTCTTTAAATAAATGCAGTTTTTTAAGTTTTCTAAAGATGAAAGTTTAAAAAATATAAGGAAAACCCACATTAAATAACAGTTTTAAGTGTTTAAAAAACAATAAATGAAAAAAAATTAATAAACCTAATGATTTTTTAATTTTTCGTAAATACTTTTTTTAAAATTTTGTATTTAAAAAAAAATAAAAATTCTAAGCGAGTAGTGACATTTTGGTAATTATGGACTAGGAAAACCACTGATTCCTCGCCCAGTCAGCGACGGATGGGACATGTCAGCGAGTAACCACTGAAATTCCGCCACGTCAGCGAGGGATTATGTAAATCCCTCGCCTAAATCCCTCGCCCAGTCACCTTTTCAGCGAGGGATTATGGATTTTCCTCGCCCACGTGGCGAGGAATGACACGTGGCTTATTTTTATTGGTCATTTCTTTTTGTAAATTTATTTTTTAATGGTTATATTGGTAATTTAATTTGGTCAAATGTTTATTTTGGTAATTTTCTCTTTATTTAAAATGTGTGTATAGTAAGAGTTAAGACACCCCAAAATTATAAATTAACACCCTAAATTTTTATACGGGTCGTATAGCCTCATATGCGTCGTATAGAGAGGGTCGTATAGCCATATACTGGGCGTATAACCCCTCTGCGAGCCCCCTGAATATTTTCTCGTAGTCAGTGTCGAAATTTGTTATACGCGTTGTATAGCCCTATATGTGTCGTATAGGGGTCGTATAGAGTCATATGTGGCATAGAGCTCTCTAACAGCCCTTGAATTTTCCTCGTTTTCAGTGTCTTCGACCCCTATACGCCGTGTATAGTGTCATACGAGACGTATAGGGGTGTGTCGATTTATAATGTGAGGTGTCTCTATATTAGGACCCTATTTAAATTTTATAAAAAATAACAATAATCATTGTAACATATTAGAAGAGGTGTGGTACACACTTATAAAAGACTAATCTCGTTAATAACACTGTTCGAACTAATGAGCCCCTGGATTAAGGGGATGTCACCAGTTTAATTGCAACTCACATAAAGGCCGCAGGTACAACCGGTGCCAGTTTAGCCCAATATAGCGGAACCACCACAAGTCTAGTTTCCGATTTAGTTGTCAGATGAGCCAGTTCTAGTTCAATATAAGCAATGTTAATTTTTAGACACTAGACAAAATTAAAGCAGGATTTCAGGCAAATTATACAATCAATTATAAGAACTAAAAAAAATAAATTGAAAGAGCACTATGATAAATTTGGATGTTATGATGATTCTTACAATGCAAAAAAAAATCCACACAGAGCATGAAACCCAATTTTGGGTTTGAGTCATTGAGAAGTTTTTTTTAACTCTCACACATTGAGGAGTTGTTCTTAACTCACACATATTAGAATTGCTCCTAGAAAAAAAAAAGTAGAGCAAAATAACTTTAAGAAAGTTATTATGGGCGTTAATCGTATGTCCAGAGCCAGAGACAATACTAGGAGGTAAAAAGTTAGTATTATCAAAAGATGGAATAATAGTTATATGAAATATTATTAATAGTACTTTTATTGTTTAGTACGGGAGTATACAATGACAACTTCTAGACACTCTTGTCCAATTGTGAGGCTGCCGTTGGACGTCCGGTGGCACTTTACTTCGACGGTTCTTCTATATAAGCGTTGGGTTTCTTAATAGGGATTTCTAGGTTAGTTTCGAAAGCTTTAATTAAGTTCTACTATAGTTGGGGCACAACAAACTACCATTCATTATGATTGCGACTTTATTTACCCAGTTCCCCTCACGACCAAAAGTTAGAGCCCAAAAAGTAGGTCAGGCAGGTGAGGGCTTTTTAGGGGGCAAGTTTTAGGGCCAGGCCTGCGTAACTTCTCCCCCTGTCATGTATTGGCTTTCTCTCTTTCCGCTAATGCAATCCAAAGCAATAGTCAAGAAGAAAAACTCATGACTAGAAAAGAAAGGTAGAGACATGAATGTTGTTTCAACTTATATCAGTTATTAACTCTTTTTAGGAGACTCACTCAGGAGTAGAACGGGAGTTCTTCGATTCAAGATCAAGGTCTCATTAGCTAAAGAAGACCCTGACAATCCACATATCTCAAGTGCAGTGGCGTAGCTTGACCTACCCTATAGGGGTGCGAAGACTAAAGTAAACTATTTTAAGAGGTGCGAACTCTATAAATATTAAAAAAATTACACTACCTGGCCGAAAATTTACATTATCACGTAAAAAATTTACACTAACACACCGAAAATTAACACTACTGACGAAAAAGAGGGGGGGGCTCTGGCCCCCACTAAGCTTCGCCTATGCTCAAGTGGATGCTAAAATAGCAAGCTTATAAGTTGGGTTAGCCCACCCTTTTGTCCTTTATTAGCATTCATCTATCTGAATCTCTAACACTAACAGGTGAATTGACATCTGAAATCTCGAACGTGAACACAAACGACATCTTTAATTTTGTATAGAAAAGAATACAAACCACTTTTATTCTCGGAGCCCACGGCTGGTATATTATTATACCATCTGTAGGCTCGGCCTGTTAAGGACTTAGAGAATTATTGTAGTCGTAGGTTTGCATTTTCTTCATGTTGATTCGGCATATCTGGTCTATTTTAGAAAGACTGTTTTCGATGATTTTGTTCCATAGTACTGGCCGTATCCACTGTCATTGAGGAGTGAGACTGCACAAAGGTTAAATTTAGGATCTAATTCGGATATCAGAAGGCATTCCCTAACACTAAACACAAAGTGGTTTCGCCCACTATAGATTTGCATCTATATAAGTATAGTTACCTATTTTTTGGTTTACATAAGGTTAAATGAAAGCGTCTTAAGATAGCAGCTATTTCACCGACATTGTTGTTGGTTCGAATAAAATCTATTACAGTGGATTCGGGTCAATATACTTTAAATATCCAAATTTTGTTTTAATTTGATCAAAAGGACCCGAACTCACTTAAATAGATTAAAAGTTGGATAATAGTGCTAGTATTGTTCGTACCTTTAATATAAATTGAAATTCGAGAAGTGTTACCATTTATTATATTAATTGAACATGTTGGTCATCTATTTCACGTTAGTTATGATGTCGAATTTTAGTAGAACTTTTAATATATGTTTATCCTATTGTTTAATGTAGAGATAAGTTCAAAGGGAGATGAATGGATCATTATCGAGATCAGCTAGGGATGAGACATCGGTTGATGAGCATTCCTTAAGACATATGCGTGATTATATACGGAGCATTGTCCAACAGTACATGAGGAGTGTAACCCCTTGATATATGTGACTTCTAGTACATTTGTACCCGCACCACAATATAATGAATATTTGCAAGAGCAGTTGTGACAAGCGAATGAACGATGACAAGAAATACAACAAATAAATGAATAGATGCAATAACACATAAATAAACTCCTTTTGATGACCAATAACACAAATCAATTTGGCATATCATAATGTCAACCCAATGAAGAAGAGGATCAAGAAGATAATACAAGTGATTAGATAGTTTGATTTTGTTTGGTAAATTAATTTAAACAATATGTGTGGTTAAATGTTTGACCGGTATTTGAACAAATTTTATATATTTAGACATGTATCAGATTTTTATATTTGAATGTTAATCATATTAAACAAGTTGAATAATTGAAATAGAGTTAAAATATCTTAGAAAACTAAAAAAAATAGCAACTAGCGATGAAATAAAGGTGAATTATTTCTAAAACAGTAAATCGTATAGAGACGACATATTGTCGTTATACATGGACCAACTATAATGACTTCTATTGTGATGCATGCTTTTTCAACCATTTGTGATGAACTTATTTCGACGACTTTTTTGCAACTAATTATCGTCAATATAGGTTACACCAGTGACTTTTAAAGGCTATAGAGAAAACTTGTGTTGTCGTCATAGCGGTTAATCTTTATAGTGTGGTGATTTTCATTACTTTAAAAAAAGAAAGAAATGGAATTTTTGAAATGGCAGGTTGGGTATGGGTGAGGTAGAGAGGTTCTTCCTCTTGTCCTCCTCCATTCCAGTTGGTCTTAGTGATTGACCATTATTTTTTTACGATTTTCAATCGCAGTAGAAATATCTCTCGTTGAAGATGCTAATCAACCTTCACTTTTTGAAAAAAATGATATTTTTTGTTACCATTCAACTAGTAAGATAAAATCTGGAACATGTGCAAAGATGAAAATTAAGGTTTTAGTCTAGCTAGGTTGAATTAGGATTTGATTTAGTTCATAATTATAATTTTTGTTTCTAATTTTTTGAAATGTAAGTTTTACGTGTTATTGGCCAGTGCTGATTATCACAAATTATCAAGAATACGTCGTGCACATGTGATGTCTCAAAATTTGAGTTTGTTATTAAAGAAGTAAATATGTATACGTGTAAAAAATAATATTAATTTATTTATTCCATCTCATTTTGTCGTAATTACGTTTGTTGTACTTCTTCACATATATGATATATCTTTAGTTGTCAAGAAGTAAATAACGAATTGAACATGCATCGGATCGGCACAACTCATATGACATATTAACCAACTTTCCTCCTGTCGTTAAATCAGAAAGAGATTAGTAAATCAGATAAAATAATATTTTATATACATGCATGCATTATTAATAATCACTTCTACCATTCACCAAACTTGTTTTCCTCTATATTAAAGCAAGTGAACTAACACAATCATCTATTTAACACCGTATATATTCTTTTCAGAATAGTATATGTATTTCTAGCTTCTTCTGTAATCTTAAACTAATATTGCTATGATTTTTGAATTTTGGTACAAAATGGAATTTATACACATAAAAGAGTTTGAAGAACAAGCATCAATTAATATGTCTTCAATTCCTTTCATCTTGTTTATTCATATGATCATATCTATAATCTTTTCTTTTTAAATTTTACAAGAATTCACTTAATAATGTTGTTTGCACATGTATTAAAATCAATATGTCACAAAGACACCAGCTACAACTATATCCATTCACAGATTCACTCCTGTTTTCGATTGAAATCCATGTATGATTTGTATATTTGAAACTTATGATATCTAAATGGAGGTGCATATATACACCAACTCCTCTCATTCACTTATCCTTGTAATCAATCATATCGATCTCTTCAACGAAGTATCTTAAATCAAACTTTCCATTGTTGCATTTGACAGCACTTACAACCTCTAGGAAAACATTGACACTACATGGAACAACAAGCCTATCTTTTTGTTCAAACCCGAACTCTTCGGCTGTCTTCTCTAATAACATCTGGAAAAGAGGGTGAGAAAGATGAGATGTATGAACCACAAACCGTAGTCTCTCTTCGCCAACATACAGCGCGATACATCCTCTTGGGGTGCTTGTGCATGGTCGATACCGTTGCTTGTTGTTAACATGATCACTGCTTAAACACTCGTAGCGCAATGACTTATAACCATAACCGATGCAGCCTCTAACCTTGATCTTGTTGGCCAATTTCTTGACGAACCCTATTTTCTTGCCCAACATGTTGTAGTTGAAGAGTGTGTTAATTTACTTGCTTTTTGAGATCAAAGAATCAAAAGGGTGAGTTTGTGTATTGTGGAAGTGGAGGTGATGTTATATATATTGCTACATAAAATGAGGAAAGCATACCCTCTTAGAGTTTTTAAATATTTGTAGGTCTTTGGTTCTGTGTGCCAAGGTATCGTTTTTATGTGCTTTATACATATTAATTTTAATTATATATTATATTCTAGCTTGAATGGTTGAATGGCAACTAGCGTTGAGCTCTTCATTTTATCCAAAAACAAATGCAAATAGGTAAAAGAAACAAACCAAAGAAACAAAAAGGTAAAGATGTACAAAAGATTCTGTACTCAAGTACGTTTCATAAATTACAAATAGTTACATCTGGGCAACCTTTAAATAACAACTTTAGTTAAGCGGTTTAAAATGCTAGTGCCTTAAATTAAGTTGAAAGTTATAACATATTTTCTAAGCTTAAATCCTATTATTAGCCTATTAATTATTTATAAGTAGACAATAATCACGTGGTTATTATATTTATACTAATCTATATATCTATATATAGTACTAAAATAGTAACTTAGGAGTACACTTGACACATTACTACGCCTCTTAAATTTATTTTTTCCGTCTTTCTCCCTCATCTTAAATAATTACCTAAATTAAGAAATATTAAATATTCTTAATTTTTTTAAAATTACAAATAGTTTTTTTAATAAATTAGAAAAGATGCTTTTTTTATTAATGTTTATTTTTAGAAAAATCTTTCTAATCTAATAAAAAAATAACTAAGATTGACACATGACATCACCACATTCTTTTTCACTAAAATTTTTCCGCTTCTCATTATTATTAAATAATTACATTAATTGCTAATAATATTATTTTATTTTATTTAGATTAAAAATAGCTTTTTAATAAATTAAAAAAATGATCTTTTTTCAAATGTTATTTTTAGAGATATAAATTTTTATATCATATGAAATTTTTTCAAAACATTAAGCTTTTTTAAAAATACAAAATATTTTAAAACTTATATTTTTTAAAAAAGAAAAATTTTCATAAACTGAAAATAATTAAAATTTGGAGCTATATAAGTAAATTTTAAAAGATATACTTTTTAAAACGGTTTATTTTGAAACAAAATGTTTTTCTTTTTTGCAAAAACATAAGTAGTTTAAAAATAAAAATTTAAATAATTGATATTATTATTTTATTATTTATAGTCCTCACTCATACATAATTTTAATCATATCATATTTTAGAATATCGTTTAATAATTAATAAATTTTTTTATTTTATTTAATATTTTATTTTTTCAACCCGTGTACACGGGTTTACTAAAGCTAGTATATAATATTTTAAGATGGATAAATTGATATTTCATTTAAACTTAAGACGTATAATGGAGACATTTTTAGTAATTAAGAATTTTAGTATTTAAGACACAATTTTGTTATTTAATAAATAGCTTATTAGTTTTATATAATTATTATATTCCAACTAGTTGTATTCAGCCCTCGTTTTGCCGCGGGCTTAAATATATTTTGATGTTTTTGAAGACTGTTTTCTAGTAAATCAAATTTTAAATATATGGTTTCTTAGGACAAGGAGTTATTTTTGGCTGTTTTCTAAAGTTCATATTTCATATCAAGATGGACGTCGGGGATTCCATCATAATTTCAAGCAAAAGATAAAAATAAATAATTATAACTAATGTGTTCAAGCTTTGAGAAATAAGAAAAAATATTCACATAAAATATATAATCACTGTTAATAAACGTTTTAGTTTCATATAGACATAATATAAAAAAGTTAAGTGATCAATTCTTCTAGATAATTGGATATTTTAGGTTATCAGTATTGATGTGAAACTTGTGGGAATGTTGTGTTTTATAATCAAAATAACTTTCTGCATTATATGCATGTTAAAAATATTATTTATTATATTTATATAAATAATAAAATGTTAAATTCTAAAATAAACAAGCTGGCTCGAACTTTTGATGAGTCGAATTCGAGTTCAACATTTTAGATCGTTAAGATAAACCAAATGGCTCAACTCGTTTGGTTAGTAAACGAGGCGCACCAAAACCTAACCTGGCTCAACTTGGCTCAGCTTATTTACAGTGCTACCCATTGAGATAAATGACGCTTATTTGGTGAGTTGTTATTAAAATTTTATATTAAGTTACTTGTATAATTAGGGGCTGTTTGGCAGCCTCTTAATCAACCTTTTATTGGTTTAGATGTCTGAATAATTCAGCACTTAATGGTTCAGACTGTTTGTTTCGCGAGCAAATGTCTGAATGGTTCAGACATTTGCCTCTGAATGGTTAAGCATTATACTAATGCTGAATGGTTAAGAGGTCTAATGCTGAATGGTTAAGAACTCTTATCTCAATTGGTCAGACATTTGCCTTTAAATAGTTAAGCGATATACTAGCTCTTAATGGTTCAGACCTCTTAATGGTTCAGCACTTAATGGTTCAAACCTTTTATTGGTTCAGCACTTAATCATTAAGATATTGTCAAACATCCCCTTAATGTTATTACTACATGTATTTATATCTGGGTAAATTACAAAAGTGATTATTTGGTTTTGGCAAAACATGTATCATCTTTTAGGTACAAAATTATTATACTTATATAAGAATTTAAGTAAAAAGTTGGTTAAAGAAACTTTTGTTGGGTGTACGTACAAAGTTAATTAATTTATTAACCATCCTTGATTGAAGTTATTATTATTGTTAATGAAGTGCTGATGATCACGTTAAAAAGCATATCTAAATATTATAGTTAATTATCATAATTATATGCACAAGTAGGTGGTTTTTAATCTCATCATATCCAAAAATACTTTATTCAGTATGTAACACATTTTTTATAAAAGTTACATCAAACTATAGGGGAAAGAAAAGAAGAAAAACATGAATATCATGTATTTATAGTTTTTGAATATTAAAAAACACATATTATTAAACTCTTGAAGAAAAGTTAAAAAGAAAAGGAAAGAAAAATGATAAGAAATTTTCTGTGTGATCCGCTTCTGCCTTGGAAAAGTAATTTTTAAGTGAATTCATGTGTTCAAGGGAACATCTCTGGGTAGTAAAATGACGAACTTACTAATTAAAGGTTATAGTTTTAAATTTTATAAAGTGTATATTTAATGATATTAAAAGTAAAGTGTAAACTAAAAAATGTTTGTGCTTATATCAATTGACTTTGTTCCTTAAATTAGCGATATACTTATTTTTCAGATGTTTTAACAAGCTATCTATTTGTAACAAGCGATATTTTTAAAAACCACCAATTTCTACAAATTAGTAAAAAAAAAGTATAGAAACACATTACATTATCATATTTTGCAAACAAAGTAGAAACTTTTACTTTTTAGAAGTTTTAACAAAGCTAAATAGTTGTAACTCTTTTATGACAGCGACTCACACACGCATGCTCTACTTTTTAACTATAATAATTTCTAATCTGTCGTATTTTAAGATTTAAACCCTGATTTTTTTTAAAAGGTCTTTAATATTTTACACTTGACTACCAGCCAAGTGACACCTAGTTAGAACTTAAAACTTGGTTGTTTTTTAACTTGAGAGGATGTAAGTGAAGTGAGTACATGTCTGTCTTTTGGAGCCATGCGAGTAGGTATGTACTAAGAATAAAGAACCGACATCTTCTCTTATCAAAATCTTTATCTCTTGAATATGTTCCTCAAAAAACAAACATAAAGGAATATATGATTTGTTACAAGTGTCTCATCTTCGATCTTTGCTTGATATCCTCTTATTAACTAAATGTAGTATCCCATGCTTCTGACATAATGTATTATTTTTAATTATTCGATACTAAATTATCAACTTATTATACTAATTTAGATCTAAAGGGTTGTAAACGACAAAATATAATTGATATAATAATTATTATAATGACTAAAAAGTAAGTCTTTTTAATAATTTAACCAAAAAAAAATCAATGGAGAGGGATGATTAATGTAATTTTAAATTAGTAGTTAGACTGCCGGTTTATTTACTAATTTTTGCTAGCTCAGAAATTTCATTGGAGAAAAATATATTATGTTCACTCGTCTCAGTAAACCCATGCTTTTGATATGTAAATACCTTAAGACTATATGAAAGTTGTCTTTGTATAGTATTATTTTTGAATTATCTAAGAGGTTTGTGCTTATAATTCAATCTCCCTTTGTGCTCATTTATTGTTACGTAATCATTTCTTATATATAACCCTACATGATATTTTCTTATATACATCCCGTTAAGAAAATGTAGGCAAATTATGTTTTGTGCGTGATATTATCTAATAGGTTTGTAGTCAAATACAGACACTGAATTATTAATCACATCCATTTTGTTATAAATTATAAATATCTCCATCCAAGCACCAAATCCATTTACAAAAAAAATTTTAAGATCTTATTCCTGCCGAGCCTTTAGATATTGTTATTTTAAAAGTAGAAACACGAATATCCTCAATTTGCTAAAGATCTTATATTAATTATTAGGTGAATGGTGATTAAAAATGCAAATAACCTTAGAAGATGATTAATATGTACACATAAAAGGTTTAAAAAGTTACATAAAAGACCAACCCTACCCACCTTCTAGATTGAATGATACATATCGAATTGATCGAATATGATGCATATTGATTGATCCAAGTCTCGATTATTAAGCATATATGAATTTTGGTTGATTGATTATGGTCTCGATTGATTATGGCTTATACGGATCAACAATTGGGGTTGTGATTTGGACGGGTTCATCAAGGAAGCTTGAATGGGTTTTGCTGAAAACATAACTTGGTTTTGATTTTGATTTTGCTTGTTGATTTCAATGTAGACATTTAAATTTCAAGTTTTCGGCTAGAATGAACGGAGAAGGAGACCGGAGAGAGTTGACCAGAGGTGTTTGTGGTGGATGGAGATTTGATCGAAGATGCTAGTGGTGGCAAGAGAATTAAAAGATGGTGGAGGTGGTGTAAATTTTTTAATTATTTGTTTTTTTAAAATACATGATTATAGTGTTTATTTTATAAAATTTAACTATAAATTTAACTTACATTCATTTCAATAATCATATGTGTTACATTCGAGCGAACAATGATTCACAACCATCGATATATTTTGATAGCTAGAAACCAAATATGCAATAAAGAGAAACCACATAAACTATTTGTGTAGCTAGCTCTTTCATTTATTTGATTCAGATTATTATGAAGATTATAATTTAACAAAATCTGATTAAACTAAACTATCAATCAAACAATTTTGTTGCGCACTTGGGCTTACAAACGGACACGGCTTAAATTTCTGGTTACTCGGTTTAATGTAAAACGGATTCGGCTCCTCAAATGTGGCCCATCTTGTAGTGAGTCAGGCCCACAGGCCCAACAACAACAAGAAAAACAAAAATATCCGGCCGTGACGTGGGGTTGAACCGGTATAATTATCTTGCTAAAATAATAAATAGGATGAAAATTTATTAATTATAAAATAATATTTAAGATAAAATATTATTAAAATATTTTTTATTATAAATAAACCGAAAATTTTGTTTCAGAACAAACATCAAAAAATTTATTTTTAGAAACTTTCTTATTATAACTCCTAAAAATATTAGTTTTTAAAAACATCAATTTTAAAATATTTTATATTTTCAAAAAATTTTGATTTTTTAAAAAATTTTATTATTTTATAAAAAATTATTCCTGTAAAAATAACATTAAAAAAATTCTCTATCTTAATTTATTAAAAACCTATTTTAATCTAAAAAGCCAAATAATATTATTAGTAATTAATATGATTATTTAATAGAAGAGAGAAGCGAAAAAATTTGATGACGAGATATGTAGTGTTGTCACGTATCCCTTCTAGTTACTCTTTCATTACAGTAGAAGATTTTTCATTTTTCATTCGCCTATTCATCATCTTCTTTGTCCCGATAATTTCGAAGACTACATACAAAAAGAAATGGGCATTGTTGTTACAAGAACATCCAAAAAAATTGATTCTTAACAATCCAACCTAACTAAATTACCCGTCTACTAATATTAATTCATAATACATGACTAATTGTAAGGTTGGTTTCAAGTGAGCCGGTTTAAAAATTCTGGATTGCTAAAAATCTTCAAATTGAGGAGACAAAATGCATAGAGTTGGTTCGCGAGGTCAATAAGGGTGGAGAAGTGTTGTCACGATGGATGACAATTTAGGGCTTGACAAATAGACGTGGTTGTCAAAGTGATGATGCCTATGTTTACTAATTCTCTCATATGGAGAAGATGTAAGAACAAGACAAAATCTATTAATTAAAAGACTTGATTTGATCTTTGATGATTAGGTCATAAGAAATGGGCATTGTTGTTACTATATGCAACAAACAAGCATCAACAAACGTATCATCTTAGCTGCTACAATAGATTTTCACCCATTTATCCTTCTAAATCACCGAATAATCAATTTTTACTAGAAATCCTTGAATCAAGGAGACAAAAGTACATATAGTTGGTTCTGATTTAGAGTTTTTATGTCATTGAACGATGGACAAAATTTTTTTGACCTGAAGAACAGATGTGGTTTCAAAGTGCTAGTGGCTATGTTGATTATTTTCAATATTTAAAGAAGATTTAAGAACATAAGTGAACTCATTGATTGAAAGATTTTATTTGATGTTTGATGATGATGTTATAATAAAATATCTTTAATCTTCTTTTTTTATGTCCAACTTATGATGGATTAAAAATGCAAGTGATGCTCTTCTTTATTCACCTGGCTTAGACAATAAATAAATATGAGATATTTGAATTTGGCATTAAGAAGAATTAGTGCAAAAGGCTCCATACTTATAGATTAGCATAGAAGAAAAATTTTCATCAAAATAAGGACCATAAAATAAGTATAAAAGATTTGATAGTTGTATTAACTTATATATAATGGCTTATTGGATGATTATTATAATATGATAATTAAACCAACTTACTAATACTCACGAGATCATATAATAGTAATAACACTAAAAGAGTAATAGTATTAATGATGATAATGAATAGTTTTAACTCTATGTAGGTTGTTTTCGAATTGACAAAAGTGAAGAAATAAAGATTAATTGTTGTTTAATAAAATATAATAAAAACGGTAAAATATTTTGTATTGTTGATTATTTATATTAGTATAATGCCAATAATAACTTAAATAAATCATATACTCTATTGATCAAAACTCTTCATCACCTCCTCTAAGGAGATTTTTGGTGATTCTGCTACAATTGTGTCTCCACCAACCATATGTCGATAGGAGTTGATGGGTCATCTTCTTCGATGCGATGAAGGTAGAGATCTAGTAACCCTAAAGACCCGTTTAAAACTTTAGTTAACACCACAACCACCGAACACCACATCTCCCTCTTCTTTCTCTAGTGGAAACCCTAAAGACCTTTGAACCTTTATTTTCATCATCAAGACCTTCTTGTAAAGTTCTCCTTGCTTAGCAAAGAAGCGAAAATCTTTACATATGAGAATTATATTAGAACCCACACTTTATTCACTTTCAAAAATGTAACATTTTAATAGCATAAATAATTTATGATTTACTATCAAAATTTATGAATAGATAACAAAAAGATCAAAAGAATATTTTATTTCCTATTAAAAGCAAATATAGTTGCCATCATCTATGGTTTCCTCGAAAGCTCCAGCTCATCTTCTCTACTTTAAAATGTTTTTTAAGGTTTAATTCTTTAACGTCTGTTGATACGTGAAGTCTCACCAGTCTTTATTCTCTCCCAATCACCTCGACACAAATTTCACCTTATATTACAATCAAAGGGCCCCACTTGGTCATAATATTCAAAAAATACAATAATAATATTCAACTTCTTGATTTCTTCCCCTTTTCCAATTCCAGATCTGATCCCATGAGATGAAATAACCCAATTCATCTCTGGGTTTTTCTCATCAATCTTCCAATCGGATAACCCATCAACCAATTTCAAATTGGTTGATCGAGCAGTACTCCACGGATCGGTAGTTGTACGTTTACAGTATGGGTGTTCAAGAAAATGGGAGTGGGGATATGGGTATGTCTGGTGTTCCTCTTGGATCGAAGAACAAATACAGAAGAATGGATTCTGAGCTGACAGATTACAGCGATGATGATTTGGAGGTGGTACCGTACAAGCAGACGCAGCAGGAGAGGACCTCGAGTACAAGAAAGTATGTATTCGCCTGTGCTGTATTTGCATCCCTGAACAATGTTCTCCTCGGCTATGGTACTTCCTTCATCTGATTATCTCTTTAATGGTAGCTTAAACCTTCAAATCAGCTTTACAATTTTGTAGCCGACACACAAATGTACAACCCTTTCAACCGATGGTACAATTTAAGCTAGATTTAATGGTTGACTTTCGTTATCCGTTCATCTGAATTGGTCTTTCGTTGATCCAAACTTCAAAGATTCATGTCATCTATGTGTTTCAGTTGTCGGCTGCTTACGGCATTGATCTTTTTAGGTTACAGGACATTAATGCCTAATTTCACCTAATTTACGGGAACGTTAATTGCGTTGGGATTCTTGTTAGGTACAAGTGTTTCCAGCATATCGTACATCACTACGACATCATGCTAATTCTGTAGGATTCTTCTTTCTCTCATTCTGTCAATTTGGTTGTTTCGATTGACCTGATTATATCTTTGAATCTCCTAATTGATCTGAGTTCTGATTAAAGATTTCAACTTTTCAATCCCCTGTTTCGATTGATCTTAATTTGATTAAAGAATTGAATTGATTTCAGATGTGGGAGTTATGAGTGGAGCAATCATCTTCATCCAAGAAGATCTGAAAATCACAGAGTTTCAAGAAGAAATACTCGTCGGAATCTTGAGTGTGATCTCTCTGTTGGGCAGTTTAGGCGGTGGTCGTGCTTCCGATGCCCTCGGTCGTAAATGGACAATGGGAATCGCTGCAATTGTCTTCCAAACCGGTGCACTTATAATGACATTAGCCCCCAACTTTCAAGTTCTAATGATCGGACGTCTGCTCGCCGGAATTGGTATCGGATTCGGTGTCATGATCGCTCCGGTTTACATCGCAGAGATTTCGCCTACGATCTCTCGGGGATCATTCACTTCATTCCCGGAGATATTCATAAACCTTGGGATTTTGTTGGGGTATGTTTCAAACTATGCATTTTCAGGCCTCCCTTCACATGTGAACTGGCGTATAATGCTCGCTGTCGGGATCCTTCCCTCGGTGTTTATAGCGTTTGCGTTGTGCATTATCCCCGAGTCTCCTAGATGGCTTGTGATGCAGAACCGAATCGATGAAGCGCGATCGGTGCTGTTGAAAACAATCGACGTCGAAGCGGAGGTAGAAGAAAGACTATCAGAAATCCTCAAGGCTGCTGGTGTTGGAGCCGAAACTGGAGATCATCAAGAGGAAAAGGCTGTATGGAGGGAGTTACTGAGCCCATCACCTTCACTCAGACGAATGCTGATCACCGGATTCGGGATCCAGTGCTTCCAACAGATCACTGGGATCGACGCGACCGTATACTACAGCCCCGAGATCCTCCAGACTGCAGGGATTGAAGAGAAGTCAAGACTCCTGGCTGCGACAGTGGCTGTTGGCGTCGCGAAAACAGTATTTATCCTCGTCGCGATTGTCCTGATCGACAAGGTCGGGAGAAAGCCGTTGCTATACGTTAGCACCATCGGGATGACCATCTGTTTATGCGGGCTGGCCATCAGTCTTTCGGTTTTTAAACAAACGTCTCTCGGGGTGGCGTTGGCGATCCTGTCGATATGCGGGAATGTAGCGTTCTTTTCTATCGGGATCGGGCCCGTATGCTGGGTGATCACATCCGAGATCTTCCCGTTACGCCTTCGGGCTCAAGCATCGGCTTTAGGGGCCGTCGGGAACAGGGTATGCAGCGGGGTGGTGGCGATGTCTTTCCTATCGGTGTCTCGGGCGATTACAATGGCGGGTACGTTCTTCATATTCACGGTGATATCCGCGGTGTCGGTGGGGTTCGTTTACAAGCTGGTGCCGGAGACGAAAGGGAAGTCGTTGGAGCAGATTGAGTTGCTGTTTCAGAAGGATCGGAACTGGCAAGAAGAGGAAGTTGAGATGTCGGATACTCAACATTTGGTGCAGCAGAAAAACGAGTCGGTTGCGGTTTGAGAAACTATACTTTTATTGCTAATTTTAGAAAGTTTTATGGTAGTATTGATTATATATTGTATGCATAGGAAGTTGTACATTGACGGTTGTTTTTTTTCTTATTCGTGTTCGTATTGTTGTCGTAAAGACTTGAGAAAGAGAATACGTCCATGTAGAAGAAAGTACTTTTTGGTTTATTTTATGAATTCGTTATAATGGTTAAAATAGATATTTTGTGTCAGGATCATTTTTTATTTTCATTCCGTAATTTAATGCACCCTTTCAATTCACTTGAGAAAATAAATCAAGCGTTTCAGAAAATTATCTTATATATCAAAAAAGCAAAGTAAGAAATAGTGAGGTTTTGAAGTTTTTTAAATTGACCACATAACATTCTTTGTTTTCATATTAGCCGCATTATGAAGAACCTAAGAAGATATAATCCCTTTTGGATGGGGAGAGATGGCGAAGGAAGATGCGCCGTCACCGTTCGCTGGGAGACATGATTGTAGATGCCCATAAACTTTCTGGCACCGGCGCTCTCTAATCGGCAATGACGGCCTTCGTCGGTGTTGCGGGGAGTTTCTATCGTAGGGTTTTCGCTGATGATGTATCTGTATACTGGTCGGTTCGATTCACTTCCCTCTTTCAATTGTATGTCCACTCCTGTTGATAATAATTATTACGATAATGAAAGAACTTGATGGGAAGGGAGACCCGTACATTGACTTGGTTTTGCCTCTGTTTACATTTAGGGTTTCTGTGTAAAACCTTGAGTTGATGGTTGTATACTAATTTTAAGTATGTAGTGATTATGAGGAAGTGGATTCCCATACATCGGCTATATTTTGCTTTTTTTTTTCTTCATTTGTTAAGGTTTCTGTTACAGAGCCCTTAATGAGTTTCTTGAATTTGTGGATGTGATGTGATTTAGATTTAGTCAAAGGTCTCACCTTTGGCATGGCAAATTCGGTTGATGGTAGGGTTTCACCTAGAACCTCCATTGCAACCATGGTGATCTTACCCCTTTACAACCTTTAAGCCTCATAATTATGTAATACTCAGCCTTTGAAATTGAAGTTTGAGTATGTTGTTTAATCATATACAAGTATTAGCTTATTGTTTGGTTGTAAAGTTTATTATTTGAGTTTAAAAGTTATTTTTTATAATCTTCATCATATATTCTATATATATGATTCATAAACATTTATGAATTGTGATTTGGTGTTCTTGTGATGTGGTTTACGATGGTTGAAGCTGTGAAGTTTGTTTTAGTTTTGGCCTTACACACATATTTTACAACATGTATTGTGATGATGCTTGTGCGGATTCCCTCTATAAATGTGTGGTAATCGATTAAGTTCTTTTAGTGTTCAAGAGGCTATGATGATTTTAGTTATAATTTGCATCTAGGCGAGGCATATTCAAAATGGTGGTAAGTTGGGTGTTCCACTTGCAACCTCCTTTGCAGCTAGTTGTAGTCTAATAAACTTAGCTGAGCCCTTTTGCCTCTGTCGTTAGTCGAGAGGTTTAAGTGATGACTTTTTCTTAACATATTGATCTGATTTTGACATTGTAATTCTAATAAGCTTATATTGATCCCAAATCAGTAAGGTTATTATACAATGTTCTTTGAACTTCCTATTTTTATATTGAATGTTTTTGTTAACAGTGATTATGAATCTAATGTGTTAAACCTCTTGTAGTAGCCTCCTGTCTACATGACAGGTTTGTTGTGTTAAATTTAGCTAAAATATTAGTTTAATAATGGTTAAGAAATAGTGAATCAAATAAATATTTATGAATCATGTAAGGATAATTTTTGTGTTAAGTCTTATGTTTCTAACTAGACACAATTGTGGCAGGAAGTATAAAAAATCGTTCACAGCCAAAGGTGTGGCCACGTTTTCTTCTCTATATGTTCATTTATCATGGTTTCACAACAGATGGATTTTCGAAGCATTGAAACTATCACTTACTAAGTTTTAGTTTTCTTAAATCTAATTTTGATTTGGATTTATGATTGCTCGGTCATAATGTGGATTGATTAATTGGTGCTTATGTTATAAGTACAGTATAAACTATGAAGCTAGGTTATGAATTTGATGTTCATCTACCTGGATTAAGCTTTTCAGACATGAAATGTTGATGAGTTTTCAAGTGTTAAGCACTTAAGAATTTAAAATTACTCTTTATTTTCAATTTTAGAAAGATTTATTCTTGGTTTAACAGCAATCATACTGCAATTTTGGGCCTTTTTTTGATAGCATTAATGCTGCATTTTTCGGACTGTTTAGGAGGAAATATGTTGTATTTTTCTAGAGTGTTTTCACAGCAATGTAGTTATTTTTTCAGATTTGTTTTATCGTCAATGTTGTCTAAAACTAGGCTACTAATGTGTTGCCGGAACTGATCTATTATAGGTCAAGCTATTAGGAGGTTGGATAATATGCTCTACATTATTTACTTGAATATAGTGCGGTGTTGCGTGTGAGAAAAACGACCAATCTCCCATCACGTATTTTTCGAGTCTGACCACTAAAGTTTACTATCAAAGAGCTTTGCCACAAGACTTTTACTTTTTTGGTTTTCAACAAGCCGACCAAATAACGATGGAAGTAACGCAACTTTGTGTATGAAAAAGTGGTCGGACTCCTGCCGCGTAGCGCGGGATGGAAAAAAGACTAGTTGAAATAAAAGATTTTATATTGCTATGTTTTCCTTAACACCCAACAAAATAATATTATTAATAAGATAGCACCAATTAGAATATACATAAAGCTCACAAATTAGAAAGATTAAAACTACCACATTGATCCACTCACTATTGATGCTTTAGCCTTATTCTTTAGCCAAAGGAACCCAATAACTTTTACATCTTCGAAAATTTGAAAATTTTACCGATTGATATCATTATCTAATTGAAGATCAATTCATTACGGACTTTTCATAAAACGCCAAATCATCGTAATAATGAGTTTAGCTAGCTTTTTTCTCTTCTCTAGACCACGAGTATACTAGTGGATTTGTAGCAAGCCCTAATTCCAAATACATAGAAAGATGGAATGTTGCACCATTTCGACATATAATCCCAAAGTGATTGAACCAAGCCGCAGTTAACAAACACTGCTTGGCATTTTGAACATATTCACCACAAATAACACAATTGAGTATTGACAGAACTGGAATGAACATATTTAGTAGCTAGAGACGTCAAAGTTGGTAAAGGTTTCATGTTTTCTTTCCAAGTAAGAAAGTTAACTTTTTTAGAATACTGGTTATTCCAAAAAACATAAATTCAAGAGCCACAAGGGTGGAAATTTAGGGGCTAAGGGTTTTGTTTCTACCCGACATTTAAGACAAAACATATACCATAATCACATTCTAACAAACCTTTAAACAATTTAACAAAATCTATGCCCATTGGAAAATGAAAGCAATGAATGATGATGTACATCCTTGGGATAATGAGGCCTTATAATAAAATTTCTTGAAAAGACAAAAGAAGTCTCAATTTCCATCACAATCTCAGTCCATCTTCTTCTTTTTGAATGGCCAACGAATATTTTTAAGCCCGGTCACCCGGGTAAACCCAATGGCGAAAGGCCACCCACGCCCGCGAACACAGACAGCGCTGGTGACCTGGCCCGCCCAGCAATCCAGGGTAAACCCACCGCCCAAAGGCCCACTGTGGTAAAACCCCTGGCCCACTTGAAGCATATTGCACCAAGTGAGATTCCAACCCATAACCTCCACTTTGAAAAGTCATAGGGTGCCTATTTCCAAACCAATTGATCTAGGGCTTATTGGCCTCAGGCCATCTTCGTAATCTCTGATATTGTAAGCAATCTATACAGCTATGTAAAATCTGTTTAACCATTTCTATAAAAGTGTAATTCATATGAATTTATTCAAAAAAATCATGGATTTAGTTATTAGGTGCTATATTTTATGGTTGTGTTAGAGTTTAATTATGACTTTTTGTGCTATGATTACAACTAAAATTAAATGAGATAAGCGTAATTGTAATATGGTTAATATCAAAATGATTGTTCCTATATATGTTTGATGATTGTTTGTAAGAGATTGTTGGAAGATACGAGAACTAAAACATGATGTTGGAGAATATTAGAACTACTAAGTATTACAAAACATATTTTTCATCATACGTTAGTTTGTTGTAATTACAACTTAGGTTTACTATCTAATAACAAATTAATTGAACATATTATTGATGACCAAACATTCTCGTTTTACGTTAAGTTGGTAGTGCTAGGATGTATATACTCGTTTAAAGACAACTTTGAGAGTGGGAGAATAGACAAACAATGAGTTTAAAACCTGTTAAAAACTCTCGCTATGTATCTATTTGCAAGTACCATACATGAACAACCATATGGGGTTATAAAAATCTAATCTTCATGGAGTATGAACACTCCTTGGTATAGTGGATGATTGAATCGGGTGTCGTCCATTACAAGTATTCACATACCAACAACCGAACTAAAGAAGGTGCTAGCCATTTGTTATCAACAAGGTTGAGGTCCTCTACTATAAACCACCACCAAATTTAAAACTTATTAATTTGGCTGTCGAGACTCGATCAAAAACAAAGTAAATAACCGGTCTTAGCTACCTTTATTATGTAAGGATAAGTAAGATCGTCTTCACAAAAAATTAGTGAAAAGTGTAACAAATAAGATTCGATTAACTTAAAGACACAAACTTTGAAATTAAAGATTGAAACTTTGGATGAATTCAATAACATCAGTGCAAAAAACAATGAACTTTGAACCGAATTTACTAAAATAATGAGAAAGCAATCACTTCCAGGTTTCCTATTACGCAAAATCAAAAATTGTTGCGTTAAACTGGTGTAGGTTTGCTAAAACACAATTCTCAAAATTTAAACTTTTGTTTAACGGAATAACAAATGATCAGATTTTTAAGACTCGTTTATTCACAATGTAACTAATTCGTCTATATCAAGTTACCTATCAATTTTAATGACTTAACTATGCAAGAAACCTGAAAAATTGATAATTCAACAAGCAACTTTATTTATAAATAAACTTTTTAACTTAATCAAAACGTGTAATTACATTCAAAGCTCAATTATCAAAGCACAAACTATAATCTTAATATCCCAATTGCCCCTCTTAACAATAATTTTTATCTCGAAAGCAATCACAACGAACCAAGCCATTCATTGTCTTCATTGTGCTTTCAATCTTAAATTTGATGATGATTGTGGATTAATTGGAATGACTCGGGAGGCTTGAGAACACCAATCTCTTAGAATTGTTCAATTTTCGTGCAAAAGAAATTATCGATTTCTTATAAAAGATATTCAATCCGTTAGAATAGAAGTTAAAGAGGGTATTTATTCAATCGAATTACCATTGATTACATTTAATAGCTTCAAATTCCACATAATCTAGAGTGTTTGTTACCCTGGCATTTGGTACGTCCATACTTAACGTATCATAAGCCGCCCATTGTATTTGGCCTCCAACTTGCTGAAATTCTGAAGCAAATACGCCAAGCTAAACGTTGCTGATATGCCCCTGGTGTATCATACGCCCCCTCATACGTCGTTGGCGTATGATAAGCCCAAACCCAACATATCATACGCCGACCTTTTTCTTGTCTTTTTTTTTTCATCTCTTGATATTTACATCTTAAGTCTTTCAACTTTATTATTTTACTTATTTTGTCTCAAATTATGCTCCTTAAAACTCCATACATCTTTGAAACAAAACATAAACAAATTAATCTTGTTTTATTATAATCACGATGTAAAATCACGTATTTAAGTATACATCAAATCACACCCAGGTTTGACGTAGGGTTGATGTTTGTTCTAGTTCTTTTTGGCTTTTTTGTTGTTTTTTAATCTTGTTTTTTCTTCCGAAAATACAATGAATTACCCATGCCACGTAACGTCGATTATAAATCTATTTTCAATTATAAATGAATGGTATCAAAAGGCTTATTATTTTATTTTATATTTAGGTTGTCAGGGGTAATTCTGTCATTCCACACCCACTCAAAACAAAAGTTAGCATCCATCCATCCATCGTTGAGACCAAATTTATCACAAATTTGTAGATAATTAGGATTAAATCTATTGTTTCTTAAAGTTTAAAAAAACAAAACCATAATAGAATCCGTGTAATCATTCTCAAAGTTAGCATAATTGTTTATTATTTTTTAACGACCAAATTGCTCTCAATGTCTAAAACGTTTATTATAAAACACCACATATGCACTACTTAAAATTTAAAACCAGTAAACGTTTTATTGTAAAACTGTAAAGCGTTATCAATTTACCAACAAAATGTTTCATTGGAACATTTATTGAGCAACTAGTACATTTTTTTTGGAACGGTATGTTAGTGGTTATAAGTTAGTAACACCAAGTTAGTAATAATTTGCTAATGTCAATTAGTAACACCAAGTTAGTAATAATCCGTTAATACAAATGTTTAAACCTTGGACCTTCAAGAGATACAAAAGTCTTCCACCTTTTCATTAAAGCACTAGATCAAGAAATAACTAATACATGATATAATTCTTTTAAGTAAACAATAAAGGACCACAAGTAATGACTATCATGCCACAAAATTTACAAGTCAACGGACACTTTACAATAGTTTAGATGTCCAGTAACCATGTGGAAACTTTTCAAGGGCCTATAGTGTAAACAGAGGGCTGACAAAAGGGGCGTAACTAAAATTTTCACATCAAAATAATCTTGTATTTATATACTAACGATCGTTGACACAAAATGCTTCTCAATCGGTCACATTACAATTCATCGGGAGTTGAAGAATGGCGAATTCATCTTCCAGTCGATCAAAGTATGATGTCTTTTTGAGTTTTAGAGGTGAAGACACCCGTAAGACCTTCGTTAATCATCTTTATGATGCTTTGACCCGACATGAAGTCAACACATTCAAGGACGATCAAATGATAAGACCCGATGCTTTATGGAAAGCAATCGAAGAATCGAGGATTGCGATTGTGATCTTCTCAGAAAGTTATGCTTCATCATCATGGTCTCTGGATGAGCTTGCAAAGATCATGGAGTGTAGAAAGAAAAACGGACAGTTTGTGTTACCGGTTTATTATTATGATTTCAATCCATCGAATTTGTGTAGACAAGGATCGGTTTTTGGGGAATTGTTTGCTAAACACGAGATGGAAAAGGTGAAGGCATGGACATCGGTGCTAGTGGAAGCAGCCAATTTGTCTGGGATAGGTTTGATCGACTACAGGTATTTTGCCCTAAAAAAGAGGGCGGATTTTCATTGATTTTGCATAGTTAACAAGAACTGTCATAGTTATAAATTTCTGGATAGTTTCTGCTTATTACAGTCGAATTCATGTTTTGGGTATGCAATTAGATAGCATAAGATGTTAGAGGTGATGAAGTAGTGCTCACTTTGTTCATATTTTGACAGGTTTATTAAACTGCTAATAGGTCCGTCCCTGAAATAAGCAAACTATGTATTCAATTTTACACCAATGACATTAACTGGTAACTTAGCAGTCAACAGTTGATCTCTTTGTTAAAGTAGTATTAGTGCAGCATTTTACATTAGCAGTTATCATTTGGTTTATTATGTAGTTTCCTTGTTCTACATACAGTACAATGTAATCAGTCTGCAAGAAGTAAGAAATATTATATTCATTTCTCTTTTTTTATTGAGAATTCAACATGCTTAACTTGATCCACTGAAGCAAATCAGAACAATATAAACAACTGAAACAGAGAACAATTAAAACAGAGATAGGTATGGAAATGAGACCACCATCTGTGTATAAAGACACGAGTATAACATTATCAGAGGAAGAAATCAGGCTATTATTTAGGATCCAGAGAACTTTTGTGCAGATGCCGAGAGATAGAGGAAGAAATTCGAATGGAAAATAGAAGCCCTAGCAGAAGAAACCAAAAAAGTTGCAATTGAGTCGGAGAAGACGGAGGAAATCCAAGGTGAGAAAACTGAGAATTTAGGGATTAGAGCTTCAGTGGCCATAGAGAAAGTTGTGATTGAAAAGAAAGATAGGTTGTGAAGAAGAAGATTGTCGAAAAGGTACTTAAGATTTTGTTAGTTTCATCCTGTTGTAATAGTTAGAAGAGATTTCATGTTCTAACCATAGTTATTAAAGGCACTAGGCACACTCTAGGCGATTTGTTTGGGCTACGGCCTAGGTGAGAAGCGCAAAAAGAGCGCGGGACTAAGGAAAAACAGCCCACTAAAATAAAAGCAATTGTAAACGTTATTGTGTAATGAAAAATAACACTTCTTTCAAATACCAAAATATTTCAAGACCATAATCTTCAACATAAAGTACCAAAATCTAATATGAATAAAAAAAAGTTCTTTAAGAAATTTCATCGAGTAGAGCAGCAGTGAATTTAAAACAGTTCATCAAAACTTAAACCAAAATAGAGAAATAAATTTGATATTGGGAAACAGTGAATCAAAATGAACATATCAGAAAGAAATAAATTTGTTATCGGGAAATAACTATTTATCTATGCACACTAAATCCAAAAACCGTAAACCAAAACAGTCAACAAAAACTGCATATAACAGTGAAGTTCACTAAAATAGAAGCAAAACATTGAATCAAAACAGAGTGAATTTTGTATAACAGTGAAACAAAGAAGCAAAACAATGAACCAAAACAGATTGAAGTATTGAATTGTGGATAACAGTGAAACGGTGAAGCAAAACAGTGAAACTTAAAAGAAGCAATAGCAGTGATTTGCGCGTGGTCGATTTTGTCATGGACTGATTTCCTTGTAAATGAAAGCGTTGTATTTGTCCATGGCTTTATTTTGTCTTCTAGGCCCACTAGGCGACTAGTTTTAATAACTGTGGTCCTAACCCTAATGAAAGTTATTGTGTGGAATTGAAAAACACTATCCAATGACTTAAAACAGGGTATATGAAGGAATTTGATGCTAGTGATATGGAAAAGGCGTTCATCTGGTTGGATCAAAATGTTCCTGCATGGATGAAAGGTAGAGAAGTAGTTAGGTAATCACATCCCTACTAGGCAATCAAAAGCAAATTGAATTGCTAGTGTACATAATCAATACATGCGACTCCTAACTATCAAATTGTTTGTATTTGGTAGTGTGGCCACTTCTTTATCGAATATGTGTCATTTGGCATGTGGATCCCTGATTCTAGAGCTACGACTCACATGGCATCAGATATTTGTATTGTCTACGATGCGACGCCATACCTCGGTTAGGAAAAAGTTGTGGTAGGCAATGATATGCCATTCGTCATTTCCCATATTGGTTATGGTTTGTTTTCGTTACCTCACCATACTTTCGCTCTTAAAACTGCACCCGTTGCACAAAAAATCTTTTATCCATTACCCGATTAGTTATTGGTCATCCACTTGCTTCTACCTTCTCGTATCATGGCCTAACCAGTAAAACCCTTTACCATATATTAGCCGGATCACATGCTAATAATTTGCATGTCATATAGTCTTGCTTCTCATGCTTTTGTAGATGCTAACTAGGCTGGTTGTTCGGAAGAACATCGCATGACCACTAGTTATCACGTGTTTCTTCGACACAACTTTACCGATTGGAGTTGCAAGAAACAACATATGGTGTGACGATACTGGTGCTACATACCACTTCCTAGCTTTGTTGGTTTACATCTATGCTTAATGAGTTACGCATACCTCTTACTAGTCCACCTACGTTAAGGTGTGAAAGTACTGGCATTACATACCTAGTAGTCAATTCGGTACGACCTTGAGATTGACGTGTGTTTCATATGAGATGCAGTGCTAGCACAAAGTCTCAAGGTTTGTTATGTGCTTGTTGTTTAGATCGTTGATCTTCTGACCAAAGTGTTGCCTTCCACTCGATATACCACTCTATGGTCCAAGTTTCACATTCTTGCGAACGTTTAGCTTGAGGGGGCATCTTATCGTAACACTTTACATTAGCGGTTACCATTTACTTTATTTTGCAGTTCTTTCGTATTGCACTAGTTTCCTTGTTCTACTTATAGTGCAATGTAACCAGTATGCAAGAACTAACAAGTATTATACAAAATGTCTTTTCATTTCTCTTTTTTTCTTTACAATTTAACATGTAGCTTCTCACCCCTCTTTGCAGATATCAAGCAAATCATATCAAAGAAATTGTGGAAATGGTTTTGAGCAAATTAAAAATTAAGAACTTAAATTATAATCAAAATGCAATGGGAAAGAAGCATGGCAAATTAACAGATGCAAGTCATTATAAACTCATTGGAATAGAGCGTTGTATGCAACAAGTGAAAGAATTATTACAAGTTGAAGCAGGTGAGTTAACACAAGGTATCATACTCAGTGTCTTGCTTACATAACATTTACCGCACAAATACTCAAACTAATAATAACGAAACTTGTTCCTGTAATTGCTATTACTATATTTTTGCACAACTGATAGTTGCTAGATTGTTATGCTGTCTTGTTCATCTTATATTTTTGTTTTCATTTTTAGTAAAGACTGCAAGCAACCCTACATTGGCATCTCCATCTCCTCGATCTTCTTGGTGGACCTATGATGTTTATATGTGCTTTAAAGCAAATGACACTTGTAAGGACTTTGCTGATCTGCTCCACTCAACCCTAGAGCATCACAATATATATGCTTTCAGAAATGACCAAACACTTGCCAGGATTGGGTCAATTGTTTCGGAGGACTTGCAGGTGATTGAAGAATCATATATTGCTGTCATCATATTCTCAGAAAACTATGCTTCTTCTTCTTGGTGCTTGGATGAACTTGTGAAAATCATGAATTGCAAAGAGAGATATGGACAAATGGTATATCCAATATTTTATAATGTGGACCCTTCTGATGTAAGGTACCAGAAAGGAACTTTTGGGGAAGCCCTCATGAGAAACAAGCCTGAGAAAGTAGAAATATGGAGAAAAGCTCTTATTAAAGTAGGTAGTTTGGCTGGATGGTACTTGAAGTGCACTCCTAAGAGGTAATTACTCATATGCTTTTGAGTATGTATAATAATGTGATAAATCTGATTATCTGCTGAAGATGTTATTGGTGGGCATCTATCTCAACAGCCAATTATGTTTTACTTAGCACTCGAATATTTTCATAGTGTAATTTAATTCTTATTCAGTTAACTGGTGTTAATCTCCCTGGAAATATTTAACTGAAGTTCTTTTAGAATCAGTTTATCTTGTTTAAAAAAGAAAGGAACCTTATTCTTGTGTTCAAGATCTTGCTAATGTCACCCTTTTATTTCTTCTAATATGCAGTGATGGAGCTACAGTTATCAAAAGTATCGTTGATGTGATCGCAAGAAGATTGGATCGGTTGTCTTTAAGTGTTGATGATAACCTAATTGGAATAGAGGCACAAATGAAACATGTGATGTCACTACTGAAACTTGAGTCAGGTAGTGTTCACATGCTAGGGATATGTGGTATGGGCGGTATTGGTAAAACAACCATAGCAAGGGCTGTTTTTGACCAAGTGTCAACCTGCTTTGACAGTGCATGCTTTGTTGAAAACATTAGGGAAGTTTCAAAATATTACGGGCTTAATCATATACAAAGGGTAGTGTTGTCGAGACTTTTAAAGGATGAAAACCTATATGTAAGAAGTAATTTTGAAGGAGTTAATAATACAAAGTTAGTCCACCGTAGAGTCTTCCTTGTGCTTGATGATGTGGATGACACTAGCCAATTAGAAGCTATAGTTGGGTTCAATAAGTGGTTTGGTGAGGGAAGTAGAATCATAATCACAACACGAGATGAAACTTTGTTGCTGATGCATAATATCACGGAGACATATTATGTTAAATCATTAAATAATGATGAATCCTATCAGTTTCTTAGAAGGCACGCCTTTAAGAAGGATGATTCCACAAAGGCATATGAAGACCTTTTACCCCATGTAATTAGTTATGCTGCTGGTCTTCCTTTGGCTCTTAAAGTTTTAAGTTCACTATTATGTGGTAGAAGCAGGAAAGAGTGGACAAGTACCTTGGCTAGGTTACAAGTTTTTCCTGAAAAATCGATTCAAGATACACTTAAGAGAAGTTATGATAGCTTAAATGCTTCTGAAAAGGAAATATTCCTAGATATTGCTTGCTTTTTCAATGACGCCAAGAAGGACTATGCAGTTAATATTCTAGATAGCTGTGGGTTCTTTGGAGACATTGGAATAAGAATCTTGGAGCAGAAATCTCTCATGAGTATTTTGAAGGGGCACATTAAGATGCATAGATTGATAGAACAAATGGGCAGGGATATCGTGCGCCAGACGCATCCTGATGAGCCTGGAAAACGTAGTCGAGTGTGGGTTGCTGAGGAAGTTTACGACATATTGATGGACAGCAAGGTATGATGGATAGCTAGTTTTTAAAGCTGTTATAACTTTTCATGATTTAGTGTTATTGTATATATCTTTTTAATTTCAGAGTAAGAAGGATATTGGTGCGATAGTTGTTGATGATATGCATGACTATGACATTGATGGTGTAGACATGACAGAAGTATTCAGGAACATGAAGAACCTCAGACTACTCCAAATACGTAGCCATAACAAATTAAGGTTTCTTAAAGGATCCAACTATCTTCCTAAAAGTTTGTGTTGGCTTACATTGGACTATTACCCCCAAGGATCCTTACCCCCAAATTTTGAAGGCAATCAGCTTGTTGGGCTCGAATTACCTGGTAGTAGCATATCTGAACTATGGCATGGTATAAAGGTACATATGTTGTCAATCCACTCTTTCTTTTAAAAACAAAGAAGGCAGTATTCAGTGTACTTACAATTGTTTGGTTGTTTCTTAACCACAGTTTCTGTTGAGATTGTGTTTTCTTGACCTCAGTTACTCTACGAAGCTAGTCAAGACTCCTGACTTCACTGGGACTCCAAATCTGAAAGAAGTTAAGCTTGAATATTGTATAAGGCTGGTTGAGGTACATGAATCTATTGGATATCTAGATTGCTTAAGTTTGTTAAGCTTCAGAAGTTGCAGAAAACTTGAAACTCTTCCAAAATCTTTCTGGAAACTGAAATCACTTAGAAGTCTTGATCTGAGTGGTTGTTTAAACCTAAAACATCCTACGTTAATGGATTACCAGCTACAGCTCCTCTCTAATTGCCAAATAATAAAAGTACCTGGCTCAATTGAGACTCTGAGTAATCTTGTTGAACTAGATTTGAGTCGCTTCAAGAATTTGAGCAGCTTCAAGAATTTGAGCATGCCATCCTCACTTGGCTCATTGCGTAAATTAAACCAACAAGGAACGTTTACTATTCATAAAAAGTTTGTGGATATAGCACGACACAGCATTCTTGAGGCTGAACTTTCTGAGGGTAAAGCATCACAGGATTCGGTTGAGGATAAAAAGGAAAATATATCTTTGTTACCAGGGAAGAAGGGTGTTTGAAAACCCGTGAATTGGGTTTTAAAACATGTTTGTATATATTGTCTTGTAAGATTGCCGCACAGTGAACAAGGTGGCTTTGAATTACCTCATGTAAACCTTCAATTTCCCTGCAATACAATTTCACATTTTTCATTCAAATAATGTTCAACTCTCACACACTGTAGTTTTGTGTGATCAAGGCTGTGACCTTTTAAATGATGACTGCTGATGAAGATTAAGCATTGCGAATCATGTTATCATTCAGTTGCATCATGTGTTGAATCTTAATTTATGTCCCCAGTTCCATTTATTCCTCCACCTTTCAGCTTAGTGTCAATCTCAACATTCATGTTTTTGTCATGATACCGTATAAAATGAGTGGGATTTTATATTTAGAAAATTATGACACATTTACGGGTGTTCCTGTCAATGTAGTCAGGTTGGTTAGCTGTAAGATGTTCAAAGGGTTTAAACTAGCTCAACCTTGCAAAATCCCCTTACACGAGACCAGACCAAATCAAGTTAAGGTTGACCCAGACTGGCTCTAGGGACCCCCTCAATAGCTTCTCATTGATCACAATGGTGCCCATGATGCCATATCAAGACCTAGAAGGTTTTGAGAGATTTATATTCGGAGCAACAATTTGGTTCATTCAGCGACATTCTTGTAGTTTACCATGTATATGACAGCAACAATAACAATAGCTGTTGTTAATATAGTTATTAGTATTTTATAGTTAGTGTTTACTTGTGTTTAACGCACAACTCAAGAGACGTTCTCAAGGTTTCTAGTTTCTTTCCTGTACATTAAGTGTTCCCCTCTATCACAATTGACAAGATTTAATTATATTCAGATTATATTAATTCCAAACTCATTTACAGGAACCAAACCATAATTTAATAAAGTAAAACAGCAGTTTCCATGAACATTAAGTTGAAATTTTGCTAAATATATCAACCTACCCAAAATATTAATTCGGAAGAAAAACTGAAACAGATGTTAATAATTACCTTACACTTGTATTTTTATAGAGAGCTTATTGTCACGACCCGCCAAAACGCAGATCGCAACACCCTAATTTTTTTCGATTAGGGGCACATTTGAAGCAACCAAGGCTGCCCGGAAGACTCCAGAACAACCCACACAATTCTGCAGCAACATGGCTACGCTGGAAGACTCTAGAACGTCCCGCAAGGCACTAGAACGTGGATCAAAGGCCTGCTATAAAGGACTAACTAGTATAGCCCTGAAACATCTTAAAACTCTAGACTACTCAGGAGCTACCAGGGACTACCTCAGCCACGGAGCTACCATGAATGATCATAAGGAATCTAGAGAAATCCTTGTAAATATCTAGTCTTAGATATTATTTATAGATTAATCTAGATATAAGATAATCTAGATCATGGATAACTAGTATAAATAGGATGGTGGTGCTTTATTTGCAACCACCCAAGTTCTTTGTACTCAAAGCCTTGTACTTGTGTTCTAGTAATACAAGCAATCTACTTGTGTTGTAATCACACACCACAAGCATCTTACTTGCATACTACAACTCTAACGTTCCCTTACAAAGACTTCCGCTGCGAAACCCATCCACGCGAGACCAAGAAGGCTGACTTAGAACCAATCTAAGTGCCGCACGGGAGCTGAACAAATCAGTCCGTGACAAGTGGTATCAGAGCCGCGTCGAATCATTGGGATGGCATCTAATCCAGAGAAGGTGGTAGTCGCAAGCGTTGCTGGAGACGAGACCCGTGGATGAGAGGATACTCGTAAAGGTGACAAGAGAACTCGAAGCATGTCCAAGGACTTGGTTGCAAGCATGGACAAACGAGTTGAAGATGTCGAAATAGCATTGTCAGATTTCAAAAACGAAATGGATGAGTTTAAGGCTGAAGTAGATATCTTCAAAACACACACCTACGACTCCTTGCAACACGTTGAGTCGTTAGGCAATGACTTCGATGAAATGAGAAGCGATCTCAAACTCGCCCTCTCCTTGATAAAGAAGGAGATGGAAGAGGCATTCACAAGGGAGTTGGGTCAACTCAAAGCTAACTTTGAGAGAGAGATCAAAGACTTGCAAACTGAACTAAGTGTTTGCAAGCGCGCACTAGCAACTGGAGGTGACAACATAATCCATGCCTCTACAAAGGTAGACATCCCCAAAACATCACCATTTGTAGGTAAACGAGAGGCGAGGGCTGTGGATGACTTCCTTTGGGAGATGGAGCAATACTTTGAGGCCATTGACATTGTTGATGATGCCAAGAAGATCAAGACGGTAACTCTTTACTTGAAGGAGACCGCAGCTTTATGGTGGCGTTGAAAGCACTTGGAGATCGATAGAGGTACGTGCATCATACAAACTTGGACTGATTTCATAAAAGAAATCAAGAAACAATTTTATCCGGAAAATGCTGAACACGAAGCAAAGATCCGGCTTCGTAATCTAAAGCAAAAGGGTAGCATCATGGACTACGTCAAAGATTTCACTAGTGCTAGAAATTCCGGACTTGTCACCAAAGGACTCTCTCATATACTTCATCGATGGCTTGCAAACATGGGCAAGAACTGAACTTGAACGACGAAATGTTCAAGACTTGTCCTCAGCCATCGTTGTTGCTGAAAGCCTGATCGACCACAACGAAAGGCGATCATAAAAACCCATCGTTACGGAGGATAACGATGAAAAAGGTGGGGGAGCAAGACCCCATAATAATAACCAAAATAAAAATCGGAGAGATGATACTCGAAGGCCACAAAGGTACGGGAAGGAAGTACATATAATCAAAGGATGTTTCCTTTGCGATGGGCCACACAATGCGCGAGATTGCCCGAAAAAGGCTAGACTAACAGCCTTGATAAGATCTGATGATGAACCATCAGAACCAGAGGAGGTTCGTTTAGGAGCAATGCAACTTCAACTACTTAATACTTTAAGTAAAGTTGAAGGCAAGCCCTTGGTGATGGCAAACCAATCAAACCCAACCACAATCAAAGACAACCCGAAAAGAGAATCAAAAGGTCTTCGGCTCGTAACTATGGAAATAAAGGGGCAACATGTGAAAGCGTTGGTTGACACCGAAGCAAGCCACAACTTCATCTCACCTGAAGAGGCTCGAAGACTTGGCTTAAGAATCACCACGCAAGAAGGATGGATCAAGGCCGCCTCAGGAAACGCGAAGCCAATTGAAGGAGCAGCATGGGGCGTGAAGACAAAGATCGGATCATGGTCAGGCAAGTTGCACTTTTCAGTCGTTCCACTAGACGATTACGACATCGTACTAGGAATGGACTTCTTTTGAAAAACAAAGGCCTGTCCGGTAACATTCATCAACACCATGTATATCATCAAGGGAGATCAAGTACACACAGTTACCTTGGAGCCAGATACAAGGCATCAAGGCAAAACCATCTCTATCCTACAACTCATGAAGACAAATCATGGGGCATCAAGACAACACGACGAGGACGTCGTGGCATTTGGTGGGGGAGAATGTCACGACCCGCCAAAACGCAGATCGCAACACCCTAATTTTTTCGATTAGGGGCATATTTGAAGCAACCAAGGCTGCCCGGAAGACTCCGGAACAGCCCACACAATTCTGCAGCAACATGGCTACGCTGGAAGACTCTAGAACGTCCCGCAAGGCACTAGAACGTGGATCAAAGGCCTGCTATAAAGGACTAACTAGTATAGCCCTGAAACATCTAAAAATACTCTAGAAAGGACTACAAAAATCAGCCATGGAGCTACCGTGAATGATCATGAGGAATATAGAGAAATCCTTGTAAATATCTAGTCTTAGATATTATGTATAGATTAATCTAGATATAGAATAATCTAGATCATGGATAACTAGTATAAATAGGATGGTGGTGCTTCATTTGCAACCACCCAAGTTCTTTGTACTCAAAGCCTTGTACTTGTGTTCTAGTAATACAAGCAATCTACTTGTGTTGTAATCACACACCACAAGCATCTTACTTGCATACTACAACTCTAACGTTCCCTTACAAAGACTTCCGCTGCGAAACCCATCCACGCGAGACCAAGAAGGCTGACTTAGAACCAATCTAAGTGCCGCACGGGAGCTGAATAAATCAGTCCATGACATTATACTATATAACTGCTGTTAACTGATCACAACGAAATCAATGGCAAGTTATAACTGTTCAACCGACTAGCCAATTGACTAGCTTTTATCTTTAACAAATTGGTTACCTTACACTTATTTTCGAGGTTCAAGCATGGTGTGGAGTGACACACGACAAAAAAATGAGTTGATAAATTGAGTCCTACCTGAACAAAGACATCTGTAAATCAGATTGATAAATGTCCAATCAACAAAATTTACTGACCCCGTGAAAAAAAATTTGTGTGTCCACCACTTTTAAAGAGTACTAATACAATATTTGAAATCAATATATGGTATTATAAGATGTCTGCCTCAAGTGGTGTTATGTGCAAGTTGCATTGCATACTTATTCTCGTGGCCTCGCTAAGCAATCCTCTGACAGTGGACAACCATAAAGTATAACTTCTGCTCGATTATTTAACATCCAGATGCTCTGCGGAATGTAAGTTAAATGCCTGCAGTTGCCAATATCTAAATAAGTTAGACCGGGAAGATCGCCTATTGACAGTGGTAGTTCTTTTATTGAATTATGACTCAGATCAAGCTCCAGAAGATTAGTCATGCCTACAAAATCTGGAATCTTTGACAAGTTTGAGCAACAAGATAGATTGAGAACCTCAAGAGATCTCATCTCCAAGCTCGATGGCAAAGACTCAAGTTTCTCGCAAGATCTCAAATTCAAGTAAACAAGGTTGCAGTGATATCCAATTGATGGATGCACCTCAACTAGACCTGAACAAAATTCAAGGTTTAGTTTTTCGAGACGAGGAAGACATCCAAAGTTGGGGGTTCTGACGAGGTCCTTGGAGAAACTGAGATCAAGGAATTTCAACTTGTCTAGGAACTGCCAGATGAAAGAAAATGACATAGGATATTAGTATCTTACACATGCTTAAAAGTTAAAACCAGAGATATTCTACTTTGTGAGGTTGTGTTATACCTTCATGTCTCTTCTACTACAAAGGTCTCTGATGCGGCTATGCCGCATCTGAAGTCCGACAAACTTTTTTGCATGAAAATCTATCGGCCATGATTCTAAATTAAAGTAATCCCATGTAAGCCATTTCAAGTCACAAGGTAGATACTTTAGACACCCAGAACCTTCCATGATCCATTGAACTGAAACAGAGGTAGAACCATGTACTAGAAAAATCCTCCTCTGCGTATTGGCATGGAGTAATCGAAGTTTTTTCATGCTTGTGAAAGCATCAAAAGCCGCCCTTGCGTCCAATTTGTTGACATTGCTCATGACTATAGCTTTAATACATTCTGTACCCTGTAATTCATATTAAAAACTGTGAGCTCATACATATCTTCTTTACACTAGTGTTTGCAAGATGATATATCAATATATATGTATGTATGTATGTATGCATGCATGTACCTTATTTTCCATGAGTACGTCTTTAACTTCTTCAGGATGCCATAATCGGCTGTGCCTGCTTGGGTCATCAGGATGTTCCTGGCGGACAATATTCCGGCCCGTTTCCAATAACAAATTGTGCATTTGGATAGACTCCTTTGAAAAAGTAATGAGAGATTTTTCCTTGAGAGTTCCTAGCCCACTAGTTGGGAAGAATCCACAACTATCAAGTATATCATTTACCTCCTCTTTTATCCACCCATTGAAAAAACAAGCTATATCTAGGAATAATTCCTTCTCCAAAGTATTGAGCCCCTCCAAATTCAATTTTAGCATGTTATCAATTCCGGCTTCTGGGCACGTTGCCAAGCTATCTATTGTATCTTCCCACTCATCTATCCGCTTATCAATCAGTTTAGAACCCAAACATTTGAGGGCACCAGGATGGCCGGCAGCATAACGGATAACACGGTCTAGAGATTCCTTATGTGCTTCTGTTGGAATACCATTCTGGAAAGCACAACTGTTGAGGAGACGGATTGCTTCTTCATCATTTAACAAAACGACGTTGTAGGTGCTATCAACTAGTTTGTGGGCCAGTAGCAATCGCTCGTCTGTTGTCGTGATAATAATTCTACTCCCATCACCAAACCAATTACGAGCCCCAGCTAACGCCTCTAGTTGTTCTCCTGAATCCACTTTATCAAGAACAAGTAGAACCTTTTTTCGACTGAGCCACAGTTTTATCTTCTTGCAGCCCTCATATTTATCACTGATCTGCACCTTTTTATGTCCTAGAACTCCTGAGAGGACTTGTTTTTGCAGAAAAACTAGACCTTGATTCTTTGCAACTTCACTAATATTGTGAACAAAGCAATGACCATCAAATTGTTCACACATATCATCAAACACTGCTCTAGCAATAGTTGTTTTGCCTGAGCCTGGCATCCCTAATATTCCTATGAAGCCAACATCGCTCTCCCCTAAGTTAAGTGGCATCATGTTTCTCATGCGATGGCGTATTCCAATAAGGTTTTCATCAATGCAGTTAGTTACATAATCTAAATCTGAAATAACCGTTTCCACAATTCTAGTTATGCAACTTGCTTCATGCCTGTAAATGAAAATGTACAAATTAACTAACTGAACACAAACTTTTTTCTGTTTCAAATCATCACTCAAAACTTGTGTTCACTGTTTAAGTGATTCTTGAAATTTAATAGTAATACTTATTCTCATGGTAGAATATGACTTTTAGAACTTGAGTAGCATGGCAATTCAATTTAAAATAGTTGTTACTTATGCTGACTATAGAGATGCTTCATAACTTTTAGCTTAAGATGCTGATAAAACACCTACCTTAAACTTATACTCCCTGGCAATGAAAAAGATGCAAGATTCCTATTCCGGATGCCCTTGCAACATCTTTTATTGAATTGAAGTTTCTATTCTACATTTAATTTTTGCCTCAAAATAACTAACTAACTAACTAACGTACACACTCAGTATAATCTCACGCACACCAGAGCCAATGAGCCATTGGTAGGTTTGGAGAGGGTGTGATGGGGGCGAGCCTTATCTCTATCCGACTACGGAGATAAAGCTAAAATATAGCAAAGAAAATCAGAACAAACAACCATAGAAGACTACTGATATTGAAACTAGTGTAAACATAGCTAGCTACGAGTAAAGTAAACTGGAAAAAGAGGAAATAATAACTAACCCCTGTGCAGATAGAAAACATATACTATGCAAAAACAAGTGTGAAATTTAATGATCAGTAAAGACTTACGAGCCGATGGGATTGGTCAGATCCCAGCCTGCTAAAGTCCCGATTTTCTGAAGATTTCGTCGCCACGATTCAAGCCTGTCTGCATCTTTGTGTTCGAAAAAACGGTCACCAAAATCCCCCGTGAGGTTCCGTACATCGGAGGGGGTGACGTCGTAGAACAGGGGATAAACAATGAGCCCCTTCTCCGTGTGGCAATCCATGATCTTAACAAGTTCATTCAAGCACCAAGGTGATTCAGCATAATTCTTGGAGAAAACGATCACAGCTATTCGTGATTCTTCGATCTGCCGATCGAGTGTGGCGCCGATATCCAATCCTCTCCGGATTCCTTCTTCGTCAATGAAAGTAACGATCCCCTTTAGGTCAAGAGCACGATACAGATGGCTTACGATAGTCTGTCGAGTGTCTTTGCCTCTGAAGCTTAAGAACACCTCATGTCGCCGGCGACGACTAGAGGTGGCAGACGAAGATGATGACATCTCATCATAGCTTTGATTTAAACTGGGAATGCGGCGGCTAATTTGAAGTTAGCCTATCTATCTATCAATCTATGATCGACTGATTAGCATCATATCATAATTCGTAAATAATTGAGAACAATGCAGGCTGAAGTTTCGAGAAATTATGTTGTGTAGAACAATACAGGGTCAACGGAAGCGGAACACGGAGACGAGTCCAATGGGGTTGGCTTTTTCAAGAATTCTAGCCTGATGTTTGCACTACCACGCTAAGTAATTAAAACTCAAATGAAAATAATAATAAAGAATATTCAAATAATAAAACTTTTCAAACTAAAAGTTGGAAAAAAATTATCTTAACAATCAATATTTGAAATCAAATTATAAATAAAAGTTTTTAAAGATATATTTTAACTTTTGTTGAGTTTCTACAAGTTTTTTAGATTTTTTTAACTTTTTTTTAATTACACATAAAAACGAGTATTTTTTATTTTTAAAACGAATATAATATTATTATATAAAAAGATGATAAACTTTGTAAAATTTTAAGCTCCTATCTTGTCATTTTTTCTTTTGTTTGTTTTATTTTATCTTTTTGTTAGTTATTGTGTTTTTTTTAATACTATTGTATTTCTCTAAAATAATGACTTTAAAATATATATAATGGTCGAATAACATTGTTGTGTATCCCAAATATATAAAGCATAATAATAAATTAACAACTAATTAATTTAATATATTAAAAAGTGACAAAAAACAATTGAAGTCCATTTGTAAATAGTTCAATATGATGAAATTTCCCAATGGGCATTATATATACATATATAAGGGGTGCGTAGAGCTTGACGATTATAGCTTTTGCAAAATTAAGTGCTATGATTGTCATGTGTTTATGTAACGTTTATTCTTGATCTCCTTACTAGAAATGATTTTGTCTTCGATATGGGATGTAGTCGCTAAGGTATGCAATTTCTTTCATGTGATAATATTTAAAACAACACATATAAGACTTGGAAAAATCATAAAACAATGTTGTTGACCGTTGTAACCATTGCAAGTTGAAATACGTCTTTCCACCTTGTTTCTTAGAACCAACAGAACACATTGTCATGCATTAGATGCATGAAGCCATTCTTGATGGTCTTGTCGAATATCGATATATGTATGTTTATGAAATGATGCTTAAATCACTGAAAAGAATGACCGGAAAGAAGTAAGGTTTGAGGGATCTATAATTGACTCATATATGGTAAATGAACTATCCAACTATTGCTCCCTATTTTTTGATCCACAAATAGAAACAAAATTTAATTGTGTGCTAAGAAATTTTGCTCCCTGACATTCCTTCTAGTTCGACTACCAATATTGACTTACAAATTTAGTCCAAAAGATATGTGGCAGCTCCATGGTTTAATCGTACTAGCGACCATGGAGTTCTGCTTTTTACACATTTGTTTGAGAATATAAGGGTCGTTTTCACGATCATATAATTGTGGACCGATCTTCTTCCCTACTATTGTTCATGTTGTTGTATCAGATTGATGTCTTAATAATGTAATGTCAACAAATGATGTCATATTTTATGAACGTTACAGTAAATGTCAAGTCAATGCTTAAAATTAGATAATTTCTGGATTCATAATTTTGGTGAATCGTTATTGTATCTAGGGTTTGGTTGTTCTTTGTATTTCCGAACCTTGGTTCATTATCGTAAAAAAGTTCAAACAATATTATTTGAGTAGATCAGGGAGTTGTTTACAACTACATGATATATTCTCTATTTATGATCATGATTATTATGAACACACCGGTTGTGTAGGACTTGTGTCATGTCAAAATAGTTGGTTTGCATATTTCGAACGCCCCATGCGATAATTAAAAATGAGCCCTTAAAATAGAAACTTATATATATAGAGAGCAAAATTTATTTAAACTATGATGATTGTTAAAAAAATAATTAGTACAAAATTATTGTTGAAAATATAAATCTCTTTCTTATCAGATCTGTTTATGGTGTTCTAGTTTTTGCCTTTTTGGTTTCTTTTATTTGGTTGTATTTGTTTGTAGGCTTTGGGCTAGAAGTTGGAGTTGCTGGGCTTATTGTTTGTTGGGCTTTAGGTTCGTTGGATGCTGATAAGAAGGTGGGTGGGTTCCAATGCCCCGGCGTTCACATGCTTTCTCTCTAAGTGTTGATCGATCAAGTTTACACTTGTGATTCCAGAAAGCTCTCTCGTTCGCTCGTGTGTTCTTGGCTAAGGTTTCACCGATTTGGTGAAAATTTTGATCTTGTTCTTGTTCTCTTCTTAAATTTAGTATTGTTAGATATTTTAGTGTAATTTGATTGACTAATTACCAATTTGATCATAATATCCATTAAACAAGTCAGGAGGGTGCGGGAGTTTGAGTTTATTGTGATCTTTGAAATTAAAAACCTTATTAGGGGCGAAGCCCCTAAGCGATGGGGTTCCAAGGGGGCAACGTCCCTTTGGCGCGGGTCCGGGGCAGCGCCCTTGGGAGCGAGGTCCAAAAGGCGGCAGCCCCTGGCGGGGGTCCAAGGGGTAGAGCCGGTTAGGATCGAGCTGCCAGGTCAGCGCGGGAAATTTTTATTTTAGTAAATATTGCTTTATAAAAAACGTACGAAAATTTGATTTTACCGAAATTTCACATGTGAAACTTGAGGGTAAAAAGTGTAATATTTTGATATGATACCTGCCACTTGCAGTTTTCTACCCTTCCCTGCAAATTCTGATTTCAAAAGAGATTGGTTTCAATCTTCTGGTTCATGAATATCACACAAAAAATCATACTAATTCTTAATATTGTCTGAGTTATATCTGATTGATTTATTCGGGTGAACCACCGAATAATTTCGATCTGAAAGTGATATTCACGACTCTCAGATTATCCAAGTTTGATTTCAAGTATTCTACAAAGATCGGATTATCAAGTTGATGACTTGTCTTATATTTTATTATTGTTCTTTGACAAATCATTAGGTTTTTGTATTGAGACTTTGAGTTTCTGTTGATTGTTGTAGCTTGAGTTCATCATTGAAACATGTCATCTTCATGACAATTATTTTAATAAATTGACTTATTTTACATAGTAAAATAAATCGTGAGGTCTTTTTAATATTTTTAGTAGCAAATTTGTTGATATTTTTAACATATTGTTGTCAAATAGCTATCATTGTCGTTATGTTTTTATTATAACAGCCAACTAGGTTAAAATCATTAGCTACAAATAATTAACCCCTAAACTGCCGTTACAAAAACGTGAAGATAAAAACCAATAACTAACCCCTAAACTATGATTTTTTTTTTCAACACAGTGTTAATGAAAAGCTTATCTATCATAATGGGTAATTTGAAAATAATTTTGTTAAAATGAGTGTTTTTGAAAAAAAAAAAAAATTTTTTCTCACTCGATCCTAATCTTATTAAATATAATAGTTTTCTATTTAAAATTGTTATTTTCATCGAAAGAAAGAAAAAAAGGAATTTAGTTTACCAAATATCTATTAAAACTGCACATGTTCAACGCAAGCAGTAGATGATAGGAAAATCAATACAGTAAACCAATTATTTATGCATAAACCGAGTATAGGAATAATTTTAAAGTTTTAAATAGGTCCAAATACATGTATGATATTTAATGATCGTCATCCAATTACCCGTATTTGATGTCATATTTGTGTTTACCCACATCAAAACAAGTACATATTAGTTCTATAATATTACAAAATATGATAAACAATAAATTTTATTTTGTTAAACCTCATATTTTATATTTAAACAAATCACATGACATATACATAAAAACACTAGTTCAAATAATCAACAAACTTGACCCATTAACAAGACCCACGAATTCAGCTCCATGACCTATTAACTTGCGCGTCACTGTGAACAAACCTGATTAACCCAACAATATGCATATATCAACAACCATCATATCTATTATCTATCTATACTACATTATAATACACGAAGGAGTGTTTCCGTCATAATTTAAGAGATTTAAATATTTTAAGCACAAGTTACAACTTAAAATCAATTATTGTCATTTATGTCATATATGATGAAATATGGATATTCAAATCTAGTTGCACATTGATCCCTTATTTGTTAATAATTTACTATTTGTGTGCTTGTTAGATGTTTTCACTTAAAATATGGAAATGTTTGTTTTTATTTTAAGAAACAGTTAGTCGGTTTAAAAAAATCCAGCTTACAAATACTCACTAAATATAATCCAGTTTATAAATAGTTGACCAAATCTCTTGAAATTTTGAGTTTTACAACTCTTAATACCTAACTGCATATCATGTTTGATTTTAACCCGTCGCATCGCACGGGCACACTACTAGTTATTCATCATATATGACATAAATCCCGGATATCTGGACAGTTGTTGATTTACGGAGTTAAAGGAGGGACACAAATACTAATTAATGGGACTTCGAGTATACATTAATCCTCTTAAATTGATGGAATTTCACCATTACAAAGAGATAGGAGAGCACAAAATCAACAGATGCTCAACTTATGAATTGGATCTAATAATTTAGATTACAAAAATCAATCCTAAGTTGACCATAAAAAGACATCATCGATGATGTAGTCTTGATAGGAATCCTGGGAGATGAGATCATCAGGTAAGCCCAAAGATGAGAACATATCATCACTTGATGATATAATGCTACCCTCATCCGGTAAAAAAGGCTCAATCCATAAATTTTCGCCTGTACCTAAAATTTGCGGTGTAACATCACTAGGAACTGCATAATCTGAGACGCTCAATGAATATGATGATGATTCACTTGTTGAAGAAGATGATGCCAAATCAGATGATAGCACAGCCAATAAACATTCAACTTCCTTTTGAGTATTCAAGTTGGTGTTTATGAACTGACATCCTTTAGGGCAATTAGCCTCACCGGGCTCAATTAGACATGCTTTACGGTTAGCTTCACCGGGTTCAATTGTAAGACTTCCAGATTGTTCATTCTTTGACACGATCTGATCGTTTCGAACCCGGTTTTTTAGATGTGTATGCCAGTAATTCTTTATTTCATTATCGCTTCTTCCAGGCAAAAGAGCAGCCATCTTTGACCATCTATGGATATAACAACAGAACTTAATGTATTTAGAAAACAACCAAGATGTTTTAAGAAAATTTCATTTCTTAATGTTTGAGAGTTCAACTCCCATATGAATAAAGCTATAGATTTAAAACAAAAAATACAATGCATGTGACTTAGATTTTTTGAAAATTATAATAAATAAAATAAAAGAAAACCTAGAATTAAATAGTTAAGTTGGACCTACTTATTGCCAAGCCTGTTATGTACACTCATAATCACATCTTCTTCTTCTTTTGTAAAATTCCCGTGCTTCACGTTTGGGCGCAAATAATTCATCCACCGGAGCCTGCAACTTTTTCCACATCTATACAAACCTAAGTAAGAGAAACCATAGAACAAATATAAGCAAGGGTGTAAATCAAATGGAATGATGATCGCAAACAAACTTAAAAATAAATGACAAATCAAATTATAGTAATTATAAGAGATAATAAACTCAGCTAACACATACCAGCAAGCTTGGGAATTTCTCGCCAGTTAGGGTGACCATATATCTCGATACAGGCTCTTAGCTTGTTGTCTTCATCTTCACTCCACGCACCTTTCTTAATTCCGTTTTTGTCAAAGCATGGTGCCCTCACCATCTTCTTTAGCTATTAGGGTTACTGCAAATCTCTCTTCTTTAGACAAAGAAGACCTTTTTAGTTTCTAGATCTAATTGTACATGATCTTATATATATAATACAAACCAGAACATGTTGAGAGAAGATATTAATTTAATAAGACCATAAGAACTGCTTAATTATTTTATATTTTTAGTTTGGCTTAAACAATTCAATGAATTACCCAAAGTACGCTCACTGTTGATCTTTAATTAAACATATTTTAGCGTTGATTTCCATGTGGTGACAATAGTGTAAGGGTGTGTTTTTGTTTGTATATAGTGTTCACTCAGAACTCGGAAGCAAGAAGTTAGTCAAGTCTTCGTACTCACGTATTGGTGAAAGTCAAAACTCAAAAGTCATAATTTTTGCAAGCCGCGTATTACCTTCCCTCTAAATATTCAATACTTAATTTGAAACATAATAAATTACTTGATGGATTCAAAATACAAGACCTTTGTGACTACCATAAAAATTGTCACAACATATATTTTACTTGTGCGATATATTTTGGTATGTGTACCCCATTAGTTTACTTTAAAAATACAAAGTTACAACTAGAAATGCGTGTATATGTACAATAGTTTGTGATTTTTTTAAAAACAACGTGAATGAGCTTGTATCATCTTCTTATAAACTATATATGTATAGATGATAAATTGAATAGTATAGTTGACTTCTCGCATAGCAAATTCTTAAAATTAAATTCATATTGATCCATCGAAGGCTCTAGTGTATCTGTAGAGGCTTTGAAAAATTAAATAATTATATAAATATATAATCGAATGAAATATTGAGAATTAAAAATATAAAAAGACCTAAAAAGTCTTTTAAAATTAATTAGCTTTTTATATAGTAGATAAAATATTAACTTCAAAATAGATTTGATAAGTTCAAAAGTTTCTTCACTTTTCTATTTAGAGGAAAAAAAGTAAAACCAAACATTTTAGAATTTTAAAAAAACTTATTTTAAACTTTATATTTTCATGAACCACAGTACTAGTTTATATATTAACTGTAGTGGCGGAGCAAGAATATTTTCGTAGGGGGCAAAAAACAAAGAGTTAAAACTTTGATTTGGAATTTAAAGAAAATGTGTCCTCGGCTTGTTGCTAAATGTCTTTTTTCAGTTAAAGTGTCTTTATTTCGATCATCCGCTGATTCTTCAACATCAGTCGGTTCGGACATCAAAATCGAAAATCACAAAACTATTAAAGGGTTATAACCAAGTAACCCAACTAATATCAACTTAACAATTCCCACTAGAAAATGAAAAATACCTAACGGATTAGAAAATGAGATCTATCGTAGGGTCAAAGCTTTTAAGGACCCCCCCCCCCCCCAATCGCGTTTTTCTCTCAGAATTGAAAGTTAACACGTATTTCGTTCGAAAAATTTCATGTGTATTGAGTCCCGGCCCTCTTAATTTAAGATCCCGTAACTTTCAACCTCCTTATATATTTGTTCACGTTCTGACATTGATCCCTCGCCTTGTCTGCTTTCTCGAAAACCAAATTTTTCCTAAACTGCCATATAGCCCGCCATACCGATATCACATTAATGGACTCTTTTTAAATTAGGCATCATGTACCAAAAGAATCAATTTATATCATTAACTCATCCAGATTCCTGGATGAAGAAAATACAAAATCCAACTATTTTTCAATAGCAAATCAAGTCTTTAATGCAATATCACGATGCAAAACATGCTACATGGATTTTACATCTTTCATACTACAAGGACACAAAATGGGAAGGTTTATACCTGTATCAACCATTTTTAGCAGGGTAGGAATGCGGTCACACATGATCTTCAAAGCTAAAATGTGAACTTTGTGGGGTAAAAAAAACCATCTATGTGACCTCTTATTAATATGCCAAAAAGTTCCAAATAAATACTAGTTGTTCATATACTGAATGGTTTCGTAAAAAAAATTAAAAAATATAAAAAATTGGCAAGAAATTACTTAATATTCATAATATGTAACAAGAAAGATTAACTTGATTGATTATTTTTATCATTTGATTTTCTTTCAAGAATACATAAACTACAAAATATTAATAAATTATCTGTATTACTTAATAATTTGAATAAACTTTGTGTAAAAATATATGTATAATACAAATTATATAATGTTTTTCACCTATAAAGTATTTAGCTTATTGTACTGATCAAAAGTCCAAATAAAGGCGTGATTTTGTAACGAAACTAAAGGGTCGTTTGGTTCGCAGAATGTTTTGCAAAAGAATTGAAATTGCAAATGGAATTGAAATTGGAATTGGAATTGGAATGTTGTTGAAGTTGACAACGTGTTTGGTTGGTCAATTTTGAGTGAAATTAGAATTTTATTTTGAACATTCCATTGGATTGTTAAACATTCCATAGGTAAGTGGAAGGAATGTGAATTCCAATGAACGAGGGAAAATTTTCCAATTCCAATTCCTTCCGTTAACCAACCAAACATGATTTTAAATGGAAAATTTTCCAATTCCAATTTCAATTCCTGAGAATTCTGTGAACAAAACGTCCCCTAAAAGTCTTTTTGCGCCCCTTCAAGAAATCAAATATGAACACTTTTCTAATTGGAGATCAAAATGTCACTTTTCAATATGTGTTTTAAGAATAGTTCATATAAAATTTAAAGAAACACATATTGTTCAAGAAAAAACTATTAGATTTCACAAAACGATTAATTTGCCCTAATTTAGTGAATTGGCAAGATGTTGCGCCCATCGTTAATCTTGTTGGGTTTTAATTGGGAGATACTAATTGCACTGTTCTTTTTTTTTTGCTTCTTTAAAGAATATTTTATTGACGTGACAACTTTAAGGGTGTAACAATTAAAATGGAGCAATGTGAGTAAGTTTAATACAACCTAATTATATAAAAAAATATTTAACAAATGGCAGAAGAAAAGTAAACAATACTTTTATCTTTCTTTTATGTTATCTTTAATATTTGAGTCCTGTAAATAACAAACATAATATTGATTTGTTTTAGTCAATATATATCGTTGTGTTCATAGACTACTATTGTATTAAATAACGAATATATAATTATATATATGGTTATCATATGTATTTGAATAATAAGTTTAGACATTTAGTAATATAAATTAACTATAAATTTACCATAAATTATTATAATTGGGATATTTAGTCAAATTAATGGGAACATTTGATTATCAATCTCTCTTTAGAGTAGTTATTGATAACAGTTGTAGTAGAACCCATCAAACAAAATAGACATGGAAACCAATAAGCTTTAACATGATGAATATTGACCATTTCACATTCATGACATCTTATGCAAATGTGCCATTGGCTAGCATATTATTTTAAAGCCAGATTAAAGTACCAAATAAGTATTGGTCTTTTTTTAAAGTGATTTAGCAGTTATGAATTGATTACCGCAGAAAATTTTATTAAATTAGAAAACCAGTTGGATGGTGGATCAAATGTCTAACCCATAACAAGATTACAATAATTCACCAATTAAGCCTAGACTATTACATCAAAAGGCACACCAAAAGCATAGAAGAGCCTATAAACCAGATTGTTGCGACTTGTGTGGCTTTAAAGACCCCTAGATGCTGAGGCCGAGAGACTTGATTGTAACTCTATGGATAGAGAAAAAGAAAAGAGTTTGATTTCCCTCTAAGATTGAACGTAGTGGTGCTCTTAGAGGGCATCAAATTTGCTGAGTTGGACATAAATGGGGCGTTAAAGCCACTACATCTTAATTAAAAGAAGTTTTAAATTCATGTTTAGCCAAGCCTTTAACGGACGTTAAAAGGGGTGAGTGAATTACATTTTTTTCCACTTTTGACAACTTTAACTAAAAGGAACTTTAAAATATATGTGTTTTAAAAGAGCTTTAATAAATTCATATTTGCCTAGATGATATTTTAATTAAATAAATCATTACATATAGTCTAATATATATTGCTTTTATACTTAGGATTGTTGATGTGTAGCTCGAAGTCTTTAAATCCCCATCTGCTGTAGTAGGAAGACATGATATAACACGAATAGGTAATTCAGAAAATAGTTTAAAGTTCCCTGTGAAACAGATTAATTTTCAAACATTACTCTTTCTGCAGCAGCTAGCCAATGAGAAGTATAGTATCTTGTGGGGCATTGAAGAAAGTTATTCCTATAGATTTGTATGTGTAATATACATTGAAATGCAGGACAGTAAAGTTCCATGTGGTTAGAGGCATTTTGCCTTCCAAAATTCATTGTGTAATCTTCATAACCATGTATAAATCTTCTAGCGTAAAAAGAAACAATAGAATTTTGCTCGCCAACATTTGCAATTAGTGATGCTTATTCGAATCAATTTTAAAATGTTCAAATTATTTGAATTTGAGATTTTGAAAACTGGATTCGAGATCAAATAAAAATTGACATATTCGAATAACAAAAATAAAAAAATAATTCTCAAAAGATAAATAAATTACTAATTTTCTAAAATTTTAACAATTTAATTCATATTTCATTGTTAAACAAACATAAATAGAATTAAAACACATCCAAAACAACATCAAAATATTTCAAAATAAGCAAATTCAGTCATAACAACGTCAAGTAGTTTCAAAAAATTTCATTTACTCAATTAGCCAATTATCTTAGACATAGCCCAAGCAAACATTCAAAGATAATAAACGTATAAAACCTTGTATACTAAATTACTATGTATTAAAAAATATAAATATACATATATATTTCTTAATCGAATTTTTCAAATCAAAGTCAAATCCAAATTCAATTCACATTCGATTCAATTATTCGAATCATATTTGAATTATTCAAATCCAATTCGAATAATGAACACCACTAATTGCAATCATCCATGCTTGAAACCGCCATTTAATGTCGATGCAACCGCTGCGAATAACATAATTTTTATTTGCAAAGTTTCATCAATGAAATTGCTGTAGTTCCACATATAATTTATTTATTTATTTGTGTAAAATATTTATAAAATAAAGTTTTATAACAGTGACTTATATCGTTTAAAATTATAGCAAAACCTATATTATAAATAGTTATTTTATAACAAGTAATCGTGACAATGAATAAAATGATTTCTTTTTTTGAAAAGCAATGAATAAAATGATTTAGTTCATTATTTAGAAATAGACGCTAAATATTTAATCTTATCACAGACACCTATCCAGTACAGTACATGAGGAATCTCAAGAAGTCAATGGTCAACACAACCTTACATGAGACCTCACGTTGCTTGCTGATGTCATGCATCAATCCGACCTAAACGTCATATTTAAAAGGTGCAAAGTGTACAACTGGACGCGTCTTCCAAATCTAGTAATTCATTAAGGGTCCTACTATAGAGACACCCATACAGATAAATCGACACCCCCCTATACGTCGCGTATGGGTCCATACGCGTCGTATAAGGTCGAATACACTGAAAACGAGGAAAATTCAGGGGGGCTGTCAGGGAGCTGTACGCCCCATATAACCCTATACGACTCCCCCTATACGACACATATAACCCTATACGACACATATAGCCTTATACGACCCCCCCTATACGACGCGTATGGGGCTATACGACACGTATAGAAATTTTGGGGTGTTGATTTAAAATCATGATGTGTTTATTTAACACATCCCTTCATTAATCTTCCTCTTATGGTAAATTTAAGGAATGTTATTATTAGATTTATTTTTTGAAGCATAGGTTAATCATTAGTGATTAGTAGAGGTGTTCAAAAAAACCGGTTTGTCAACCGGTTCGGGAAAAAAAACCGAAACCAGTTTGGGCCCAAACCGGTTTCAAACCGACCCAACCCGGCGGTTTAGGTTCGGTTTGTAGGTTTTCTCTTTCAAACCGGTTTCCAACCCGGTCCGGTTACAAACCGGTTCTTAAACCGGTACCCAAACCGGTTTCAAACCGGTACCCTAACTGGTTTTCAATCACTTATTTATAATTTTATGTCGTTTGAATTGTTTCTATGTTTTATATTTTATATATTTCACTTTGATTTTAAATTGTGTACTTAATTTGAAATTTTGTACTTTGTTTTTAAAAACAATTATGTAATGTTTTTAATTTTATATGTTTTAATTTTTACAAATAAAAATATGTAAATGCATCTTATAGGTTTATTTAATTTATACAATTAATATGTAACATTCATCTTACAAGTTTATTTAATTTTTACAATTAATTGTTTATTTAATTTATAACTAACTTAAAAAAAAAAAAAAAAAAAAAAAAAAAAAAAAAAAAACCAAACCGGTTTTTAAACCGACCCAAACCGGTTTTATAGGTTTGGGTTTTTTTGAATCCAAACCGGTTTAGAACCCGAACCGGTTTGAGGCCAAACCGGTTTTGACCACGGTTGACCAAACCGGTTCCGGTTTGGAACCCAAACCGGTTTTCGAAAAAACCCGGTTTGTACACCACTAGTGATTAGTAGTTAGTAAAATCAACTTATTAATTATACATTAGTGTCAAGATTTGAACCCTAAATTAAAAAAAAATAAAACCTCTCATCTTTCGCTTGAATTATTAGTCAAAAAATCATTGGCTCATATAATGATAACGGGTATTTTCTACTATCAAATTAGTGCACGCTTGAACCCACAAAATAATAATAAATGAATTTCAGATCTTTAAAAAAAAAAGTTGTGTGCATATAGATGTATGATAATCACATAATTGTTTAGCATTAATCTTAACTAAGCAATATTATAAGCAAAAAGTGTATGAATTCAAGGCCGGCCCAAGGGTGGGCGGGCGGGCGTGCGCTCAATGCCCAAATATATCTTTTTGTTGTTTAGTTACCGCATGTCGACTAACATAGTTTATATAAATCATAAATTTATTAGTAATTATGTGTTTAGAGAAATCTGATAAATTAATAAATTGTTTAAACTCAATAACATATTCAAGAATGGATTTGATTAGCCAAACCAAGTTAAAAAAAATCTAGTTTACAAAAGATTGTACCTTATGATTTTAACTCAGTCGATTAACCGAATCAGCAGACATTTGTCTTGAATATGATAAACACGATTGTTTTGTATATAGCATTAATTAGATTAGATTTACTCAGATTTAGTGTGTGAGAGAAATTGGGTCACTACGCTATCACATAAGATCATACAAATTATAGCTAAAACAATAAATATTTGTGTTTATATGGTTTTCTAGTTATACTTAAACTTGGTTTTATATTAAAGGGCTCTTACAGTCTATGGAATCAATAAATTGTTACTTTGAGGTTGTTTGATAGCTTCCTAATAATTCCATTATATTAATCGGTTAGAGTTAAAGTGTATTTGGTTCACTACAAAAACACCTTAATGGTTTATGAAGCCTAATGATAGGTAAGTTTTAGAAAAATGCTGAGTCATTAAATGACTACCTTCTATTCAGTTATACTTTTTAATGACTCAACACAAGATTGTCAAATAATCTTTTAATAAATGGTATATTTATTTACTTTTAATATTAGTTCATATGAAAGACACATATACTTATTATATATATATATATATATATATACATATATATATATATATAGGGGATGATTCAAATGAAAACCATGAGAAATTATGTAAATCAATAAACCAAATCTTCATCTTTAATGTATTCAAATCAATGGCTCAGATTTTTTTGAATAAAAAAATCAGAACTTTGTACTTTTGTGGGACCATATGTTGAAAAAGTCAAACAAATCTGAGCCATTGATATTAAACATCAAAAGTGAATATTTAGTTTATTGGTTTACATAATTTCATTTGGTTTACAAAAGAACTCATCCATATATATATATATATATATATATATATATATATATATATATATATATAGGGGAAGGTTCCTGAGAAAACCAATAATTATGTGAAAACCAAAGAAAACCACGGAAACCAATAACATAATTCATAATTTTTTTATTATTTTAATTGTAAAAATATTATTTAAGTATTTGGTACATATATGTTGACTATACATACGAGAATGAAGACTCTTACGTATATGTAACAATATATCGAATGAAAAATGGTTACGTATACGTAACCTATGTGTGACGTATATGGAAAACCATGCTACGGTTTTCATTTGATTCATAACCTTATTTATATATACTCACACATATATATAGTGGGTAGTGATAAAAAAATTTATATATTATGTGATCGTTTTTATTGGTTTTCTCTAGTTTTCTCATAACTTTGTGGTTTTCTTAGGATCCCTCCTATATATATATATATATATATATATATATATATATATATATATATATATATGTATAGGGGAGGGTTCCTGAGAAAACCAATAGTCATGTGAAAACCAAAGAAAACCACAGAAATCAATAACATAATTCAAATTTTTTTTGTTATTTTAATTGTTAAAATGCTATTTAAGTGTTTGGTACATATATGTTGAGCATACATACGAGAATGAAGAAACTTACGTATACTTAACACTGTGTCGAATGAAAAATGGTTACGTATACGAAACCTATGTGTGACGTAACCTATGTGTGACGTATATATAAAACCATGCTACGGTTTTCATTTGATCCATGCCTTTATTTATATATACTCACACATATATATAGAGGGTAGTGATAAAAAATTTATAAATTATGTGACCGTTTTCATTGGTTTTCTCTAGTTTTCTCATAACTTTATGGTTTTCTTAGGATCCCTCCTATATATATATATATATATATATATATATATATATATATATATATATATATATATATATATATATATATATATATATATATATATATATATATATATAGGATTGGGTTCAAATAAAAACCAAAAGAAATTATGTAAACTAATAAACTAAATCTCCACCTTTGATTTATGAAGATCAATGGCTCATATTTTTTTTTGAATAAAATAATAAAAAGTTATATTTTTATTGGAACACGTGTACAAAAAGTCAAACAAATATGAGTCATTGATCTCGTAAATTAAATGTGGAGATTTGGTTTATTGGTTTACACAATTTCTCTTGGTTTACATTTGAACCATCCTCTATATATATATATATATATATATATATATATATATATGAATAAATATATATGAAAAGTTGTAAAGGACGACTTAGCTAGGGAGAAAACATGTTACACGTACCGTGAAAATTAATAACATCATTGATTTATATGAAAGATAGCTCATTGTGTCAATACATGTCTAAAAGTAAGCATAAATATTAAAGATTATACATAGCTTGAGGCAGGTTATTCTTGAAAGTGTTAGATTCCTAATAAGCGTGAGAAGCAATCATAAAACACTACGTTTCTTGTGGGGTGAAAAGTAAAAACGTCCCAAAAAACCAAATTTTGATGCACAGTATAAATAGATCTTGATGCATCATTTATGTATCAGTATATCAAACACTTTCAAAAAAATTCTTATTTAAAAGAATATATATTCATATAATTATAACTGAATTATAGAAAATAATGTTTTGTTTTATGTTAAGATATTGTTCAAAAATACTAAATTTTATAAAAGTATTCCGTGTATAAAAGGATAATAAAGCAAGATAAGATTCAACAATTTTGACTATAACCTCTTTTACGTTTCATTACCATGTCGTTTACTTTTTTTTAAACAAGAACTCACACACTTATTTTATCTACTTCTAATTCTACTTTACAGTACATAGGACTTAAACTCGTGATTCCTGGGGAGATGATGTCATATAACAGAGTAGGATACCGTTGAGTTAAATACACTTTGGATTGAGCCTTTGATTAGTCTTTATTAATAAATAAATAATTATTTTTCACCCTACTAATAATTTCAATAGTTTTTTGTTATTAGCTTCTGGAGTTATATGAGACACTTATTTAGAGGAGGGCATGGTTTATGTTTCCGAAAGTGAGAGACTATCAGGAGGGTTCTACTAGAAAAGAACACTGTCCCACCCATACGTTTCGGGTGATGAGCCGCATGATGTGTGTGTAGTGTTTGCCGAAAGATGAAATAACGCGACAAGACTACTGCTACGAAGTGGTTCTTGAGGAGGAACACTTCCCCTTTTCACCGGCAAGAGACGCAAGGGTTCCATCAATGACACACTCCCCTCTAGTCCTGGAGTCTCAAAACCAAAACTAATTAAAACCGAAAGTCATATATTTTTTTTTTTTTCTATACCTTTAGCAATACCTTTACTTGGTAACCTCTAAGACAAAACTCGTTGTGCCACTCTTCTTTATTTCTCCATATTGTATGGTTTTCAAATAAAGAACCAAATTAAACTTTGACCTAAAATTATAAATTTAATCAATGTTGAAAAGTTATATGCACGTTTAATCTTTCAAGTAAAATCCTTTATGGCTACAAAATAACGTTCAAGAAGAAAATTTTAAAGTCAACTTGTTATTCCCTTGACTTGAATCGTTACTTTAGTCCGTCTGAACTCGTTTGAGTGTTCATACTATTTCTTTATTTGGAATATTAGGTAGTACGTTATATCATGTATGATGTATTGCTGTGTTGTTTATATCTATAAAAATGATTCACTTAATAAATAGAAAAAAGACAATAAACCATTATTGCACATGATTTTGATTAAAAAAAATCCCTGTGGTCTTCGGCTATGTACGTGTTTAGAAATGTTTACGTTAACTATTAAATAATGAAAATTAAGTAATTACCTGTAATGAAGCGTGAAATAATAAATAATTCGAAACCTGTTTAAGTTGTAATAATGAGATTAATCAATGTTAGAAATACTAAATCTTTTAACATTTTAAACTTTTAGAAACATTAATTTAATTAAAAGAATAAGATACATTTTTCAGCATATTCGTGTAGGGACAAGTCACAATACACAATAAGGTTAATTATATAGGTATATGTTGCCAATTGCATTCCCATCCTAACTCATTAACCATTAATAATTATTTAGATAACACTTTATCAATTCAACATGTTTAATCCTATCATATCTATGCCTTACTCTAATTCTGTGACTAGCCGAACGCACTTGATACGATCCAGCCATATTAACCCGACCAGTTAAATAAATTAAGATACCAGTCAAGGAGTCAATTATTATCTTTGAAATAGTATTTCTATACATGCATGTAATTAGGACCATAATCATGTTAGTTACATAACTTGTTATCCATGATCACATTTGCACGTAGGGTTAGTTCTTAGTTTGCATCTCATGTTTAATATAAAGAACTGTATGATTGTATTTTTGGGAATGTCACAGAAAATTGCAGCATATTTATAAAAATATTTTAGACCTTTTTTCTTTTCTAACCCGCAAAATTTTCAAAGCAGCATATTCATTCGTTATAATTTTTTAACAACGAAGTTTTTACTCTAAGTCCACTTAATATCGTACTTGTAAGGATTTAAACCAATACTATATTTATGGGGATAATCACCAATGCTAATAGGTCACAAAGCCATAGCCCTTACCGTAATTAATTGCGATTTGCATACGTATATGTACAGGTCCGGCTTAACATTCTTTGGGGGCCCAATCGAACAAAAACAAAAAAAAAATAAAATAAAAAAAAAAATTAGGGCCCTTTTAAAAAATGCAATATAAACAAAAGCAACATAATCAAAAAGCAACCTAATTAAATTTCTTTAAACAAAAGCAAATAAAAATTTTGATACGTATACTAATATTCTTAAGCCTTTGATAATTGATTTTTTTGAACAACATAATCTTGCACCTGCCACGAAAAAGTAGAGTAAAAACATGTGTATCACCGTTAGAAATCGTATCCATTGAAGAACCGCTACCACACCCAACGGTGACATTAACCTCCGTATCTAAAGCAAAAGACTTAAAATATGTATTATGATTTTTCAAACCTCCCACTGCCGGGCATAAACACTTTAATAAAAGGAAACAAACTAGGAGAAACACCCAAATAGAAGGGGAAATCAAATTAACTAAGTTAGAAAGACAAAGATTTTATAAATATCCTTTTGATTAAGTTAGTTAAAGGTCCTATTCAATTCAGACTTATGTGTCCTATGCTCCATCGAACATGAGTCCAGAGATCATTTATTCTTACGGTGTCAAGTTGACACTGTCAACTCGTGAAAATTATTTGGTTGGTGGTTCTTCAATGGTGCAATGATCACGATGGATCTCCTTGCTCATTTTCAGGATTGGAGACAAAGCTAGATCACTATAAAGATCGCACGAGGAAATCTAATTGCAATTACAATCATCACATGCTGGAGTATTTGAAAGTCCAGAAACAATCTATGCTTCAATCAAATACAACCCTCCATCATAAAAATCATTGAGGAAATCAATCTTCGGGTTTTGTTTGGATCAAATTTCGAGATGGGATACGACGTAGACCGGAAAGAATGGTGCATTTTCCCACTATGACACTTCGCGTCTTCTGTGTTGAATAATTAGATCAAGCAACAAACAATTTATTGTTATCAAAAGATCATATATTACATTATCTCATTAACCTCTATTTTACTAAATAAATATTAATCCTAACCAAACTCAAACTCAATTAATTAAACAAACTTATGCTACGATATAAACTCCTCTAAACAAACTAATATTAACACTTATGAAGATCAAATAAGTTAATTTTAAGATGCTTTCTTCTCATGTAACCTCCTAACACCTTGCTAACCTTATGAATTAATAAAACCCCTACCGTTAAAGAAAAAAGTTAATGGTCCTATCAGAAGGAAAAGCAAAAAAGTTCATTTAGGACATCTGGTTAGTTTTTTTTCTAAACTAACTAATGTTTCTTTCTTTTACAGGGTCAATTAACGTTTATATTATTCCATTGAATAGCCCATAATGCTTGATTTTTAGGTGCTTAACGCCTTAGCTAAACAAAACTAAAAACTTAGCAACTTATATGGGCCTATGAAACTGGTATTCGTTAGTCTAATGACCCAAATCCGATAAGAGTCTGGGCCAACCTAGAAAAAACGATGAGCCTTAAATAGTTAAATCCTTAATAGAACGCTATAATGCTTATCTGCAAAGTTAACGGCCAAACGCGACCGAATCATACCGATGGATTAACACCAAACTCGGGATAAATTGAATACTATAAAAGTTAATTGACCCTGTAAACCGTAAGATCTGAAACTAAATACAATTAGTTGTTAGTTGATAGTTAAAAAAACGACAATGATAATTGTCTAAAAGTTTTTTAGTTTGATCTTTTTAAGTGTTATTCTAGTTTAAGTTATATTATACTATACCTTAAATAGCAAGGTCGGTGGGATTCTTATCATCAAATAACCTTATAGGTTAGCAACTTTTTTTTCCTAATTTTCTTTCCAGATATTTTCAAAAGCTAAGTAATTTATTTTAAGAACAAAACTACAAAAGGGAAGCTAAAGCAGCTGGTAATTATGCTCTTTCACTCGGGCAACTAGGGTTTGAGCCTCAGGCCTTTTTTTTTTTTTTCTTTTTATTGCTTTTTTTTTTCTTTTTTCTTTTATTATATTTTACATATTTAAATTATTATTATTTTTAATTATTAGGTTACAATATGCGAGACATTATATTGTTTTCTATCTATGTTTCAATTTTCAAAACTTAATTGCATCAACTTCTTAAGATGTTATTCTTTTAACCACGTTAATGTCACTATTTTTATGTGACTTACGAAATTTGCAAAAATTTCAAGCAAGAACTCAACATCCAACGCCATTGGTATGCAGAATGAACTACCATGGCCTACACGCTGGTCAATGGGCCCGCCGTAGGCGGCGGCAAATGATAGCAGGCCACCTGCCTGACCATTGCGGTGAGGGTCTAGGAAGAACCGTGCCGATCGAAGCAACAAAGGGGGTTTAAATCCCAAGGCATGCAAAAATCGCCTAATCGACCGGAGGTACGCGATGATGGCGGAGACCTCTGACAGGCGGCCACTGTTGCTAAAGGCCCCAAATCAGCCCAAAACAACCAAGGCTAGAATGGATCAAATGCACCAAAACTATGAAGATCGGCAACCAGCAAATGGCCCGAGGCCTGCCGGTGATGCCCGCAGGGGGCACCTGTCGACATGTGGATAGCGTGAATCTTAGAGGGAAGCTAAAGCGAGGAAGACATCAAATAAGAGTAGGTAAAAGCAACAGAGGTTGTACCATCAGCAACACCAGCAGTACCACAAATATATATTATTTTGATGTTACTATAAAATTTTTAATCGGATAAGATGAATAATTTTGATGTTACTATATAACTCTTCATTTCATATCTAGTTAACATTGGAGTAATTTTGATGTTACTATAAAATCTTTAATTAGATAAGATGAATAATTTTTCAAAAACAAGTATGTAAAAAAAATGTTGAGAAGATCGTATAAAAAAATCGTATGTAATAACCATGACTTCAAATGATCTATTGAATTTTTTATATAAGGATCGAAACATTGCATTGATTAACTGAACAACTGTAAACTGCATCAATCAAAACTATCTTTGGTAGAAACCACCCTTGGTAATAACTCAATTACTCTCCAACTAGAAAAAATATCTAGCGAACTTTTATTCACTACCAATCAAAACCAAAGTTACACTTACAACTAAACTTACCAAGGATATTTTTTCCAAGAGGCCTCCCAATCATTTTTTATTTTAAAGTGGTTTCCAATACAATATAAATATTTAGTCATTGAAAAAATTCAATTACCTAAAATAATTTGACTTAACTAAATTCTCAAACATATTATTCAGAGAAATAATAAAAATAACTAAAAAATTATCATAAGTTTATTATTTTATTGATTACCGGCTAGAATCTTAGATTTGAGTGTTGTTTGAGAAGTAACTTTTGTAACTTAGCATAAATACATAATATTAATATAAAACAAATTATTCATGAAAGACACGAGTGCGACTGAGTTTCTAAAGTTTAAGAAGTAAACTCCAAAATACGAAAAACATTTATTACTCCCTCCTCTTCAACCTCCACTCTAATCATCCGGCAGCCGTTGCCGCCGCCGCCGCCCACCGCCGGCTATCTCTCTCTCCTTAAACCTTCATACAAATCTAAACAAGATTGTCCTCGTACAAACACAAACACAACAATGAAAACGAGGTTCTTTCTCTGCATACGACCACCGGTGATCGAAACAGACGACGGAGACTACATCAAACCACCGCCAACGGTCCGATCATCTTACACCACCGTCGCCGGCAAGACATCCGGCCGCCGTGATCGAGATCAACGGCGGAGGAAAAGGGTTGCTGTAGAGAAATACTGCGGTCAACTCTCCGTCAAGTCAAACGTTGACTCACCGGAAATTACGCCGGAAAATGCTGTTCTGAAAGAGTCTCGAAAGGCTTCTGAAGCACGTGTTTTGAAATCAGTTTGTTTGAAGAAAGTGAGTGTGATATCAGATGATGAAGTGATTGAAGTCACCGGTGGTCGTAAGTCAAACTCCGGTGGGTATATAATGGTTAGTACGTTGTTTTTCACGATGTTTTTTGGGAAACTGTTTGGGATCTTGTGCACGATGATATTGGTTTGCTCTCTTTTTCCTCACCGGAGGAACGATGGTAACTGCATTCGGACGCCGGAAAACATGGTGGTGGACTGGCCGGAAAAAGGCTCGCCGGAGGAGTATAAGAAGAGAGTCATAATGGCAGGATTGCTGGAAAGGAATAGTCGTTATAGATAGACGAGTGTTACCGGACTCATTAACCACCTCTGACACCCTCCCCTAAGAATAATCGTATGAGGTAACCGACTCACGGCTCTGAACGAAAAGCCATTATTGATCGAACATCAATTTTATTAGTTCATGGCTTTGATGCTCATCAACAGTCACTAGTTCGAAACACACTCTTGCTTTTTTGGTTTTTGATAAAGGAAGTGTAAATCATCCAACTTTTATTGTTTCTTTTACTAAAGTACCTTTGATGAGCAAGATGTATGATTTGAATTTAAAATGTGGCCTCAATATTAGCGAAGTTGCCTCAAGTAATCCTGGTCAAACAAACATTGAATTTGGAATTTATGTTCTTCAATATGCAACATCTTGGTTAATATTTCATTTCCGAAGTAAAATAGGGCTAGTAGCTCGCTAAAAACAGTTTTTTTGAAATTTTCTCGTTTGTAAATGAGTCGATCCGGCTCGATTTGTAAACGTGTCAAGCCCAAGCCAAGGTCAGTAATTTGACTCGTAGCTCGCTCGTTAACATACTTGTTGCCTCGATTTTTTTTTGGCTTAAACTAGAACTTAAATTATAATTTATATATAAACTGTGAACCTAAATTATGAGATATTATTTAAATAAACCATATGCATAACTTAAGTATAAAAATATAAAAAATTGATTATATTTCATACATACCAATCTCGTATTATTATTTTAACGGGTTAATATAAATAAACATTAAAATTATTATTTTTTTCATACTCGTTAATACGTAATAGATAACAAAATTATTATTTAAAAAATAAATAAGTTGGCTCACAAGTCGAGCTGAGATCACAATTTGAGCATGTTAAGATTGGCCATCGGCTTGGTATGGATTTTAACGAGCTAAGCCCGAGCTGGATCCTAACTAAGCTCCATTCAACTCGTTTGCAACCCTATATCAAAATTGTAAGATATGTCCACATGGTCTTCATGTTAATTTCAAAAGTCCTTTTGTTTCTTTATTAAAATTAGTTTTTTTTTGTCATGATCCCAAATATCAAAATGTAAATTCAACAACATGTTGCTACGGCGTTGTACTTGACGTGAAAGATTATAAACTAACAATCGACTTGACTTGTCTTCGGACAAAACTTATGTCGAACCGTAAAGTAACTCAAAATTATATCGTTGAACGAAACGTTTTATGCTTGACCCGACTTTTTTCCACACAAAATTATATATGTTGAAACATAGCCCAACTCAAAACATATATAAAAAACACGTGCATCTACGCCTTATATGACGTGATAAAGCATTACGATCGTCACGACTCGTTTCCGAACTAAATTTACATTAAAACGTAGAGTGACTCGGATTTATACCGTCGAATAAAAACGTTTATATACCGTTAAAATGTTTAATAAACGTTCAATACACAAATTAATTATTTATTATCATTATTTAAATATTATTATTATTTTATTGTTATTATTACTATAGAATCACATATGATTTTATATATATATATATAGGGGAGGGATCCTTTGAAAACCATGTTATAAATGAAAACCATGAAAACTATGGGTTATATATATGTAAGTACGTATTACAAAGTGTACAAATAAGAGTTACGTATATGTAGGGGTTATGTATATGTAAGTACGTGTTACCAAGTGTATAACTACGAGTTGCGTACATGTAACTCATACAAGTTACGTATACGTAAGTCGTTTCGTCATCATTGTCGTTCCTTAGAGTTTAAACTAAAAAATATATAATGGTCTCAATAAATAAGATTGCAGTTTAATCAAATATACTTTAAGCAATTAAAAGGTTAAATCAAATATCATTTATGTGATTGGATAGTGGTGGTTTTCATGGTTTTCGATTATAAACATGGTTTTCATTTGATCCCTCTTCTATATATATATATATATATATATATATATATATAGTTATATATAATATCTAAACTTTAACAAACAATCGTTGTTATATACATACACGTATAAAAGATCACGTGAGAACTAGTTTTATTTTGAGAACCCGAGAACATGTTTTATTATTTTTAAACATCTATAATTTTTATACATTAATATTTTTTTTTTAAATTGCATCATATAATTAAAAAATATTTTATCTTTAATTTAAGTATAATATTCATATATTACATACATATTGTATATTATGTTTCATATATGTAATATATGCAATATCATACTATACGTATTACATATCATAATACTACATATATTAACTTGTAATTATTTTTTGATATAGTAATTTTATTTTAAAATTAAAGACAAAAAAAAATTGTGAAATAATGGTATATTTTAAATATATATATATATATATATATATATATATATATATATATATATATATATATATATATACACTTATGAAAAGTTATAAAGATATAAATTTTAAAAATAGTAAATTGCACAAATTGTTCTTATGGTTTGACTCAAATTCTAAATTTAATCCTTAAAGTCTAAATATTACGGATATAATCCCTAACCACCAAATTCGTTTTCATAAATGTCCTTGAGTCAAGTAAGCTTACTATTTTATCCTTTTAAATTTGACACTTTACCCCCTTTACTAGTTAAAGCTTTAAAATATTACAATTTAATGATGTTGTTTGTTATTAGTATTATTGTATTTATTTGAGTTAATTATATTAAAGGTTTCTATAATTAGATTTGTTATCATTTATGATCATCAGATTCGAAAAACTATAAGGTCGGTTTAATGGTTTATCAAAACGTTACACAAATGATTTCCATCATGAATGAGACGTTAACTTTTTTTTAAAAAAATGGTCAAATTATATACTATATTAAAAAGCAACTTTATTGCTACAATAACTTTTATGGTTTTAACTTTTAGCCACAAAAGTTTGTTTTTTTTTTCTTTATTGGCATTTGATTTGTGATGAAATGCTTTTTTGTATTTTTGTATGTTAGCCACAAAAGTTTAATTTTTGTGTTTTTGACATCAAACATTGGTAAATTGCTATTTTGGTGGTGTGAAGAGGTGTTACAACAAAGTTTTACGTTTTTGTTTTTTGACCATAAATTTTTTTTTTTTGCATCAAACATTAATAGTGATTTTTTTTGAATCGTAGGTTATAGCGAGTATAGTTATTATTGCGATACAGCGACAAAGCAAATCGATTATGAGTGAACACCGTCGTTGCTGGTATAGATATTATCGGAACTGATATCGGTATTTGTTTTTGTGATTTCTGATTAGCCGAGTCGACAACAAACAAAGTCACGTCCGTAAAACAAGGGAAAGCAACCAAACTCCAGCGCGCGTAGCGCGGGAGATAACACTAGTTACCCTTAAATTAAAAATAAAATATAAATTAATATATTTATGTTTTAAAAATAACCCAACACCCATCCTTTCCCCCTTCCCTTGTAGAAATCTGCACGACACGACCGTCCATCACCGCCGCCGACCGCCACCTTCCTCCACCGGATCTTCATCACAGCCGCCACCCTCTTCAATAGGAAAACCAACCGTCACAACCACCCTCCTCATTTCCCTCTAATTGATCAAAGGACCCTAATTAATCTCCACACTATTTGCACTTAGAATCAATAGAAATGAGTTGCAGAATCACCATCAATGGATTCACAATAATATTCATGGCTTCAACTTCAATTGTTACAGTTACTTATTCATCTGTTTTGCCCCGAACATCACACCTTATTCATTCATCTCAGTAGGAAGAAGAGGATGCTCAATTACACGGAGACGACAATGGTGACGTGGCGGAAATTACAAACACAAAAATAATTAATGATGTTTTTTTTTTTTTTTTTTTTTTTTTTTTTTTTTTTTTTTTTACTTTTTTATGCTTGTGATATTTGACCGTTATAATTTTAAGACATTTAATATTTTAAGGCTAATCTATTTGGTCTGAATCTGAAGTTGTGAAGATGCATTAAAGGTGTATGAAAGGGTAAAACAAAATTTCACAAGCTCCTTGTGGATTGTTTGTACCATATAATAAATACTTTACAACTACTTTATTATGTTTTATAAGTGAAAAGTACCAAATAAAGCGAATGTTGGACAATTTTTTTTGTTCCCCATCTTAATATAACAAATAAGAACAATTTTGAAGGAATGGAACTAATTAGTACATTGAAAGAAAACCAGTACTATACAACATTTTGTTTTGTAAATATTCATAAGTCACCAATAGTGATGTATTAGTTTGTGATTACGAAGACTTAATCAACCGTAAACATTGTATTACGAAGATGTTCAGGTTTTGAATTCACTAAAAGGACTTCAAACTAGACGTAGACAATACTTTTTCTATCACATTTCACAAACACTGAATGTATGAAGTGACACAAATCATAATCTAAACCCATTAATCGCACATCCATCATACAATTAATATACTTAACTATATATGTTTAAGCCATAACAAGATAGTGTAGTGGTAAGGTGCTTCTTGAGTAAAAATCTTGTATAATTATTACTGTCATTTAAAATATATTTAAAAAAAACTATAGAGGTTTAAAACATCATTTTGTAGTTTTCTTTAGAAATAAAGGGTAAAATGACTAATACGACACACATATTTAACCTACCATCCTATATATGTTTGTAATTATCTCGGTTTAAAATTGTCATCAAGGTCTATTTGCCGGCTTCTTTAAAGGCAGAGCCCTTACGATGTGGTTACCTCATCATCTATCATTTTGCAATATTTTCTCGTAGCACGGGTTTTATGTTAAAATGTCAATGATAGTTTTATTTGCGTACAACAACTTTGAAAAGATGAAGTGACAAAGATAACTATTGATTTAACAAAAATGAAATGCAAGAGCATGATTTGTGTTTGGTATGCAAAAATAACAAATGGAATGAAAAAGAGGAGGCTGGTTGGTTAATTTAGCAAAATAATCTATTACACAATAATTCTTATTCCCTGTAAGCACCCTAAAATCATTCATCCACTCCTATGTTTTTTTCATTCCCCTACCATCATTGTATCTCATTTATTTTTCTTTTTCTGTCTATCAAACTAAACAAGGTAATGGTTTATTTTATTCGTATGGGATAATCAAACAAGACAATTAAATGATAATTATATATTTTATTCATTCATCCATTTCATTTCCTTAGTTATTCATTAAATCATACAAAACAAACAACTGATCTCGTTTTGCTTTAATGTAAACATGAACACCTGAATATTAAGACCAATATCACTCTAGTAAATCTGAGAAAACATGATAAACAATTTCCTTCAAATTTTCGACTCCCGTGATTACTCAATCTTTCTACTCTAATAAAAGAGTATCTTGGGTGACACGTGGCGGCACCACATTAACTCTCATCAAAATTTTCTCGCTTCTCTCTCCTATTAAATAATTAACTTAATTATCAATAATATTATTTAACTTTTTTAGAACAAAAATAGTTTTTTAAATAAATTTAAAAAAGATCTTCTTATTAATGTTATTTTTAAAAATAATTTTTATAGAATAAGAAATTTTACAAAACATCAAACTTTTTTAAAATTAGTGTTTTTAAAAAGTTAATTTTTTATAAACAAAAAATAATTAAAATTGAAATTTATAATAAGAAAATGTTTAAAAGTGATACTTTTTAATACGGTTTGTTTTGAAACAAAATATTTATTATTATTTTTGAAAAAAAAGTTTTAAACCAAAAGTTTAAAAAATTGATATAATTGTTTTATTACATATTGTTCTTACTATACGTAATTTCAATTATATTTTATCGTAAAATATCGTATAATACTTGATAAAATTTTATTATATTTATTGTTTTATTTGTTCAACCCGTGTAATACACGGGTTTACTAAAGCTAGTTCTTATATAAAGCCGTATTTCTTCTTATTCAAATTCAGCCAATAAAATAGCATACTTTTAAAAGGGGAAAATTTAATTAAAAGAAGAGAAATATCGATCTATGAAACTTTCCATTTGTACGTGATGGCGGTGAAATGAAAAGATATGTAATTGACTAGCGAAGTCCTTTTCCCAAAGGTTAAAATCACCAAAGTAGAATCACGTGAAAAGCTTCTAGATAAGGTATACCCTTTTAGTAGGGATATTTGATGAGTAATTTTATTTACTTAAGCACTTATCCATTTTTGGTTAATTATATGATCATATTTAAAACTCCTTTGGTTTCGAATAACCAACTTGATTCCATGATATGAAATTTTAGCTTTAAAGGTTAAATTTGAAGTTTTTATTAGTTTCTTAAACTTAACAACCACTAGAAGTGTTAGGACTCTATTCTATCATCATAAGAATGAATATCTATATCGAAAGTTTTCTAGTTTGTGTCTGGGAGCAAGTTACACAAGCTTGGTATATAAATTTTTAGGCCTTCATTTTGCGTAAATGACTTAATTATTGGTCAGAAAATGCAAGAGAGACATGATGCTTCATTGTAAACATTAATAATTGTTGTGTCTAAGAATTGCTTGATAATGTTATTATTTTAGAGAAGGGTGACAAAGAGGTGTATTAAATAACATAATGACTTTAGTTTTAATAATGTCTAGAAGTAAACATGTTATAGATACACCCATTACATTTTCATTCTCTTTATCTCTTTCTATACATACGTATAGATACATAAAAATATATAAAGACATGTGAATGTCCCAATAACAAATTTGAGTGTTTATATGACCTAAGTTTCAAGAAGTTGAGGTAGTAATGATAATATAATAAAATAAATTTCTGGTCCGTGACTACTTGATGATTTTAGGTTGACTTTGTTCACAATGAATTCGATTTCATTTCATTCATTATTTATGAAATTTCAAGATTTAGTACTTTTGATTTGCTGACTTACAAAATTCGAAGCTTATGCAAAGTCAAGAATAAATTATTCTCTATCTAATAATAATATTGGTAGACTTGATGTTTTTATAATTCAATATAGAATTAATTAAAAAACGAACTATGTTATCAACCTACAAAATGAAAATAATAATAAGAATTTCAAAGCAACATTGAAACTTTATGCACTTTATTAGTTGCAGCTTGCGAGGAGGATCCTACATCTATAATAATGTGCACTTGATTGTGGTAAATGACTTGGATAGAGTGGGCCAAACTTTTTCTAAAGTTTCAAAAAGTTCATCACCTCGTATTTTAAAACTTCTATTGGTTATTTGTAGGTGGACTAATCAGTTTACTATTTTGATAAAATGGTTCAACTATTTTGATAGTTAATAGTTTTATTTATCAATTAACAACAAAGAAATATAAAGGGGAAAAGAGTTCTTTTTCATCAATTAATGTCAAAGAAATATACAATTTCATTTTTCTAATTATTTATGACTATTATTCTTGTACTTAACTTTCTCAAAAAAAGTAAATAACCAATTAGAGTGGTCTTTCACTTTTTACTCGTCTCATAAAGGCGGATTTCATTAACATGATTGCTACCTATATGAGGTCAAAGAAAAGAAAGAAGCTTAAGATCACGTTCATATACTCTACAGGTTAATATTAAAAACTCATAATTTTATACTGTTTAGGAAGGAATCTCGGTTGCCTCCTAAAACAACGAATAACTTTGTGCTTCTATCATTAACTGGATCAATAATATATCTAAGCTAGGTTCTCTCTTGGTCCGAGGGATGCTCTTCTCCAACTTAATTTTTTTTATATTAGATTAGATACTCATGTGTTACAATAATTAAAATAAAAATTTATATAATAAGTTATAGATACGTATAATTAATACTTATTATATATAACATATCAATAAAATTATTATCTATAACAAACATATTAAAGTTATAAAAAATAATATAGAAAAAAAAAACTATGATTTATTACTATCCATAAACCTCTTTATACACCTTTTAAAATATTTTAATTATAAGAATAATTATCTAGAAATTAAACTTCATTTTAAAAAATTAAAACTTATTAGAGTATTTTTAATAAAATGATTAATTTATAGAAATAATTTAATTAACTAATATAGTAGTAAATGAGCATTTATTAAGAAAATTCATTGGAAGAAATTATATTTTACTTACTAAAATTTGTAAGTTTATTATGGTAAGATATGTGAATAATTCTAGGTGAAGATAATGTGAACAGGGTAAAAAATGATCATGTGACTATAGATATTTTGTTTTATTAGTTTAGATCATATGATTTTAATTGTATCTTCTATCTAGTGATTTTGGCTATTCTTTTATGTTCTTGCAACCATTCATTAAAATTTAAGGACATCATTAATAAATTAAACTTTAAAAAGTGCCTTTTCCTTTATAATTGGAGCTTGAGATTTGTTAATATACACATGATATGCTTCCAAAAGTACAAAGGGGAAATAATAGTTGCAATCATCTTCCCTTAATATCAATTATCCAATTGTCAAACAAAAGTTGCCATTCATATTAAAAGTTTACTTTTGCTCTTTTCTTTTTGGTTAATGGTTAGCGACCTTTTATAGTTTGTTTTATATAACTATAATACTGTTCCCACAATATTAATATATCTTTAGCGTTTACATTTTGTATAAATAATATCTTTTTCACAATATTATCTCGTCCAAACATGAAGACAGTAAAGACCTTGTTGAACACAATGAAAGAAACAATTAATACTTTATAAGTATATTAAAACCGTTAAAAAAATAATAAGTATCTTAATCATCATACTTATGAATTAAGTGACCATCAGAATTCAATAAAACAACGTAATGTTGAATGTATCTTTGTAGAATACAATTGTTTAAAAAAATGCTAATAGTATGGCACCTCAAAGGTTTCCCAATATACAGATGTTCAAACTTTCTCTAGATAAAAATATTTAAAAAATACGGAAAAATATCATGAATATTTACTTTTCTTAATTTTAAGAGGGTTCAAGAGAATGCGATTTTTGTATATTCTTTATAACATCTTCAGGTGATATCTTTTTATATTTTGTGAGACATTTGTAAAATCTTTACAAATATATACCGTCACACACATATGTTTCAAAATAGTTATTGATAACATCTATTTTTTTAATTTTTGACTCACCCAATAATTTTTATTACTCGAATATATAATTTGATACCACACTCAGAAAAAAACCCATCATATGTGAAAAAAAACTCTATGATCTAATCTGAAAACCTGTTTTTTTTTTTCACAAGTGGGACTTTAATCTCGATTAAAATATTTGAAACTTCTGAATAGGTTTGAATCTTCGGAAACACATAGCTCAATGTTGTGTTTCATTAAGTCATAGGATTGTTCTTGTGTTCTCTCTTATGATGTGCCTTCTACACATATATTTTATACTGCAACATTTGACTTTACCTTTATAGAACATCTGATTCGCTAGTAAATTAAAAGATGTTTTTTAGATAGTTGGAACATGAGACTAGGAGGAGTTGGGATCACTCTTTAAAACTTAAGAGGATTTTTATCTAACTTACAAAATACAACAATTAGCCTGAAGAATAATTTAGATGATTTACATATGATAAATCTTTTGCATATTCATTATAACCATTAGCCCAACATACACTTATAATATCAATATACAACTACATAAGGAAATCTAAAGATTTTTCTATCAACAAATATTGCACTCGGGCTTTCTTGCTCAACATAAGGACCAAATACAGATTAACAAATTAAAGTTCTGAAAAGAAATCTATCAATACTAATAAAAGAACGTTTTTTGTGACACATGACACAATTATAAAGCTTATAAATCTTATTTTCCCTTTTCTCTCTTCTAATTAATAATTGCATTAACTACTAATAATTTTATTTAATTCATTTAAGATTAAATTTATAAATTAAAAAAAGAAATCCTTTTATAAAAGTTTTCTAAATAAACAATTTTCTATAAAATAAAAAATTTAATTGAAAGATTAAACTTTTTTAAAAATATGAAATACTTTTAAAACTTGTGTCTTTAAAAAATAAATTTTTTTATGAAACAAAAATTATTAATTATTCAAACTTTTTATAAGAAAAACTTTAAAAATAGCATTTTTAAAAACATTTTGTTTTGAAACAAAAAAACTTTCAAAAAATTAAAAATAAAAGTTAAAAAAATGATATCGTTGTTTTATTATTTAAAGTCCTTATTCGTACGTAATTTTAATAATATCATATCTCAAGATATTATTTTATAATTCATAAATATTTGTTACTAACTATTTAATATTTATTTATGTTATCCGTGTAATACACGGGATAATAACCTAGTGAATAATTATATGAATGTGCTTCTACATGAACGATTCGTGTAATGATCTCTTTAATTGAAACTAATATAAGTTGGTTATAAGCTTGATTAATGATTACTGATAGAAACTATCTAGGCTTAACCTTGGGTGAATGAATTATTTATATACACACAAAAAGAGGGCAACATATGAATAACATGGGCTCGAAAAAGATTACTTGCTTTAAGGTATGAGTATTTCAATGCTGAAGCTCAGCTTGTAATTAAGTAGACCAAACTCAGCTTAAATAGAGTTAAGTTTAAATATTTTTTGAGTCAGTATATACAAATGATCGAAAAAGTCCCTATATAAGCTCAAACTAGGTTTATCACCCGTCGTGCGTTGCCGCGGCATTGTACGTGACGTGATAAAGTATAGACTATAATCGACCCGACTCGTTTACAAACTAATTTTACGTCAATACGTAGAGTAACTCGAATTTGTACCGTTGAACAAAAACGTTTAATATTTGACCTGACTCGTTTTCAAACAAAATTAATGTCGAAACATAGACTTACAACCGCTCGGACCTTTTTCGAACTAAATTTACGTCCAAACGAAGTAAATGAAAAAGTATTATATTGACCCGACGCATTTCCAAACAAACCAATGTCAAAACGTAGGTCAAATCAAAGAGTACATAAAAATAGGCATTAAAACGTTTTATATTTGACCCAACTTATTTCTGAACAAAATTTATGTCAAAACTTAGACGTATGTCGAAACGTAAGCGGTCTTAAAGTGTGTAGAGTTAAGCCTGGGAACATTTTATATTTGACCCGAGTCGTTTTTAATTATGTCTAAACGTAAACGGACTTGAATTTATAATCTTTATAATAGCATCCTACAATCAAAATAGATGAATACAAATTATTCAAGATGCACACTGGGAATCACCACCTAAGGAATTGCTTTATACTCGTGAATTTTCGATTGAGGAAGACTCATTGAAGATTGAGGATGAGACGTTGAAGAATGGAACATCCTCAGTGTCATCAGCAAAAAACTTTAAAGATTGCGGGATTGGAGGCATGCTCACATCCACAACCCCTGCAAGAATATGTTCCACCTGACTCATTGAAAGCCTATTATCTTCCTCATCTTGGATGCACCAATATGCAACTTTGCAAACTTTTGTGACTTCTTCAACACTAGCTTCTCTATTTAACCTACTGTCTAGTAGGCTAAGGATATCGCCGCCCCCCATAACAACATTAGCAGCTAAACTAGGGAAGAATGTAATATTTGAACCATCATGAGATTGCTCTAAATTTCTTTTACCGTGTACTAATTCAAAAAGCATCATTCCATAGCTAAAAACATCTGCTTTGGCAGTAACAGGCGTCCCTGATAACCATTCTGGAGCTAGATACCCCCGTGTCCCTCTCATAGTTGTCAAAACTCTACTAAAGTCTCGACCCACGAGCTTAGCTAGACCAAAATCTGCAAGTTTTGGGCAGAAATCAGCGTCCAAAAGAATGTTTTCAGGCTTGATGTCACAATGAATTATGCAATCTCTACACTTCTCATGGAGATAAACCAACCCTCTTGCAGTTCCTACTGCAATTTGATACCTAGTTTCCCACTTTAGAACATTATCTTGTTTTCTGTGAAAAAGATGCAAATTTAGAGAACCATTTGGCATGTAATCATACACCAACAATTTATGATTTTCTTGTGCACAGAACCCACGAAGGCGCACAAGATTAACATGTTGGATGGTCCCAATTGTGCTCACTTCACTCCTGAATTGCTTATCTCCTTGGTTAACACTTTCTAGTCTTTTTACTGCCACAATGGATGAATCACGCAGTCTCCCTTTGAAAACTGAACCAAACCCACCTCCTCCCAGTTTATTTGAGAAATTTCTGGTAGCTATCTGTAAATCTCTATAGACAAACGCTACCAACGATCCTTCCATTTTGGTCTTTCCAGCCCATATCCACTTTTTCCTTAAGATTATAAGAAAAAATAGACCTAAGACAAAGACCACGCCTGCAATAGACCCGAGAACAGCCTCTAAATAAACCTTGTCATTTGTTTTATGATGTTGAAGATCTTTAGAAGCAACTTTGATGTTCAATTCAAACTTCTCTACTTTCGAATCATCTGAAACAAAGACAAGTGATATGTTGTTCAAGTCTTCATTATTCCAAAGGCGACACGTTTTGAAGATAAAACTATATCCATCACAAGTGCAGTTATCCAAACAAGACCTTCTGCATGCTGATTCATCCAATGAAGGAGTCTCATCTTGAAATGTTAAAAGAAACTTGATTGGCACATAACTTAAAATGAACTCATCCTTTTCTTCCTGAACTTCACATTTCAACTCGGTTTTTCTGACACATCCTCCAGAAAATTCACTCAGGTTCCAATCTCTCTGCGATATAGGCTCAAAACCAGTCAAGCAGTTACAGAATGGGGACATCTGTTGATTGCAGACACTAAACACCCCGCACTTGGAATAAACATCGCATATTTGTCGAGGTTGAGACCAAAACAAAAACCACTTCTTGGAACTCTCCTCCCATGTCAGCTGCTGAATCAGCCCTGAGACGTCTATAACTAATCTAGATATAACTGAAGGATTATAGAATGAATATGTGAAATAGCTTTCGTTTGCTTTGTCTATGTAGCTGAAATTGAAGGTATACGGCACCCCCATATCAGGTATTAAGCTAAAAAACTTACCATTCCAAGGTCCACTAGCCCAATACTCTTCAGATCTATTCCACTTGAGTACATACTGCTTCTTCTTTTGGTCAATCTCTAAAGAAAAGAGCCCTGTTGCAGGATCATCACTACTTCTCCATGACGTTATAACCTGCGTTGTATTCGTCCGCTTGTTGTATCCGAACTTGCTACCAGGTAAAAAAGTATGAGTTGGGTGATCAAAACTTTGCCAAATTGGTGGGCTAGAACCTGACCCATGTCTCAAAACTAAATTACCATCATCAAGAAGAACTACTGATGCAGGAGCATTAGTAGATATTATACTTGTTGACCAAATTGGAGTGTTTGTCTCGTTTAAAAGCACCAAGTTACCATCTTTTATTTTCAAAATAGAGAAGAATCTATCAACGATGGGTGTTTCTCTATTGGCTACCCACACTATAGTAATAGGATTGGAAGATACCTTTTTATACCAGATGCCTATATAATAGTTGGAAGAATTACCTGCTTTGAAGAAGCCCAGCTCAAAGTTTCCACCTTTAGATATGATTGTTTGGTCCCCATATAAAGATTGGTTTGCAGATATGATATCAGCTCCACATGAACGAGAAATGATAAGAGAGAAACACAAAATAAGCAAAATCCCCATTAATGATTGAACTGCTAGTTTTTAGGAACCACTTGACTGATACACATATTGGATTACTAGCATCAGGTTTTATAGAAGGGACATTTGTACACAAAGTAACTTGCTAAATCACTTGCGATAATACATTAGAAAGACAAGTCAATATAGATTGAAAGACATGTGAAACACATAAATAAATAACTCGAAAAAGAAATCACAAGTTGAGAGTTCAATTGATCAAGCCTAAGACATTTATTGCCCACCTTCGAACATTAAATGGGTCGTTGTGACCTGCTATTTTTATTTTCAACCAACCTTGTTATTTCTGTCCGTGATAACAAAGAAGAAACCAAAATAACAATCATACAATGAGAAATAAGTCACAATAGAACTTTTTTATTTTTTATTTGTCACATAAAGATATAATTTCATGAGTATACTACCCAGGTTTTATTTCAGATCTAGTACCGAATTTGAATTCATGCTCATAGCTAGGCCTAGCAAAACAGCAGGGTCGGCAAGGTAACAGGTCAGGACAGGCCGTTTTGGTTATGTTGGTTTGAGTTAGAACAGATTTTGACCAAAATGTGTACAGATCAGAATGAGCCGATTTAAAATTTTCAAAACAGCCATAAACAGAGACCAGAAAACGTTTGGGCATCTTCCATATTACCACTGTACTGGTTTCAAACTAGTCAAACTAAATGTATTTACATGATGCACCCTTGATGTGCTAAATTTCGTACGATGTGCTGCAATCACAAGATGTGTTTGATGCTTGCAATATGAACATGTTGTTTATTCACATTTAATGCTTGAAAAATCTATTGTTCTTTTGTCCTTTTATACATTTGTTCATTAATAAACCTGATGTTTAATCAGAAATCACAATTCTGTAACTCAAAACAAGTTGCTTTAATCTCCAAATGTAATCACTGGTAAAATATAAACTCATTATCTGCATCTAATACCCCACATAATGATATGAAAAGCAATGTGATTTACGCATGTTTTGGAATTTTAGTGCTTTTAATAGCTCGCATCCTGCATCACGCATCGGATTTTGGACCAAACGCATTGCAGCGCATCACGCAATTTAAAACCTAGAATTACTGCATTATTAAATATATACACACTCATATTCAAATGCAAATTCTTGACTGTGTTACATAACTACCAGTTTACCTGTATTATTTATAAATCAATTTGGTCATAAAAGAGAATGGATTACCATGAACATATTCAACTATATAGGATGAATCAACATATAAAATTAAACAAATATATGAAGATAAAGTACCTGCAGGATAGAATAAAATCAATCATACTTGTATTCAAACAGAGCATTTAATACATCTGTGAACCTACTCCTCCTTTGATGACAATCTCCGTGCATTTCATGCATGATTCAAATGGTTTACCATCATTCCATGAAATCATATGATCGCTAACATTCATCTTATCAGACCTATTCGATTATCAATGTCACGACTGTTGTCTTTCAGATGATGAACTTTCAAGAAATCATTTCCCTATTGAGTTACACCTATATCAGCCAAACTATCCGCTAAGCATTTGTTACTCATGATTTAAAAAATCCTTTGACTAATCTATAATAAAATCAGATCATATTCGATGCAGGACTAAATAAAGCATAAAATAAGCTAATTTATTATAAAAAAAATGCATCGCTATATGCACCTAGAAGTTATAATCACACAACTGACATAGAATTCAACAAACCCAAATCGGAACTGAAAAAACCCAGATGTAATTCCCCCTCTAGGACAAATAATCTACATAATTTTGAAGTTATCTTCCAACAAAAAAGAATTTTGAATATGAAGAGATACAACGATGGACTGGAGATCTTGTTAATCAACCAATCGCTGGTTTAACCCTGATTTAAGCGACGAACAAGAACAACAATCCCATCAGTAATCGAGGATTTTTAAGTTTAGAAGATGTCTTGAACAATTGGAATGCTATAACTTCTTATGATTGTGGAGAAAAGCTTCTAACTTGCGTTGAAGAGGTCGAGAAAATTGCAATCGCCTTGATCCATCAAATGAGAAACGAGAACAAACCCGACCCGTTGGGTTTTATCGACCATCCAAATACCCAACTTGACCCGTTCAAAATGTTACTTAACCCGAAATAAAACAAATGGGTAAAGATTGTCAAGCTACTAATAGCTTTTACTAATGTATAAATGACAAACTCACATATACTCTAAATATATTTTAAAATATACATTATAATTAATATACTTTTGTTGAAATTTTTTTATTAGATGTTTAAAAATAATAAAATGTGAATTTACATGTGAAATTACTTTAAAAATTAGCATCACTTCAAACATTTTTTCGCAGTGTAAGTTCACATCTTCAATGGTAATCTTTGCATAAAAAATATTTTTTAATATAGTAAATGTAAGTATCGTTTATATACTAATCACTAATCAAGTTACGTAAATTCATCTTTAAATGCAAGCTATGTTTTATTTTGGGATTTTTAATTAATAAATGGGTAATAAAAAATAAGAATTGATTAAGGTTTTGGGTTTATAATTCTAGTATTTTTAAAATATACATACCTAACACAACAATATTTATTTTACATATTATTAACTTATTAATTATTTTTTTAACTTACAAAAAAACTTAGTTTTTGATGCAATTAGAGTGCAATCAAATGGCCAGAATTCAAGTAATCAAAGAACTCTCTGTCAAGTAAGAAAGAGAATAGTAATTTCAATTTAAAAAAAACTCCTCTCTGGAACTACAACACCTAACACTTAACAATATTTATTTTAAAATTATTAACTTTATTAATTTTGATTTTTTTAACTTACAAAAAAACTTAGCAATTTTTGATTTTTTTAACTTATCAAAAAAACTGTTTTGATGCCAATCAAATGGCCAGAATTCAAGTAATCAAAGAACTCTCTGTCAAGTAAGAAAGAGAATAGTAATTTCAATTTAAAAAAAACTCCTCTCTGGAACTATTGTCCAGCCGAACAAAAAGAAACAATCCACCCAAAAAAGAAAAATGTAACAAACTATAATCTCTCAAAAAATTAACAAGATAAAGCACAATTTTAAAATAAAAATAACTCCAATATAATAAGCTCCTTTAACTTCTTGCCTAAGCAATTCTTCCCCGCCTTTGGTAGGTCCGGATAAGCGTTTCCGGGTCGAGTTCCGCGCTAGGCTTCGGGTCGGGTACAAAGGATGCTCCTGCATCAGTTTTCTTCTTCACTAATTTATAAACTATAATTAGTCTATATATATACCCATGTCATCTATCAATCTATCATAATCTTTGTACTAAGCTAATAACGAGAAACCTTAGTCGCAGCCCATGAATATATGTCACACTTATCGAACCACGTTAAATTCTTGCAATTTTTATTTTTGGTCTACGTTCTGTTGTGCCTTGTGTGCTTGTTCCACTGCACCACTTAATTCTAACAATTGAAACCTCCGACTCTTTGTTACAAAGAAGAGGATGTTATCTTACTTGCAAAATAAAACATCTAGTTTGATGAACAATTTAAAGTAACATATTAATATATTATATATCTTTATCATACCCATTATGCTCATCAGCTCAACATACGTTCTTAACATCGAGATGCGAGTACGTAAGGAAACTAAAAGATTTTTCAATATCAGCAAATAATTGAACATGTATATGGGCCTTCGTGCACAACATAAGGACCAAACACGTTATGGTTTAACAAACTTAATGTTCTAAAAGGAAGTGAATAAATATGTAAATAGGCTTCCATATGCACTATACATGTAATATCTTTTTAATTATAATCATTATAATTTGGTTATATTCTAGATTATAATGATTCCTAATAAAAATAGCTTATCTGAGCAAATAAATCTATACATATTAATATAAGAATAATACAGTGCAACATGATCTTTTTCTAATATGTTCACCTATGATTTGCCACGAGTTATGATCACAAAATATATGTTTTTTTAAACAAAAATAATCATGTGATATTTCCAAACTTAATTCAAAATTTCAATTTTCATTTCTAAGAATATAATTAAAATTAATTAAGTCAAACTTTATAAATTTATTAATACTTTTATAATAAATAAATTTTAATTCTATATGATAATAATATTCTAATAGTCAAAATATTAGTTTTTTAATAATCACAATTTAATTCTTAAAATCGGCTTATTATATAGTTTAATTTGATAATAATTTTCTACATTGAATTTTGATAATAATATTTTTTAAATAAAATTTTTTAGACCTTAATATAATGATTTTTGTATCTTTATTAGAGCCAAATCTTTTTTTAATATTGCCAAATCACATCAATTTTTAAAATTTTCACATAATAGATATCACGACACATGAAAGTAAGGTATTCTCTCATTCAAACCATATATCATTTTATTTTATTTCGTTTTCACAAACAACTCTCAACAACAAACTAAAGTTTTATTTATCTTTGACCTTAAACCTTATAGGTATGTGTAATAATTTTGATTTTTATTTTAAAATCAACTTTCATTCAATTAAAGATTATAATAACAATGCGTTATTTATATATTACTTAAAGAGTTTTGTGTTGTATTTGAATTTTGTTTATTAAAAGTATTTATAATTTAGTGTATGGTTTTCTTATTTTATTTTTCATAATAATGATCATGCGGTTGTGCAACAATTTGATATTTCTTGATATAGTGTCATGTTTTTTTACATATTACTAATATTATATATAGTTACATTATATTAGAAATAATTTTTTTGCAATAACATTATATCATTTATTCTACTCGTGAATTAGATCAAATTATTAATATCTTTATTATTTAACATTTTATCTGATATACAACCCGTGTAATACACCGGTCATTGACCTAGTTATGTATACACAAAGAAAGAAGAATAACATATGAATAACATGAACTCGATAAGAATTGCTTGTTTTATGGCCTATGTATTTCTATACTCAGGCTTAACTAATACAGTTAAGTTTGAATATTTTTCGAGTCTGTATATGCAAATACCCTTTTATTAGCTTAAATGTAATTTCAACTGTATTCATTCAGTATTCACCTTATTAGATCTCAGTAAGTAGTACCCATGAACTATAAAAATTATAATTACATCCCACAATCCATGTTGTAACAAAAATAAATAAATGAAGACAAATCCTTTCAAGAAGATGCACACCGCGAATCACCACTTAAGGAATTGTTTTGTCCTTGTGAATTTCTGATTGAGGAAGACTCGTTGAAGACTGAGGAAGAGACGTTGAAGAATGGAACATCCTCGGTGTCATCAGTATAAAACTTTAAAGATTGCGGGATTGGAGGCATGCTCACATCCACAACCCCTTCAAGAATACGTTCCACTTGACTCATTAAAGGTCTATTATCTTCCTCATCTTGGATGCACCAATATGCAACTTTGCAAACTTTTGTCACTTCTTCAACACTAGCTTCTCTATGTAACCTACTGTCTAGTAGGCTAAGGATATCGCCGCCCTCCATAACGACATTTGCAGCCAAACTAGGGAAGAATGTAATACTCGAATGATCATGAGACTGCTCCAAATTTCTTTTACCGTGTACTAATTCAAAAAGCAACATTCCATAGCTGAAAACATCTGCTTTGGCGGTAACAGGCGTCCCTGATAACCATTCTGGTGCTAGATACCCCCGTGTCCCTCTCATAGTTGTCAAAACTCTACTAAAGTCTCGACCCACGAGCTTAGCTAGACCAAAATCTGCAACTTTTGGGCTAAAATCAACGTCCAAAAGAATGTTTTCTGGCTTGATGTCAAAGTGCATTATACAATCTCTACACTTCTCATGGAGATAAACCAACCCTCTTGCAATTCCAACTGCAATCTGGTACCTAGTTTTCCAATTTAGAACATTGTCATGTGTTCTATGAAAAAGATGGAAATCTAGAGAACCATTCGGCATGTAATCATACACCAAGAGCTTACTACTACCATGTGCACAGAACCCACGAAGGCGTACAAGATTAACATGTTGGATGGTTCCAATTGTGCTGACTTCACTCCTGAATTGCTTATCTCCTTGGCTAACACTTTTGAGTTTTTTCACTGCCACGATGGACGAATCACGCAGTCTCCCCTTAAAAACTAACCCAAACCCACCTCCTCCCAGTTTATCCGAGAAATTTCTAGTGGCTATTTGTAAATCTCTATAGACAAACGCTACTAACGATCCTTCCATTTTTGTCTTTCCAGCGCGTATCCACTTTTTTCTTAAGATTATAAGAAAAACTAGACCTGAGACAAAAACCACACCTGCAATGGACCCGAGAACAACCCCCACATTAATCTTGTCATTCTTTTTATGATGTTGAAGATCTTTAGAAGCAACTTTGATGTTCAATGCAAACTTCTCTGCATTTGAATTATCTGAAACAAACACAAGCGATATGTTATTCAAGTCTTCATTATTCCAAAGGCGACACGTTTTGGAGATAAAACTATATCCATCACAACTACAGTCATCCAAGCAAGACCTTCTGCATGCTGATTCATCCAACAAAGGAGTCCCATTTTCATGAGATGTTGGAGAAAACTGGATTGGGACATAAGTTAAAATGAACTCGGGTTTTTCTTCCTGAACTCCACATATTAACTTGGTTTTTCTAACACAGCCTCTAGAATATTCACTCAGGTTCCAATCACTTCGCGATGTAGGCTGAAAGCCACTCAAGCAGTTACAGAATGAAGAGATCTGCTGATTGCAAACACTAAATGCCCCACACTTAGCATAAACATCACAAATTTGTGGCGGTTGAGTCCAAATCAAATACCACTGCTTGGAATTTTTCTCCCATGTCAGCTGCTGAATCTGCCCTGATACATCTATAATGAATCTAGATATAACTGCAGGATTATAGAACGAATATGTGAAATAGCTCTCGTTTGCGTTGTCTATGTAGCTGAAATTGAAGATATAAGGCACCCTCATATCAGGTACTAAGCTAAAAAACTGATCATCCCAAGGTCCAGTAGACCAATACTCTATAGATCTATTCCACTTGAGTACATACTGCTTCTTCTTCTGAACAATCTCAAAAGAAAAGAGTCCAGCTGCAGGATCTTCCTTATTTCTCCATGACGTTATAACCTGTGTTGTATTCGTACGCTTGTTGTATCCAAACTTACTACCAGGCAAAAAAGTATGAGTTGGGTGATCAAAACTTTGCCAAATTGACGGGCTTGAACTTGACCCGTGTCTCAAAACTAAGTTACCATCATCAAGAATAACTACTGATGCACGCGCAGCAGTAGATATCATGTTTGTTGACCAAATTGGAGCGTTAGTCTCGTTCAAAAGCACCAAGTTACCATCTTTTATTTCCAACTTTGAAGAGAATATATCAAAGATTGGTGTTTCTCTATTTGCTACCCAAACTATTGTTAGAGGTTTAACACTTCTGTACCATATTCCTATGTAATAGTTGGGAGGCTTACCTGGTCTAAAGAAGCCCATTTCAAAGTTTCCCGCAAGCGAGACAAGTGTCTGGTTTCCAGAGAGAGATTGGTTCAACACCAAAGTATCAGCAGCATTAGATATGAAAGGTAAAATGAAGAAGAAATAGAAAAAGAGATGAGAAGCTATGAAATTCATGTTCAGATGTTTCATGTGTTCAACTTGACTGATTCAATAGGTTATGAGCTAGCATGACAGTCAGACAAATTTAGTGCCAATTAATCAGCTGATGACTTTGAAATTTTAACAATATGTATGGCCAATAATAATTAAAATAGTGAAAGCCAATTTTTCGTTGATAAGTAGTCGTCGTTGTCCCTTAGAGATGAAAAAGGATTTAGTTTGTTACAGTCCTGAGATATAGATTTTGGGGTTTATATAGTTTTAATCCAACATCTGTATATATAAGTGACATGAAAATATTTGGAGAACACATGAAGGAGATGATGAACATTGTGAATAACAAATATGTGCCTGTATTTATCTATGCATGTTTATTACATATGTGAGGTGAGTTTGCGTAGAGATAATATCATACTCGTGACAGATCTTCAATCTATAGCGAATGATCATATGGTATATCTTCATCGCGTATGTAATTACCAGTATATATAGTAAGAATTGGTGGCTAGTCAAGTTTTTAAAGCTAGCTGGATAGTTCCACAATGGTGACAAAAAAATTAAAAATGTGATGTTTCATTTATCTGCCGATTGTTATTTACAGATTCTTAAGGACAGTTAAAGAATCATAACAAAGTTAAAAAAAATAAAATAAAATTGACTATTTCGTGCTCATTGATATCCAAATGTTTTATTTTCTCACAGATATACAAATGACTCACGTAAGGAGAATTTTCAATCGTCAAAACAGACAAACAATCTTAGTATTATATATCACATAACTGCTAAGGGACCCCTGATATAACATTGCAACCGGTGATTGTATCTTGACACAAAGCAAATGGGTCCAGCTTTCTCTAAATATCTTCTGCAATAGTCAAGAAACATTTTGAACCAACCAATAAATGTTGTTTATGCTAGTATGACATGATTCCATGAATTAAACACAAAATGAAGATTTGGGTGTTATACCTAGTTATGTCAAACAAAAATATGTCTACGAACATATGTGACCCAAAAGTTACAATTACACTTTTAATTACTCCTGTGTCAGATTTTAACTAATACATGCAGACTAATATAAGTAGGTTGAAATCCATAATATAAGTATATAACCCATAAATCAAACCAGAGTATTTTCCGAGGAGTTTAATTAGAAAGTAAGAAAACACATGTGCGCAACGATGTCTCTTCATTAGTAGTATAACTTGGTTTAGATGGAGTTAATTAGCACATTCATCTTCATATAATCTTGTTATTTATAAGAAACCGAACCGCACACTATTATTGTCAAAAGAACGTGGTCTTTAAGAAGGAAACAAGTTAAATTTGATTTTTTTAACGTCTTAAAAGAATATAATAAGTTACTATGTTATTTGTAATAACAAATGATAAAGATTTAATTTCCTACACGATTAAGCGTTGCTTTAAAATAAGTGGCATTTTTAGTTCAGGACGTATTTTAATTAGTCTATGAGTTTTTATTTAATGTTTAAATCAAAGTATGATTATCTCTGTTAAGTTGATACATTTAGTTAGTATATAGTTAGGTGTTTGAGTCTAACTAGGTGTCTTGCTTGGTAAGGATTTTTTTTTTAAACTTCTTTTACACAAAAATCCACATATCTTGCATTTATAAGGATTTAAACATGCAGTAATTTTATGAGCGACAAATATCATATTTTTAGACCATGAGGTCATGAAATAACAAGAATTATTTAGTTAGGTTTTTTTATATATTTATTCAATTTTTAATAAAAAGTCATTGTGTGTTTGTTTGTCTTAAAATAATCCAGAGTTGTTTTGAAGTGTTTTTTTTTTCTTTGATTAACAACAATAAATTTTGCACTCAAACTCCTTGACAAGGAAATAGAGACAAATGGAAGACATAAAAAGATTGAAGATATGAAGATAACTTAATGTTTTAAAAACAAGAGTTGAACCGGTCACACAACCGTTGTTGAGACCGCTAAAATTGGTTGCATCGTACTCAAAAAATATTTTTATATATTACATATAAATAGCATATGATGTTGCTTAAATTTAAAAGAATAAAAAATACATTATTTATTAAAAGAAAAGTTTATTATAATAGAATTTTGTTAGAGAGAATAGTATTGAGATCAGCTACTCACAAATACTAACAATAACATTTTCACATATAATCTGATAAAAGTACACATTTTCGTAAAATGAATCTCAAAACTGGTCGTGATCAAATCAACTAACCGGTTCAACCATCACTCATTAAAAACAAGCTTGTCCAGTCAGTTTCGGTTCAACGGGATTTGGTTTCCTGTTTGATTTTAACAAACTTGTATAATACAGTTTTTGCCTTTTAATGTCGAAGGGCAATAGAATCTGGTTTTAGTGGAAGATTTATGAAATCATTCATTAAAAGAAAACAACATTTATGGCAGTAAATGAGTGAATGATTAGATGGGTACTTTAAAGATAAGGCATGAAAATGGAAGAATTAGTGAAGTGGGATGTGATATGACACAAAAAAAAAAATAAAAAATAAAAAAAAAAAAAAATAATAATAATAATAATAATAATAATAATAAATCCTCTGTTAAAACGTTAAGTTTATTAGGCATATATTTAAGCTTATATATTATTCTTCATTTATATAAACACCAAATACATGAAAACCCCAGAAGGTTTCAACAGTTACAATAAAGACTCCAACACTATCCATAATTTTCCTGACTGGATCTCATATATATCAAACACATATACATATATGCATTATGAACATAACTAATCCTGATTTTATTCTAGACAATTACCTTGAAGAAGATGCACTCTTAGGCTGTGAATCAGTGCTTGACGAATTGCTCAGTACTTGTGAACTCCCATTTGATGATGGTTCGGTGAAGAAAACAATAGGCTCAGTGTTATCAAGATACAACTTGACAGTTCGCGGGACTGGAGGCATTTTAACATCCAAAACTCCTTCAAGAATTTGTTCCACCATACTCATAGAAGGCCTATTGTCTTCTTCGTCCTGGATACACCAACACGCAACTTTGCAAATTTTGGTGACTTGTTCAACATCAGCTTCCCCGTTTAACCTGGCGTCTAGTAGGCTGAGGATATCACCTCCCACCATAAGTACATTAGCAACCAAACTAGGAAAGAATTTAGTCTTCGAGTCATCAGATTCTTCAGCATTCCTTTTACCATAAACTAATTCAAAAAGCATCATTCCGTAGCTAAAAACATCTGCTTTAGCTGTGACAGGCACCCCTGATAACCATTCGGGTGCTAGATACCCTTTTGTTCCTCGAAAAGTGGTTAAAACCCGACTAAAATCTCGACCCACAAGCTTTGCCAGACCAAAATCTGCTATTTTTGGGCAGAAATCAGCATCTAAAAGAATGTTTTCTGGCTTTATGTCACAGTGAATTATACAGTCTCTGCACTTCTCATGAAGATAAACCAACCCTCTTGCAATTCCAATTGCAATCTCATATCTTGTTTTCCAGTTAAGAAGATTTTCTTGTTTTTCATGGAATAGATGGGAATCAAGAGAACCGTTTGGCATGTAATCATACACCAACAACTTACTGCTACCTTGTGCGCAAAACCCACGAAGACGTACAAGATTAACATGCTGGATAGTCCCGATTGTGCTGACTTCACTCCTGAATTGTTTCTCACCTTGACTAATACTTTCAAGCTTTTTCACCGCCACAACGGATGAATCGCGCAGCACCCCCTTGAAAACTGAACCAAAACCACCACCTCCAAGTTTCTCTGAGAAATTTTTGGTGGCTATCTGTAAATCTCTGTAAACAAATGACACCAAAGATCCCTCCATTGTTGTCTTCCCAACCAATAATCTCTTTTTTCTATAGATCATATACAAAACTAGACCCAAGACAAGAACCCCCCCTGCAACAGACCCAATAACAGCACCAAGATTAATTTTTTCATGAAACCGAGGTGGAAGTGGAAGATCTTTAGTTGCAACTTTGACGTAAATTGTTTTCCCGTTATCTTTGTCTTCTTTGAGATCCAAGAGCTCTACATCCCAAACTGAGCACTGATTATCTGAAAAAGAGTAAGCATTACACTGACAATTGTTTAAACAGGTGCTTTGACATTCACCACCACTTCCAACCACTACAGATACAGAATTTCGAGGGAGATCACCAACTTCAACTGGAAGAAAGGAGATTTCCTTGTTATTCCCACATTCCAAATTCGTTTTCCTCACACACCCACTAGAGAAATCACTCTGGTTCCAATCATTTTCTGACGTAGGTGTGAAACCAGTCAAGCAATTACAGAATGGCAAAATAGTCTGTCTGCAAGCACCAAAAGGCCCGCACAAACCATATACCTCACACTGTGTTCTAGGTTGAGCCCAAAACAGGTTCCATTGTTTTGTACTGTCCAACCATGTTTGTTGCTGAACTTGACCAGCAACATCCATAACAAATCTAGATATACTGGAAGGCTTGTACATAGAATAAGTGAAGTAACTCTCGTTCTCGTTTGAAAAGAAGCTGAAATTATATATGTAATTTAACCTCATTTCGGGTACTAAGCTAAATATTAGCCCATTCCATTGCCCACTTGTCCAGTATTGTTGCGACCTATTCCACTTGCTTACGTACTCTTTACTAGAAGGGACAAGCTCCAAGGAGAAGAGTCCTACACCAGGATCTTCATTGCTTCTCCAAGAAGTAAGAAGCTGACTCTTTTTTGTTCTATTATCATAAGCAAGTTTAGCACCAGGTAACCAAGTATGAACCGGGTGGTCAAAACTTTGCCAAACGGGTTCATCTGATTTTGACCCCAAGCTCAAAACCAAGTTACCATCATCAAGAAGAACTGCAGTTACAGAATTCAAACTGGTGGCAGTGACATTTGTCGACCAAATTGGTCTCTTGTACTCATTTAAAAGCACCAAGTTACCATTTACAATTTTTAGTTCTGAAATGAATCTATTAGAGATCGGTGTTTCTCTGTTTGCTACCCAGACTACGGTAATGGGAGATACCTTTTTATACCAGATGCCTATGTAATAGTTGGAAGAATTACCTGCTTTGAAGAAGCCCAACTCAAAGTTTTCACCTTTAGATATGAGTGTTTGGTCTCCAGATAAAGATTGGTTTGCAGATATGGTGTCAGCTCCAGATGAGATAGAAATTATGAGAGAGAAACACAAAAGGAGCAAAAACTCCATTAATGATTAAACTGTTAATTTTGTGAACTTGACTGATACAAATATTGTATTGCCAGCATTGGGTTTTATAGAAGTGACATTTGAATAGTAGTTGCATTCTAACTTGCTAAACCCGCTTAATACAATAAATGAATAAGTCAAGTCAATATAAGTTAAAAGTTTTCTTCCAATATAAGTCCTGTCTCCATAAACTGTAAAGTTAATGCCATCAAAGACTTGGAAAAAAAGATCCATTTATATTCCATAGTATGTTAGACAAGTCACATCCCTGTTTACTCCATTAGTCCAAGGAAAATTGGCACCCACAACATTTATTGGCCAATGCTGAACATTGAATGCGTGTTGTGACCCACTGTATTAACAGTGGAATGGTTCAAAAGCCAGTTAAATTCCACAAAAGCAGTCATACGATGAAAGATAAGTCACAATAGAACTCTATGCTACCTTAGTTTAACAATCCTCATACACCACAATTCACAGCAAACACACAAACATTTCCAGTTTTTAAAGAAATAGATGAGTTCTTTTGGGAGACTCGTAATCTGTTTAAAGAAATACATTTTTCTTGTTATTTCGATTATTTCAAGTATAACCAGTATTTTAATTTCATTTTGTTTCATTTAGCGTACGGTAATTCAGTTTTTAAAGTGTTTTTAGAATTAATTTTACGAGCGGTCCCCCTTCAAAATTTTAGCTGTCATATACTTCAGAGCTTGAGACCAAGCTGGCTCTTGCACTGCCTTTCCACAATAAAGATTCAAATAAATAACTTCATCATATTTCTAATAAAATATATATATTTCCATATACCACATGTTCAATACAGATTAAGTGATTTATTATCACCAATCCAGTTAGCTGACAATTATTCATCAGAACAACCTTCAATGGTCAGCTTCGCACCACGGTTAAACCTTCTCAACAAACTAACCCTAGTTCTACGAAGACACAATCTAGACTGTTTGATCCTTTTTCTCTTTAATTTCATCTCAGTAGAACTATCACAAGCAAAAGTAGACTTACATTCGCCATCAACCCATGCCCTTTCTTCCTTGATCACATGTTTTTGACATAAACTTGAAGTTCCATAAATGTTGTGAAGATGATAGCATGGATCAACATAAGATAATGATGAAGACACAATACCTTTAATGTTGGTTGGGCATAGAAACTTAACAAACTCCACTATCTCTGAAAAACAGGAATGATCAGAATATGGAACTGTGTAGATATACTGATGATGCTTTTCGATGTTATTTGTAAATCTATTTCGTATATTCATATGAAGATCATTGCCTGTCTCTGTATTCAATGAAGAAAGACCAAAAGATTTATCCTTGCATCCAACATTTTTTAGTTTCCATGGAAGTCCAGATGGCATAATCCCAATGGTCGGACGCATAGTATTTAATCCTTCTAGTGTTTCAACAGAAAAACTGTAACGAGGAACAGCTCGCACTCTTGTCAGAGTGGTTTTGGTTGTGAAATTGTCATGTAGTCCAAGAAGATGCATGGTTTGTAAGCGCTCCGGCCAAACCCAAATCTGTCATAAAATTATAAACAAAAATGCCCTTGAAATCACCATCACACATTATTGATAAAGTTACAGAAAACCAGTTGGTTATGAATTACCTTTATTTTCAGCATTTTTGAGATGTAGAGTAATAGATCCTCTTTTCCCAATGTGTCTATGCCAATGATGATGTCATGTTCAGGATAGGAATTGATGATATTAACTACCTGAAGGTGATTTATTAAAGAACAAGATAAGAATTTCTTAATTTTACTTGGTTACATAATAAAGTGTAAATAACTTTTTCACTTTTTGAATTGAATATACATACCATTAAATTTTGAAAAAAGAATACTACCTGTTGAGCAGCAACTTCCCTTGAAGGAAATGAGTAGGATGGGTTGCAGTAAGTGTTGTCAATGTAAAGGGTATCAACTTTATCATTCTTAAGAGCATTAAGAAGCATCCTTTTTCCCATTTGTGTAATTTCACTTGTTACTTCCCAGCGAAAATCCCCGGTGTAAAGTGTGATGCCAAATGCACCCCGGAATAGATACATAACCGCACCTGCCACATAGCAAAGGGATGATAGAAATTAATAATCTAATAAATCTATTAAAAAAAAAAAAAACAATCCGATTTTGCTGAAACTAACTGCAGGACCCAAGGGAATTACACACTGATGTCTTAACCTATGTCTTACAAACCATATGCAGGATAGCAATAAACAAGTAAACCTTTAGTCATCTACCACAGAGAACATAAACTGTAATAGTCAAAAATTTCAAGCAAATAAGCAAACACTATGAAATAAACAAAAAACATATCAATTGTACTTCTGGGAAATCCTTCCAGTAAGTAACTTAGGGTATATATCAAGTTATCAACCACTCGTTCGTTAACCAACCAGATTCATTCAAAATTAAACAAATGAAATGAAATTGGGAACCCAATACCGACATACCAGGGCAATGATTGGCTTCAATCGCCATAGCTTCAACGTTCGTTTGCGATCCAGTGGACAGTGAAACCAAAGGTATGGAGTACCATTGGCCGATTTCGAGAGTTCGAATCAGTGACGTGTCGAACCCAGGGAATTTGTGATGAAAAAGCCTAGCAGAGATGTGAGAGCAGAAAACTGGACCTCTGTTCCAACGAGGCGATAACCCGAGGGTATGATCTGCGTGAAGATGAGTTAAGAAATACACTTGACTCCCTTTAGCCCACCGATCCACTGATATCATTCCTCTCTCCATGTTTGGGTTTTGAGAGCATTGAATTGGGTTCTAGAGTGTGTGGATTTCTGTGTGAAAATCTAGGGTTTTCAAGTTTAGATGATGACTGCCTTTGGCGCTTTATGAGGTTCAAATTTCCAAGTAAATATGCTACCCAAGGCGGTGTTCGATGGGTCTACGGGTTTATTGAGTTTTTTTTAGGTGTGCTCGGTTCGGTTCGGTTCGGTTCGGTTTTTACCATTCACCGAAACAAAAACCGACTTTATCAGTTATTAAATTTTTTCCACCGATTGGTTTTCGGTTTTTCGGTTTTTGGTTATTCGGTTTTTATGACGGTTTCGGTTCGGTTTTCAGTTTTTTCGGTTTTTTTCCCGACCGAACATTAATCGAAAGAGCTAAAACAATAAGTATAGTGATTAAAATATAAAAAGAAAACATTCGCTACAAAAGTAAATAGTTTATGACTAAAAAATAAAAATAAGTTTGTTTTTTAAGATATTGTTTGAGAACAGTAACTACATAACAGTAGCAAGAGAAATTAACTTTACAAAACAATATTTCATGTTTATTGTTATTATATTAGGTTTTGTTTATCGGGTTCTTGTTTAGTAACTTATGTTTAGTTTGTCATTTTTTTGTTTCATTATTTTGATTCAAAACACATAACTAACTAAACTATATACTATCATACATAAATAATTAAAATTTCATACAATTAAAAGAAAATCGGTTCGGTTCGGTTCGGTTATTTTCGGTGATAGGAAATTGAAAAACCGAAACCTAACCGAAGAAGTCGGTTTCAGTTATTTTTGGTTCGGTTATCTTCGGTTTTGTGTTCGGTTCGGTTTTTTCGGTTACTTCGGTTCCGGTTCGGTTAGTTCGGTTTTTTGCTCACCCTAATGTCAAGTCATGTTGTAACATATAATTGTTATGTTTAGCGATTAACTTTTAACTTATTAACTTTTAAAAAGTTAATAAGTATGTTTGACAAAATTTTAAAAATTTGATTTCAAATGAGTAATAAGTTACTTTTGAAAAGATAATAGGAGTAAAGTTACTTTTTAACAAAATAAGTAATCTCAAACATAGGCAGTATGAATAATTAGATATTGTTACTCTTTTAATCTTATGTTTCGTATAAAAGATCATAATATGTAACGTCAAGGTTTGGCATGCCCCCTTACACCTAAGAGCATACCTTTAAGCTGATTTGTTCATATTTCTACCCACTCAAAATTTCAGATTACAAAACAAACATAAAATCCAATATAACAACCATAATCGTCTCTTAAATTATAAACAAACTTAAAGTTCATCAAATGCTTTCCCAAGCAAACAGAAATGAAAATCATCATGTCACATTAAACAATCAAATCATAAACAAAGTTTTTTTTTATTCTTCCATCTCAAACAGCTTTCAGCAGATCTTCGCTGTGAGTTCTTCGCATTGCATGATCGGGCCTGAAGCTCAAAAGTTTGCTACTCACATCCTGAAATTGATGCCTGTCACCCGTCACCTTGACCCCACTTGGCGGCAGCCTCACATGCCGCCCACGAGCACCCACCCCTTGACTTTTCCTCCCATGTGTTGACTTTTTCGATTCTGACCTTATCCCACGGTCAATCTGATGCGCAGAGAACCCAAGTCGAGCAGCTCGGTCAGCCGAGTCTTTCATGGAACCAGATTTAATAGATTGCCTGTTGAAGTATGCTAGATGAGGGAGAAGACCAAGAAGGAACTTCTTCAGTTGTTCATCACCTATGTTCTTTTGTGCAGGGTTTCCCTCGAGGCTGATGGCTTGTAACGAGTTGTAATTTGCCGCAAGCTGTCCTAGGTTCTTCGTGGTCGACAGCTTGTTGAAACGAAGGTCCAAGACGTTCAGTTTTAGGAGACGATGCAGACCCTCCACCTCGCTTATTTTGTTTCCCGCCAGATATAGTTCTTTCAATGAAGAACACGACGCCAGACCTTCAAAAACACACAGATTTCGCCCTTAAATTTTTAAACATAAAAGTTGGAATAGAAAATGTAATTTATAAGGAAGATGGAATACCATGCCCAATTCTGAGGATCCTGTTGTAGCTAAGATCAAGTACACGCAGTCTCGTGAGCTCTCGAAGCCCTTCAATGGTGGAGATACTATTCTTTGATAAATTCAAAATATGGAGTCCTCGCGGTAGAGCTCCAGAAGTTATTCTCACTGATACAACAAATAATATCATCAATAAGCAAAACTAAAACGATATGATATCAAAATCCAAAAAGGAATGAAAGATCAAAAGTTCAAACCTATTGAATTTCCCGACAAATTAAGGGCCTTGAGGCTGGAGAAAGCACTCAGGAATGGGATCACAACTAACCCATGGTTCGCAAGTTGAGCTGTTGTGGCTGCAGCATTCAAAGAAGAAATGTATCTTTTAGCAGCATCCATGCCCAGAATAGCCTTAGCGTCGGTTTTTGAAGCTGCCAATGGATCCAAGGTGGTGCTTTTACCATTCTGCTCGTGGTCATCGAGGTCTGTAAGACTGCTGGTTTCTTCCAGTGAAGAAGAATGCTTGAGATCCATAACCCATTTCTCGATACGCTTTATCTTGAAATCCTCATTAGGCAGATCCTCCCATTGACAAACCGAATGATCTTCTAGGACGCCTTTACCTTTGTCCATGTCATCCCCCGCAGGAACAATCCAGTCTTTTGACAAACCCGCATAGTCATATCCGTCATCACAATCACCATCATCATCACCATCAACTTTGTCAACATGACCTGCGCTATCATTTTCAATTTCCCGTTCAGGTGAAATTCCACCATCATCATTATCAACCAACTTATCGTTCCATCTCGAGTCCAAACCCTTCAAATCCTCAGAAGATCGCGATTGATGAACCGTGTTAGCAAGAGCCAAATGCAAATACGGCAAAGAGTTTGATTTCATAATGGGGTGTGGACTGCGAGGTGTGCGACCACTAGAACCACCACCAGTACATGCACCAGATAACCGAGTCTCAGAATTATCACTAACTTCTCTGTCAGACTGTTGGTGATCGGGTGACAAATCCGATGCAAGATTAACCATATTGGAACTTATTTGAGGAGACATAGAAGCCCGAGCTTTTTGATACTCATCTCCACTACGGTTACCATGAGATGAGGACAAATCTTCGCCAGATGTCATGTCCTGATAGGCTGCCAGGCCACTTCCTAGAGACACACTCTTCCTCATTCCCCTTATTTCACGGCCATGTTCACTGTCAGTGTCATGTATGCTTTTGATCCCTTCAGATTTCCACTCTTGACCCATTGAAGATGGAGATGGTATAGTATTGTTGCCTTCGTTAACTTCTTTGGATAATTCGGGATTCTTCTTAGGTTTATTTGTGTTGTGATCTTCCAATGTTTTTTGCATTGATTCGGTAGGCAAGTGGACAGTCTTCTACATACAGAAATACAGAATGGTCAACGACAAGAGGTGTAACTGTAGGTGGACAGGTCAAACAGGTAAAGAAGAATAAAAGCTAAAAAGATGGGTCAAATGGGTCGAACAGATCGAAAGTCACCAAAGTGCATTTTTAATGCAAACATCCTTCTAAATGGGTTTATTAAAAAAAATAGTATATTAGTGAAAGCATAAAATTTTCACAATCATTTTCAATATGACCTAAGAAGTTCTGTCAAATCTCATCTGATGAAACCATTTTGACCCGTATGAAACGATTACCTGTTTTGACCCAATGGACACATGCCATCCATTTTGACACCTCTAGTCCAATCAATAGAACCAAAAAATGAAATTATCTTGCTCACCTTGGGCTTCTGAGAATGAGTAGGAGAATGGAAGCAAGAGAACCTAAACATCTTGGTCAAACTGCTGCGCTTTATTAGCTTTCAAATGTAACAAGAACGAACGAACTCACTGATCAACTACATCTAGAAGATTAAAAATGTTTGAATAGAAGATTGTAAATGTTTGAAACAGAGGTCTGCAGCTCGATGAAGAAACTTGTAAAATGGTGGTGTTAGCCGTAGTCAAGTGATAAGCCTACAGAAACACGGCGCAGTCTCCATATATGTGATGATCTTGATCTTCTCAACACGCAAAGTAGAATCACTCCTTCATTATTACCACCCACCACCAGTTTAGTGGTGCGAGAACAGTTTATATTTGTTGCAGCTGCCAGACTGAAATGACTCTTTTGGGTCCTATTGGATCCCAGTTTTTGACATACGTAAGAGACGAATGCCTAACAAGATTTGGGGAAAATCAGTAAGAAAATGTTTAGCATGAAATTGCAAGCTGAAAGTTTAAAAAGTTGAATATATTGGGTGCATTCATGTGTGTATACAAGTAGAATCTCAGACAACTCTCAATCAAACCAGAATCATCTGATCAGCATTAAAATCAGACAATTATCAATCTAAACTACAGGAATGATTGAATAAAAGAAACTCAATCTCTATATAAATGCATATTCATGTTGGTGATTACTGATGAATACACCAGTAATTTACAGAAAGTTAAAAATAGCATATTTGTTCGATTTTTCAAAATTTTAATCAATAGAACAGTAACAATGATATAAATCACATACAAACGAAATTAAGTACAAAACTTTGGTAAAAACATACAATAATCAAATAAATTCAACATGGAATATAGCCCTAATGATTGTTTAGGCATATAATACAATATGCAACTAATCTGAAATACGATAACAAAGCAATCAAAACACACGGTTCATGATAGAAACTGATTTAAGCAATCTGCAACTAATCTCACAATTTAAAATTAATCACAGAAGATACAATTGATACAATAACAACATGAGCAAAACACACAATTCGAAATTAATCAAAACCGAAGAACACCCACCAAATAAAACCACCACAAAATCAGATAAAAATTGAAAATTTAGATTAAAAACATGAATTAATCGACAACTCGAAGAAAACCCTTGAAGATCCAACCTCTTTATAGCCAGATTTGATGTAAAGATTCAACTTTCTTGCCCTTTTCCTCAGAAACTAGCCTCGTGTTCTTATACAACCAAAGGTGAAAGATTGCGGAACAAGGGTGTTGGATCGAAACTTTTGGAGATGACAGATTTGACTTTGTTTAGATAAAAAAAATGTGTGCATTTGGGGGAGGCTAGAAATATATAGAAGATTCAAGATTGAGTTTTGATTATGAGAAAAAAGGGGTTTGTGAATGAATGGTTGGCTGAGATTTGTAGAAGATATGAAGGGCGATGGTGAGTTTGTTTGTATTATGCAGATTCGTCGGTATGTGATTATGGTATAAATTCATGTAACAAACTCGTAAATCTAGGATATTTCATACGATTTTCTTGCAAGTTGTTAATTATTTATTATTGTTGTTGTTATTAGTTAGTATTATATTATTGAATAAAGAAGGGAAGAATTTGCTTTTATTTCTTACCTTTCAAACAAAGTTTTTGTTATGATATCCCATAATTCTTTCATATAGGATATATTCGTATTTAATGTGATAAATATGAATTTTTGAACATTTATCATGATCTTTATATATTAAAAGACAAATCCTTCTTTAATGGTAGTTATTTATTGGGAAAGTGATGAATTTTAAATTGTTCTCGAGCGTCAAAAGGATATTTGCTTTCTTTTAAAGCAAACATATGGTGCAAAAAAATATTAATAGAATAAGATTGTTTTAATTAACTTATGTTAGTGCTTAAAAGTTTGATTGTCTTGTTTGAAACTGAGAGGAACATCACTAATGTCATCACAATGGTTAGGACTTGTGATCAACCTCTAATGTGAAAGTACGTTAAGACTGTTTTCAAGATATGAATCGACAAAGAGGAAATAATAAATCGTAAATATGTATAAGATAGGAGTGAGAGCAAAGTACGACTCGTAGTGATGTTCTAACCAGCTTTTTGTTCCAAAACTTTATAATATGGGTCGAATTGATGAATAGTTCACCTTTAGAAAATGAAGGCGCCTCGTCTTGTTCCATGGTGTAGGTGTTTTCGGGTCTTGTTAAGTGAAATGATCAATTCTTTTGGCTCTCTAATTGGGTTGTTGTTCCATTCTTGATGCACTAGAAGATTAGGGACAAGCTAAAATCACATAGTTTCGATCTTGACATGCTTTGGACTCTGATTAACAATCTTAGTCATGTGCTAACAAATATAAATCATATTTCGTTAAAGGTAGATATTAGTCAATACTAAGAAGATAAAAAATGGTCTTCACATTTTAAATGATTGTCTTGCCTATGTATAGCTTCCTTAGTTCTAGTGTTATTTTATTTGCTTTTCATGTACATATGTGCTTCCTATGCTTCCTCAAGATCCCTATATGGTATGGTTTTAAGTACACCATAACACTCCTCAACGACAAGCTTCTTGTGCCTTGACTGTATATTCTTCCACTTGAACATGTTTCATATTGCATTTTAGTTTGTTTTGTATATAAAAGACGTAAGATATTTGGTCAAATGCTTGTTGAATCATAACTTGTGCAACCTTGTTGTATTGTAAGATGCTCTGGACTTTAACACATGGTTTTCATTTATCTTGGTGATGCTTCATGCTTGTTTTTAAGTCTTTTGATTGTGTTTGTTAATTGTTGTTTGGAGATGGAAGTGAAGGGGGTGCATCATGCGTGCTTCATTCTTTTATGTGTTTGCTTCTATGGTGTATGGGGTATTGATGTTAGTTTGTTTAAAGCAAGGTATATGTCTTGTTCTTACTATATTTTAACAAGTTGTATTTTGTCTAGTTTTTGTATCGGACCTTGTTTTTATTTAAAAACCTTCTTGTTGTTCAAAAAAATATAACAAGTTGTTACGCAATAATGAGTTGTGAGTATCACATTCATGGACAGAATAAATATGGAAATCAAATAACGAGACATTTAGTTGGTGGTTATGGAACAGATCTTGAGGTAGCCCATCTAGACATGCATGTCGTGACTGATGAAGTCATGATATATAGTCAGGCATTATAAAAATAAGAGATGGTAACTCAAACAAGTAACATGATATATTGTCACCCATTATGGAGAGGGTTTCATATTTGCTTAACCCATGATCGGGGGCACGTCGAGGAATAAGATTATTAATCGTGGCTTCGCATGGTTATCGGAAATATCATGCCCAGATTTGAGTTGTTGATCGTGGCTTATGTATAATTCAGTTCATCCTAAATTTATTGATTATCTTTTAGGTTTTAGGTTTTTAAAATACATATTTATTAGTACATTGTTTATGCAATCATAGATAGACTTGTAAGAAACAAAATCTGATGAATATCAGTTGCAAATAATGGTACAAAATAAAATTTGTGGAGCCAATCTATTACCTCTAATAAATCAAGGTTTTCTATTAACACATGTCAATCAATGAAAGCTTTTACAATTAAGTTTTCCCGTCTAAAACATATTAAATTGTAATTGCAATTTTCTTTTATTTTTTTAAATGCATTTATTAATCATTTGAAAATACAAACAGTTACCATAATAAAATACTCTTACCATAATTTAAAATTCAAATAGTTTCCATATTAACATTTGATATAATTTAAATATCAAATAGTTTTCATATTAAAATTTGATATCAAATAAAATGTTTTGATTATACGTTAACTTTTTATATATTGTCTAAATTATTTTAAAACTTTCATTTATATCAAAGAAGTAACTATTTAAAACATAATACCTTAGTGCAATAAAAAAATAATATTTTATCATTCATTTAAATAAAAACTAAAAATTAATATTGTTTTTTAAATAAAAGATAATTTAAGATTAAAAAAACACAATAAATTATCATTCATCATAAACAATTTATGTCTTGAAATGGCAAATTGTTTTAGAAAGAAAATTTAACCATCTATGAACAAAATTTATAAAAAAGTTGCTACTGTAATAATCTTTAGATTTAAACATCATTTGAAAGAATTGATTTTAAACAGAGCTATTTAAAGAAAAACAAGAAATGTTTTGAAATTTTTGATATGTTAATTTAATGCTCAGGTTGTGGTTGTTAAAAAACTAAATTAAAATGGTTTTGTTAAAGCATAAAATAGTGGTGGTCTTTGAAGCTTATATATGTGAGTATAAGTGTATAGTGTAAGACAAAACTTTTGTTTATTTGTGTTTCCTACTCATAACATTAGTTAGTTAGACATAAATTTGAGTTAATTGGGAGCTTACAAATTTTTTTTCTTTGTTTGTTTGTAGTTTAAATGTTTTATTCTGCACACATTATAAATATATATAAATTTTATTATACAGCCCCGTGTAATACACGAGACTATAACCTAATTGTATATATTACCAAAAGGACTAGTGTAACACTCTAGGCGAATCACACATCGGCTGCGGACAGGAGAGATTCCTGGTTTATAAGTAATGTCTGGTCTTTAATATCACCAACGCGTTTTGGGCGTATTGGCTGTGGATGAGAGGAGAACTCCACAGTTAAATGTGCTCAGGTGGGAGCAATCCAGGGATGGGTGACCTCCCTGAGAAGTTTTCACCCGGGCAACAAAAAGCAAATCCGTGAGCTACTCGTGAGCAAAGCGGACAATATTGGTGGTACGAGAGGCCGGGTGTTACAGAATGGTATCAAAGCCACTCCTGTGCCATTCGGGATGGTGGGGCAAACCTCATCAAGGATGGTGAGTCCCCGGGGGTGTTCAGATGGACACCTTAGGCGAATCCCACATCCCTGATGGGGATGGTGGGACAAACCTCATCGAGGACGATAAGTCCAAAAGGGGGGGTGTTTGTAACACTCTAGGCGAATCCCACATCGGCTGTGGACAGGAGAGATTCCTGGTTCATAAGTAATGTCTGGTCTCTAATATCACCAACGCGTTTTGGGAGTATTGGCTGTGGATGAGAGGAGAACTCCACAGTTAAACGTGCTCAGGTGGGAGCAATCCAGAGATGGGTGACCTCCCTGGGAAGTTTTCACCCGGGCAACCAAAAGCAAATACGTGAGCTACTCGTGAGCAAAACGGATAATATTGGTGGTACGAGAGGCCGGGTGTTACAACTAGCATTCCTATTGACATCAAGTTTTACAACTTTTACGTTATGGCTTTCTTAATAATGCCACAAAGAAAAAGGTGGTAGTTAGTCTCAAAAAGATTATGATGCAACTTTCCTTAAAAAAGGCACATGTAAAGTAGATGAATGTTTATACAAAATCGATTTATTTCAACTTTTCAACACATGCTATAATACAAGTTGGCATGGACAGAACTAAACCTTCTATGCTCCAACCTTTCATGTGGAATAGGCCTTAAAAACAAATGTGATGATGGTATTTTATCAACTCAAATATTGAAGCATATGTTGTTTTACTTATTAACTTATACTTAGATTATTTCATCCCGCGTAACGCGTCGGAGTCCGGTCATTTTTTCGACACGCAACGCTGCGTTGTTGTAGTCGTTATCGGCCCCGGCTCATTGAAAACCATAAAAGCGAAGTCTTGTGACAAAAGTCTAAAATAGTAAACCTTAGTGATCAAACTCGAAAAATACATGGCATAAGGCTGGTCGTTTTTCTCACATGCAACACCGCGTTATTTTAGTCGTTATTGTTTCGGCTGTCAGAAACCACAAAAGCAATTTTTGGTGGCAATACTCTTAAATGCTAAACTTTAGTGGCTAAAGTCGGAAAAATGAAACTTCACTATATATAGCTTGGTGGTCAAACTGTTAAATACTAAAATTTAATGGTCAAAATCCAAGTCAAACTTGTAAATTACATGGCAAGAGGCCGATCTTTTTCCTCGCATGCAACATTGCATTATATATGTCGTTATCGTTTCAGCTCATCATAAATCATAAAAGAAAAGTTTGGTGGCAAAATCCATAAATACTAACTTTAGCGGTCAAAGTTGGAAAAATAAAACTACGCTATAAATTTGTCCGGTGGCTGAACTCTAAGATCCTAGACTTTAATGGTCAAAGTCCAAAAAATACATAAAAATCTACAAGTAAAATAAGAAAAATCTTTACCCGTGCATGCTTGAGTGCACTAGCATCTCATGCTTGTCCACCCTCACGTGGTCGTTCACTTGAAAGAAATATTGATTGTTTACTCGCACATGATTTTACTTCACTCAAGCGTGACATTTTTTACCAATGCATCAAGATTCGAATGTGGTATTGATTTCATCTGCATGTGAAATAAGCATGCATGCGTATGTGAATTTTATACTCAATCACATGTGCGAGGTCAAACATATACCTGTATGTAATGTGAGTTGAACCAAACAAAACGTACACCAATAATATTCATCATTAGTGCCCGTATGGATTTTTGTGAGTGACTCCCTTAGGGAGCGTTCGGTTCACGGAATTCACAGGAATTCATAGGAATTGGAATTGTTATTGAAATTGTGAGATTTGTCAAACAAAATTGTGTTTGGGTGAACAATGAGAGGGAATGTTTTACATCAAATTCCTTTGATTGTGGGATTTCAATATTCCTTCCACTTAGATAAGGATTTTAAATCCTACAACCAAAGAAATTTTGAGGTAAGAAATTCTCTTTCATTGTTCACCTAAACACAATTTTGATTGACAAATCACACAATTTCAATACCAATTCCAATTTCTATAAATTCCTATGAATTCCGTGAACCGAACGCTCCATTATTAATTCACGATGAAGTCATGAACCCATTTTGTATCGAACCATATCTCGGTACGTGGATGTCAAATGTGTACATCATCCATAGGATATAAGTACATACACGTAAACATAACACATATTAGAAATAAAATAATGTTGTGAAAGTCATGAATTCATCGCAGGAACATACAAATGCAACTTGTACAAAGCATAGTAGCATATAAGCACATACACGTAAACATAACACATATAGCAAAAATAAATAATGAAAATGCAAAAATAATAATCAAAGAACAATAACATGAGGCTCACGTTTAACATGATTCCATTAATAATTGTCTAGTTCTCACAATACAAAGTGACTAGACTTCCTTGTTGAAACAGTCAGAACCATATTAATTATTAAAAATTCGTTCCAACCCAAACCGGTTTCGTGAAGAAACGATGATACCTTTCCTTGACCCAAATCGGAACCGGTTCCAAACCCATTAAAAAACCGTTTGTATCTTAAAAAATCGCAAATAGCCCGGCCCAAATAGAAGTCCAACTAAACCTGAAGCAGTTTACCCCAATCTCCTTCACCAGAATCTTGAATTCTTGATGATTATGCTTGCCCTTGAACCCTTCTGTTCTGTATACACCTTCGAGCTAAAACCCACATAAATAAACAAAAAGATGGCTTTTTCTTCCAAATTTCTCAGAAGGGTATCAAGATCCTTCAATTCCATAAACAACTGCCGATTGTTATCGTCTTCTTTAGATTCTAGGGTTCTTCTTCAACATTCGCTTTGTGCTCCTCCTCCTTGTTCTTCATTTCTCTATGACGATAACAGAAGAAGTGCTTGTAGTAGAGATTTCTGCTCTCGGACCTCAAAATTTGACCAACTTAATTCTCAAGGACCCGCTGCCATTGATTACAGGTTTGTTATTTCATCATTCACTCTTTGATTACAGGTTTTATTTGCTTTTAAGTGTGTAAAATTATGTTCTATCATGTGCTATACCTAGGTTTTGTTTGTGTTTGATTACAGGTTTTATTTGCTTTTAAGTGTGTAAAATTATGTTCTATCATGTGCTATACCTAGGTTTTGTTTGTGTAGTATCCTCAGTCGTCCCGTTAGAAGTGTTATACTGGTTATTGGAATCAGACATTGTTATATTCTAATGCAGTTTTGTATGAATTATGCTTTAATAAACCCTAATCTATTGCTTGTTTACTCCCTCATTTTTGTATTATACTGGTTATTAAATTTTCAGCTTACAATGCTGTTTGGATTTAAGGTCGTTAGGAAAATAAGTACCATGATATTGAACTCTGTACCAATGATTTCAACTTCATACTGATAAATTAGGATGGAAATCATCTATCAATTGGAAACTTAAAGTTATTGGTTTGTCACAAAAATTCTAAATTTGTATGCATAGAAACTGCATCAAACTTTGAAGCTGGAATGCACCCCTTTAACATCAAAAGTTCAAAAGCATGTGACTTTTTCTAGACCTCGTGGAACATACCACAGAAAGCTAATATTTAGGTCAAAGAAGTTTTTGAACTGTGAACTGTTGATTACTTGATTTGAATTTGGTTGTTTGAGCTTCTGGTTAACAGGGAAGGTCATCTACTGTGTCATCCCTTGTGTATGTGTTCTGTTTCTTCTTTATGTGAAGACTGAAGAGCGTAACTAAAGATTCATAGATTATAATTCATGTGGCAAGGTCACTTGTGATCTTTTGTGCAAAGTAATATAATAGTATGTATACGAAGAACATGGTACGCGTAACACATATCAATTCTGAAATGTGAACTTTATGTTATTAGAGATATCAAAACTGAAAAGTGGATGGTTGGTTTCCACATGCCAGATTGTATATTCTTGCCCGTGTAACGTGTATCTCTGTTTGTTGTGAAAAGTTGGTTAATTTGTTTTAAAATAGAAATTGTGTTGTGTAATATATCAATCTGCATTTCTTTGATCATGACAGTCATTATAATAGTTTTGACCTATCAGTTTCGTATTGGGAAGAAACTGAAATTGCTAATGATTAATGTGCATACAGTGCTTTGCTACAGGAGGATGAATTTCATAAACTGGCTGATGCAACAATTCATGATTTGTTGGAGAAGATAGAGGTAATTATCTTGGTGTAAAGTGCCTAAACTTTTCAAATTTAGTTGCTCACGTGTTCCCTTTTTACTTTTCTGATTTGATTGTTAGGCATTTCATAAGCTAATAGTAGAGAAGCATTATCTAAAAAGCGCCTTCCTTTACCCAACTGAATCGAATTGTTTTCATATTCTTGTTGCCCTCGTGCATGCATCTTGAATGTGTATCATAACTGTAATCGTTCCTGATGTTTCTTTGCTCCTTGGTTACTAGTCTTGCAGTTTTATATGATAATCCAATGTCATTTTGAGTAAAATTTGGTTTGGTTGCCACATGCCTCATAAAAAGCGTTTTTCCCCATTTCACATGTTGCCCATAACAACACTAAGGGTATGTTTGGCAAAACGACATAAAAGGACACACACACACTTTTTAATTTATATTAGATCTGTGATAATTGTAAAAGGCTATTAGGGTATTTTTCTTCTTAGAAGCTCCCAACTTTTTTTAAACGCTATTTTAAGCAACTTAAATATAGGAGCTATTTTTTACAAAAACAAAAGCTTAAGCTCCCAGAAGCTCTGTGTCATACATGCCTGAATATGAATATTATGATTCCTCATCTCTCCTATATGATCACTATGCATGTGATAATGGTCTAACCATTATCCTCATGTTGAATCTTGAGTCTCTTTTATATGCTCTCAAAAGCTATGTGTCATACAACCACTTGATCCACTCATGACAGTTGGAGACAGTTTGTTTAGTTTTTCCTTGTTTTCTAAATTGTTTTTATTCATGGTGTTAGACTGTTAGCCGCCTCCACAATATAGACTGGAGGATTTCAGCAATTGTTAATAATAATCCTAGCAACTATCATGGATATAGGAAAATCGCTAAATCATGCTTGCAAGACCTTTCTGTTCTGGCATATTTATTTCAACCTTACTATCTTCTTGTTGGACAGGAATATGGTGATTCTGTGGACATTGATGGTTTCGATATAGATTATGGGGTTAGATTAGATTCAATTCCCATATAGTTTGCTTGTTCTCTTCGAGTTGTTGATCAGTTATATAATTAATTTGTTTTGAAATTTACAGAACCAAGTTTTGACCGTAAAATTTGGTAGCTTGGGTACCTACGTGTTGAACAAACAGACGCCAAACAGACAGATTTGGATGTCTTCACCTGTGAGGTACAAAGTTTCCACACAAACCTTTTTGGTTTCATGTTGGTTTATAATGTACTTCATGATATCCATGTCGTTTTATGCAGTGGTCCTTCAAGGTTCGACTGGGATCCAACTGCTGAAGCTTGGATATACAGGCGGACGAAGGCTAAACTCTTAGAAACATTGGAAAGTGAGATCCAACAACTGTGTGGTGACCCCATAAAACTTTCTTAAACTACTAAAGGTACGAGAATTTATGTTATATGTTTGGGCATGTTGTACTCTTTTCATTGCAATCGCGCTAAATTTCATGTCCCATGGAAGCTTGTAAAAGACCACATTAACCCAATGTTACAGAACCCTTCTAGGTTTAATTTGTAATCTAGGCAATAAAAGTTGTATACTGTGGTGGATTCGTTGACTTTGTACTTGAAAAGTCAAAAACAATTTTGTATGATTTTTTAAAAATCTTAATACAATTTAAAATTGACTAAGAACATAGTAGAAGTGTTCATGAGTTCTATTTCAATGGTTTTATGATTTTTAATTTGAATGCTTGTTTGTTAAACTGAACCAACTCAAAAGCTGGTTTGTAACTATGATCAAAGCCCAAAAATAGTAAAGATGAAAAATTGAGTTGTGCTCTTTCATCTTTAAACTCAAACTAGTTTTTTACTGGCCGCGCATTGCATCGGCATTGTATGTGATTTGATAAAATATAGACTGACCTGACTCATCTCCGGACTAATTTCACATCAAACCGTAAAGTAATTCGAATTTATACAAAAGTTATCATAATTGACTCGCTTTTTTTCCAAACAAAACTATGTCGAAACGTAAATAAAGTGAAAATGTATATAAAAACACACATAGATACAATCGTTCCGTCTCGTTTTGGAAGTAAATTTACATTGAAACGTAAAGTAAAAAAACATCATATATTTAACCGACTCATTTCTGAATAAATCTAATGTCGAAATAAAGGTGAACATCAAAATTTAGATAATCTCAAAACATATATAAAAATATGACAATAAATTTGTATTTGACCCAACTCATACCAAAAAATTTACTGGTCAGATTTGAATTAAATAAACAAATAACTATTATTATTATAATATAACTCAATAAATGATTATATTATTATTAGTCAATATTTATTTAACTGTTCATTTATATTTGAGAATAGATTACATTACATATATTAAACCAAATATTATATTAATTAATTGTTCTTAAAAAATAAATACAAATGTGTTATAATTTACTTCATTAAGACAAGATTAGCAATATAATTAGTAGAATTGAGATGGATGACATTAAGAAGAATGATTCAGAAAAGTAAATTTCGCTTTTACACTTTCTAGGTTATTTATATTAGAATTATTATTGTTTTATCGATCTATCTGGATATTAAACATAAAATAAAAAGATAACAAGTTAAGATACTAACTTATAACTTTGTAATGAGTTTGAGTGTTAAAGTTAGCTCTTCACCTAATTCGGTAGAAGAGTTAAGAAAAATAACGGGTTTGTGTACTAACATATCACTTTAAGTTAACTGAAAAAAAATAAACGGAAGTTAGTTTTAATATTTAAACTTGTTATAAGATTAAAAGTTAGTAATTAAATATGTTACTTTTTTTTCCTTAGCATCCAAAACTGGTAATTTACATAAAACACATAAACATAAACGAATGTGTAATTAACTCAATAATTTAAGAAAACAACGTCGTACATGAGGGTTGACATTTATTGACAAACGGGTGATCCACTTGTTAGCTTCTAATACATTGTTATAAATACTCTCCCATGATAATATGATAATATTTGTTTAAATTGCACTTAAAACCTTGGGGGAAAACTTTAGCTAAAGTCAAAAGAATGTGGGGTGCAAAGTTGACTCTCTCTCATGTTAAGATCCATAAACTCTCTCATATATTCTACACTTGTCACGTTCTAATGTGGTGAAAGGGTTTGTAAAATATTGGAGTTGATAGTGCCTTTGTGAAGAGATGCGTTGAATTGTTGCTAAATTGTATATAGTTCATTTTGAATTAATCCTTGAGGGATCTTGAATGTATGGGAAAAATCTTGAAAATATACATTTGTTTTTAACTCTTGATGTATTATTCATTCATTTTGGTAACTCAAGCTTCACCATTTTCATAATTCATAGTTAGGCTTGTGTCCTTTTCTGATCCACAGGAAGTTAAAATGACGCGTGTGATCCTTACCATACTCTAATAATTTCATGTGGGGTAGTAGCTCTTTGAATATGTTACAAGTGTTGGTTTACAAGAATACCTTATAATTTTAACATTTAACTTAGCGTACTGACATATATACTCTAACCTCTTCTAACATCTTTTTATGTGAGCTAATCAGCTAAATGAATGCTGCTAATATATTAACTGCAAAGGAGGTATTTAGTCTAATATTATTAATATACATAAGAGCTCTCGTCAAACTAAAAACACTTACAATTTAAGCGTTATTTATACCATAAACTTTTACTATTTACTAATATATCATCTAACGCTTAATAATAACAACAATAAAACATAGCAAATAACTTATGATGAATTGAACCTTCGATGCATTGTTACAAAAATAAAATGTCATAATTACAAGAAAACAAACATATGGATGAAATATACATTTGTGAATCAAGAAAGGAAACAAGAGTTTTGTCCATGAGGCATCACTTTGAATATTAGGTGTCGTTGTCAATGAAAAAAAAGGTCATTATCACATAACATCAAATATCAACCATAGAATCTTTAATAAATCATTTTGCATTTTTCAAGTTGTTGAGTCTATGGCCACACATATCTCCAACCATCTTTCTCCACTCAATCTTTGTTTTTTTATTAATTTTATTTTATTTCTCCTTAAATATTTCCCAACCACTTTTCTTAAAATGACAAGACTCAACGGAACACAAATTATTTCACATGATACAAAATTTGTACGAAAAAAATATTTTATTATCATTATTTTGATTTGTAAATAGACTCAATCCTTCTTATTAATCATATTCTTGTTTGTAGGTCGGCTCATCCAGTCATCTATTTATCATCACTATTATTACTTTACAAAGTTAAAGTATAAAAAGCAACATTTTGTATTTTAAACTATTTTAGAAGAAAAAGTAGGATAATGATAAATCAACACCAGGGTATAAAATTACAAATGTCATTTGAATTCTTACACTCGTAAATATTTAGATGAACAAATATCTTGATAGTTTGGAAGTTGAAAGGCGCGCATCATAATAATATTGGGCAGGAGATATTTTTCTTTTTTTAAAATATGAAAAGCATCAAGAATCATCCATACATAAATCAACCAACTTTATAAATTGTGTTGACAATAATAATATTTAATCTCACCCACTACAATTTCTAAGGTTGTAAATCAAACATGCTTTTAACATTTGTATTATATATTTTGGGTGTTGCTAACTTGCTATACATACCCCCTTTTATCTTAATTTTACTTGTCATACCCCCTCCCCTCAAACTTTTAAAAAATACAATTTGATTCTTTTGTTTTCATTTTATCCGTTTTGACATTTATTGTGATAATAACCAATAAACTATTATACCAATTTTAATTTGGTTTTATTCTAATAACCTGTAATTTATTTTTTTCAAAAATTCAAGACATTAACGCCTATACAGAAAAGATGTCTGCGTTTTCTACTAATCAGGTAAAGGTTGAAGTTAGGATTGTAAGCTTTTGTTATTTATGTCAAATTATTTTACATGAGCACATACAAATTATGTTTATCACGATCAAACTGTTTTATTGTACCTGAATAAAGTTGTTTTTTTATTCTTATTTGACATGCTTTTCGATTGAACTTTTTTATTTTAAAAGAAAACTATTATTTTTTATGATTTATTATCAATATGATTATTTACAATTCATTAATTTTCTTATTTAACGCTTATCTCTTCGTATTAATAAATTTAATACAATGTAAGTAAGGATTGAAATATAAAAAGTTTTAAAATTAATTTTCTAGGAGGAGGGGGTATGACAAGTAGAAAAGAGGGGTATGTATAGCCTAACCCTATATTTTTCATTGTTACTTTTTTCATAATCCATTACAACACCATTTATATTAACAAAGGAAATTTCACATTTTTTCAAGTCATTCAACCATATCGATAATTAATCTTCTTGTAGTGTAATCTATTACATGTCCTAGGAAAATATTAATGTGGACGATTACGTGAATAGTCAAATTCTTTGTGAGGTGATTAAGTAATGTGATATTTAATGAATCAATTATGAAAAAAAAAAAACACTTGTGAATATTAGCATATAAATGATTATAATTTATCTTCATTAATAGCAATTTTTATACCAATGATCCTTAACTCAAATTGTTAAGATAAGATACCAAAAACAATTAAAAACTAGAAGATCTTTGATTCAAGTCTCATTTTAAATAAAATTGTTCAGAGTTGAGCGAAATAGTTTTTCTAGTTGTAAGATTTTTTCTGAGAGGTTTGAGGGTGTTGTCCTGACTCCAAAACAAAATCGTACATTTGTTGTTCAGGAAAAAAAAAGCAACTCTTTTAACCCATCACTAAGCAGCATCCTTTGGGTAGCAACTTTATTGTAAACTATCATTGAAAGAAAAACTTGAATTACCTACCAAAACCTTATTATTATTATTTTAATAAAAGAAGTTATAGTATGGCCGCCCTCGAAATAAATACTATAGATGTTTTAAACCTTTTTCTTAAAAACTTTATTGTTTCAAAGATGCTTTAAACTAAAACATGATATATTAGAGTGACATGGTAAGAATAATACTTGAGAAAAAAAAAGCAAAATGTAAATAAATGTTTTGTTTTATGAAGATATTTTTATGTTTTTTTAAAAGCAAACGTACAACCCTCTTAAAAGAATAGTAGTTATTTTAATCGGACTCACTGATTCATTTATTAGTCAGGATCACACTCCCAATCTACTTAGAAGAAAACACAGAAAAAAATCACTGACTTAACTTTAAACATTTTACTTATAAGACTTAAACTAATTTCTCTTCATATTTAGTGGGAAGATATTTTTTTGTTTTGTGATTTGAATTTAAGAAAGGAGTAAAGTAAAGTCAGGGGGCCAGAGACAGAGATTAATTGGAAACATGCTATGGGCGTGAGCGGCTAACACAACTGACACGCAACACTTGCTGGTGGCTCACACCACACCACCCGTCACCTACATCAATATCAAATCATTTGATCACCACAAACCACGGTTGTTGGACACATGACGTTTTTTTCTTTCATATGATAATTTTTTATTAATTTCTTTTCTTACGTTTTTTACCACTTAAATTGGAGCCTAGTTTGGTTGGAGACTTGGAGTACTAAAGAAAACAAATTAGTTATGACTTATTGTAATATATTTTTATTATAATATAATTTAAAGCTTTAAGTAATACATTATATGGATTATTATTATTATTATTATTATTATATATATAGTATTATAGTTTTAAGATTCTAGTATTTTTTTTAATTCCCTCTTCCTGCAATCCTTTTTCTCGCCACAAATCTTGGATTGACGGATTTGTTTTCTAATTGTTCTTATTGTGTAATACTTTTATTTCCTTTCTTCTCCCTCTCGTGTGGCCTTACAAACGCGTTTTACATATGTAGATTAGGTTTTATTTATTATTCTCTTGCCGCAACATTTGTAGCTCTTAAAATCACATACCGCCCAAGTTGTAGCTCCTACAATCATAATTGCAAACTCTTCTAACATCAATCGTAGCTCCAATTAGGTTGCCATCTAATCGTTCCTCTTGCCACCACTACTATGGCCTTACGTTTGCCACTGTCTCTTTTTTTCCTTACAAAGTTTTCTTACTGTTTAGTGTTTCTCTCAAGTTTGAGTGTCCGATTCCCCCGCTCCAATTACGAAGATGATTATATAAAATATATTAGTTATGATTAATTCAATCATTACCATAATTGAGATATGATTTAATTATTTTTCTTTATAATTAATCTCATTTTACTATTACACATGCAGTTTGATAACTAATACAATAACTTAGATGAATTTTACTAATTTACATAGAGCTCATGCAATGTAATACTTGTACCTAATGGTTAGCCAACTGGAAATCATATAAATTACTTTATGAAAATAGTAACGTTTTATTTAAATCAAAACACATAAGACGTATATAGTGATATACTTAAAATTTTATGAACCTAGTAAAATTCATATGACACGTATAAATGGCATCCGTTTACTTATCGTTCATCAAGCTTAAAATTCATAACATATATTGCACGTGATTATAATTTCATATGCCATGTATAAATGTTATCCGTTTACTTATCATTAAGTTTAAAATTTCATATCATATATTTGTATGTTACCCACTTAATCATTACTCGTTGAGTTGATATCCTTCCTTAAGTAGTTAAGTGTACCGAGACTCTACCTATGAATATTGGTTGTTAAAAGTTATCAATATAAATTCCCCTTAAGCCTTGTCTCAACCTCATCCCGACTTCCAATATCAAACACTCAAATTCAAATATAAACATTTAGTAAATCTCAACACGTATCACCTAATATCACATACATACAAAACTTACAATTTTTTTAAAAAATTAATCCTGACCACTCAACTTGAATTTGATATGAACTATGAAGGCGGCCTTGTAAAGACAAGATTGCAACTTAACATAACATGTCTAGATCAAGTGTATTACGATCACAATTGATCAAACACGTCAAGGGGGAGTAGTTAGATGCAACGAGGACCAGAAATTGAATTCGAAAAAGTCAAAAGTCATATTCAACATGGGACAAACCAAACATCACAACTAACAAATTCCAACTAAAAGGAAAAAAAAAAATACAAATCATAAATCACAATCAAGATATTTGTTTGTGTAATCAATCGCTAACCATGGTTATGTCCATCTGATCCATACTAATATTCCGGTATTGTTATGTTAATTAGGGCACGGAACCTTCCACCTACAACTACTAATGATAATCTTAAAAGTTTAAGTCTAATCCAACGGCCCTTGTTCCTTTACATACTCCGGCCACCGCTCCGGCGGCGTCCTCGCCGGAGATCATGTCGCCGTGATGGATTTTCTTCGGTTTCTCGCCCATTGCCTCTGAACTTAGAGGTAGAAAATGGTATAACTCTGCAGTAGACACCGGACGGTGGTTTTTGTGAATTGAATCGTCATCCTGAATTCAAAAGGCAATAATTCAGCAAAATATCACATCAATTTACAGTGATCTCTGAGAATTTGAGAAGATCGAAGGAGGTTGGAGGTGTATTCATGTCAGATACGAGAAAATTCAAACAAAATTGAATCGTTTTCAAACCTAACGAAATTATCAAATTAGATTACTAGAATCACCGGTGCACAACTATCATAACTGAATTGATAAACAATTTATACCTCAGATGAAAGATCTGCTACATTCTCACGCTTCCGCTTCACCAAAACGCCTCTATCACCGACGGAACAATCATCGCTGCTGGAGGAACTCGCCGCCGGAGGCGGAGTATAACACAACGGCACCACCTGATTCTCGCCTCCGTCCTCCTCATCTTCATCCTCAACATCAAATTCATCTTCACCGTCCTCATCTCCATCATACTCATCATCATTAACATCATCACGAACATCATTTCCACCGTGACTCTCTTCTCTACCAACACGTTCGTCAGAGGCACCGTGAACAACACACTTTTCACAAATCGATACAGCCGACGGCCCTAGGGTTTCGCCGGAGGCGGTCCAGGGCGTGGGAGAGTGGCACACACGGCAGAGGAGGCTTCTGGAATGGCGTGCGACAAGGAAGTTTGCGGAATGGACCTTGCTGTCGCAGGTCCAGCATAAGCTAGCTTGATCGGACTCGCAGTAGACCTTCGCCGGAGATTTGCAGAGCTCACATGGCTGCTTCATCTTCTTCAACAAACGCAGATCTTAACTCTCTGTGTGTGTGTGTGTGTGTCTTGAAGAATACTCAAAGGCTTATGAAATGAAATAAGGAGGAAGAGGTGTAAAAAAGGCAAAACGATGGGATGTTATACCAACAGCAAAAAAGGCAACATGTTTTGATCTCTTCAGTCTACCCTTTGCTTCCACGCAAATTTACGAGAGTGCCACTATGTTCTTTAATATCATAAACTAGTTTAGTATCCCGTGTATTACACGTGTTGAATAAATAAATATCAAATAATTAGTAACGAAAATTTTTTTAATTATAAAATAATATTTTGATACAGGCTTATGATTGGAATTACTTATGAGTAATAATTATAATTAATTAATTTTTTTTGTAATTTAAAAAAAAATCAAGCATTTTGTTCCAAAACAAATCTTTTTAAAAAGTGTCATTTCTAAAAAAACTCATAATAACTCTGAATTATAATTATTTTGATTTATAATAATTTTATTATTTAAAAACAATAATTTTAAACTATTTTATGTTTTTTAAAAAGTTTGATGTTTTATTAAAATTTCTTATCTTAACAAAGTCGTTTCTTTAGAACTTAAATTTATAAGAAGAACTCTTTCTTCATTTATTAAAAAACTATATTTAATATAAAAAAATAAATAATATAATTTGTAAATAATGTACTTATTTAATAGGAGAGCGAAGCGGGAAAATTAAAATTAGAAGCTCTAAAATTATGTCAAGTGTCCATCTAAAACCTTCTTTTATTATAATAGATTGGAATTTATTTTGTAATTTAATTATTTGAAACCATTTGTTATTTAATAACAAATCATGAAACAAAAATCTACATTTTAATGAAGTCGAGATATGATAACGAAGTTATTTATTTATTTATTAAATATTGCGTATTTTTTATTTTTAAATTTTATTTATTAAAAATAAGATTTTACATATTACTTTTAAAAAACAAACAATACCTAAGAAGAAAATCTTACTGACTGTCGCATTATCGCCATCTATTTTCATTGTTCAACTCTTTAACAACACGAAAAAATCATTGTTCAACTCTTTGACAACATGAAAAACCAAAAGCTCTCCCTAAGGCGCTTAATATTTACCGGCCTGGGAAGGTGTCAATAGAAGAAAATGAAGGAAGGGTGAAATTGCTTTGGGAAAATGCGAGCACCATCCCGAAAGTTGGTTAAAACGATAAATCGGAAAAAATAAGATAACGAGAATATGCTATAACGGTACAACCAGAATGCAAAAGATCTTAGATTGAACTTGAGCCAAAGAATAATACACATACAAAAATTACCGTTTTGCAAAACCCATAGCTTTTAGGCATAAAATCCAATTCCTATACCCAGATGTTTGAAGTTTACAGAAACAATAATTATTACCTTAATTCTCGTAACCCAAAATCTAAAAACAAGCACACCCTGAGATGAGGTGCACACATATTCAAAGTACATGTGATTATCCCTTAATCTTCGTAATTAGTACTTTTTTTTTAATAAAAGTGATATGTTAATTTAATAATTCCTCCAAGAATTCTGACGCTACCATATATCAATGTTTGTATATTCATATTAAATACATGGCATTTAGAATTTCAATATGGGATATCCTAATTGTTTGGTGGTGCCTTAATTGTTGTTTCTTTTTGTATTGTGATCATAGTCAAACATATACACGGTATGTATTACACGGATTAAATAAATAAAATGTATATAATTTGTTATAAAAAATATAAAATGATATTTTTGAATAAAATATGATTGAGTTACGTACATGTAAGCTTTAAGTGAAAACAACAGTAATATCATTTTAAACATTCGTTTTATAAGATTGTATTTTTTAATTGTTAAAATACTTTGGTCTTTTTTTACAATCATTTAAAAAAAGTATCATCCGTGTAAAACTTTAAGAAAACGATATTAATATAGTTCGTATTTAAAAAAAAAAGTTTTTTGTTCAAGAAAATTTTATTATCTTATACATTTTTTAAATTGTGTTTTTTATAATTTTTATAATATCTATTTTTGAATCATAAAATATTTAAAATAATATAATTACTATATATACTATTATCATTATTAAGAGAAAGAGACGAGAAAATAATAAAAAAAAAGAAAACATAAATGCTGACACATGACATTTTAAAACTTTTTTTTATTATAAATAATAGTTGTTTAAAAATAAAGACCATAGTTGTTAAAAAATAAAAAATATAAAGACTATGACTATAGATGTTTAAAAATAAAAAAATATAAAGACTATGACTAAACATACTTTTTCAATAAATGAGATTCATTAGATTTGCAGAGAGATACGTTTAATAGGATTCATAAAAAAATAACAATATTAATGATTAATTTAAAAGGATTATATATAAAATTGATTAAATCATTTAATTTATTACTAAATTAGCAAGATCTTGATATACAATTGATTTGTTTAACGACAAATAATTACCTTAGTTTGATTGGAAAAAAAGAGAGTTTTTTTCTTCAAATAAAAAAATCACACAAAAACTTTTTTTTTTAGTAAACACTCTTTTACGTATAATGTTAACAAGTCTTATTTGAAAGATAATATTTTTTTTATACTGAATGATTTAAAGTTTATGCTCATTTTTCATTCCAGCTTATACTCTACAAACAACATATTACTAATTTACCGCAAATGTTTATCTAATCGATTAGGTTATCCTTAACGCCACCCCTAAGCACAATCACGGAAACGCGAGAACACCACAAGAGGGTTGCAGGGCGGTGATTCTTGGCGGTGACACGCCAATGCTCGCCATGCGCTTCCTTCATTTTCTTCTTTTTGTTGCCGTTTTCCAACGCTTGAAATTGTGGTTTTATTTGATAAAACCACTAGACGAAGTGGAGAACGGTGATGTGTTGATATTACGCATACCTGCTCACTTGAAACTGTGATGTGTTTGTTAAGTGGTAAATGCATTATTTAATGGAGTAAAAACACCCAATTTAATTTAATTTATAAATATATTATAATCTCAAACAATATGGAGGCCTTATAGGGGCAAAATAGTCTTTTAAAGGACTGAATTATAGAAATTTCCACCGCTTGAACTTGTGGACAATATTGTGAGATAGTTTGTGCCACATGTCAAACGGTGGTGAAACAAGAGGCGTCTCCTCGTGGTTTAAAAACAATATTTTTTGTGTGGTCTAATGTAAGTTGCGTGGGTCCCAGCTCAAGATATTTATAGGATATGTTGGGCTACATATTGTTGACGTGTCATTTGACATGGAGGTGTAGTGGGTTTTATAAAGATTCTGACTATCTGACGTGTATTATCAAGATCTACATTTATACTAGTATTTATATTTATACTTGTATTCCTTAATTTCTCTTGACAAAATATTTATTTTTCATGAGCTTAATTAATTGTTGAAATTACAAACAAATAATAATCGTATTTTTGCTTTATATTTCTTAAATTAGTAATCCAAGTAAACTAATCTTTAGTATATATTACTAAATATGTCACAAGCGGTACTTTTCTAATAAGGATACCAGTATGCATAAAAAACCGTAAAACACGAATACGATGGGTGAGTGAACCCGTAGAATTTCACCGTATGTAAAACAATAATTTTCTTTAAATGACGATACACCATTTTGTTTATTTTACAACTAATATACTCTTAGAATTATCACATATGTACACTACAACATTTAAATTTACAACCTTTTGATTAGTAAGTATATCAATTAACATCAGTATATATCGTTATTTAACAAGCATCTTAAACAACATGCATTTGCTACCTCGTTACATATAAACCAACTCACAGGTTACGAGCCTATGAAACATGTTTATTTTACCCCTATAATCCATAAAATATATTATATATTAGTGTATTTTAGTAGGGAGATAAATGAAAAAAAGGTTATTACTAGAAAACACCTATCTATGATATCAAAAGTGGGCAAATAATCCTCAGAAAGTACTTGAAAAAGAATCGTATAGCGTGGGTGGGCAAAAGTGGGCATTCCGTAACATAATACAACGTTATGCTGAAGGAACGGATTGCAGAATATCTACTTGAAAAAGAATCGTATAGCGTGGGTGGGCAACAACCATGAATTTGAAATAAATCTGATTCCGTAGCCCACATGCCTACACACAACGTGGCATACTGCTGTGGTAGATAATGGTACGCTTGCTCTTAGTATATCTTTATTATTTTTCTTTGTTCGTAAAATAAAGTTTAGTAAAACCTTTTTTTTTTTCCAAATTTAAAATTATCTTTAAGTAAGATAATATTAAGAAATTATGTCAAACGTAACTAAGTTAATTGCTGATTAAGTTTTAATAACAATATTTTTTTTAAAATTAAATTGTGATATCACAGAACAAATAACAGAAAGTTCATAAAGAAAAAGATTACTTTCAAAAGTAGTATTATATGTTAAAATAAATAAATAAATAAATTGTGCAACTCACGATTGAGTGTTTTTATTAGAAGAGCTGAGCATGCCCCATTAATTGCTACCCTTAGCCATAGGCCCATAGTATAAAAGTGCTAACCCAATAAAGTCCAATATCGGGCCAAATAGATGGGCTTGGATAAGTATTCATTAAGTTTAGTTATTTTGCTTGAGTAAATTACACCGAATATCCTTTAATAAATATGTGAATTTACATTTTACACAGGATGTCTTGTTTTTAAAAAATTTACATGCTCTCTGCCTTTTTCACTAACTGATGTTAGATGTTCATTAAATTAAGTATGAAATAACCAAATTATTCTTAATAACTGAAAAATAATAATATATTATCTTAACTAGCTTTAGTAAACCCGTGTATTACACGGGTTTAACGAATAAAATTATTAAATATAATAAAACGTTATTAAGTATAAAACGATATTCTAAGATAAAATATGATTGAAATTACGTATGGGTAAAACTATAAGTAATAAAAAAAATTATATCAACTTTTTAAACTTTTGTTTTAAAACTTTTTTTCTAAAAAAAATAAACATTTTGTTTCAAAACAAATCATATTTAAAATTATCATTTTAAAATTTTTTTTATTATAATATTCAATTTAATTATTTTTTGTTTATAGAAAAATTACTTTTTAAAAACATTAATTTTAAAAAAGTTTGATGTTTTATAAAAATTTGATTTTTAGAAATAACATCAATAAAAAGAATTTTTTCTTAATTTATTAAAAAACTATTGTTATTCTAAAAAGATTTAAATAATATTATTGGTAATTAAGGTAATTATTTAATAGAAAAGAGAACCGAGAAAATTTTAATGAGATGAAATGTGGTGCTTACACGTGTCATCTCAAGTTACTATTTTATTAGAGTACAAATCTAACCTAATAATCATTTACATGTGATGCCACATGTCATTCACACAAGCCCTTTAATCTTAGTTTTCCCGCCTCTTTTTATTCCATTTTAAAAGGTTAAATAACTAATTCTCAATTTTTTTCTCCTTCTCTCTCTATCTTATAAATCCAAGTCCTTTTTTAATCATTAACTTTTTAAAATACATTTTTTTATTAAATAAAAACTAAGTATTTTGATTAAAAAATATACTTTTTTAAAATTAAAATTATCTAAAACTATGAATTTTTTCTAAAACAGTAAAACTTTTCTAAATTATAAAATATTTTAAAATCAATATTTTTAAAAAATAATAGTTTTATATAAAAATATTTTTTACAAAACAAATCCATAGTTTTAAACAATAAGATTTTAATAAACAAAATAATTTTTTTTCAAAGCAATAACTTTTTAAAACGAAAGTTTTAAGATTAGTAAAAGTGTTTTTATTAGCTAATCAAAGTATTTTTATATTTAACGTTTTATAGTTCCTAACTTTTCGTTAATAAATATTTAGTATTTTTTTATTTAATCCGTGTAATACACGGGGTTATAATTTAGTATTATAATATAAATGTGAGACCCACTTAGTTATCACACTCGTCTTCTTCCACTCATTTATGATTTTAGTATATCACCCTCGTTACGGTTTAAAATAATCAACCCCACCATTCGAATTCATCATTTCCATTTATTGCTTAAATCAGTTTTAATTTTAAGATTTTCCTGTAAAATCAATGATGGCGGTGTTGTTCAAGCCGAGCAACGCCCGCTTTGATCTACAATACGCACTTCGAATCTAGAAATAAAACTTAAAACCCATAAAAGGTAAACAACCTTATTCTTCGACAGGAATTTTTAGCCATTTAAAAAACAGACGGTAGGTCCATGTTCTACCTCCTCTAATCTTTTGATGATAGAATGTGAAATTATTGTTAGAGCATTCACAACAGGCTCTTCATAAATCTGTGAGTGTGTTCTCTATATTATAGAAAATGGTTATTAGTGGTTGTGAGTGGAGGATAGAGAACATGTTACTGTTCATCTCTATATTTGATAAAACACTGTTTATCTCTATTAATTTTTTAATATTTGTTAAAAGTGGTTGTAAGTGGAAGAGAGAGAAAATATAATAATAAAAGTATTAAAAAATATTATTTTATTGAAAAAGAGAGAAAAAAAATAGTGATTTTTAGTGTAATTATAGAGATGGATATGGAGGGTGGGTTGTGAATGCTCTTATTTCTTGATTACTTGAGTTTTTTGTTTTTATGGTTTTGATGCTTGATCTTGTTTCAGGCGACTATAGTGGTGATGGTGGCAATGAGGGGTGATGTAGTCTACAATGGATGGTGGGCAATGAGCGGTGGTGTTGGTGAAGGTAATTAGTGTAAATCTACTTCATTTACTATTACTATATTATTATTATTACTGTATTAGGTCATTATGGTGTGACGGATTCAATTAAAAGTTTTTTCAGTCACAATTAATTAGAAAGTGTAAGTTCTTTTATGCCGCATTGACGCATTATTATCCTAACTTTTATGATTTAGGCATATTTTTGGTTTTGTTACACGTCTCGTTTTTGTGTGGCTTAAAAGGATGCTGTCAACTAACTTAATGTTTTTGTAGACACATAACCAGACAACGTGATTCAATAATGCTATATGTGCTAGTAATTGTCGTCGTTTGCAACATAAAAAAGTTGCATAATGACAGCCCCCTTTTTCTTTAGCAACGGAGGATGTTCGCAATTTCTCAACAATTTTTGGGATTAGTGGATATAATTGTAGTTAAAATGATAAACATAATTATATTCTGGTTTAACTTTTCTATAAGTTTTAAGCATATAGTTAATAATAACTGTATAAGAACGTTCGTAAAATAAAAACAAATTACTTTATATTTATCTAGTTACAACAAATAATCAAAAAGAGTAATTAAATTACAATACAAATAAAATGCATGAAATAAAAAGAAGATGATCATGATAAAGAAAGTGACTGAGGATTTGTGTTAACCTTAAAACAAATTGGAGTCTCTCAAAAGAATTCGTTTGTATCATATGATACAATAGTCAAAACTCAAAAGAGTTAGTACTATCGGGAATGACTCATGAACCCAAATTGTATCTCAAAGAAAAAAAAAGAAAATAATCAAAAAAATGTTGTAAATTCTTTAGAGAGAAAGAAAAAGAGCTATTGAAAGTGTTATTTGGTGTATTTTTCAACAAGGCTTACCTTGATTGTATAGTCGAGAATTAGTTGAAAAAACTTTATTATTTATTAATCCATAAATCATAGAGTTGAGACACTCAATCCTTCATAATTAAGTAACGAGTTGAAACACTTATCATAAACCATGAGTGAATACTGAATACCCATCATAAACCATGATTTGAAACGCTTAAAAATTATGGTTTTTTTATTTTTATATTTTTAGCTTTGGTGTGCCAACTATATTTATTATTATATTTGTTTTATAATATTTTCTAACTCACTTAACAATTATATTTATTTATGTCTAAAGTTATAAAAACACTAATTTTCCTTTTGAAAAAAAATAAAACGCATTTGCACTTACATAAAATAAATCCGTATTTGAATGTATTTTTATAATTTAAACTGTAATGATTCATTTGAACTTATAAAAATAACAATCATTAAAACAACAATGTTTAGCTAAAATTACAATTTTCATCATTTAGACATGTTGAAACTTACACCTTTCATCTTTAATCTTCTTTTTTTTTGTTTCCTTTTTAAACTGTTCATCTTTAATTTACAATAATTACATGGAACATTATTTATGTTTATGGTTTGTCATACATACATCCTTTTAATGGATGAACATAAAATGAGTTATTAAATCCATTTATGTACAAAGACACATGAAGATAATTTCGTCTTTTTACCTTTTTGTTCATAAAAAAAATGAAAATTATAACAATTAAAATCAACTTATTCTTGTTCATCACTGTCTAATTACCCTAATCCCTTCTTGTTGTTCATCCCATCTTCCTTGTAGTCCTTATCGATGGGTCGATCTAATCTCAATATCATCAATCTCTTCTGGCATAGCAAAGAAGAAGAAGAGATAGAGAAGTCATATAGGTTTGTGGACGATAGGGTGATTGTAATTTTGTCAAGAGATAGGGTGGACAGGGTTTTATATGTTTTTTTTAATTATCATAGTAAAAGGGTAAACAAATTGAAGTTGTCTTCATGTGCGTTATACATAACTTAAGACAAAACATGTGATAGATTCTAAACATAAATGATGATTCGTATAATTCATTAAGATTTAAGATGGATGGTGGTATTTTTGTATACTTATAAAACAAAAAATGTAATTTAATACAATTTTATATAAATGAAACATGCGACTTCTCTATTTATATTTTCTATAAAACATATGCATATCTCCAATAATATTAACTAATCAAACAATATCTTAATGATTATACATCATCAACTACAGATTCTTACCCCAAAAACAAAGAAAAAAAAATCGGCTAACACCATCAAACCAACCGAACTAAATCCATTTCATCTGAATGATTTGCACGTGGGTGTTTGCTTCCGAGGGAAAAAGGTCTTATGCATGATGTAGAGACAATGGATCTAGTCTTATTATATTTGGTAATGGTCAATACAAGTGGTTGTAATTAGACTAATCGAAATGTCATTATCTCAAATAGCAGGCAAAGATTTTGTACTAAAGCTAATTACTCGGTTCTTCATTTTAGGCCTGGCAAAATGGGCGGGTCGGGTCGGGTTAGGTGCCGGGTCAGGACAGGTTCGGGTCAGAATGGGTTCAGGTCAGAAACGGGTTAGGATGGGTTCGGGTCAGAATGGGTTTGGGTCAGGATGAGTCGGGTTAGGACGGGCCAAAAACTTGTATGATTTTTTGATGATTGATTTTCGAATCAACACTTGCATGCCGCTAGAACTAAGATCATTACCCGTATTTGTTTCTTCATCAAAATTAGATCTATTACTGTTTCTCTCCATGGATTCAATGGCTTTGAAATGGAACAAGAGAACTTATTGTTTCTCGGTGCGGTACCGTCATCTCATTTACTCCATCTTGTGGTGGTGGATGTTTTCGGTGGTATTTCGCGTGGAATAGTCAGTTGACTCCTCAACTACTTTATCCCAGTCATCACTAAGTCGACTAACCCAGATCTAACTAAAGGATTTTGGGGGGTTGAATATTGTTTGGTATAGTATACAAGCGTATAAAACGTTTTTCAAAAACAACCCATCCTGACCCGTCCAACCATTCAGCTGTGCCCATCCTGACCCATGTAATATATTCTTTGATTTATTTGAACCCATACTAATCCAGCTGAAAAACTACTTGTGCCCAAAACAACCCAAAATATTATAATTATCACCCATAAGGACCCAAAATATGATGGTTGGGTTGATTTTTCCTGGCTTAATAATAAACATTACCATTAGTAAAAACAACTTTTTGATTTTTCAATAAACAAAGATAGCATGGGGACGTTGGCCTGGCAATGAGAATTTATGGGGGTACTTTAAACAGTAGCGGAGTTTGAACAAATATAGGGGGGATGACAAAAGTCACCGAACTCATAATATTTTTTTCCTATCGTTATATCAAGGGGCCTAGTACGAATAAAATTTTCGTACGAAATACACATAAATTTCCATTTCTGAGCTGAAAAACAATGGGCCTTAAAAGCTCCGCCCATGAGTTTAAATGATTTTGTAATTGTTCGAAAACAGAATTCTATATTTGAAGGGGATATGTACAAAAATATTTTGTGATCTCCAATTCAAAGTTTGGAGAGATAATTTTATATACATGTTTTCCCTTTAGGCTGTTACGGTTATGTTAATGTCGTTGCTGAAACTCTACGAAGTTGTTACAAGTAACACCTTAACGAACTTTAAATCTTTTGTTAAAAAAGATAAAAGATGGGTTAAAAAGAGTGTATCGCCTTACTAGTTAGGCTTGATGGGGTTTGGTCCACAAGCACCTATCCTATAGAACCTCATAGTTAAATGTTTATGAGTGAATAATATCAAGATGTATGATTTTTCAAAAGTCCTCAAGAGTAAAATCGTAGTGGTAAATAAGATGATATCATGGTTGTAATAGGGTGTTCCAATAATAGTTTCTAACAACTATTGTTAGACATTTTAGTATAGTTAGATTGATTAATCATTCAATGTGATCATAATATCCATAAAAAAAAGTTAGGAGGCGTGGAGTGCACGATTGTTTGAGTATAGGGTGATATTTGACATTAGAACCTCATAATGTTTAGCGATGAAGGTTTCAAAGGGGCAACACAGCCCCTTGCGGTGTTCAAGGGGTAGAACTCCTGGCTGGGGTCGAGCTCAACTTAAAAAATTTTTGTTTTGGTAAAAATTGTTTTATAAAAAATGCATGAAAACCGATTTTCCTAAAATTTCACATGCGAAATTCGGGGGTTAAAATGTATTATATTTTAAGATGAAAACCGCCTCTGAAAGTTTCATCCATCCCTGCAAATGTCGATTTTATAACATGTTGATCATTGCGTTCATGATCTGGTTTTCGGAAACACACACAAATCGCATGCTACATTTTTTGTTCTGAGTTGTATCTGATTAAAATATTCAAATGAACCACCGGATAATTTCGATATGAAAGTGTTTGTCACTACTATCAGATTCTCCAGATTTTGATTTCAATTTCTCTATAACTACTATACATAATTTTGCTAGCTTTTTATTCTCCTTTCTCTTTACTATTACATGGTTGCTTTGATATTATTGTCAACGCAAATATACAATAAACAATAAAACCTAAGTAGAAGTTATAAAAGATTTAAATCGAGCCAATATAATAGCTTGTAAATTCAAACTCTGCCGCAACTCCGCAAGTGTGTATATATGAGGTTGACTATATTTATCAATAGTTTGGAAACCGACCATATATTGTAATATTTCATATCCTATCGCTAATTCACATTAACTTTATAGCTAGGTAAATCATTATACTTAGGCTCCTAGTGGAGGACACTAGCTACTAGCAAAATCACTAGTGGAGGTTGCACTTACACTATGTTGATATTGAACCTTGTGATTTTCTGATGTAGTGTAATCTTTTGGTGTTTGGTCATAGCATATTACTAGCGGTCAGTATTTTTTTTCCTTAAAAAATTTATTTAAAAAAAAGATACCGTACCTTGTAACTTAACGTTTCAATTTCACTTTTGTCTAATGATTCTTTGAGGATTCTATTATCCTTGAAGATCTTGGTTTCATAACTATAACTTTTACGGTAGCTTGTTAAAAAGTCTTTTGAAAAATCTTTAGTTTAATAATAAATAATCATAACAATACCTAAAAGAAAAATCTATTAATTGTTAATATATTTCGATCCCAATAGCCATAGTAAACAAGTAGAATAGCTCTCATAATATAAGAGTAACCCACCTCTATGGCCCGCTAATGCGTCCCTTAACCATCATGGAGAAGGCAAAACGCAACAAGCAAAAACAAATGAAAAGTGTTTGTGGTTTAAGCTTGATCTCCATTCAACGTTAGATGTCCTTTATTAGAGTTTACAAAGATTTTCATGTGATCCAATTCACAAGTGTTGAATGAAATAAATAAATTAATACTAAACATGAATATAGATGATTAGGTCGTGGTTAGATATAAATAATGATTTGTCATATTTGGATCACTTGTAGATATAGACTAACAAATCAATATCAGATAGATGTAGATACGAATTAAAAAAAAGTAAACGAATATGAATAAAATACTACTTTGTCGGATCATATCCAATCCATTGTAATCTCTATTCGAACACATGCTCGTTTTAACCCTATAATATAAACATAAACTGCCGAAAGATGACCAAAGTTACTAAACATCCGCATTTGAAACAAGATGGTGTAATTATAAAAAAAAGGTGTTTATACTTTATACACATATTGTATTAATTAAAGTTAATGGTATGTTCAATGATTCCCATGTACTTTTATTAATTAAAGTCCGCCAAATGTCATATTCTTTTTAAAGTTGCACATTACTAAAACATTACTAGCATCATGTAGTGCCACCAAATGATTTCACACTTTAGTAGACATATGTGATCAGTGATATGATCACCATAATCCAACAACCAACATTTTAAAAAACTCAAACAGCCATCAATGCAATGGCATGCCAATGGCTATGGTGCTTTGTGTTCATTGTTTCATCTTCTTTCTTACCTCTTTCTGCAAGTGACCACAGCATCACCATAACCAAATCCATTAGTTTCAACCAGACATTAATCTCAGAAGGAGGTAAGTTTGCATTAGGCTTCTTCACTCCTAAGAATTCCACAGGTAGCTATTTAGGCATATGGTATAACACAATCCCCAAGCTAACAATCATATGGGTTGCCAATAGAGAATCACCAGTACCCAAGAATTCACCACCAGTTTTTCGCCTTTCGTCAGATGGAAATCTTGTAGTGTTTAGTGGTAAAAAGATCATCTGGTCATCAAATGTGTCAGCTAGTAGCTTAAACATACAGTCTGCAGATGCAATGTTGTTTGATAATGGAAATCTAGTGCTTAGACATGGTGAAAAAGAAGTATGGCACAGTTTTGATCATCCAACTGACACAATTGTGTCTGGTATGAAAATTAGCTCAAACAGGAAAACGGGTCAAAAAATGCTTATTACATCATGGGCCAGTGATGATGATCCACGACCCGGTGCATTCTCATTAGGGATAGATCCAGACAGATATCAGTTATGTATATGGAAGGAAGGAAAACCGTATTGGAGAAGCAATGTCTACGCAGCTTCAGTCTCTTACGCGACTGGATTTGTAAAATATGATAAAGGATTCTCAGCATATTTAAGTTTCGTTATAGATGATGATGAAGTTTATGGTACGTATGGTGTGTCTTCAAATTTGGTTAAAACGCGGTTCACCTTGGTTCCTAATGGGCAAATTCAACTAACAGTATGGGTGAAAACAACATGGTTAGTTTTGTTCCAGGAGCCATTGGATACATGTGATCTTTATAGCTATTGTGGCCCATTTACAACCTGCCATAAAGATGAATCCATCGCATCATGCAAGTGTTTGACTGGATTTGACCCAAAATCGTTCGAGGAATGGAGATTAGGAAACTGGACAGGTGGGTGTGTTAGGAATCAGCCATTGAGATGTGATAAAGGAGATAAGTTTTTAAAGTATGAAGGAGTGAAGCTACCTGATTATTCAGTTAACACAGGGAATAAAAGTGTTACTGACTGCGCAGACGAATGCTTTAAAAACTGCTCATGTATAGCTTATTCCTACGAAAATGGGACTAATGAAGTTACAACAGTTTGTTTAAACTGGTTCACAGAGCTTGTGGATATCACAGCTAACTCAAGTACGGGCCATGATCTCTTTGTCCGCGTGCATAACTCTCAAACTGGTACATATTTCGTTATCTACAGCAGTTTTTGTTTTGAATTCATTTGCAGTTAACAAGATTAAAGTTTCTTTTTTCTTCCATGATCAATATGCAGCAGGTGATAGTCAAGAACATACTTCTATTCACATAAGGAAACCCTTGATTGCAGTTGCATTCACCACTGTTTCTATAGGATTGCTTCTTATCAGTATCTTTTGGTACTTATGGAGAAGGAAAAGACTGATAAGAAAAGGTTGACAGTTATATATATAAAGGCAACTTTTTTTTTTTAAAAAAAAAAGAAGGAAAAATAAGTGTTCTTCTCCACATTCAAGATTACTAAATTATGATCTTTGCAGAGAGAATAAAGAAAGAATTGCTTGGATTTGCTTCTATGTGCACCGCCTCCGGGGATGCAAGTAACAACGCAGAGCTTGTATTGTTTAGCTTAAAGAGTGTATTGGCTGCAACAGGTTCATTTTCAGTTAAAAACAAGCTTGGTGAGGGTGGGTATGGTCCTGTTTACAAGGTATAATTCATTAATCACCAAAAAATAACATAAGAATCACATATTTAGATTTTAAGTGTTGAAATGAGATAGATACAATATAATGCAGGGTTTATTGCCTGGAGACAGACAAGTTGCAGTAAAAAGACTATCAACAAGATCATCGCAAGGACGAGAGGAGTTTATGAATGAACTAAAACTCATTGCAAAACTTCAGCATACGAATCTCGTTCAGTTATTAGGATGTTGTGTGGAAGAAGATGAAAAAATTTTAGTGTATGAATATATGCCTAATCGAAGCCTAGACAGATTCCTGTTTGGTACATTTTATGATTTCCTATCACTTTTGTGATTTAGTTATTTTGTTTCACATAGCTAAATGTTGTTTTTATCTGTTGTTGGTAGATCCAAAGGAGAGTGTTCATCTTGATGGGAGCAAGAGATTTAAAATAATAGAAGGGATTGCTCAAGGACTTCTTTATCTGCACAAATATTCTAGACTCAAAGTAATTCATAGGGATTTGAAAGCAAGCAACGTGCTTCTCGATGAAACGATGACTCCTAAAATTTCAGATTTTGGATTGGCAAGGATTTTCGAGATGAACCAAATTGAAGATAAAACAAACAGAGTTGTTGGTACCTAGTAAGTCCAGTGTCATTCTATACATTAAAATTACAACTTAAATGCTAAATAAATTGGTGATGACTCATTCATATTACATTTCATATTAGAGGTGGTAAAATAGACGGGCCAAGCAAGTTGGGTATTGGGTTAACCCAAAAACACTTTTTTTTTCAGAAAAACTGAACTTCTTATAGAAAGTTAGTGGTTCAAATATGACTGCAGAAATATTATTATGTTAAATAATCTAATCTATTGAGTATAGCGATTTAAAAGTTTTATACATTGAAAATACAGTTTGGGTGACCTTTGATCTGTTCGACCCATTTGACCCGTTTCCTTTTAACTATTTATTAATTGATTTTATCTGTTTAATACATTAGGAAGAAATCAAAACCCAAATCACCCATTAAGTAAATAGGCTAAAATCATCAAACTCCAATTCAAATCATTGTTTTGTAAACTGCAGTGGATATATGGCACCTGAGTATGCATTGAATGGCCGATTTTCTGAGAAGTCTGATGTATATAGCTACGGGGTCCTACTGCTAGAGATTATGACTGGTAAAAGGAACGGTGGTTCTGATTGCACAGAAGATGCCCTAACGGTATCTGAATGGGTAAGTATGTTTTTTCTTTTTTTTTTTTTTCTTTCGATTATTACATAAGTTTTAACTGCGAAAAATTTCTGATTGAGGGTCATAAGTCATTTTTAGGCATGGGAACACTGGTTGGAAGGCAGAGGTGTTGAGTTGATTGATCCTTTAATGAGGGACACCTGCAATTCTCTACAGGCAGTGAAGTGCATTAATGTTGGACTTCTGTGTGTTCAAGAAATCATGGATGAAAGACCAACAATGTCTGAAGTCGTCGTGATGTTGAGCAATGAAACTGCAACTGTACCGTTGCCTAACAAGCCTGCCTTTACGATTCATAGACGTCCTCAAGTGTCGAGTAGTCACTCCAACAATGTAGTTACAATGACCAAAGTAGAGCCAAGATAGAGATGTTGAACTCTATGTCAAAGTTAAAGTCAAACAGTCAAACTACTCATTTTGACTCTAAAATTCATGGTCATGTTTGACCATCATTTGTACATTTTCTCTCTTCTGGTATTTGCCTATGATTTTGTCACATGTCTAGTTCTTTCTGTTAGACAACTCTGAAATAAGAGATATGATAAAGAATATAGAATAAAATTTCCTCTTTAGTCACATTCAACCCAACCCGACTTGTTTTTAACATATGAACGACACGACTTGACCTGTTTACCAACCAAAACTATTTTCTTTAAACCTTTTTAGGAAAATGTAACACCCTTAGCAAATCCTCATAAGAAATGTCTTGTTTCAATACCATCAACGCGCTTTGGGCACATTAATGCCGGACAGAGAAAAATTCCACAGTTAAACGTGCTTGAGTGGAAGAATCCTAAGATGAATAATCTCATAGGAAGTTTCCGAATGTTACACAAAGCAACCCAAACTATTGTTTAACATACCAAGATTCATGCATACATAAATACATACATACATCCAAGGGAAGGTGTAGGATGTTTGAAATATGGGAACAAAATTGGGAATTGTGAATCTGTCCATATTATAAAATGAAAGGCAGGTGGCGATTAGGCAACATTGATTCTTCTAGGAAAGAGTTGGCCTTATACTGTCTCATTTTATCACAGCATCTGCACAGTTTCTTCGAATGGTCATACCTCCAGGAAGTTACACTTTGCATCCCTCAATTATTCTAATCATCCACTTTGCCAACTTAAAATATGATAGAATGTCAGATATGCCATATCGGATTATCGTCGCTTGGGCTTTCATTTTCAAAACTTATTCATAAAATTACCATAGTGAATAAAAGGATGTTGCTAAACGCACCCACCCCCCCCCCCCCCCCCCCCCCCCCACACACACACTTGACGGGCTCACCTCCCATTAAAAAAGTAATATCCCTCTCATAAGCCACTCACTTTGAAGTGGGAACAACAGTACACCAATGACACATGCATAGACTTCTTGGAATTAATAGTTAAAAATTTGGATGATTTAGGGGCTATTTCAAACCCAACATAAACTATTGACTGCAACTGTTAAATGTTGAGGGTCTTAAATGTCAGTATTCATTTTTCAGGAACCATTATGTCTAATATGAAAACATTGGGGTTGGGAAATGAAATGTTCTCCATATATAAGCCTCCCTCCAGCCACAAGTTTCAAACTCAAGACCAACTTATCACACTCACCATCAAAGAGATGGGATCAGAAGCAAGAGTGAAATTTTATGGTGAAGAAGAGTTTGAAGATATGCTGCCAAAAATGGCTGAAAAACTAGGAGGTGAAGGTCTAATCAAAGAGCTATGCAACGGGTTCGATTTGTTAATGGATAAAGACAAAGGTGTGATCACTTTTGAAAGCTTGAAGTGCAGTTCTTCATTGCTTGGGTTGCAAGATTTACGAGACGACGAGTTAATGAACATGTTGAAAGAAGGTGATTACGACGGTGATGGTGCACTGAATCAGATGGAGTTTTGTGTGTTGATGTTCAGGTTAAGTCCAGAGTTGATGATGGAATCTGAGGCTTTACTTGATCTTGCATTGCAACAAGAATTTGAGTCTGATGTTGACTTCTTTGATGTTAAATGATTTTATGTTTGTGGTTTATGTCATATATTGCAAATGGAAGTAATATTAGCTTTGAAATCATGAATAATATTCATTGATGAATTTGATGATATCTTCTTAATTTTTAATTGTTTTATTATTGGAATCATGTGATTACATGTAGCTTTAAACCTAAACTTCTGACAAAATTTGACCATGATAACTATTCAGGGGACACATGAAAACACATGCACACACATTATATAAAATATGCAGAATTAAATATAGTTATTAGTGTGATATGATTCATGAATACTGACTAGCTAGCCTTGTTGAATAGATAAAAACTCAATTGTTGCAATTTAGAAATGGATTTTGGGAACTTAATTGCAATGAAAGACAACTGTAATTGCAATTAAAAAGTCAGTTTGGGGCTGGAAACTGCTATTGAAAATGCAATTGTAATCAAGTTGTAAATAAGTTTTATGCTTCAATTTAGTTATTATTTTTGTGAGTTTAAGATCGAGTTCTAGGAGTCCAGACGGTGACCTTTAATCATACAAGATCATGAACGATGGAAATCTTTTCTCGCGAGGACACTGCAAACCTGATCACAGGTAATGAGCAGGGCCCAGGGCCGGCCAAATCTATCAAAAAAACATTGATCTATTTGATAGAACTCACTTATATTAGATAAACTTCACCTATTAGGACTATATAAAGATGCAATATGATCCCTTTTAAACCATATATCTTAGATCATTACTGGTAAATTCTAACATAGTAACATATGAGAAGAAAACAATATTAATTAAATACCCATTTTGCTAGCTTAAAAATAAATGATAAAAGTGTAATGGTTAAATTGTTCATCGAGTCTTTATAGTTCATTTTATCACATTTAAACCAAACACATCCAAACAAAAACTCAGTCTCAATTTTGAATAATTTGTAGGTTCTAATATCATGTTAATGAATTGTTAGTTTAGCATCAAGAGAACCTCGCGGAAATCCCATGATCTGCGATATCAGTTTCTCCTGTCGATAGGAGCCTCTTGAGTTGATGTCCCCTAGATAAAGAATGAGATCTTGCAAGACCTTCCCATGCTGGAGAAAAAACTTAACCAGACTGATGTCATATTCCCGAAAACCTTGAACTTCTACGACCTTTAGATGCTGTAGAAGAGGCTTAAGATCTTCGGTTTGGTACTCCCAGTATTTTTCTGCCCAAGAGCTTAATAAATCCCATGAGAATCTGTTCCGCTACAAGAAAGGTAATAAATCATTATATACGCGTGTAATTTGAAATAAAACTTAAGAAACTAGTTAGATTTTGTAATTGAACTCTGAGTAAATATATAGTACTTACTCTTCTATCCTGCCTATAACTGGTAGTAATCTTGATAATTAGTGTGTGCATAATAGGGCAGACCTTGAGTACACTTGCTAAACACAGAACCTCACTAGTTTGCAATTCCAGTGAATTCAGCCGTCCGAATGGCTTTAAGAAGATACCCCCAAGAGGATTGTTCTCCGATACAATCTATTTCCATAAAAATTCAATTGTTATGACTAGAAACACGTATATGCTATTTGTATAACAAACAGGGCCGACTCAATAGTTTCGGAGGCTCAAGAATAGTGGTGGAGCTTGAAACTTTCCATAAACATGCCGAAAGTCGAAATACACATGAATTTCCAAATGACAATGTTTACTTTTTAGGTTTTGTTGTGAATCAATATTAAAAATGAAATCACTAAGTAAGGTTGAACAATGTATGATAAGAAAATCAGGCTTAAATTATTTCCTTTTAAGTGACAGTGGATTAAATTGGATATTTTAAGAGCTAATTAAAAAAATCCGGATTGAACTATTTATATAAATTACTAATTTTAATAAACCCGTGTATTACACGTGTTGAATAAATAAAATATTAATAAAATAAAATTTGATTAATTATAAAACAATATTCTAAAATATGATATGACTGAAATTATGTATAAGTAAATACTATAAGTAATAAAATAATAATATCAACTTTTTAAACTTTTGTTTTTAAATTTTTTTTCAATTACAAATAAACATTTTGTTCTAAAACAAACCGTATTTTTATATCATTTTCAAAAATTTTCTTATTATAACTTTTAATTTTATTATTTTTTATTTATAAGAAATTTACTTTCTAAAAACATGGATTTTAAAATATTTCATATTTTTAAAAAAATTTGATGTTTTAGAAAAAGTTTATTTTATAAAAATTTATTTATTTAGAAATAACATTTATAAACTTTTTCAAAAAATTTGATGTTTTAGAAAAAGTTATTTTATAAAAATTTATTTATTTAGAAATAAAATTTATAAACTTTTTTTTAATTTATTAAAAACTTATTTTTAATCTATAAAATGTTAAATAATATTATTAGTAATTAAAGTAATTATTTAATAATAGAGAGAAGTAAGAAAATTTTAATAAGAATGAATGTGATGCTGACACTTGTACTCTTTAGTTACTTTTTTATTAAAGTAGAAATATTCTAACTTTTTAGAATTCAGGGCCTTGAGAATTTGGGAGCTCTAGGCAGAAGCCTAACAAGTAACAACTAACACAACAGAACCATCTGTCTATGTAACACAACTTTCAATTATATAAGCTATAAAATACCTCAACAAACGGGCGTTCTAGCGTTAAAGACACAGCATGAGAGAGTCCAGAGAGCAAATGCGACACGCTTACGAGCTTCTCAGCATCAAGATGATCTTGTTTAGTTACAAAAAACCCAACAGTTGCCTCATGCAAGCAAACTAGATTTTGCATACAGTTATACTTAGTAATCAAATTATTCACCCAAATAAAAGTGTGCAATCTTGGTGCATCAATGTGAAACCAAGTTTTATTAACATTAGAAGCCCCAAAACAACTTGAAACCTTTAATGCCTCCAATGTAGGAGACAAAATCTCCAAATCTTGCAACGAAGAACACATCTTTAACACTAGTTCTTCTAGTAATCGACAACCAACTCGAAGGTAATTCAAATTGTAACAAGATTTTAAGTGCAGTTTCTTGAGCTGTGGAAAAGAACAATCCGTAAACATGTCTGTTAAAGATGATTGGTTACCTAGGTAAACATAGGAAAGTGACAACGTTTGAAGTGTTTGAAACCCTGATCTCATTATCCTAGATGGAGGTAACCTAAAACTAGGATAAGCTTTCATCTTCAAAACCCTCAAGCAATCATGGGTAGTTATGCTTCTAGGAAAGTTGAATGTGTCACTAGTTTTAACCCTAATGTCGAGTTCTTTAACATGTAGCCTAACCGCGTGTCGGATCAATGCTTGCAGCCCAGAAAAACTCATACGAGCATTGAAACGAAGGCTCCTCACATCCGAAAGCTTATCACGAAGCGATAGAATACGCGTGATCACATCGCCATTGCCATTGTTAAGGTTCTTGAAGTTAACAACCTTTGTTAAAGAAGCAGTTCCAGATGATATATTAACGGAGGTGAAATCAAGATCAGGAATGGTGTACCAAAGAGTCCTCCATCGTTTCGATAAGACAGTCGTTTGTACGATCGATTTGATCGGAAGAAGGGATAGAATATGATGAAGAATAGCATCGGGGAGATCGGTTATTCGATCTTCACCGGTGGTGTGATCCGATGAATGATGGGTGTTTCGAAGCTTTCGTCTCTTGGAAGATCTTGTTTCCATTGCATGCATTTGTTTCGATCGATTCGATTGGTTTGTGGGTGATTTTGATGTTGGATTTGAAGATCGATGGATGATGAATGTGTTTTGTGATGAATGAAATAGTAATAGATTAGGGTTTGAAAAGTTCAACAATTGCACTTGAGCGTAATACGTGAGGATACCTATTCTTCGAAGATAAATAGGAGTGCATAAATCTATTCCTATAAAAAATCACTTTCCAAAATATATATATGGTCAAGATAGAAAACTAATAACGTAACACCTCTTTTTAGTTTTATTTTTGAGTTTTATATCATTAATGTAATAGGTTTTTAAATAATAAGGTGTTAAGTTGTGTATAAATTTACTAGGATAGAAACTCGTGTATTACACGGGTTGAAAATATAAAAATAATATAACTTATAAATATATAAATAATTTTTATGATTAAATTACGTATTACGTACATATAAGAATTAAAAATAAAAAGTTACCCTTATAATTTATAAACTTTTGAATACTTCTTTGCATAATATAACATATAATTAAATTATCATACTATTTAAAAAGGAAAGCGATGAATAGTGTTGTACAAACCGCTCTTGCGTGAGGGTACAAGGCATTGACACGTGTGTGTACGTGGCAAAAGCAAGCAGCCCACAAGCAGTACAGGAGGGAAAGCTTATCGGGAATAGAGAGGAGAGGAAGGTGGTGCCGGCACTCGCCGTCTCCGCCGTTGCATGGCGGTGACCGAGGCTCCGATTGTTGCAACATCCACGATCTCGAGCGAGGGCTGCACTCCTAGATGCTAGCGGTTGGATATTGTGTGGTGGCTTTGACACCTGATTACGATCGAGTTTCGCGATCTTGAAAGCCGTCGGTCGGTTTTTTGTCCGCCTTTGGTCGCGACGTCGAGGGTGGGGGTTCCGTCTCCTGTTCACTTTAACGTTCATTTGGGTCATAATAATTTCCACTAGGTTTCTGTTTGTAGACTACGCTTGAAAGCCTAAAATCGATTTTCGTATTTCTAAACTTTAGAACAAAAATTTGTTTTGAATGATTCTAAATTGGAACAATAAAAACTGTGTTTCAATTTTGCGATAGTTACTATCTTTTGTGAACCAGGTACTCAGTACCGAAAGCCTATGATTCAATCAATGGATGAGGTCAGCAATCTTGAAAGGCTACTAATATTGAATGGTAATACTTTTATGATAACTCTGTGCTTGAATTTTCTGTTATGTTGTTTATGCTCACTCTCTTGAAGACTAATATATTAAACTCTTTTTCGCAGCTGCAGGCTTAATAAGATAAAAAAAATTACCCTAGGTATAGAATGAATCACAAATCATTCATCATCATCATCATCATTTTTTTATCTGAATCGATGCGAATTGGGTGCATGTTATTGATGATTTTAGAGGTGGGGTGTTTTTCATCTTATTCTCATCATTCGATCAAATTGCTCTAATCAAACAGTCAATTTCTTTCTTAAATTGTTGAATTCGGATTTGGTTTTTCCCAAATTACTTTTATAGGCTTAGATACATGTAACTGAACTGAATTTTGGATGGAATATCATCCAAAAAATTATGTATTTAAGGCTATGTTTATGATCTGTTCATGTATTGCTCCTATTTTCAGTTTCTCTAATGTCATCAGGATATTATGATCCTCTTAAACTCAATGATAAATCTATCGATAAGTAGGTTTGTATCTTTGTTTGTGTAGACCTTTTGGATCATAAGCATCATTTATGGTCTTGATATTTGGTTCGTTTTATACATCTGATTGTTAGAATTTATGTAAGTATATACATGATATTAGTGCATATCCATTTAGAAAATCTTATTGCAAGGAGTGACGAATATGGCTTTGGAGTTGTGCTTCTGGAGTTACTAACGGGAAAGAAATCAATACACAAAACAATACTAAGTCCTAGCCAAAGTAAACCATAGTAGGAAATTTCTCAAAATCATTGACCCGGTATTATGAATTCAATATTCGGGGAGCTCAAAAAGCTTTCAACTTACAATACTAATGGTTAAGCTAGAATTCATTTGTTCCCGGTAGATTTTATATGCATATGAAAGGCACCTAATAGGCACGATACGAATACTCACGCTAGAACTCATATGTATCGGTAATATAAACTCCAACTCTGTTAAGCTTTTTGGAATTGTAAAGTCATTAATTACTTTTCTTTTGTAGTCTGATATCCGTATTCAGTTTATGATGTATATGTTGTTTGCTTTGTTTACTAATGGCTTGGCAGCTCATACACAATTAGGACAACAAGGTTATATATATTATATAGTGTTGATATTATTGTTTGTTAATTTTCCCCATCCGCTTAAATGACTTTTATCAATATAGGTTATATATTGTTCGTAATCTTTTATGTCTATTTATTGGTATATGAACATATATTCATCAATATTTCAATTTATCAGCTATTACTTCTGTAGAAACAAATATCACTTGCATTCGAACATTTGATGCCCTCATGAACTAATGTTTACACTTAAAACCTTTGGGTCAATTGAGTGTTTGTCAAAGAAGATTATGGATGATTAGCTTTTTGTTGATGTTATGTTATGATTTAAGGATTCACATGCAAAATTATGCACTTCATGAAAATGTCTTGGTATGAATTTTGGGTTATATTGTTAGCAAATTCTTTGTAATATAAAGCTACAAGTTATATAGTTAGTAAACATGAAGCTAAAAACTATCATTAGCGGGTGACTTTGTTTTATAACATATGCAAAGCTGTACATAAAATCTGAGCAAAAGATGAGTAAGTGGTTAATTGTGATAACATATTTGAGCTTCATTTATTTGTTTTCTTAGCAGTTTATTCGTGAATATACCGGCAAAGTTGATGAAGTAATCATGGCCAAGACTGAGCCAGCAAGGGAAGTAAAGCCAAGGAATATGGAAGCTGCTACTGGTTTGTTAAAATTTTGTGTTGATTGTTATTGCATTCTATTATAATGAACAAAGCAACTTTTACTCATGGGTTAAGGACATCCTTCAATAAAGGAAACCAAAGCCAAGGAGGATTAAACAACAATAGCCAGTCGGTTGATCGATCTTTCTGGTGATTGTTCTTTCATTCTAATTTAGGTGTTTTTGCTCAAAATACCGGTTTGTGCTTTTGCGGTGCCCATATTAACCCGCTTAGTTTAGCCAAACCAATTAATAATATGAGATCCTGTATCTAAATCTGAACTAGGGATACCAAATTTTTTTATTTATTTATAGAGTGTACAGGTGTTAGAATTGTCAAGTTTGTATATTCATATTAAGATAAGAATCACTGCACAAATAATAGTTGTATTTTGTTTTAGTTATAACTTTATTTGTTGTTTCGGTTTCCTTATACAAATATTTGAATAATATATATGTTTGACAGAGCTTTTGTCTCCAAACAAATCATTAACTGCTTCATTTCCAATGGCCACAAGTAGCTAACTTACAAGTAAGTTAACTTCACCATTTTGTGTGACTCCTCTCTTTTATGTAGATCCTCTTTTTTTCTCTTTACAAGTTCACATTTTCAATTCATATTGTGTATATGCCTTTTTGTCTAATGATTTTGTGTTCTTTGTTGCACTTGTATGCAAAAGTTGTACAAAGCATTAGATCATGCGGATGTTAAAGGGCAGCAATGTGTCGGCGTCGATTGAAACCTGCCGCGAAGCGCGGACTGAATCCCACTAGTTGTATAAATATAGCACATAATTGATCCGTGTCAACTTAAAAACCGACTATCTTAAAATTACACTAACTCAAAATATATAAATATATAAATAAGTGTTTATTACTTTTTAACTTTTTTTAATCGATTCTTATTTTGCTATCAAAGTATGTAAAATTTAAAATAATATGATTGTTGATAATAATAAAAAACTTAAATTCAAAATCAATATATAAAAACTAAAATAATTAATTAATTTAGTTTCATAAAGTAAAAAAGTTGACTAAAATAATATATTAGTTTAGGTGGTGAATTTTTTTCAAAAAGTAACAGGAGAGTGCCACGTGCTATCTCTAGTTACTCATTTATTAATACTATAAATTCTATTGAATTGTTAATATACCTTCATATGGGTTTCATGTCACATTTTCACACCCCGAACCTTCATATAGTTGTTATACATACATCACACGAAAGTCTTGAATTTCAAAATAATGAAAGTACATTTCACTAGTGACTTATTTATGCTAAATAGAAGTCTCGTTAAACAGTCATCAGTTGCTTCAAACCTAAAATCCTTACACTAGATGGAATAACATGCTTGAAATACATGCTAATCAAGCCTCCTTAAAGCTGGTGAGATCTACGTTTAATCTTTGAAAACTATATTTCAAAAATACATCCACTTGATGAGTTTCATTCAAAGTTTAATCATATTTTAGACATATTTCAATCATAGTTTAGTTAGCAATCTTGTAAACAATCAAAGAAGTAAAACCAAATTCATGTTTTTGTTCATCGCCATCCATCCTGTCTAATGTTAAGAATCAACGAGAAAATAAGTATACTTCCATTGAAGGAAGAACATTAATATAATAGAAAAGGGGAAAAGAATTAAGCTTTACAAGTTTAATGTTGGAGCGTTTGAAAATCTTGTTGGCGTGGACCTTTGATCGAACACAATCAACCAAGAATCACAGCTGGACAAAAACAAGAACATGATTTTATAGAATCTCTCTCATGACACTTTTTTATTTATCAATGAAAAAACATAAAACAAAATTCTTACCCTCTATTATAGTAAACCAAAGACTTAATCACAAAGATACCTAATGACCCTTGATAACATAAACAAAGCTTCTAAAATAAACACACCAAAATTAAAAAAAATTAAACTATTATTGTAACTTACTAAAGAACCACTCTAGCTGTTGAACCTTGACAAGATTAGTCCAACAATCCTTTTTTTTTATGAGTTCTACAACAAATAATCTAACCCTTCTAATTGAAACCCTGACCACAAGTCTAGTTTTATATCTTTTAATTTTCCTTTTAAATTTATATTTTGTTCTATAAACCTATTTATGTCTTAAATTAGAAAGATTTTATATTTGTTTAAAGACTCGCCTCTTAGTTGTTAGACATAGCATCATTCATGAATTGGTTATGAGACAAAACATAATTTATGAATTGATTTTAAATGAAGTGATATCTTTGAATCTGTATGGTCGCAACCTAAACTAAAAGACCATTTTACAAATGACTTAGTGTAAGTTGGGGAATTTTTTTTTTCTGTTGCATAAAATATAAAAATAAACATACATAGACATTATTTTTCATTCCACAAAACATTGAAAAGTTTAAACATATGATATATAAGAGTTGAAAATAACAACAAAGAAAGATGATGCATTGTCTTACCATGGAAAACAATCATTATTCATGATGGGACTACGCTTGAAGAATAAATACAAGGAGTAAGATGCACATACAATTCACGTGAATGCTGAATTCTTCCTTCCCAAAATTGATCAATTCTAAGGGATTGACTGCTTCAAATAAACACGCCACTCATCAATACTTGCCATTTGATCCGGTTCCAACGTTGGTAGTTCAAACACTTGAAGTCTTTGGATGATCTTCTTGGTATTACCAAGAATCTTTGCTGCAGCTCGAACACTAGCCTCTCGTTGTTCTATAGTGCTTCCATGGCATTTCATTGCTATGACTCGCGGTAAGTTGGTGAGGCAAGCAACTACTATGCTCACAATCATGTCGGATAGTTGAGTAAACAATTGTTCTTCGCTCATATGCGCAATGTGATGATGCCTACGCATGATTGTTTGTGTGATACGGTACATTGAATTGGCAGCAATCAACTTGTCTTGAGAGTTCTCCAACATTTCCTTATTGTTGTTTTTGTTGATTTCCACTATTATTTCTTTTGCTTTATCGGAAAACCATAAAAGAATCTCTGTTGGTGTTTTATCTGCAAAATCATTTCCTTGGAGTGTGTTCCCTAACCATTTCTGAGTGATTTCAATCTCATGCCACAAGATCCTTGTTGCTTTTTGAATAGTTTTTGCTTCACCAACGTTGATAAGGCTTTCTTCAACTAGAAAAGTGTACAAAAGACCTTCACAAACGCTATTAAACAAGCTATCAATAATATCCTTGCATACATTTGGAAGAGTAATTGCAACACATGTTAAGGTTACTATCGGTAAGCTCCAACCGTTAGGAAGTTCAACATGTAGTAATGGTTGAACTTCATCACTATCAAAACTCAACACTCCTTCAAATCCTGTAAATTCCTCTACAAGTTTCAAAAGATCTTTGGCCGGTTGCTTCTCGGCCTTTTGAATGAAAAGATCCACCGACTTTGATATACTTTTGAGTGTTCTTCTACCAAGCTCCATCTCATCCTCAAGTTGCAAAACATAGTTTTGAACATCTTCATCTACATCGTCTGGTTCATGTACACGTATAGTGTCACGATTTGAGACTATTGGCATAGCAAAGAGCATTTTCTTGAATAATATCCAACAATGTACACAATACACACCAATAACTACAATGCCAATTGGAATGAGCGTTATTGTTTTGCATGATACAATGGTTACCTTCTGAAGTCCTGTGCAGGCGTGTATTATGAAATGATTCAAATTGTGGGCAAAAGCTCTTAGCGTGCGATTACCTAATGGTAAAACTAAATCGATCTCTTTAAATTCAGACAACTTCTGAATCCAATACCTCTCGACTTTAAAGATCTTAGTATGTTTCTTACACCACTTGAGAGACAATTTGAAGCTTAAAGGCGCAAAACATCTAAATAACAAGGTAATTGTACCCACTACGATTCCAACAGACTGTACTAAGAAGATCACAAGCATCGACCACTTATAATCTGAATAGAAATCTAAAAAGATATCGTAATATTTGCCATCAAAAATACTTATCACATAATAAAAATACGTGATTGTACTAGAAATGCAAATTATACTAGCCGCGGAGCATAAAGGAGTAGTAGCCATAACAAATTGTGGACTACATGTTCCTGCCATGATAGAGTATCTTCTCACACATCGTATAAGTTCCTCCACCGTTGACATTCTTGTATGCATGTCTTTGGATGCCATTTTATGAGCCGCTTGATATTTGATTTCTAATATTTGTTTCGATACAGGGGCTGTTAAAGCCAAAGATGACAATCCTATAAGTAAATAGAGCATCGCGCCTATGTATATGTATGTATAAAAAAGCTTATCAAGAACACCGGTTTCAATCTGGATCAAAACATTAATAACGATGGTAACAACAAGAATAAGCAAACCTATGACATTTTCAAAAAGTTCCTTGTTGTCCATAGACGCGAGAGAAGGCATTAAATTAGCCATCATCGTCAACATAAAGAGCAAGCTCGACAACTTGGCAAATTGGTCCGCCCAGCCTAGCATGGGATCGTTTAAATCAACCGGGAGCTTCATTGCAATAGTAATCACCATGATGGAAGCGACGTTGAGAGTGAAATATTTGGATGGAAACCAGAGTTTCCTATTTCGAAAACCATGAAACAAATCAGCAGCCATCGCAAGGACACATAATAACGATGCTACAGCTATGTAGATCCCGATCCACAACATAGGCTTGCCATACTTCCTCCCTAACACTTGTTCGTCTATTATGTCGCATATTTCATTTAGATAAGAAAGGTCTGACCAACTAACAGACGAGTTGCATGCTTGAGAGGAGTAATGAAAATTGTATAATAGGGACCTAATTGCCTCACATTTTTTACGTGCATCTGAACCTGAACCCATGTTTGAAGGTACTATAGAGGGGCTATGTAGTTTGATGCTAAACGTTGATGAAACATGAAGATGATAAACATTTCTTTTATATCAGTAATTTTAACAACCTAAAATTCAATCATAAATAGTAAATAGACGTGTCATTGTTCAATTGGATAAGTTTTGTGTGGTTGTACTACAACACTTATATGATTAAAGGGGTGGGTGATTGCATTATATGAAGGCAAAAGTTATTTTGGGTCGGCCATAACAAAAGTTGGTAAACTTGATTCACATGCATGCATGATCAAATTTGAGCAGGAGTCTCTTTGGGAGTAGCTTTTATTCTATGGGATACAAGTAAAGCTTGTATTTATCTCACACGCACGAGACTATATATACGTTACTGGGCATGTTTGTTTATGCATGTTCAAAATGTTATTCTGGTTTTAAGTAAGTGTGGTTTGGTTAAATGCTATAGGAAATCCCCAACAATAATGTTTCGCCCTATAGAATTTGGAATAAATCCCGTCAAATTCCAACTATTGTATACTAGATTGAACAATTACATGTTAGATTATTAGACTAAAGTTTAAAAAGAAAATTATATATTTGATGTATTTAATTAATACTGTAAAAGAAGAATAGCACATGGTCGATATTCTTTTTTCATTTTTATAATAATTAATGAACATATGCAACTCAATGTAAAGGCATGATCAAGTAAAAACGGATACGGTATCGTATGTTTTTCAATTTCATAAACTAATGTCGTATGTACAAGTTAACAAATAATTAAACCAAAAAAAAAATTACATGTTTTATTTAACCGCTAACAAAAATTGTAAACCCATTGGCGAAAGGCCACGTACCCACGTTTTGCGAACACAAACAACCCGGTGATCCAGCCCGCTCACTATTCCAATGGAAACCCACCACCTAAAGATTCATTGTGATAAAACTCCTGGCCCACATAGACCATATTACACTACATGAGACTCAAACCTATGACATCCACAAATAAAAACCATGGGTTGGCTCATTTTAAACCTTTTTAACGGCAAAAATTACATATTATATGTGGAATATTCACAAGCAGGCCAGCTTATATATAGAATCCATTTGTGTTTATAAAAAGTTCGTAAAAAAAGGCCTGCGCTTGATGCTGAATAAAATATGAGGATTCGAACATGAAACCAGTTTATTTTTCATGCTTTTATTGGCTTCTTAGTCCAGCCGGCGGTAGTCAACATTTTAAGCATGATTTTGAAATAGTTATATGGTTTTTAAATGGCTAAATCTAAAAAAAGTTTTCTATCATGAAAGTTGAACGATCAATCACATTAAGAAAAACATTTTTTGCCACACATCTCGATTCTTTATGAAAAATCAGACACCCATGAAAAATTTTTCTTCTGTTGGTGACTTGATAATAATTTCTTAGGGATAAGTCATATGTAGAGGGCACTCCAACGTACATTCTAGAGTGTGGTTAGAGGAACGATGGATTAGAGCAATAATAATAATTTGAAGGAAAAAGGTGTTTATGTCGGCCATAAATAAATGAACTTTGGAAAAGCAATATATCTATTCAATTTGATATAAAGTAAGCAGCTAGAAAGATTTAAAGACAAAACATATGGAAAGCAGAGGCTGACACGGAATTCATTACGATCTTAATTAACAATCATCGGACTCTAACCCACGTTTTTCTAACGAGTAATCTCAACTTCTTTTATTCCGGAGTAATCTCAACTTCTTTTATTCCGAAGGGCAAATATACGACAATGTTCGAAAGATAAGTGTTATTTCAATCGGGCCTATCTATCCGTTTCCCAGCCGGAACGACACCTCCAACTCCGCAAGAAAAACTCATAACTGGGATAACCGTCTGGCTCAACTCAAAGCAGTTTTGCTCCAAGCGAGACTCGAACTCAAGACCTCCTATTTTTAAATGTTTTGAGAGAAATAATCTCAATTGATGTCCTATTTCACATTTAATTTAAACGAGTAATGACAGGAGAAAATGGAATGTTGTAATGTATATATAAAACATGTCATGCTTTTTGTGATGTTTACAACGAAAGTTAAATTGAGCGATATTCAATAATTGATTACATTCGTAACCATGATGAAATACCTACGAAAAGTTTATAAACAAGATGTTGGATAGACAAAAGCAACCGCCGTGTTCTTCCTTGAACATTTATAGAGTTTCTTGAATCATTGTGAAGCGATAAAAATGTTCTTTTCAAATTAAACAGCCTTGGATCGTCGTAGAGATATAAAAAGTGATTTCGCATACACGGTTTTGTTCGCATATTTGAGCGCCACCTTTGTGCAAACAGCTTGAACCCTTGTGAGTAAAATAATCATTTAATAAATAATTTTAATAAAATGAATAAATATATAATTTATATGTTTTAGAAATGAAAAATATGTAATTGATTTTTTGATTTAACTAAACATGTAATTAATGACTTTAAAAAGAGAATATGTAAATGACCCTAAATATTACATAGAAAAGATCCAGATCCATGGTGGATATTTTTACTTTTATACGCACGTTATTGATAAATTAATGTTGTCCATGTTAAGTAATATCTCCTGCCAAAGAAATTGTACTATATCTACAATTTAAATTATTATACTTAGTCAAATAGAGTTTGTTGTATAAGCTTTTATTTCTCCTGCTTCTTCTTCAATTCACTGTATATGTACTTATCTAATTGTTGAATGAAGATACATCACTTTCACAAACAATCTGTTGATACCACAGCTTTAATATGGTATCAGAGCTTGGCTCAAATACATCTTCATCTTGTCCTCAATCTCCGATCAAGATGTCTGACAATCCACCCTTCCTAGTCAATCCTTCAATGAAAGATCTCACGGTTGTAACTTTTTCGGCAACCCTAAAGCTAACTTCATCGAATTTCTTAGCCTGGAAAACACAAGTCGAGGCTTATGGTCTCGATCTCTTCAAATTCATCGACGGCTCTCACTCAGCGCCGACACCTACAACAAACGCCGATGGAAGCAAGACCCCACATGCCGATTATGCGCAATGGTTCCGACAAGACAGGTTGCTTTTCGGTGCTCTCGTTGGAAGTATTTCTGAACAAATTGTTCCCATGATTCAAGGTGCTACCTCCTCTCGTGATGCCTGGAATATCTTGGAGAAAACGTATGCATCTCCAAGCCGTGGCCATATCAAGCAACTAAAACATCGTCTCAAACAAACCTCCAAGGTTCCCACTCAGTCTGTTTCTGAATACATGCAGCAAATCAAAACCATTACCGATGAATTAGCGATACTCGGGAAGAAGATGGATGATGAAGATATTATCGATACCATTCTAAATGGTCTCGACCAATCTCAATACAAACCGATCCTGGATGCTGTTCATGCCAGGGACTCCTTGATCTCTTTCAATGAATTGCACGAAAAATTGATCAATCACGAGTTATCTCTGGCCCAACAAACTCCGGTTACTGGACTCCATCAACCGGCAGCCGTTTTTCACATGCAACAATCCAATCGTCACAACTCCAGTCAAAGGTCTTGGCCACCAAAATCCCACAATATGTATACTGGTAATTATCATCGCCAACCGCATCATGGTCAAGGTATATTGCCAACTCCCAATTCTAATGCAGGTCGCAAGCCTTTTCTTGGCACATGTCAATGGTGCCACCAAAGAGGGCACTCTCTCACTAACTGTGCAATATTCAAAAAGGCCCACCCAACTATTGTTACTCCACCATTTGATCGTAATATACATGCCAACCATGCTCAAGTTAATACCATGGGTCTTCACCCCACTTCAGATCATGCAAACTGGATCTTTGACAGTGGCGCTTCACATCATGTCACAACCGACATCAACAATCTCTCGTTTCACACACCGTATGATGGGACGGAGGAGCTCATAATAGGTGACGGATCAGGTCTTCAAATCACTCATATTGGTTGTCTTTTACTTCACACCACACACACCTCTATTATTCTTAAAATGTTCTATGTGTTCCTTCTTTATCCAAGAACATAATCTCTATTTCCCGTCTTTGCCTTGATAATAATCTTCTCATGCAATTTTATTCTTCTGTTTTTGTTCTCAAGGATCGAGCAACCAAACTCAGCCTACTCCAAGGAACGGCAACCAAGGGCATGTATGAGCTTCGCTCAAGACGTGCAACATCTTCACCCGTTGTCTACACCATGCACAAAACCGATTCTACTATGTGGCATCATAGACTCGGCCATCCAAATAATAAAGTTTTCAAGTTTTTATCATCTCATGTTTCCTTTAATTCTAGTTCTCATCATTATTGTAATGCTTGCAATATTAATAAAAGTCATCAACTTCCTTTTGCAAATTCTTCTTTTACTTCTAATTCGCCTCTTGATTTAATTTTTTCGGATGTTTGGTGTTCTCCCGTCACATCCTTTGATAACTACAAATACTACATAATATTTGTCGATCACCATACAAAGTACACATGGCTTTATCCTCTAAAAAATAAATCCGACTCATTTAACGTCTTCATTCGATTTCAAAAACTTGTTGAAAACTTTTTCAATACCACAATCAAACGTTTTTTCTCCGACAACGGAGGTGAATTCATTAAACTTGCTTCGCATTTTGCCTCTTGTGGAATCTCTCATCTCACGAGCCCTCCACATACCCCTCAACATAATGGTTATGCCGAACGACGACACAGTCATATCGTCGAAACCGGTCTTGCATTACTCTCCCATGCCACACTTCCACTCACTTTTTGGCCCCTAGCCTTTACCACCGCTGCCTACCTTATAAATCGTCTCCCAACCCCCACCCTAAACAACAACTCACCCTATTTCACTCTATTTCAAACGCCTCCTAATTATCACAAACTACGCTCTTTTGGTTGTCTATGTTATCCTTGGTTACGTCCTTACTCCCCTCATAAACTTCATCAACGATCCTCTCCTTGCATTTTCGTTGGCTATTCTCCAACCCAAAGTGCTTATTACCTACTTGACCCCACCTCCTATAAAATATATACTTCTAGACATGTCACCTTTATTGAGAATATTTTCCCATTCTCAAAAATGACCAACTCCACTCCCACAGTAGCATCACCCAATTTAGATGCTTGGGTCCCACTTTCCATACCTATTACTTCCTCCTCTCAACATGTCGTACCCACATCTTCTCCTGTTGTTTCCTCACCTCTCCCTCCCTCTAGTCAAACTATCTCTTCCTCACCAAACCCTACCTCCACGCCACCCCCAGGTCCTCCCTCCTCTGAATTTTTACCAACCACTTCCTCCCCCTCTCCTACTTCCAATGATCCCTCCCCACCCACTATTTTCACACCCCCACCAAAGCTCACCACACGCAAAAATCCAAAACCAAACTCCAAATATCACAACTCTGATTTTCAACTATATACTTTATCTTTAAACCCATCAACTGAACCTCCAACTATTGCTCATGCCCTTAAACATCCTTCCTGGCGTCAAGCCATGCAACTAGAGTTTGATGCCCTTCACCGTAATCATACTTGGACCTTAGTTCCCTCTACACATGCACCTAATCTTTTGGTTGTAAATGGGTCTATCGAACCAAGTATAACCCAGATGGCTCGGTGGATCGTTTAAAAGCTCGTCTTGTCGCTAAAGGTTTCACTCAACGCACGGGCATTGACTATCTTGAAACCTTCAGCCCTGTTCTCAAACCGGCCACCCTTCGGCTAATCCTCACTCTTGCCGTGTCTCAAAACTGGATTCTCCATCAACTTGACATCAATAATGCCTTCTTGCAGGGTTCCCTCAATGAAGATGTTTACATGGCCCAACCTCCTGGTTTCGTTGATCCCGCCTTCCCTTCCCACGTTTGCAAGTTGAATAAGGCCATTTATGGTTTAAAACAAGCCTCTCGGGCTTGGTACGATGAACTAAAATCCTTTCTCGTATCTCATGGTTTTAAGCCTACCATCTCCGACTCCTCTCTTTTTACTCTTACCGTTGGTTCTTCTCCCATCTATATCCTAGTCTATGTCGATGATATCATCATCACCGGACCCTCCACCCCTCTTGTTACTCGCTTCATCAATCTCTTATCCACCAAATTTTCTCTCAAGGATTTAGGTCCTCTTTCATATTTTCTTGGTGTTGAATGCATTCCACATCAACATGGTCTCCTTCTTTCCCAGCAAAAGTATATCTCTGATGTTCTCAAAAAGGCAAACATGAGTGATTGTCGACCTATCTCCACTCCTATTACTTGCTCTGAAACCCTTACACTCACGGGTGCACATGAATATACCTCTCCCATCGATTATCGGGCCATAGTTGGAGCTCTGCAGTACTTGTCTCTTACCAGGCCGGATGTTGCCTTTACAGTTAACAAGCTCTCCCAATTTATGCATGCTCCCACTTTTCAGCATTGGACCGCCCTCAAACGTTTACTTCGCTATCTCCAAGGGACTACATCCAAGGGACTTTTGATACGAAAAGGATCAGCACTCAACTTACATGCTTTCACCGACGCGGACTGGGCGGGTGACAAAACCACCTACCGTAGCACCACTGGTTATGTTGTCTTTCTTGGTTCTAATCCTATAGCATGGAGCTCTAAACGCCAAAGTACTTTGGCTCGGAGCACTACGGAGGCTGAATTTAGAGCGGTTGCATCCGCCACAACAGAGGTTCAATGGCTTGCTAATCTTCTTCATGAACTTGGCTATCATTTGTCTACTGCTCCGACCATTTATTGTGACAACTTGAGTGCCACAGTCTACTCCGCAAACCCGGTATTTCATTCTTGCATGAAACATCTAGCTTTGGATTTTTACTTTGTCCGAGAAAAAGTACAAACTGGTTCTCTACGGGTTACACATGTTTCCGGGGATGATCAGTTAGCGGATGTACTTACCAAACCCTTACTCAAACCGCGTTTTCAGCTGCTTATCTCCAAGATTGGTCTTGCTTCCCGCTCGTCCATCTTGCGGGGGAATGTTAAGTAATATCTCCTGCCAAAGAAATTGTACTATATCTACAATTTAAATTATTATACTTAGTCAAATAGAGTTTGTTGTATAAGCTTTTATTTCTCCTGCTTCTTCTCCAATTCACTGTATATGTACTTATCTAATTGTTGAATGAAGATACATCACTTTCACAAACAATCTGTTGATACCACAGCTTTAATAGTCCAAGACTTGAATGATTAATTACAACCTAATAGATGTGAACTTTATTTTCCAACAGTAGCGAAGCTTGACCTACCCTATAAGAGAGGCGAGGACGAAAGTAAACTATTTTAGGATGCGAACTCTATAAATATAAAAAAATTTATATTACCGGACCGAAAATTTACACTACAAGACTACTGACGAAAACTAGAAGGGGGTGGGGGCCCCTCCGCCACATCAACCCCCCCCCCCCCAAAAAAAAAAAAAAAAGCTTCGCTTTCCAAATCATGATCAGCATTAAATAAGCCTAAAATACAACTCGGGAGTGAGCCACAAGAAACCGAATAAACAACATTGAGGCAAAAGAATTCATCTTTAACCTGTTCCATGCATGCCTACACAGATATATAGGCCATGATATATATAGTCAAAACAAAGAGAGTTATGGTCGAATACAGTGCCCGACCCATTCTTAATGTATATATAATACATATATAACCAGACCTTTAATCTCAGTGTTTTCAGATCCCAAATATTTACCGTCTCACGCACATGAAAATGTTCGCAAAATTAGTTGATCTTATTAAGAGCGTACACATGAAGAGCTAACCCGAATGCATGCAGCAAGTCTGCATATGGATCACTCTCAGACACAGAAGTAAAAGGCTACAAATAAGTAAATAACAAATGAAGACCTATATACGCATATTAATCTATGGGAAAGTTACGAAAATGGCCATTTGACCAAATCGAATTACTAAAATAACCGGTCAAAAATGAAGTTTATCAAATAAAACAACCAATCCTATCGCGCCACGTGTCCATCCCTCGCTGACGTGACGAGTGATTATGGGAATCCCTCGCCCGGGGAAGCGTGCCGGCAAGGATCAGCCATAATCCCTCGCCCAAGTGTCCATCCCTCGCTGACGTGGCTTATCCCTCGCTGACTCAGCGATGGATTATGGGAATCCCTCGTCCAAAATTACGAAAATACCCCCCCCCCCCCCCACCCATAATTAAATATATATAAATATATATATATGTTTTAACCAAAAAAATCCGTACTTTTTTTATTTATTGTTTATTAAATGCTTGAAAAATTAATTTAATTTTATTTTTCCCTATATAATACAATGTTTACTTAAAAATGACATTATTTCTTCAAAACTAAGAATTTAAAGTTATATACGGTTATCGATAACTGACATTTACCTTTTAATGGTAGATACTCTTCAACAGCGTTTACGAAATGTCATTTACTCCCACTGTATAGTATAATATTAACTGACATTTTCTGATTTGAGAGAATTTTAAGAAAAAAATAACAAGAAGGTTGAGAATAATGTAAGATTTGATAACTTTGTTAAGGGTAAACATTGTATTATATACGGGAAAATGAAATTAAATTAAATTTTTAAGTATTTAAAAAACAATAATAAAAAATACGCATTTTTTTGGTTAAAATTATATATATATATATATATATATATATATATATATATATATATATATATATATATATATATATATATATATTATAATACAATGTTTTGGGCGAGGGGGGGTATTTTTGTAATTTTGGGCGAGGGATTCCTATAATCCCTCGCTGAGTCAACGAGGGATGGACACGTGGGCGAGGGATTATGGCTGATCCTCGCCGGCACGCTTCCCTGGGCGAGGGATTCCCATAATCTCTCGCCACGTCAGTGAGGGATGGTCACGTGGCGCGATAGAATTGGTTGTTTTATTTGATAAACTTCATTTTTGACCCGTTATTTTAGTAATTCGATTTGGTCAAATGACCATTTTCATAAATTTCAAGTTACAGGACAAAACTAAATTCCAAAATAGCAGCAATTAAGACTATATATATTTTGTAAGGTTGTTACATTACCCTACATCTTGGTATATATAGTTAATAAAACAAAACAATGCACAACAGTTCAGTAGTTCAATAGAAAAATTCAAGGTGTTATTAGATTGATTAATAATCAATCTAAACAACATACTGAGTACGTAACTAGCTAGCTCATATATATTAGTTTATAGTTCAATATCAGGCCAGCTTATCTTGCACGTACTTTGATCAATTAACTTACTAGGATCAATTAAACCCGAACAACCTCTTAATTTCTATATAAAGCCAGCCTCAGGGTAAAGAGTTCAATCCAACTCATTTCTTTAAGATCTTTCTTATAACTTGTAGCTGCACCATGTCATCCAGATCTTCCTTGGCTTGTTTCCTTTTACTTGTCTTCTCGGCTTCTTTGCTTTCTCATGCTGCGTCACGCTTGCTTTCAGAAAATTCAAAATATGAAAGCCATGAGCAATGGATGGCTCGTTATGGACGCACATACAAGGATGCTGATGAGAAGGAACGACGTTCAAAAATTTATCAAGAGAACGTCCGCTACATAGAGTCATTCAACAATGCAATGAACAAAGGCTATAAACTTGCAGTCAACGAGTTTGCAGACCTTACCAATGAAGAGTTCAGAACAACTAGAAACAGATTCAAGGCACATGAATGCTCCTCTTCAACCTCTGGTTTCAGGTATGAAAATGTTACAGCAGTTCCATCATCTATGGATTGGAGAAAGAAAGGTGCTGTAACACCTATTAAAGACCAAGGCCAATGTGGTAAGTAGATTGAAACAATATTATAAATTTTTACAAATCAATAGAACATGGTTCAAGTACTAAGATGAGCGTGTTAACAGAACTACAATTCATGCTTTCTAACATCAATATATATATTTTATAATGATATGTAGGGTGTTGCTGGGCATTTTCGGCTGTGGCAGCTATGGAGGGAATAACACAACTGAAAACAGGTAAACTAGTGTCACTATCTGAACAAGAGCTCGTGGACTGTGACACTAGTGGCATTGATCAAGGATGCGAGGGTGGTCTTATGGACAATGCCTTTGACTTCATCGTGAAAAACAAAGGCCTCACAACAGAGACCAACTATCCTTACCAAGGTGTCGATGGCACCTGCAACAGCAACGAGGCATCTAACCATGCTGCAACAATTACTGGCCATGAAGATGTTCCGGCCAACAGCGAAAGTGCATTGTTAAAAGCTGTGGCTAGTCAGCCCGTGTCTGTTGCTATTGATGCTAGTGGGTCAGATTTTCAGTTCTACTCTAGCGGTGTGTTTACAGGAGACTGTGGCACGGAATTGGACCATGGTGTTACTGCAGTTGGTTATGGGACTACTGATGACGGGACTAAGTATTGGTTGGTGAAGAACTCCTGGGGGACAAGTTGGGGCCAAGAGGGATACATAATGATGCAAAGAGATGTTGAGGCTAAAGAAGGCCTTTGTGGCATTGCCATGCAGGCTTCCTACCCCACTGCTTAAGTATTTGAGGAAGACCAAAAGTAATTATACATTTACTGTGTACAATGTATGTACTTCATGTTATGTAAATATAAGAAAACTTGTAAATTATATATATCGCATCATTTATCATATATGTATATATACCTGGACTATACACATACATATAGTATTTGAAATGTGAACATCTGATTGTTATAAGAGAGTATTTAATTTTGTGATGAAGTATAGCAGAAAACTTAAAAAAAAAATCACTAAGATTATTTTAATCAATGACATTTTTTTATTTTGGGCGAGGCACAAGGCTCTCTATATTGGCACTATAATACGGCCAATTCTAACAAAACTTTAACAATCAACGAATCATGGGAAATAGTTTCTGTTAATTATCCAGAAACTCACATGCTGTAGCCTCAAACAAAATACAAGATACATAGACTCATCAAATGTCATGGACCCAGAAAATTTTTTTACCGAATCACTAATGACTGGTGTTCAAATGCCTATAAATTTGATTTACAATTTTACAGGGACACTCTAGCCGCCCCATCTATGTTATGTATAACAAAACTCAAAAAAATTACATGAAGGATGATTGAGATACTGTAGAAACTTGCTTTACATACAAATCATCAAGTTTTATAAATGAGGGTTATATCCCTATTTATACTAACTGAAGGGTGTGTCCCCTTGGTGTCGGTTGGTATTTAACCACCATAACTGTCAACACCTATAATATACATAACTATACATTTATATACACTAACTTAGGATTTATCAGATATTAACTCTAACATAACAATCATTAACGATAGTTCTAGTGATCTTTAATAATCCTAAGAAGCACATTGCACAATCAAAAATCTAAACGGAGCCTGAAAGTTGATTCTATTCACGCTGCATATTGGTAACTCGTAGATTTCTGGATGAAATCATTTGAAAGAAGCAAAAGGCTCCCAGATGCCATGAATCTTGACTGATCCATGGAGAACCATCTCGCATAGTAATAAAGACATAATTGTTTTCAAGAAGTCTATAATTTATATCATCCTATTTTAGAATGGATATCTTCTGTCATTCATCACCTGGGTTTCATTAATGATAAGAAGTCCATTTTTCATATTATTATAAAAATGTTTGATACACATGAAAATGTTCTCAAATCACGTCCAAAGTCTATATTAAGAGACATACACAGCTAACGAAAAATGCGGATCACTAAAATACTCACCAGACAGAATTAAAATGTTATTAGGCCACAAATAACAAATATCTATGCTTAATCCAGCCCTTAGAGAAACTCCAAGTTACAGGACTAACTAAATTCCAAAATAGCAGCTAGATTATATCTTTTAAGTTTGTTACATTACCCTACATGCATCTTGGTATATGTTAACAAAACAATATGATTACTATTCAACTATATATACACTAGTCCAATAGGAAAAATCCAAATTGTTATTAAATTGATTAATCATCACTCTAAACAACAGAGTACGTAACTAGCTCATATTAAGTAATTTATATTTAAAATCAGGACATTTTATCTTTCACGTACTTCGAATAATTTACATACCAGCACCAAGCCCTCTTTCTATATAAAGCCAACCTCAAGGTAAGGAGTTCAATCCAACTCATTTTCTTAAGATCTTTCTTATAACTTCTAGCGGCACTATGTCATCCAGAACTTCCCTGGCTTGTTTGCTTTTACTCTTCTTCTCGGCTTCTTTGCTTTCTCATGCCGCGTCACGCATGCTCTTGGAAGATTCCAGCTACGAAAGCCACGAGCAATGGATGGCTCGTTATGGACGCACATACAAGGATTCTGATGAGAAGGAACGACGTTCAAAAATTTATCAAGAGAACGTCCGCTACATAGAGTCTTTCAACAATGCCATGAACAAAGGTTACAAACTTGCAGTCAACGAGTTTGCAGACCTTACCAATGAAGAGTTCAGAACAACAAGGAACAGATTCAAGGCACATGAATGCTCCCCATCAACCTCTACTTTCAGGTATGAAAATGTTACTGCAATTCCATCATCCATGGATTGGAGAAAGAAAGGTGCAGTGACGCCAATTAAAGACCAAGGCCAGTGTGGTAAGCTGATCAAAACTACTTTGATAATTTCTACGCATCAAATGAGCATGGTCCAAGTGCTAATATGAGCCTGTTAACAATGCTACATATCATGCTTTCTTACATTAATATTTCATGATGACACGTAGGGTGTTGCTGGGCATTTTCGGCTGTGGCAGCTATGGAGGGAATAACACAACTGAAAACAGGTAAACTAGTGTCACTATCTGAACAAGAGCTCGTGGACTGTGACACTAGTGGCATTGATCAAGGATGCGAGGGTGGTCTTATGGACAATGCCTTTGACTTCATCGTGAAAAACAAAGGCCTCACAACAGAGAACAACTACCCATACCAAGGCGTCGATGGCACCTGCAACAGCAATGAGGCAGCTAACCATGCTGCAACAATTACTGGTCATGAAGATGTTCCAGCCAACAGCGAAAGTGCGCTGTTAAAAGCTGTGGCTAGTCAGCCCGTGTCTGTTGCTATTGATGCTAGTGGGTCAGACTTTCAGTTCTACTCTAGCGGTGTGTTTACAGGAGACTGTGGCACGGAACTAGACCATGGTGTTACTGCAGTTGGTTATGGGACTACCAATGATGGGACTAAGTATTGGTTGGTGAAAAACTCTTGGGGAACAAGTTGGGGTCAAGAGGGGTACATAATGATGCAAAGAGACGTTGAGGCTAAAGAAGGCCTTTGTGGCATTGCCATGCAGGCTTCCTACCCCACTGCATAATTTAAGGACGACCAAAAGTAATTATATACATGTAATGTATATATTTCATGTTATGTAAATACAATGAAACTCCTAAATTCTAAGTATCACTTCAATTATCATGTATGTATATATGTTGAATTTGAAATTTGAAATGTGATTGTTTTAAGGGTACTTATTTATGACGAAATTTAGTAGTGTAATTTCAAAATAACAGGAAAAGTTGGTTCAATTAAAAATATTGTGTTATTATCAAACAACTACCCTCTGTGAACTGCAAATGTATGAATACATAAAGTAAAAGGTATTAGAATTCGTGCCTTGGTGATAGCAATGATCATAACAACTCCTAATCTTGAGTCAATGTCATGACAACCTACACTATCGTAGTGTTTTGACTATATTATGTTGTAATTACTTTTTTATTATTTCACATAAAAATGTCTTAGATTTTTATTTATTGGGCCGAAATCTTCTGGATGGCAGCCACAAGTTTGGTAAATTCTTAGGAGGTTTTTTAATTTGATAATAAGCCTTAGTTTAATTGATATTTATTTAATAGTTTGATTATCTTTTATTCCCCTGACCCTACAAATAGTTTTACAATGTGTGGGATCTAGCTACCGGCATGTTTGTATGTTTGATTATATTTTATTGATTATTTATTTATTCTGTTTGCAAGCATTGTTAAGTAGGAGTTTGAATCCAAGTATGTTTATGATTGGTTAGATTATAAATAGGGCATGTGGTCGACGGTATATGTATGCATTTCATTTTCAATTAGATAAAATAGTCGATCTTAGTTTAATCAAGACCATCTTCTGTTTATTTCATCTTTCTCCCTGTTTTGCTACTGATTTGGTTCGATTAGAGATCATTGGGCAGTTAGATTATATTATAGATTTATAGGAGTCATAATCATGTTTACAAAAAATTATAGAATTTAATCTATAAGTCTATACTCAGGACAATACGCAATCACATGATTCATTGGAACTATATATCAAAGACAAATATAGTTATCAGGTTGATAAGCAGACCGACTGACCACATAGCCCCCGCTCATCATGTGTGCATGCCTGCATACATATGGATCACTTAGATGCAGTCAGTTGCTATAGTTTCATATCGTTCCTGTCATACTATTAAAATGTATCATACACTTAAAATAATTAAGGGAAAAACAGATGATCTTAAGAGACATGAATAGCTAAAAGAATGCATGCCTGCAAGTCCGCGTATGGATCACTCACCAGACAGAATTAAAAAGTTAAAGTAACAAATGTCAATGCTATATCCAGCCCTTACAAAAAATTCCCTGTTTCAGGACACAACAAATTCCAAAATAGCAGCCAGATTAGATTTGGTACCCTACATCTTGAATATATAATGTTAATAAAACAAAACAGTGCACAACAATATTACTATACAGAGTAGTCCAATATGAAAATCCAAACTGCTAATTAATCATCACTCTAAACAACATAAAGAGTACGGGCTTGCTCATATATATTAATTTATAGTTCAAAATCAGGCCAGCTTATCTTGCACGTACTGTGATCAATTAACTTTCAACAAGGGCCAATTAAACCCTCTTAATTTCTATATAAAGCCAGCCCGAGGATAAAGAGTTCAATCCAACTTGTTTGTTTAACTTCTTAATTTCTTATCATTAACTACTAGCTACACTATGTCAACCAGAACTTCCCTGGCTTGTTTGCTTTTACTGTTCTTCTCAGCTTCTTTGCTTTCTCATGCTGCGTCACGCTTGCTCTTGGAAAATTCCAGCTACGAAAGCCACGAGCAATGGATGGCTCGTTATAAACGCACATACAACGATGCTGATGAGAAGGAACGACGTTCAAAAATTTATCAAGAGAACGTCCGCTACATAGAGTCTTTCAACAATGCCATGAACAAAGGTTACAAACTTGCAGTCAATGAGTTTGCAGACCTTACCAATGAAGAGTTCAGAACAACTAGAAACAAATTCAAGGCACATGAATGCTCCCCCTCAACCTCTGCTTTCAAGTATGAAAATGTAACAGCAGTTCCATCATCCATGGACTGGAGAAAGAAAGGTGCTGTAACGCCTATTAAAGACCAAGGCCAATGTGGTAAGCATATGTTGTCCATCTTAAAAATTTTTACAAATCAATATAACAAGGTACAAGTACTAAGATGAGCTTACTATTTTTCATGCTTTCTAACATCAATATATATTTTATGATGATATGTAGGGTGTTGCTGGGCTTTTTCGGCTGTGGCAGCTATGGAAGGTATAACCCAACTGAAAACAGGTAAACTAGTGTCACTATCTGAACAAGAGCTCGTGGACTGTGATACTAGTGGCATTGATCAGGGATGCGAGGGTGGTCTTATGGACGATGCCTTTGACTTCATCGTTAAAAACAAAGGCCTCACAACAGAGACCAACTATCCTTACCAAGGTGTCGATGGCACCTGCAACAGCAAGGAGGCATCTAACCATGCTGCAACAATTACTGGACATGAAGATGTTCCAGCCAACAGCGAAAGTGCGCTGTTAAAAGCTGTGGCTAGTCAGCCCGTGTCTGTTGCTATTGATGCTAGTGGGTCAGACTTTCAGTTCTACTCTAGCGGTGTGTTTACAGGAGACTGTGGCACGGAATTGGACCATGGTGTTACTGCAATTGGTTATGGGACTACTGATGACGGGACTAAGTATTGGTTGGTGAAGAACTCCTGGGGGACAAGTTGGGGCCAAGAGGGATACATAATGATGCAAAGAGATGTTGAGGCTAAAGAAGGCCTTTGTGGCATTGCCATGCAGGCTTCCTACCCTACTGCTTAAGTATTTGAGGAAGACCAAAAGTAATTATACATGTACTGTGTACAATGTATGTATTTCATGTTATGTAAGTACAAGAAAACTCGTAAATTATATGTATCGCATCATTTATCATATATGTATATATGCCTACACTATATACATACATACAGTATTTGAAATGTGAACATCTGATTGTTTTAAGAGAATATTTAGTTGTGTGATGAAATATAGCAGTAAGATTAGTTTAATCATTGGTACTTTTTATTTTGGGCGAAGGCACAAGGCTCTCTATATTGGCACTATAATACAGCCAATTCTAATAAAACATTAACAATCAATGGAACATGGAAAATAGTTTCTGTTAATTATCCAGAAACTCACATGCAGTAGCCTCAAACAAAATACAAGATACATTAACTCATCAAATGTCATGGACCCAGAAAATTTTTTTTACCGCATCACTAAGTTTTGATGTTCAAATGCCTATAAACTTGATTTACACTTTTACAGGGACACGCTAGCCCTCCCATCTATGTCATGTATAACGAAACAAAAAATAACAATCATTAACGACAGTTCAAATGATATTTAATAATCCTAATAAGCACATTACACAACAAAACTCTAAACGGAGCCTCAAAGTTGATTCTATTCATGCTGCATATTGGTAACTCGTAGATTTCTACATGAAATCATTTGAAAGAAGCAAAATGCTCCCGGATGCCATGAATAATGACTGATCCATGGAGCCGTCTCGCTTAGTAATCAAGGCATTATTGATATCAAGAAGTCTATAATTTATATCAACCTATTTTACAATGGATATCTTCTGCCATACATCACCTGGGTTTCATTATTGATAAGAAGTCCATTTTTCATATTATTATAAAAATGTCTGATACAACATGAAAATGTTCTCAAATCACGTCAAAAGTCTATATTAAGAGACATACGCAGCTAACAAAAAAATATGGATCACTAAAATACTCACCAGAGAGAATTAAAAAGTATTAGGCCACAAATAACAAATATCTATGATTTATCTAGCCCTTAGAGAAACTCCAAGTTACAAGACCAACTAAATTCCAAATTAGCAGCCAGAATATATTATTTAAGTTTGTTACATTACCCTACATGCATCTTGGTATATGTTAACAAAACAAAAGAGTGCACAACAGTTTGATTACTATTCAGCTATGTATACACTAGTCCAATAGGAAAATCCGAGATGCTTATTAGATTGATTAATCATCACTCTAAACAACAGAGTACGTAACTAGCTCATATTAAGTAATTTATATTCAAAAATCAGGACATTTTATCTTTCACGTACTTCAATTAATTTTCATACCAGGACCAAGTCACCAAACCCTCTTTCTATATAAAGCCAACTTCAGTGTAAAGAGTGCAATCCAACTCATTTCCTTAAGATCTTTATTATAACTTCTAGCTGCACTATGTCATCCAAAACTACCCTGGCTTGTTTGCTTTTACTCTTCTTCTCGGCTTCTTTGCTATCTCATGGTGCATCGCGCTTGCTCTCACAGGATTCCAGCTATGAAAATCATGAGCAATGGATGGCTCGTTATGGATGCAAATACAAGGATACTGATGAGAAGGAATGACGTTCAAAAATTTATCAAGAGAATGTCCGGTACATAGAGTCATTCAACAATGCCAAGAACAAAGGTTACAAACTTGCAGTCAACGAGTTTGCAGACCTTACGAACGAAGAGTTCAGAACAACAAGAAACAGATTCAAGGCACATGAATGCTCCCCCTCAACCTCTACTTTCAGGTATGAAAATGTTACGGCGGTTCCATCATCTATGGATTGGAGAAAGAAGGGTGCAGTAACACCAATTAAAGACCAAGGCCAATGTGGTAAGTAGATGAGCAGATCGAAATTATTTTGTAAATTTTTGAATATTAATGAACATGGTCCAAGTACTAAGATGAGCCTGTTAACCAAACTACAATTCATGCTTTCTAACATCATTAGTTCATGATGATATGTAGGATGTTGCTGGGCTTTTTCGGCTGTGGCAGCTATGGAGGGAATAACCCAACTAAAAACAGGCAAACTAGTGTCACTATCTGAACAAGAGCTCGTGGACTGTGATACTAGTGGCATAGATCAAGGATGCGAGGGTGGCCTTATGGACAATGCCTTTGACTTCATCGTAAAAAACAAAGGCCTCACAACAGAGACCAACTACCCGTACCAAGGTGTCGACGGCACCTGCAATAGCAACAAGGCATCTAACCATGCTGCAACAATTACTGGCCATGAAGATGTTCCAGCCAATAGCGAAAGTGCGCTGTTAAAGGCTGTGGCTAGTCAGCCCGTCTCTGTTGCTATTGATGCTAGTGGGTCCGACTTCCAGTTCTACTCTAGTGGTGTCTTTACAGGAGACTGTGGCACAGAACTTGACCATGGTGTTACTGCAATTGGTTATGGGACTGCTGATGACGGAACTAAGTATTGGTTGGTGAAAAACTCTTGGGGAACAAGTTGGGGTCAAGAGGGGTACATCATGATGCAAAGAGATGTTGAGGCTAAAGAAGGCCTTTGTGGCATTGCCATGCAGGCTTCTTACCCCACTGCATAATTTGAGGGAGACGAGAAGTAATTATATATTGTGCACTTTATGTATTTCATGTTATGTAAATACAAGAAAACTTGTAAATTATGTGTCACATCATTTATCTTATATGTAAATATATATGTCGTATTTGAAATTTAAAGATGTAATTGTTTTAAAAGAATACTTTGTTTTCAGATTAAAATTAGTAGTGTTAAAAAGACAGGATACATTAGTTCAATGAAAAATATTGTATCATATGATTAAAGAACTAACTATCCTTAGTGAAATGCTAAACCAGAATCATTATCTGTTGTTTACTCGCAATGTCTGTTTATGTCTCTACATTAGCTATCCCCAAGTGCTTACCACCAATATGAGAAATATTGTCCAATGATTAATCAATAGTAAACTTTAATTTCCAGATCTTGATCTGTATTAAGCAAAAAATGGAACGCAAGAGCGGTGGAACTACATGAGTGGTTGAATGCTAAAAAAGTTAAAAGAATTCATATTTTTCCCACATGTCTGATGAAAAAATCAAAGGCAAAAGATTCTTAGATAAGCCATGATGGTGTCAGCACTCAACAATAAAGAAACTTGCTAAATACATATGTGGCCACTCGATCTTAAAGTACAATATATATACCCAAAACCATGGGTGGCTCAACCCTTTTGAAGGATGAAAGCGAATATAAAAACCAGGGCTCTTGTACTTTCTATAATTTACACGGTCAAAATATGTATCTACTCGAAAGAAATTACAAACCGAAACTTACCTTTTCTCAAAAATTGAACCTCTACTTCATGGTACCTGCCACACTTAAGAACTATAACTGTATTGCAATTTTGGAATGTCTGAAGGTTTTTCTGAGTCAGGTACTCAGAAATGATCAACTGCTCCATTTTTTATAAGCCTATTGTCTTCACTATGCACCAACCACTCAACCAAAGCCATATATCCAATGTTGTTGACTGCATTTTGGGAAACAGTTGAGTTCTATGAAGATAATCAAAAAATGGTTATCCAGTGCCTAACTACTAAATCAAGCAGTTTGGATCAGGCTAACCTATGGAGTTCAGCTTATTCACTCCATGGTGTTTTATAGGAATATGAACTTTGCATCTATAATATTTCAGGCCTTAAATTTTAAGGTGTATAACTCAAGGAAGACAACCATAGTTCCCTATCCCACATACTTATCCCTTACCTTCCAAGACAATATTGACCCTAGCCTAATTATCCCTTATCTTTCAAAATCTTACACTCTAAAGTCTCAAGAAGACATAATGGGTAATAAATTAATCACTTAAAAAGTGAAATATATAATCAACTCAGAAATCAGAATCTAGAATATAACTATTCAATCCACACAAATAAACTTTTTTTCTTAAATTCAACTGTGGAAACAGCAATCCTAGCAACATAGAGTTCTAATTTGTACCAAGCTTCAATTATAATTCAAGTGTTTGAATTAATGCTTCGAAACACTAATTTCTTAAAAATTGCCTTTAGCTAACACCATGTAATTTCAAAAAACTGGTTGCAAATTGTCATATATATCATATTTTACATTTCAACAGCAAAAACAACAATCCTTGCAACAGAGCTCTAATGTGAACCAAATGAGCTTCAGTTTTGATTCAAGCTTTCGTTCATCATTAGTTCAAGAAACTGGGAATCGATTTTGCAAGTAACAAACGTTCTAAAACCAGTAGCCCTAATATGTCAACATTTTATAGTGAATTTTGGAAATTAACACCAATAATATTTGCTAAAACAATTAGAAATAAAGGAAACTGAAGAAATCCTATGGCAAATTAGTCTAATATATCCGATTGCAGAAGAAGATACCTGAAGTTTATCCATTGGAAGTAACTGAAATTGATTGATTTGTAGTTATCGTTTCGATTGTTAGTAGTAAGAAATGAAATCGATAATAGGTTCATCAATTGATTGATTCTGGCCGATTCGCTCAGTCTTTCACCGATTCAATTTTTTAGCGGGATTGATAAAGCGATGAAGTTGACGCAATCAGAGAAGACGACCGGTTAAACCAGGCCTATGGGCTTTTGAAATGTGGCCCATCTGTCTAATGTAACACCAATAATATTTTTAACTTCATTACCCGCAATCCCGCATTCATTTGTGTTGGTTCTTTTACCATCTATGTGGTTATGCTTAAGCCTTTAATAATTTAACAATTAATCTTATATAGTGCATGTTTGGGATTGTTTATTTCTTTTTTGCTTTTAACTTATTAACTTCTGAAAAGTTAAAAAAACTTTTGAAACTGACTTTTAAAAAAAAGATTTTGAAAAGTTAAGGGAGGGTTACTTATTGACTTTTGAAAACTACTTTTGGTTTAATTTTCTATTATACCCCTCTACTACCTCCTATTAACTCTCATCATTTTTAAAGTATGTTTTTTTTATCATTTTACAACGTTTTAGTTTATAAGCTAATCCAAACACTTTTTTTAAAAACTACTTTTGAAAATTCATAAGTTAATAAATTTTTTTTGTCAAAAGTCCTTTTTAATCAAAATAAGCAATCCCAAACATGCCCATAATATACTTTTTAACTACATATGACCAATCTTTAATCTTATATATCTCGATCCAAAACATGAACAAATCCTGTCAATATTTGGTACTTTTTTGTTGAGCAAGACCTTAAAAAACAAGAAAGGATATAAGAAAATCAAGATTCAAAGAAAACACTTTGAAAAATCAAGAATCACTAAACTCTGAACAGATGGCCATTTGGGAATTGATTTAGAGGGAGATTGTAACAGCCTCATGATATAGTGAATGCTCGCGCGATACCATGTACAACGAAACTCCTTGATGATAACAAATCCGGTGAAGTAATCTCCACTCTGTTGATCCTAAGCAACTCATCAGACAGATCAACAACAGTTCCTGTAATCTCAATTTCTTTACCGCATAACGTCATGATTGATGCGCCTTCAGGCAAGGATGCCAAGTGTTTGAAAGAATGCTTCTTTGGCACAATATGATACCTCATCAACTTATGCACCATAGCTGCAGGCATCTCCATTACTTCAATGATCGGAGGCACGAATATCGTCATCGAATGCAAATTTGGGTGATCTTTAACAATCCCATCAAGCACATTATACAACCAAAACGAAAACGGTGTGAATCCAGACGAGCTCAAGAACTTCACCACCATTCTCCATTCAGCCTTGATCTTCACAAGATCAAATTTAGCACCAACAGTACTACTACTGTTGGAAATTTGACTCTGATTGACGCTGCATATGGGTAACTCGTTGATTTCTGGGAGAAATTTGAACGAAGCAAAAGGGCCATTGACAGCATGAATGGCGACAGACCCATGAAGGAACATATCAGGGTTAGTAATCAACACATTATTGATTTCAAGAATTCGATTTCTCTCGTCTTTTCTAGTGATGGAGATCTTCTGCTGTTGGAACATGGTGCACAAGCATGTGTTCAAAGGCTTCTGGAACAAATCTTGAATCGTGAGTTTGTTGGGTGAAATGTGGTAACTCACAAGTTCGATCGTCATGTACGGAGGAATCGAGAGGTTGTGCATGAAGGAATCGGGGATGGCGAAGATGGTGGCTTCCGGCGACGGGAGGAAGAGGTCCGGCGAGATGTGAATGAGGTTGGCGATGAAGTCGAAGCCGTTGGATCGGAGGAATTGGGTGGCGTCGGAGGTGAAATCTGGCCGTGGGTCGTCGGAGTTGGGCGGAAGGTGGTGGTGGTGGTGGTGGTAGATGCGGGAGACGGTGGGGATGATGATGGGGAGGAAGATGGTGGTGACGACGGCGAGAATTATGGTGGCGACGATGAAGATTTGGGTTTTTGCACCCATCATATTGCAGGGGGGACTAGAGTTTTGGAAAGAAGAAGCATCTAACGGTTTTTGGAGTGGATGATAAGACCTTAAGTTTTGGTTATGTTATCATTTGGTCCAATTTTAGGCTTATTAATTTGTGCATTAGAAATTTAGAATAATAATGATATAGGGCTTTTTTAGGATTGCTTATTTTGGTTTAAAAAAACTTTTAATAAAAAAAACTTATTAACTTATAATTTTTCGAAATGAGTTTTTAAAAAAATGTTTGAATTAGTTTATAAACTAAAATGTCGTAAAATGATCAAAGGAGACACATTTTTAAAATGAGGGGAGTTAATAGAAGGTAGTAGAGGGGTATAATAGAAAACTAGACTAAAAGTTATTTTCAAAAGTTAATAAGTAACTCCCCACTTACTTTTCAAAACCTCCTTTTTACCTTATATGAAAAGTCAGTTTGAAAAGTTTTTTTGGGTTTGCCAAACTCTTTTTTTGGTTTGCCAAACACTTTTTTGACTTATTAATTTTTCAAAAGTTAATAAGTCAAAAGTAGGTTACAAATAAGCAATCCCAAACACCCACATAGGAGACAAGAAAGATGGCATTTTTAGAGGTGATACGTTCGTAGTTTTATAATTTGATTCTTTAAAAATCATGAATAGCTTTTAGAATGAAACAAATTAATGGTACGCTTAAACTTTTAATCAGATAAAACTTCGAGAGATTTGCAACATTGAATATAGTATTTGTCTTTTTCGTACCCCATAAGAAGACCAAGCTCTTGTATTCAGTTTCTTGCGAAACTACTTCAAAGTAATTATTCAGGGTTAGTTTTTGGGTTTAAAACAAGTTCTATTTTAGATTTTCATGTAAATTGTTAAAGTTTACGAAATTTAATGAATTCCCAGTTAAAAAATGTGTTATTTTCCAACCGATCTAACAAATTAACTCAAACCAGGAATTGATTCTTCTTAGAAGCTATTGCCTCTTAAACCCTCACACAAAACACTGTTTAAAATGTCAAATCATATGTTATAAGTGTTTAAGCACATTATACAAGCTTTTTAAGCATGCATTTATTAATTTCACATTAAGCTCTCTAATAAAGTTACAATATGTCTCCTCAACTTTTACTAGTTTGCGTTATGCAACTTCCCCTTTTATTCTGGCTGATGCGGATAGCATATCTTCTATATTATTGTTTTTCATGTTTTTTTATGCTTTTGTTTGTAATTATGGGGTTTTTAGCTTATTGTTAGCCTCTTTTTATTATATATTATATTGCTATTGCTATTTGCCGTTCAAAAAGAGAAAAAAAACTTTTACTGGTCTTACCATCTAATAAAGTTAATCATATGGCCCCTGATTGAAATGACTCATGGGTTAGATGACCTTTGACCATTTAATGTCCAAAACTCTTCGTCTATGGACAAGAACAATAATGCGTTAATTAAGCAGCCAATGTAATCCCAAAATCAAATTGATAATTCTGTCCACTCATAGAGCATATTAAACGGCTCCTATATTTGCTTCACAACCATAAAATAAAACCGGAACAACTTACAAACTTGTTATAGTGATTGAAACAAAATAAATAAACTTTATAATGCCATTAATTTAATTTTTTTTAATCATATACATTCTTTACTCTACATCTACTGTTCTTTACTACTCGCTCTACAAAAATGAAAACAGAGAAACAGACTTCCTGCAGATGTGACATGTTCAATGTTTTTCAACGTGGATCGTCCCTTTTACGAGTGACCCGAATGTAACAGTAAACCGCCGCAAAAGTGACCGTAACAAGGCCGCCGATGATAACTCCGCCACCGGCAATAGACTCGTGCGACGAGTGACGATGCTTCTCAATCTGCTCACCATTTTCATCGTGTCCCGGACCCATCGGGGACTCCACAGGCGCTAAAGAAGGTGAGTCGGGAGCAATTGGCGAGTGAATAATGGGTCTGCTGGCGGTTGATCGGAGAATCAAGATTCCGGCGAAGATGAAGCAAAATAACACAAGTTTGAAGTGACCCATGTTGGGAGTCTAAGAGGAGAAAGTGAGAAACCGAGTGAAAATGGGTGTGAATGTTGGGTTAGATGGTTGGCAAGTGATGGGGTATAAATAGATGGTTGGTGGAATGGTGGTGTTCGAGAAGGAGGGTGGTTCAACGGTGATTCGGTGAAGGTGAAAGTGGGGTCTAAACGATGAGATGTGTGGTTACCAATGGGATTCAAGCTGTTCACATACAAATGTCACGATCACTATTAAAGACACTCGTTTTAGACTTTATGGTTCTTTAAATCTTTAATGTAATTTTTAATTGTGTTTTCTGAAAGGATATGATTTATTTTTTGTGCGTTTTAAGCGGTTTTAACTTTTACTCTTAATGACAATTCATTGAACTTAACAACTTTGATGACGATTAAAAAAACATTGCTTAATTGTTTTTTTTTAACGGCAAATGTGTGACCCTGCTTCAGACAATAGGTGTTATTTTAATCGGGCTCATCTATTCGTTTCCCAACCGATACCGCACCCCCAACCCCCTCAGGAGGAAACCCATTGCTTAATTGTTAAATTGTTTATTATATTATATTATATTATGTAAAAATAAAGGTTGGATAGTTAAGATCTACTTCTTTTATTCTTCAAATCCTAGATTTTCTGTTATAAATACAAATTAATTTGCACCAAATAGAGTTTCAGTTTGTAATTTTAAAATTGTATGACACATTATTGTTTTTCAAACACCATTTTATTCCTCCCAAGTCTTAACTTCATTAAGGATCTAAACATGCATCACTTTTGTGAAAGTTTATACAAATACCACTAAACTACAAGATTATGGATTGTAAAATATATGTAGCTTTTTAATAATAATATTTTTGTTGGCCGTTTAAAAAAATATATATGTAACACACTACTTAACTATCAAAAATTCATAGGACATGATTTACTTGTATTGTTAGAATTTTTAAAGATGAGTCATTATTCACTAGAGTTAAATGTATAACATTAATTTTGTTACACCAAAATTGGTGTAAACTAATATTATATAACATCACATCAAAATCATAAACTATTTGCTTTGGAAATTGGTTAAATGGAGTAAGGGAACGCAATGACTTGAGAAATAAGGAGTTGATTAGCTATTTACAACAAGATATCACGACATGTGAACAAGCGTGCCACCCCAAGTCGCCAAGATCCAAAGCGGTTTAAATCCGCATTTAAGATTAGTGTTAAATATCTTTGTTGTAAACATTGGAGACAAAATATATTATTTTAGAGATTATATCTATTACTTTGAAAACACAATTCATTGCATGTGAATAGTAACGTCATAAATTTTTTTCCAAAAGTTTTGGGGATAATTAATTACTTTGATAAGCCTATAGAAAGAGGATGCATGCATTTTGGCTGAACTAGTTACAAAAGAAAGTGGGAGGGAGGGGGCAACGTATCCACAAAATTTTATTTTGTGTTATGTGTATGCAAAAACTTGAACGCCCTCTCCACATGATACGACGATAAGGCTGAATATGTAGAATTATACAAGTATATTAGAGAGAAGTAAAAATATATTGTAGTGTGCAAACCAAATACGAATTTGTGGTTAAAAATTAATTTGTGTTAAGCGCACTCTCTGTCCATTTTATTTGCGACGTCTCTTTTTCTTCAACTTGTTATATGTGTAACATTTTATACAATAAAAGACAAACATAGATATAGTTAATTTGATGTTTTTAGTAGGATAGTTTAAAATTTTAAATGACGCTTTGAACCAACTTATTTTTTAAATATGTATAAAAGACATAAAAGTTTATTATCCTAGATAAAATGATTGTACACTTTATAATTTATTCATTTATTAAAGATAAAATTATTAAAATGTCTATTTTTTTTTTCTTTTCCTTCAAAAGGTCCCCTCGTAAAGTTCTTTTCAAAACATCCCCTGTAGGCAAGGCGCTGATGCTTCCACAGATAGGCGCGAACGTCTTGTACAACAGAATTAGTCACACATAAACCTAAGCAAATGGGCGTCTGTACTCTGCGGGCGGGCACCCGTAGTGTGGGGTGGGCGCCCGTACTCTGCGTGCGGGTGTGCGTACATAAGAACATTTTAAGAAGACATTTTGGAGAGACATTTTGAAGAAAAGAAAAAGAAAATAAAGATTTTGAGTATTTTCTCCTTTTTTAAATTCAGTTCATTTTGACTTTTTTTTTTTCCTGTACGTGTATGCCGTCCAAAGACATGTTTGACTTATTTGTCTGTTGGAAAAACCAAACGCATGTGATTCCATGACCACCACCGTCCACTCCCATGCAACTGAAAATGTTATTGGTTTGGCCTTTGAGTTTAATGAAATTTAATTTTTATATAAATATATTTTTTGAACGACAAATTTATACTATTTTTACTTTTAAATTACATCAACTTACATCATATTTAAGTTATTTAAGTTTGAACGCAGGACATCTCAGTTACTCTATTCTAAAAGCCAAATCCACTACCAATTGAGCTAGCCCCAATTTATATTTAAAAAATCGTTTATAATCCCACACATAGTGACATACATACAAAAGTACGGAAAACTTATTGTAGAAATTGAATTTTACGTGCGAAGTATATTAAATTACTACGCAAGAATAAAAGTTACGGATGTAAATTAAAACAGAAGGGAAGAAATTATTTATGTAAAGTTGAAATTATCACGTATAAGATTCTTGTATAATAATTCTATCTTTTAGTAATAATTTCATTTAAGTGTAATTTTTTCTTGTATAAATTTTCACCCCAAAATTTTTACATTTTGTATGAAAAAAAGAATAAACAAAAAAAGGGCTATATATGACATCGGGACCTTAGGGTTGTTTGATAACATATTAATGATTTATAGTTAACTTTAATGCTAAATGATTAAAAAGAACGATTAAAATTTAACTTATTAGCCATTTAGTATTATAATTATCTATTAATTATTAAAAAATTATAAACCAATAAAAAGTAAATTTTTAATTACTATTAAAATTCTACCGAATATCCTCTTAATTACAACCGAGGCCGGATTTTTTTTTTTTTTTCATCTCTTATTTAGAACACGGGCCAAGTCTAGATACAATAAATAATTTCGTTGGGCCAAATTAAATACCGAAGAAGAAGGCCCATTTAGGTTATTTATTTGAAGCTTTAGAAACTACAATTCTACAAATGTGTCAAAATTTGTAGATACGTGGATCGAAAACTTTTAGGTTTCGTTGGATCGAAAACTTTTACGCTAAATTTCGTTGGATCGAAAACTTTTACGCTAAAAAGAATTATTAGACGGGTTGTCCATACGTGGAAATAACATATTTAGGTTTTTTTTAGTAATGGATAATGAAAATATTCTTATTTTAGTTAACAAAAAAATAATTAAACAAACAACAAACAGTAAACAAAATAAAATAAAATACACATCCACTTATTGCCCCAATCTGCAACCACCATCGAGGTCCAGCTTCTCTCATCGCCACCAACAAACCTCAACCTTTAAGATAATATTAACCCCAATTTAGCACAAGCTACAAATGAATTTCTACATTTCGGGGGAGAAACATGGGGTGTGGTGGGCAATATTCGGTCAGTAGTAACCTGGTTGATATTTAGGTAGCGTTTGTTATGCAGTAACGAGGGACGGAATAGAACGAACTATTGATAATGAATGAAAATGTCATGTTTAGATAATGAAGATAATATAATAAACCATTACATAGTTGATTACATCCACCTTTTTTTTTTCATTCATTTACTTCTTTCATCATTAGTCACCAACACCACCCAATCACTTAACACAACAACCACCACCGGCAACCAAGATCGATCGTCACCCGTCACCGCCAGCCACTGCTAACCGTTGGCCACTGCCGCCAACCGCCAGCCATCGCTGCCAACCACCGGCCACCTGCTACGTCGCCTACCACCGACCACTCGCGGCACCGCGCGCCAACCACCAGCCCCCGCCTCCGCCGCCGCCACCCGCAACGCCGCCAACCATTGGCCACCAGCGATGCCGCCGCCACACCACCATAACCACTTTTACATATTATTTTGTTTTTTCCTACCTAACAAACAACACAAACTAATACTTCATTTCATTCTTAAAAAATAACTAAATACGGCAATGGAATGTAATGATTTACTTTATTCTGTCATCCATTCTATTTCTTTAGAGTTAAGTTCATTTTTGCTCCCTAAGGTTTGACAAAAATAACCATTTTCATCCAAAAGATTGAAAATATCAATTTACCTCCAAATGTTTCATAATTTGTTTCAATTTTAGTCCAAAAGTTTCATCATTGTTTCAACTTGAATCTAAAATAATAAAACTTTTGGACTAAAACTGAAACAACTTATGAAACTTTTGGAGGTAAATTGATGTTTTTAATCTTTTGGATGAAAATGGTTATTTTTGTCAAAACTTAGGGAGCAAAATTGAAATTAACTCATTTCTTTATTTATTTCATTTTTCGTCTACTTTATTAACAAATACCAAACAGACCCTTATAAATTTCAATTTCTTTATAACTTTTTTGTCACCTAAATACATTGCAAATTTAAATTTTGTTGATATATTTTATTTTCTTTAAATTCTAAAGGCTTTTAGTAAATTTAAACTCTAAAATCAATTGTTTCCAAACTAATATTTTTGATAAATTTTAATTTAAAAAAAATTCCACGAATAAGACGCACCCTTAGTGTTCGGAAATTTGGGTCAATGAAGGTTCGAATGAAAGGATAGTGATGTTTTGAAGGAGGTAGAGACTAAGTGACTGCGAGTGATGAATGCATACTTTGGATGATAGAATTCAATTTATTTTTGCTTTTCCTGCGTTATAATTAAATACCTAAAATAATATATTTTCTTTTGAGCAGTTACTTGGCAAAATATCTACCGGAAATTTTAGTATTCTATGCTTCGTTATTCAAGGTGGAAATGGGGTCAAGGTCTGAACTCAATAATTTGTTCAATTTGCGATAATCTCTAGTGCCTTTAACAACCATACAATTATATGCATAATGTAGACATGTGTGAGTGTTCGGTTTCTCAAACCAACAAATTTGATGAAATCAACCCTTTCACTTAGAGTCTTTTAAATGTGCCCACTTTTGATAAAAGATTAATCATTAAACTAAATTTATTTTGTTTTTTTCCAAAATTAAAATAAAAAATGGATCACAAGATCAGCTAAAATTACAAACATCTTGGTGGACCCAAAATTTAATTTCAGCGTAGTATTATTTTTTTCTGACGTGGCCCCACGTATAGAAGCCCGTGAGTGAATAATCGAATATTTATATCTATCACCACATGACTTATTTTTATCTTTATCTAAGAGAATAATCCAAACATAATTAACACATGTTTTTTAAATAACAATTAAAAATAAGTGCACCCGGTGTGATCTTAAGAGGTGTTTGATTTCAGCTGACCCGGTTGACTGGCTGACTCGGTCAGCCGATCAGGCTGTTTGATGTGCATAAAACTTGAGCTGAACGGGTCAAATCATCTGACCCGGACTTGAAATTTCCAAATGCTGACCCGGCCACTCACCTGCGCCGCTCGCCTCCCCTTCACCTGCGCCGCTCCCCCCTTCTCCTCCACCCCACGGCGACGCGGAGGTTGCGGCCGGTGATTTTGGGGCTGGATTTGGCGGCGGTGACGGTGAGAGGCCGTGGTGGTGGTGGTGGTGGTGGTGGTGGTGGTGGAGTGGTGGTTTTGCGGTGGTGATTGGCGGTGATGGAGTGTTGTGGATGAAAAGAAGGAAATATACGGTTTTTTTGTCCGTCAAAAGAAATATTGTTACGTGATTTGGTTCTAGTCAGATACTGAATCAAACAGCCAAGTTTCATTCAGATGCAGACTCAGTCAGAACTATGTAATCAAACAGACCCTTAGTCATATCTGAAAGTAACCATAATTAAATCAACATCAACTAAAACTAGATTATCTTACATCCAACATGAAGCTCATGTTGTTCTTCCACCATTTTTTTTTTAATTTTTACACAAACATTTGATTCATCATCCCCAATTGCCAACCGACTAATGACGGTGGTGTTCGCATTCAACCGGCACCGACGGGAACCTCCCGGTGTCACTACAGTAGTCGTAAATCATATGGTTCGCCCGCACCCAAATCAATTGGTGGCTTTGATGCACATTTAACTCCGACATCACCGGCTCATCCCACCAACCCCCGGCGTTGGCACATCGCTTGGCATTATCCGAATCCGCGGTCGTCACGGGGCATTCACATCCGTCGATTTGAAATGCGCGGTACGACGCCACAAACGGGGCATGGGTCCAGTCCGTCTTGACCCGGCCCCCTTGTGTGGCCCAATCATCCGCATTCCAAATCGAACTGTAAACACCCATAGCTTGATCCCTAGGGAACGGGATACCTTTATGCTCTAAATTTGTGTGCACCCTAATTGGTGTCTCATCAACCAAAAACCTGTGTCAAAATAAACATATAACATTCTATTATAATATTATCATTGTTTAAAATGTCCTACACAAATATGGCATTGGTACGTTCAATTGTATTACATGCATAAACACTTGGACGAATGAAAAGTAAAGCATGACACTCAATGTATAATAAATAAGGTATTTACTTTGCCAGCTTTCTATTCAGACCCATCATTGCATATTAAAAAAAGAAGGTGAAATGAGTGACTGAAACGTATAAACAAGTGTAGCGTCACATCACTCACTTGCGCTTCATAGAGTTGTACACACAGTGAGTGTGAGTGAGTGTGTGTGTTTAGAAGAAGAAACTTACACAACTTGACGCTGGTTCCAGAGGATAGAGTAACTATGGTAGTCTTTAGTCGGGTCGAACCACAGGTTCAACCGTTGTTCACGGTTACCTACGCCGTTGACGTACACATTGGTCTGCACCACGTAAGGCTCTCCGGTGGTGTTCCCCAAGAACTCGAAATCAAACTCATGGTGTTTCGGACCATCGGACGACATCTGATCGATTAAATCATAAACCATATAACATTAGAAAACATTGAAGCAATGAAGAGACAGATGTAATCGTTAATCAGTATGAAATCATCGTCTCAAACTTACGTAGAATGCAGTTACGGTTCCTGCGGAATCACCTTCAACAAGCTTGATCTGAATGTTCACTTTTCCGAACATATATTTGGATTTTGAAGAAAATCCAGCTCCTACGAGTCAAAATCAATTATATTAGCTATAAAATTTGATTAAAAGAAGAAACATAATTGAATAATTAGTGTAAAATCGAGTGGTTAACTTACCGGAGAAGTTATCAAGCTTCATGTTGACCGCATCACCATCAAAGGAGAAGTGATCAGCAGCCCAATAAGGCTGAAACAGCTCATCAAATTTAGCAGTTGCATTTGCAGAGAAGAAGAACAATGTTAGAATCAATGCAACAGCCATGAAAGATGAAGATGAAGAAGAAGCCATGATTGTACACAGAGAGAGTGAGTGGTGGATTCATAGGTGTGTGGGGGTGGTTTTATAGCGCATGTTGTGTGTAAGGTTTTCCACGTCAGCGACACGTAGGATGGATTGATGACATGGAGGATGAGTAGGGCCCACGTTGGTAAAATTGAAATTAAAAAACTAGCCGTTTGAGCTGGCTGTGAATGGGTGCGGTACGAATAGTCGCTTTCGGAAAAGATGACTGATAATGTGATCGAATGAGAGAATGACAGCTGGACAAGTACAGCTGGCCGAGGTACCGTCTAGCTGTCATTTATGTTGTGGTTTAATAGGACAGGCTTCTTTTACATTCACCCATTCCCTTGTGTGGTTAATGGTTATGAAGAGTGCAAGACAAACTATTAGTATTTTTTAGAATAAACATTTTTTTCTTTCTTAAATCTATTATCTATACTATATTATAATTATTATAAATAATAATTAAATAAAAAAATATTTTTATCATAATTTTAAGCTCTATGTACACTTTTCAAAGCATGAGCTTGTTATGATTGCGTGTTTTTTTCATTAGCGGGTCGGGATAGTTGAAAGAATTTCTCATTGGTTAGAAAATAGTTCTAAAAAGTGATAGGTGTCTTATTTTTATATTTTTAATTAGGCATAATGATAACTATTTTTGTAATTATTATTTTCACTCAACGAAGGCTGAGTTTCCTAAATCTAAATTTTTATAGCCATTAAGAAAATAAGATTTTAGGATATTAGGGACTTATCTAATATATTCAAATTATTTCAAACTACTTAAGTCGATAGGGTTGATAATATTCAAACTATCAACTTCTCACAATTTATTTTGACTTCTATCATCCGAAATCATCTATCTACAACTCCTACTTAAACCGTTAAAAATGACGTTACCAAAGTACCCAAAGCACTCGAGAGGCCGAGACATCTTGTCGCGACTGCCTGGAGTACCAACCCTTTTGTAAATATAATTTAGAGAAAATTGCATAAATAGTCCTTGTGGTTTGATCAGACTGCATGATTGGTCCTCAGACTTTTAAAATTACAAAATTAGTCCAAACTTTTGTGTAGCCATTGCAAATATAGTCCCCAAATTTTATAAAAATGTAAAGTTAGTCCAAACTTTTATGTGGACGTTGCATTTTTTGTCCTTAAAATTAAATTTAAAAGTTAATTTAAATTTTATAAAATACATAAAAAATTAATGAATTTAATGCCAGGGACCAAAGATGTAATGGTTATAAAAAAATTTAAACTATTTTTACAATTTATAAAATTTAAAGACTAAACATATAAATTGATTAAACCATAAATATTATTTATGCAATTTTCTCTATAGTTTAGCTAGCTGTAACAATTAAATATGTCTGATGAAATTTTAATTGGAGCAATTGGGTGCTTGAAATATCTTTTGCTTTTGGTTTTGTGGCTGATGTGAGCTTGTCAGAGGGCCAGTTGGGACAGTAGATATTTCCACTCAACACTCTTCTTTTTCTTTTCTTTTCCAATTTTAAAACCATATATATTATATATATTAATATTAATATTAATATTATTTCCGTTTGAATAAATAGTCCCCACATGTGCAATTAAAGCTCTTTTACAATTAAATGGAGCTACTATGCTATTTTTATTAAAAAAATATCAAGAAATAAAGTAAAAATGTAACATCTTAACATTCATAATCTTTTTCTTAAAAATATATAAGTAGGATTCTTGTATTAAATGATTTGATTTTAAGAGGTTGTGAGTATAGTATGGAAAAATATTACTGTTTAATATGTAAATTTGAGTAAATAATGTTAAAATCTTATAATTTTTTAATATTTTTAAAAGTGGTTGTGAGTCAAGTAGAGAGAAAATGTAATGATAAAGGTATAAAAATATTATTTAACTAAAAAATTAAGAGAAAAATAATAAATTTTAATGCAACTATATGAATAATAACTAAAAAATTAAGAATGGATTGTAAATGCTCTAAAACCAACTTATAAAACATAATCAAATGTTTATTTGCTTAGAAGATATTATATTTAAGGTAATAAAAAATCTAGAAATATCATTGAACAATAAATAAGTGAAATACCAATTTATAAGATAAACTAGATTTAGTAAACCCGTGTATTACACGGGTTGAACAAATAAAATATTAAGTATAATAAAATTTTATTAAGTTCTACGATAAAATATGATTGAAATTACGTATGAGCAAAAACAATATGTAATAAAACAATTATATCAACTTTTAAAACTTTTGTTTTAAAATTTTTTTTTCAAAAATAAAATATTTTGTTTCAAAACAAAGCATATAAAAAATATTATTTCTAAAAAAAAATTTATTATAATTTTCAATTTTAATTATTGTTTGTTTATAAAAAATTTACTTTTTGAAAGTACTAATTTTAAAAAGTTTGATGTTTTATAAAAAAAATTTATTTTATAAAAATTATTTTTTAGAAATAACATTAATAAGAAGATATTTTTCTAAATTTATTAAAAAACTATTTTTATTCTAAAAAAAGTTAAATAATATTATCATTAATTAAGTTAATTATTTAATAGGAGAGAGAACCTTGAAAATTTTGGTAAGAATAAATGTGATGCTGCCACGTGTCACCCTAAGTTATTTTTTTATTATAGTAGAAAAATTATGAAGCACAAATAATAATTATTTGAAATAACATTTGTTTAGATAAATTATGAAACGAAACTAATTTCATATTATAACGATTATAAAAATAACAAGAAAAACAAAGAAGTAAACATATGGTACTAGCTTTCCAGAGAAAGGACCTATGCTTTTCCTTTTCGAATACCACACATGAACATAATACACTTTAGACTAGAATAGAACTTAATGTGTATAATGTATATACGATAAAACAATAAATTATAGTTACAATGATTCATTCAAAATTTTAATACCTAAGAAAAATTATTAAGGTGGTTCCTTGTGAGCTCCTACAAAGTTATATGTACATTTTTTAACAGCAAAGAAAACTTTAAATTAAATAGAAAAATGAGAAAGGAGCTAACTACAAAAGAAAACAAAAGACACAAAACAGAAAATTACACACAAGAGAAAGAATGCTAATTTTCCCAACTAACACCGAGCTTGTTACTCCTATTATTGATCCATAGGAAATCAATGGAGTGATTTTATGCTATCATGGACAAGGAAATGTTTGTAACGTTGAAAATCTTGTCATTTCTAGCTCTCATGATTCTACATATTTAGAAAAATACGGTGGTTTTGAGTTCGAGCCTCACTTTAATCGGGTTCTCCTGAGGGGTCGAAACGGAAAACGTATAGCTATACCCTATTAAGATAACACCTATCATCTGTAACATAATTGTATATTTGTTGTTAAAAAATTTAGAAAAACCAAAGATACTATCCAGTCCAACAAGTAATGATAATAACTTATAAAAGTGAACCAACAAGCTTCAACAATCAATGATCCTTAGCCCAACTGGTTAAGTTGAGGTACCCATGACATGTAAATATTAGGAGGTCATGGGTTCAAGTCTCACTCTGAGTAAAATGATCAGGGTTGAGTCAGGGAGTTTTTTCAGCAATGGGTTTTCTCCTGAGGGGGTTGGGGGTGCGGTCTCGGCTGGAAAATGAATAGTTGGCCCCGATTAAGATAACACTTATTATTCGAAGCAAGATTGTATATTTGCCGTTCAAAAATAAAACAAGCTTCAACAATATTTAATGTCTTTATATTTAAAAAAAATCAGAGTGTGTGCTCTTGAACCTATGACATACTCATTTGTCAAGACTTAATTTTAAGAATGCGTCCCTATGTCATATTTAATTTCATTATATCCCCATATCTTGATTATGACTTACACATCACTATTATTCTCGTGACTGTGATCAATCAAAACAGCCTCTATTATTCAAGGATAACTAAGAAAAATACAAACATCTAAAAAATGACAAATATTATGCAACTAAAATATCCATATATATTTAAACATGATTCAAATGATTAATTTTAATCTGCACACATCCCATAATATTATGTGCTAATAGTGAGCATTCGGTCCTTATATATTGTCCTACTAATGAACCGCTAAGGCATTCGGTACAATATTGGGATCGGTTTTAAGACAACACCACACACAAAATTAGCAGAATATTCACCCTTCACGAACTCAAGATTGAATAGTGTACACACTCCTGTATGTATTATGGTTGTTACCACTCACTAGGCCTTAGCTTAGCTTAGACGTACATTCCTTCTTCTATTTTAGGTTAGATGGCATTTTGGGATGACATAAATGAGTGCTCGAGAAGTTAAAACACATTAGTTAGAATATAAATGGTATATCAAATGTTGTAACGCTGTAAATATCCGTTGAATTCAATTTGTAATATGATTATGTATAACCATAATACACTATGTAATCTAATTTTCTGAAAGAAGCACATCAACTGTAGATATATTGGGATGTCACAAGGACCAAAGTTTTTCTCTTGTCTCAAATTCTTCATGATTTGCTTTTGTCTCAAGTTTAAAACCTGACTCAATGGTGGTTTTTTTATAGTAGTAGGTTTCCTTTTTAATGGTGTTCTCGGATGATTTAGGTCTGAAGCGTTAAACTAAATATGGACGGCTAAAGTCACCTCTCAGTAATACTCACTCGGGTATTTAGGATAATTCCAAACGTCGTTTAAGAAAATGGAAAAAAACATTAATTAAGGAGGGGAAAACATTATGGTTGGTTAGTTTGGTTAGTTATTGTTTTACCTATTTACTCCCACAGTGACAAAAGAAATAAACATTAATTAATGAGGGAAAAAACATTATGCTTGGTTTTGTATATCTAAAAAAAGGTACATAATACACGGGTGTCAAAGTGAAAGTAAACTTTAATGATAAAAAAAAACTATTACAAACCAATCATCAAAAGTTTAATAATATTTGAAAATTGAAAGTGAGGTTGGTGGCATTTCATGTGACAAACTCCCATTAAACCCTCCACCATATTTGATAACATATTCTTAGATCAAATGAAGACAATTGATTAATGCCTACTAATTTATTTACTTTTAGATATGCTTACGGCTTTTAAGGGGGTTATAAAACAATTAATACTGATCACTTTTTTAAATTATGACCTCAGAAGATTTTTAAATAATTTCTATTTATAAATTTGTTGACAACTTTATAAATCTATGATTTTAGATGAATCGGTAAATGTCAATGTAAAAGCAAATCATGGCTTTTTATATGTTTTTTAAACCAAAGTTGCTTATTACTGTAAGTACTTCTATGTCTATTAGTGTTACAAATGATGAATAAATGGTGTTGCATGTACAGTATAGCATGAATGACAACGTGGCCGATGACTATGTACGTAGAGGATGTGGGCGATGAAGAGATGAGTAGACTGCAGAGAATGAAGACGATTAAATCGGGAGACAATCGACTTAAGGCGAGTGCTAAACTTCTAATTTGTTTGTTGGGCTTATTAGTCTAATATATATAAATATGATTGTATATTTATATATAATGGGACAAATTAAATAGAGCAATATGTAAAACTATAAGAAAATTGTATATTTGCCCGTATGTATAATTATAAATATACAATTAAATACAAATAACTTGACGCAAACATTACATTTTGCTCGTGTTTTGTTCGTTTACAAACCGATTCGAGTCGATCGACTCATTTACGGCCAAACTAAAAATTAAACAAGTAGCTTTTGTGCATCTCCCGAAGGAACAGCGAAACAATTTAGACAATACTCTAGTCGTATTGTTGACAAGGGTGTAAATGTAACGCTCTTGAGATTTTACTCAACGTGAGCCTTGCTAAATTATTTATTCATGTAAAACCTAAGTTTCATATTATAGAAAAAATCATGCAAAAGATAAGGTTTTTGAAAGGCATTGGGATTGGTGGAATAAGATGTGACGATTTGCAATAATTGTTTGTACGGCCTATAAGTCCTGTCCCATTCCCTGCCTTGTCAATTCTTATCAATACGTGTAGCTTGCAATCCCTCAACCCATCTCATCCAAACATATTACGCGTTCGTTTTAGGGGTGTTCAAAAAATCCGATATTCGAAAATATCCGAAATTCGATCCGTATTCAAATCCGAATAAACCAATCCGAATTCTTATTCCGATATTCGGATCGGATCTCATCCGAATCCGAATTCCTTATTCGGATTTCGGATCGGATTTCGGATTTCATAATTTTTTTATTCGGATTGTTCGGATTATTTGGATATCTGATTAATCCGAATAAGAATTCAACTATGTTTTTAGCCTAATACTTCTTAGCCAACTACCTATTATATTTTCAACTCAATATTAAAGAATGTTAACACATTTTAGTCATCTAATCCTAAATAATTATATAATAATCGATTGTTGTTCTAAATTAGAGATTATAATCTTCGGGTTTTATATAATTAGCTATTATGTTTTAATTTGGGTTCACATCAAATTTGTATTTTCAGATTTTATATCTTTTGTTATGATTTTAAACTTATAAAATGTTAAGAATAAAAAATAAGCAAAAAAAAATTTAGAACAAAAAAATAAAAAACTTTGTTATTTAGTTTATTCGGATTATTCGGATAATTTTGGATTATTCGGATATATATCCGAATCCGATCCGAATTGAATTCGGATAGATTCGGATCGGATAGAGATATCCTTATTCGGATCGGATCGGATTTCGGATAGGGTCCTGAAATTTTCATATCCGAATAATCCGATCCGAATAATCCGTTATCCGATCCGATGAACACCCCTAGTACATTTTATTATTTTCTTCAACCATACTCGTACCATAGGCAATTTAATTATTTTTTTAAATAACGAACAAATACTTTAAGCATACTTATATGGGAAAATTTATTGAAAAAAGGCATTCACTTTTGAAAACAAAGATAGTGTTAGTGATCCTGCATGATCATCATTCCAGAAAATACTTGTCACACAAAACTTACAGTAATAAAACCCCTGTCTCATTTAAGCAATCTAATTTAACACCACCTGTAACACTCGTTTGGTAAACAATCATTTAAACATAATGTTTAATGATCGTTTGTAGGGTATGTTAAATTCTTGAATTTTAAATGGTTGTTTGGATTTGTTGTCAAACAACCATTTGAGTTTGAGGTGAAAATTTTAAGTTTGGGGGCGACAACCATTTGAGATTGAGGTGAAATGTTTAAGTTTGGGGGTTGAGGATGTTCACTTAAGTGCAAGTGAACGATTAACCGCCTAAGCATGTAAGATTTGTGAAACTTGAGTAAACACCAACCAACATGATGTTGAACTAATCTTATAATTACAAAATAGTTAAAAGGACAAGAGAGAGATAATTATGTTAGTTAATTAATTAGTAATTATCATTTAGGAGTACATAATTATTAGTTTATTTAAATAAGTTCATATTAGATTAGTCGTTTAGTTTGTTTGTTTATCTTATTATTTAGATAGTGTTTATCTTATTATTATTAACTAGTTAGAAACCCCTGCATTACATGGGTAGAAAAAATTCAACATATAATATCATTAGACTTTATTATATATATTTTTTTGTTACATGTCATTAGTCATTAATAAAATAATAAATAATAAATAATAAAAATTTAGGAAATTATAAATAACAAATAATAAAAATCAAGAATTAAAAAATTATATTCTAAAATAAGATATAATTGTAATCTCATAATTTATTATGTTTTAATAATTTACTAAATAAGAAGATTTATATTTTAGATATTTAATTATTTAATTTATTTATTTATAATCATTTTCATTTAATATGAAAGAGATTCGAGAAACAAAATTTTAGAATTCACTAGAAGTTGACACGTGTCATAAGAAAAACTTCTTTTATTATATAGTATAGATATAGATTTAGTCTATAAGTTTGTTTAGTATATATAGAAGCTATAGTTTAGGATTTATATATCTTTACTTCTAATTAAAAAAAATTATTGTTAAATCTATTATTTGATTAAACTGAAAAAAGATTGATTTCCAGCACATGATGTCTCTACAAAAGTTGCATTGTTTGTGAACACACTTAAATGTTATATTCATTTATGAGTCGTTGCCACATGGTTTATGTGGCTTGTTCAATATAGTTGAAGGGTTAATCTTAGTGTCTTTCGTAGTGTGAGTAATGATCGATCGTGGTTTTCCTCTGGACAAAACTATGATCTCTAACTTAACGTGTTATTAAATGTTGTTTTACCGTTTTGGAGGATATTCATGGTACATTTATATACATGTTATTGGATATTAGTCGAGTTACAAACGCTCATTATTGTTGGTTATAACAGTGTAATTAAGCCAAACTATGACCAATTAGTATATCTTTAAATGGAAATTCATATATTATTATTGTTATTTTATTGTTATATTTGGTTAACATTTAATCGATGGTGAGGTACTGAAGTACAAGGAAAATGAGTTTTTGTTTTGGACCGCTAACTTTGGGTATAGAAAGTAGTCACAACTCAAATGGATTTAACGAATGGGCCATGGATAAGGTTCTGGAATTGGGCTTCGACTAAAGTAATTGGGCTAATCAAAATTGCTACAGGAAGGAATTAAAGATACAAGTACTCAACTACCAAATGTTTTATGAGCTGTTTGTAGTCTATTAACGATTTTAAAAAGCTACATCTTAATGACTTATATTATTAATAATTAAAAGATAATTTTAGTTTGAATGATTAAGAGATAACCATTAAGATGACTTAGTTATGTGTTTTTAACTTCAATGCATGATATGAATATTTTAACCTAGAATTTTTGTAACGAATTATAACAATTTGGGTTTGTATCTTAAATTGTTTGGATGGGATCATTATACGATGAATTATTATTAACGTATCACTTCATTTTAAAAGACTATATGTGTAGTGGATGTCCTGTTGGTACAAGTTTGGTATAATTGGAGTCTAACACTAGTAAGCCAATCATATATTTATATACAACATTAAGTTAACACATAACAATTCAACTTAGTAGAATTATAATTGTCTTTACACATTTAAAAAAAGAGGTTAATTAACTATATGCATGATTTGTATTTATTTTAGTGGGATTTATAATTATGCTAGTTCAACAAACGGTTTATCTTACACCTCCTGATAGTCCATAATACACCCTAGTTAGTTTAGTTAAGGATGAGCTTAGTGTGTAACTTATAGGAACAAGATAAGCTATATAAACACTCTAAAACCCAAAGTGGTTGTTTGTTTTCTCGTTTTCATAAACCGACTCCAACTCTCTCAAATGCTGAGTGCATGATTTACTTCTAAATTTCATTGCAAATTAATTTATTTGTGGTTTAAATCAACCTTTAATATAACTTTTTTTGTATTCTTTTATAATCAACATTATGTGTAATACTAATCACACATTCCTAATTCATATGATACCTGATTTACCATAACTATCTAGTCTATTTAGGCTTTTGTCATCGTTGCATCTTTTAAACCACATGGAGTCTAAATAAATTAGATAGTTCACCTCTTTATGTTTCATAAATATTTAACATAATAAATATGTATATTTTTACTACTTATACAAGTAGAGCTGTAGAGATAGGATAACTACAAAATTACAAATGTAACACAATATAATCATAACTCCTAATAATGTATTCCATCTAATATAGTAATATATATTGTTAAAATGCCCAATAAATTCCAAACTCACGTTCTCACGAAGGCCTCCATTTTGATTTTTCTAAGGGACACGTTGGCCTGATTTTCGTTATAAGTCTCATAGAAGGTTCGATGAAAGGTAGTTTGGTTAATTTTATCTTGACCAACAATGTTTTAGTGGTCTCTGGCTTCATGATAAGTCTTATTATTAGAAGTTCATCCGGGTGTAAACAGGAATACATGATCGATCATGTTATAAATTAATTTTATGTAATGTAATATAACGAAATAAAAATTTCAGAACTTTATATACATATTTTGCAAATTTACATCAAACTTTATCATTGTATAATTTTACATTATAAGCTTGTATTTTAGAAGTTAGGAATTGGATTTAAACTAATGACAAGTTTTTCCCATTAAAACTGCTAAACAGCACATAAGTTTGGTCTCAAAGTCATAGACTTGGTCAATGACTTCTTTCGATGGGCTTATAGAATAACAACAATTACGTACATCATATCCTTCCATTATTATATGAATGGATGAGTTGATCGACGAGCTCACAGGTCACAACAATTATCTTTCAATCTACACGCTACCTTAAGACATCAAACCAATATCCATCCATCGATTGAACCCATTTCTTGTATTTACCCGACATCCATATATATGATCAGATCCAAACCAATCCGGTCTAGGACCGTAAACTAATTAAAGAAATATTATTAACAATTTCATTATATAAACGTCGAGTAGAAACAAGAAAGACAAAGATGCCCCATTTCGTCGTAATCAGAACACAAACGGCGTTGGTGAGAAAGCGGGAATCGCCATTGAGTGATTAAATTTCCTGCATGATATATTAGAAGTAATAAGTTTTGAATCTTTTTAAGTTGTATATAAATGAAGGAATGGACTGATATTTAATGGCCATCATATCCTTCATTATCTATTGGTTATAACTAAAAAGGAAAAACTTCATAAAATAATAATAAGTTAATTAAAGTTTTAAAAGTGTTTTAATTAGGTTACCAATATTTTATTTTCGAAGTTTAAAACCAGCAGTTATACCTGAAACTCCCTCCATACGAATGAGATCGTGTTTTTCCCTCCGATTTGGCTTTATTCACCGGTTTCTTCTCAGATCTAACACCACTAACCGATTGATGATGACTCTCCTTCAAAGCACCACCGTCCTCTGCAATCGCTGAGAGCTCCGGCCTCCAGTGCTTGGTGGAACCACCGCGCGTCACGCGGCGGCGATTGGTGGAGACGACGGGGGAGACGGTGTCTGTCTCCGGCGTTATGCTGGTGCCGCCGAAGCAGAAGCCGAGCTCCGGGAAGAAAAACTTCATGAATGTGTAAGTGGAATGATGGATGGATGTGATGAATATGATGTGTTTGTTGTATATATGTGTGGTTGGTTGTATATGTTGGTGGTGTGAGGGTGTGATACTGTGATTAGTGGAGCATGAGGTTTACGTGAGCCTTCACTTTAATGGTGAGTTTAAAAGTGAAAAGTGAAAACACATTGCCTCACTTCATGCATTTATAAACAAAAAAATGTTGAAGGGTGACTTCTGACGTGGCTTTTTTCAGGATTTAGAAAATCTATCTTTATTAAACCAAAATATCTACTTTAATCAGATAAAGTGGGTGAAAGTACCAAACCAATCAGTATTTCTATCTTTACGCGCATATCTAAACTATATGGAAAATATATAAAAAAATACGTATGTAATCTTACTCATGTGTTAGATTCTTGATCACATCTCAATCTTCTATACTCGTAGCGTAGGGGAAACTATATTAATCCGGGTTATCTTTCATTTCTCATATCTATTAGTTTAAATTTATATTGGTGGTTGCGAGTGTAAAACAAAAAAAAAATAATAAAAAAATAATTAAGTATTATTTAGTTGACATAATAATAGATATGAGAAAGTTGACTTGGGATGCTTTTATGAAATGAATAAAATTTTTAAGGGATGATGATTTTTTTTATTAATGTTAAGAGATTGAGAATGGAAAAAATGTTGTGAATGTCTTTAGGCCAAGGAAGTTTTAAGAGAGCATCGTCCCTAGTGGGATTTGAGGATTTATGGTTACCTTGTTCATTATGCATTGAAAGTTGCATTGAATTTAAATGATCGATGAAAATTTACATGATATTGGTTGCTGCCATGAACTAGTTATATGTAGTAAGTTACTACCGATCATTAATGATAACTGAGTCAACAACATCTTGGTTTATTAGCAACAAGTAGATCAGCCAGTAAATAAAATCTAAGTAGTTGTATTGCTATTCGGTGACAACTTGGTCATTAGTGACACATGAATAATAATACTTACTTATGTTCATAAGCTTGGCTTTAGGCGAGAATACTTTTTACCGATTTTTATCGATAATGGTCATTCACGTAGGGCCCTTAAAGCCTTAACCATTTGACTACCAACTAAGAGACTTAGAATGCAATGGAGTTATGATGCTTAACAAAAATGATGCAATACATATCTTGCAAACTCAACTCGATTTATACTACTTTTTATGAAAAGCTTGGGCTTTAATTTAGAGAACTTCACTTTTAAATTCAAAGTATCTAAGGTTATGAAATAGGCTATATTTTCTTATGACCATTTAGACCGTAATTAATTAAGGTGAATTTTTTTTTCCAGATGTAAAATGTTTATAGTTTACGGACCACATCTACAGACATCTGTAAAACAAGAGATGGATCAAACCTCTGCAGTTTGCAAGAAGAAAAGTTTTTTTTTTTTAATGTCTGTAAACTACTATAATAAACTGGAGGTGGTGTACGGATGGTGGTGGTGGTGGACAGCAGTGGTGGACGGCAGTGCTGGACGGTGGTGGTGATGGTGTGGACGGTGGGTGGTGGTGGAGGTGGAAGTGGGTGGTGGTGGAGGTGGAAGTGGGTGGTGGTAGTGGTGGACGGTGGTCGTGGACGGTGGTGGTGGACAGTGGGTGATGATGGGTGGTGTGTTTAACCTTTTGCAGAGTTTAAAAGTGGCTGGGCCAAATCTACATCAATAAAAGCTCATGCAGATGTTTTTAATGAAACGTTTTCGAAAAAACAAACAGTTCGCAAATGGCAATGTATGCGCGTCGCAGACAGAAGATCTTGAGAAGATCTTTTAAAAAAAACAAACTCCACCTAAACGTCGCTGACAAGTTGATTGAAGATGAGAAACTTGAAAATTATTATATTTAACTTTAATCTCATAAAAATGTTCTTTTGGCTTTTTAAGATTCACATTAGAGAACTCTTTCTAGTTTAAATTACTCAATATCATATACTATATAAGTATCACATAATGGTAAGATAATGATTATTAAAACACACGTTTAAACACAGATTAAAATAGTATATATACGTTAAATGTTTACCTGGTGATCATGTGACATATAATTTAACTATTACAACTTTTCTACTTATAATATAAACATATGTACAACTTGTACTATCTAATGAATATTACACTTCAATTGGAGATAATGTATATATGAGATTAATCTATTGAGCCAGAAGGGTACGACCACTTGTTTTGATAATTGACAGGCAACTTATTAAGAAAGGCAGTGTCTTCATCAATGGCCCCAATAGTCGTGAGTAAGCATGTAAACAAGATTTATAAAACTCTTTTGACCATGACAGATAGCTGGTTGCCTGGTTGGTGGTAGATGACATAAATACACATTCCTTAAAATAATAATCAAACAAGTGCTAAAAGTTAAAGACTCTTAAAAAAAAATAGGGTTCAAATTTCAACACGGGATAGATTAGAAGTTAATATAGTTAAAGGAGGTGTTTGGAGCTGCTTTTTGAAGCAACTTATTGACTTATTCAAATAAGTTAATAAATCAGTATTTACATGTATAGTCAGTCCCCTCTCCTGTCCCTCACTAAGCTTCGCCCCTGCAGATGAGTTATTACAATTTGGTTCGGCCTTGATTTTTTGTGACGGATTTACATGTATAGTCGGTCATACCCATGATCTACACAACCCTAAAAGGGTTGCAAACATTGATTTAATGATATAAGTTTAGTTGCATTTAAGCTCACTCTAAAATAAACCTAAAATTATGTAAATTTAAATGTACATAAGTTAATAATAATCCCGCTAACCTTAAACTAATGAAACATTTCACTAGCTTTTATCAAGTTTTAAGGATACATAGATAATGGAAGGATCCATGCAGAAAAGTATTCAACGCGAGAACATGGAAACATGAAGAACAAAATAGATATTTGTTTTTTAATATTTCAAAATTTTAAAATATAAAGAAAATAGTATAACGGTAATATAGCTAAAATTGAAAATATGATTTAAAAAGGATCGGATTTGTTCCTTGTTCTCTTGATATTTAGTGTTTTTATCCTGATTTAGGAAAAAGATGCGATAGCATATAAATTATAATAATACAAGATGAAAAATATAGTTAGATATTTATATGTGGAGCAAATCATACAAAGTACAGGAACTTTTAAGTACAGGATTTTTTTTTATAAAATACTAATTAATAATAAATCAAAGAAGATAACTTGTTTCTGGAAAAAGTAATAATTAAAAAGTCAATTAGATAAAGTATAAACAAACGGGTGACTATTTAGGAATAAGATCGCAACTTAGTTGACACAACAATCAGTTGAAAAGAACATAAATACATACGTAAACGTTTTCCTGAATAAACTTATCAAAACAGCTAATTGTTGATAACGACAATGGATGACACATAATATATGAGGAAATTAATTGAAAATGGATGAGTGGGCTAATTAGCTATTATTATTATTATTATTATTATTATTATTATTATTATTATTATATCAACTGATAAAGACAGCTAATGTGCTTTTAATGCATGTATCAACGTGATGTTTGCGTGACCTGGTCACGATGCCATCGACAGGCCCCGAAAAACAATCCTGAAATTTAGCATTTATCATACTATAGAAACTTTGTGGTTATTTCTTTAACAACTGTTAAAAGTTCATTAAAATTAATAAGAGATATAATTAAAAATAATTAGCATGACCCGGTCTACTAAATGGCACATGACCGACTCGTTGCAAACATATTAAAAAAATTAGGGAAACGTTGGTTCTGTTTGTGGAAAATTTTTCGGGTTAGAGAAACCACATTCCTCATATCGAGTACAAACTGCCTAACGTTGTCCATATATTTGTCAATGTCGACTCACTGCGGACCCCCGTGAGGGGCAATTTTCTCCTTTATACCCAAATGATGAAACTATCATATAAGCCCAAACCCAAAAGAACCTAACCATTGTTCTCTCTCTTTTTATTAAAAAAACTAAAAAAATAAAACTAAAAATCTTGTTGCTTAATAAATCATTACAATTTACATAACAGAGGTCAAGCTCTGGCCATTGCTCTCTCCTTTTATCATATAATCTTTTCCAACTTTAAAGGCTTGTACAATGATTGTTCTTTTACCATCTTTAAAAAAAACTTTTCCAAACTTGAATTTTTCTTAATTATGAGAACTTGCTGTCATTAAATTTATGGGTCCCTCACTACCCTACTAACCAACAGTATCAAATAAATCACAGTTTACGTCAGACAAATTACCTACAAAATACTGACAAAAAAACTAGGGGATACAATGTTTGAATCTAAAACTTAACCTCAGCTAATTCGGAATTAGGTGATTAACATTACCCCCAACTTGTTGCTTATGTGATGGTATTTAAGCCAAAGTTGTCTACATAGAAGTGTCACTATCTGAAATTACATAGCAACAAAAAACCTTATTTAATATTTAAGTAATATGTATGTGTGTGCTTCCTAAGGTTGCCACGCTCACTAGGAAAATGCCAAAGCATACAAACCATTTATGAAACATGGCCTAGGTCTTCATGTATATGGACACTATCTTCCTCATCACCCCCGACAATAAATCTATCATAGCATGGCCTACTATTTGTTTCCAATTGGTACCACCAAAAGTTATATTAGAAAACATATTTAGTAAACTAATATGTATCAAAATCTTATATTTAAAAAGGTAAGACGATGATAATTGACGTTTAACAGAGAGCGGTTGTATCAAATTAGGAATCTTAAACGAGTCGGTGTTCACAGCTTGAACCTAAAAATTATGTCAGGCACACGAGAACTCAACATGAATGGCTTGGATTGACATGGAAGCAGCCTATTGACACAAAAGCTTTTAAGTATTCATGCTATTTTTATTAAACTCTAAAATTATAAATTTACACCCCAAATATAAACGTGTATTTCTTTTTTAACTTTTATGTTTTGACATATATACTTAAAGGGATTAAGTTTTGAACTAATATACACTTTATAATCTTACAAAAATACGTAATTCATCCCACAAATTGACAAAGTTAACATGATGTCAATAGATTTACCTAAACATATTCTCAAGTTCAATTTAAAATAAATTTATTCATACTAAACTCAAATCAATAAATATAATATTATCTTTATGTCACATCTAAATTTTTACATCTTTGTTATCCAACTATGGTTTTTCTTTTGGCGCAGATACGGTTTATTATTCTTTAGCCAAAATATTAGTTTCGGAATCCTCATGGTCTTGGTTTTGTTTGTTTTAGGTTTTTTTTTTTTTTTAAATATGTTTTTGAGTTAAATTAAAGGGCTTAATTAATAACATCTAAACTCCAAATTAAGGTTTTACAAGTAAAAAAAAAGGTGAAGTAGAATATGCAAAGGTGTTGTGCACTCTCTACTGGGCCTGTTATTGGGTCAACCCAGTTTAGTAGGTCTGATTATCTGAAGGATTTAGAGGCCATGCTAAAGAAAAACAGAAGCCAATCTGTGCAACCTAGCAACTCAGCGTCTCAGCTATAACAGATGAAACATTTGTCCTTGATTAACCCCTTTTATGGAGATCCTTAATCTAGACATCAATTTAATCAGTTTATAAATATTATGAAAACACAAGTAGTAAAAAAAATTGAAGTTATATTTTTACTAGATGCATTATTGTAGTCTGTAGATGTATTTAGACTACATGATTAATCCACAGAAAAAAACACCGTGATGGATAGTGAAGCAAGGAGACGGGTCAAACAATAACTCTTCAAAATATCTTTTATTTTTGTCATTTTCATGCATTTGACTCCCAATAGACTCGATGAGTTGAAGTCGATCCATTATATAAGAGAAATGAGCCACGTAAATTTATTATGTATAAAACCAAGCCTAAGTAGACCCAGAAAGTTTAAGTCGACTCCATGAGCAGGTGTTATTAGAAACTGTGTTGCTCGTTTTTTAGAAATTCGGTTGCTAGTGATAAACCAAATCAAAATCAAAAGGAATTTCATTAATTTTTATGAAGATCAAATCATAAATCGAACCCTCTAACCATAATATAGCGTCTCTGGTTGCATAAAAACTATAAAATATAGACAAGTCTCATGTCATTCTGAGCTAAGAAATCAATCCGTTAACCGAAGATAGTACAGATTCATAAATGAAGTTTTAAAGAGTGTTACAGGCGTGCAAGTGAACAGTTACAGCTAAAGATGCTGATAAGAAACAAATATCTAACCATTATATTACACTTTTTTGGGACCGATAACTTAATAGTGGAATAGAGATGTGAACCACCATCATACAAGGTAAAGTAGCTATGCATTGTATTTATAAATCCAATTAAATCAGTATTTAAACATGAGATCTCTGCTAGAAAGAAAACAGGTGTATACCACCGCACCACCCCCTTGAAGGTTTCATAAACATAGTAACAAAGTAGTTACAGGCCCCCAATGTGAATAACGATATTAACGAAAAAACAAACATAGAGATAACATATTTAAACATAATATCATATCCTAACACAAAAAACTTGATCAAACAAATGTCATAAAGTAGATTTCACAATTGCCTACCTGAGTAACTCAATTACATACATCTCTGTGGCCGACAAGTTTACTTGGTGGTGCAAAAAATGGGTAAATAATTATGTATACCCATTAACCATGGACATGGGTTCAAATTAAGCATATCACAAACTAAAATAATATCCACCATAATATGGCTTTAGATATGAGAAGCATATAGATGCAAAATACTTGATAAAGCCACAAAGGTCAAACATGATTTCAAATACAAAGAACTTGCCTAAATTATATTCATAAAATTATTCAATCATGGTTGTGGTAATGAAGGAAAAGACCTGTATGCAACAACTTGCTTATCACTTGATTCATTAACTTGAGAAAACATATCCAAATTATAATACATTTAAAAAACATTGCTGAAGTGAAATAGCTTGACACAATTCAGATTGATAGCTAAAACCATTAATTTTAAACAGAGTTAAAGAAACTACTTAAGTTACCTATTAATGCAGGATACTGTATTTTATGCACCTATTACCCTTATCTTTCAATCATATAACAGGAATTGATTCATCATTCACCATTCTAGTTTCCAAAAGTAATCATAAACAAACAAACGACCAAATATGATCAAAGAATAGGTCGTCGATAGTCGGCTCTTCACCCCAACTGTGTTAATTATATATTAGCCAAAAAGAGATCATTTGAAGATCTTGAACCATAATATCACCTGGTTATTTGGCCTAAAAACGTAAAGAAAATAATCAAGAAAATAATCATTAAATTAATCATTAAATCAAATGTCATAAGCAACTATGCATCCTGAGCAGCAATCCAAACGACACAATTGAGCAAAGAGGCATCAATGAATTTCCTTAAACTAAGATTAATAAGTAATGTTACAAGTGATCAACAAAAGGTAGTGAATATCATAAACTAACATCTATAAAAATAATGCAATGGAAGGTCAACAACAAATTAACATCTATATAACACAGATATAGCCCTGTCTTTTCTCCCTGGTGCAAAGAAGAAAAAAGATCACATGTCATACACAGAAACTAAGCAAAGACGAATCAATATTATTTCCACAAAGTAACTCTAGATGCACAGATGATCAATTGTAGTTAGAAAATAATGTTGAGGATGATAAAGAGAACAAATAATATCATACATGAACTTCTTTAACCATCACATGTTCCTCTGTGCTAGAACATAAAGATGATCAGTTAACTATTTTTGTCAAACAGGGTATAGACGCCATGCATCGTATGTAGCAATTTGAACGACTGAACAGAGCAAGATGCATACATGTAGATTCCAGAAGCAATCTGAGCACAAAATAATTTATTTTGGTGAAAAAAATACAAAGTTCCAAGGAATCAACAATCTATAGATAATATAACATAATAACATCTTAACAACCACAAGATGCAAAAAAAAAAAAAAAAAAAAATGGAGAGCAATAAGCTAAATCGTTAAAACACAAGTTCAGTAACTTTAGGCTCAAATGATCAATTTTAGTTAAACAAGATATCATGGGTGATCAACAAACCATCGATAGCAATATAGCATCATAAATCAAACATCGTTAACCCCTTTAAATACCAAGAGATTGCATAAGTTTCATAGTTGCATTATTTACCTATGCTGTCTCCAAATCACCTATATTACTCATCAATGCGATTCTCCTCTTTCTCAACAGGGCCTCATTTTCAAAAAGTGCTTCCCATTTCGCATTCATTTCCTTTGCTTTAGCCTCCCCAATCAAACTCAAATTTTCCTTCACCAACTTGGCAACACCAGCAGGAAATTTAAAAGCTGATGAAACTTCTGAGGTTAATCCAGCATTCCAATATGGATAAAGTGTCTCAAAATCCTCCATTTTAGCCATCTGTTCATCATCTTCATCCTTCTCTTTCGCTTCAACTTTCGGCTTAGCTTTCGGAGTCCTAGTTTTAGCCTTTGCATTAGATGCACCAGCAGCACTCACACTCTCACACCCATTGATTCCCCATATCTTATTTGAAAGCTCAAACAGCTTACGTTCATGAGGCTTCGAAAACACAGGATCTTCACCATTACCACCAACTTTCTCCGAATTGACCCGAAACTTCTTCTTCAACCTCCTAACTTTCTCATACAATTGACTCTTTGAAGCATACCCTGGTAGAAAATTCATGGTAAACTGATAGAAACCATCCATATCTGACAGGGGAGAACACCCATTTTTCGATTGATAATCGATAAACCCTTGCAATAGCATAAGCTCATCATCAACGCTCCAAACCCTTTTAATTACAGATTTCTTTTCGTCCTCAACATCCCCATTTGCGACCTTGATTTTCTTTTTGTCCTTCATCTCTGATCCTGAAGAAGGGCGTTTTGACATAGGTGTCCTCTCAGGACTGTCAAAAGCTTTAATCTTTTTCGAAGGTCTGATGGCGAAATCTGAAGCAGTAGGGGATCTCACATCGGAATCGAATTCGAAGATCGAAGACGAATTGGGGGTTAGGGTTTTTGGTTTTTCGATCTTAATTTTTGCAGGGGTAGGTGTTTCTTCTTCCGAATCTGATTCTGCTTCTTCTTCGTGAAATGATAATTCCGCTGGTTTCGAATTAGGGTTTTGAATTTTGGGTTTTTCAAGGGAATACTTTATGGGTTCAGGGGCCTCTTCTTCTTCTTCAGATTCATCATCTTCTTCTTCTTCAGATGATGATGACGATGATTCATGGATTGTTTTCTGTGTGATAATTTCTTGTTCGTCCTCTGTTTCATCATCGTCGGACGAAGCAGAAGGGGGATCATCTAGAGGGGTGTAACGCTTGGTAGCCATTGATGGATTGATAATCTGACTGATGGAAGATCAACAAAATACTAGGGTTTGAAGCAGGGCGTAAGAATTTGAAGCATAGTTGTGATTTGGAGGATCAGCAATTCAACATGTACAAAATTAGGGTTTTTATTGGGCACTCATGACTCATAGCAACTTTAATGTTTAGTTTCGAACCACGGTAATAATATCTTTAATATTTAATTTAATTACATTATTTATATTAGTTTTTAACTTTTATAAGATCACTTGCAACCGTCTCGTTTTTTTTATTTTTCTTTGCGTGACACATCTGATATATCACATTAGTTTTCTCATTTTCTTTAATTTTTTCTCGTTTTGTACGGTGCGTCCTACTTTTTTTCACACATTCCCCCAATACACATTAGGGGTGGTACGGCATAAATTGCTTTAGAGTTGTACAAACCGATGAATCCTGGTGAAATTTCTCCAGGTCGGTGAGTAATTGAACTGGGGCCCCATGTTCTCGACCGCCCACAATTTTCCCTGGGCACTCCCCGATATTTTCCCATATCCACTCTATGTGACCCAAGAGGGTGAAGTGTATGCAAATGGGTAGGAAGATTGTTATGAAAATTCAAGTGGACAATGTCAAAGTGAATGTTAGGATGAACGGAAAGTATTCACTGGACAGCAGAAAAGATTATGAAGATCAGGATGTGGGAGATCGAAAATGAGAAAACATTATCCTCTCTAACGCAATTACATTAAAATGCTTTCCTCAAATGTTTTTCGCGAAACTAGGTAATGTTGGATTCTTAATATGGTATGAATCTACTATATGAGAGATAATGTTAGTTATGTTTTTTTCGTTATCTATCTTATATAGCTATAAAATATATGAAAATTATCTTATAGATTAACAAATATATTTTTAAAATATGATATAGGCATTTCTAATTTTCTATCCTATAAATTGAATTGCAGTAACATTATTTCTGCCTACTTTTTTTGGAGAATTCAGTTTTTTTACAATGTGGTTAGCTTATTCATTTAAAATATTTTTAAAGAGTCTCATATGTAGTAAAATTTATTTGCATATTTTTTAATTACTATAGATTTCAACACTTGCATATAATTCTGCCAAGAAATATTTATGATTTTCACATAGATCATTCAAAATCAACACAAACTAAAAGTCTAAAAACAAACTAGTGGACAATTACTTAATTTTGTCCCGACAAAGAGACCAGCAAATATGCATGCTTTCAGATACATGACATGTGCATTTAACACTTTTATCTTATTTTATTGTAATTGTATGTCATGTGCTAATTTATATATTTCTTTTACCACGACTTGATTATATAAAAAGAATTCAAGCGACCATCCTGTGGTAGTATTTTAATGTTGTAAGTAAATAACTAAGAGTGATCTCGAATTCCGTATTTAAGTAATAAAACTCATCGGGTGCGTTAGTGGCCCGTCAGTGTTTATTTAGCCGTTCAAAAAATAAGCAGATAAATAAAAATAAAAAAAATAAATTTTTTTCTTTTCCTTGTTTCCCAATTGACGCATTTATAGGTACCTAACTTGATGTCAAACTTATTAAAACAACGCATTATACTTATTAAATAGTATATACTCTTATTTTGGAACTGCTTTTTTTTTTTATTCTTTACATTTTTACTTTTGTAGATTTTATTAGTGTATAAGAATGTATTATTGCAGCTCGTAGAGTGCTTTACTGGAGAACTGGGGAGCACAGGTTCAAACACTACCCCCAACATTTTATTTTAGGTATGGTTTTAGTTTTTTTTCTTTTTCTTTTTTACTTTTATTATATATATCTTTTTGGATTAAATTATCTTTATTTTAATTACTAGGTCGGAACTAATGATACATATAATTATTTTCTATTTATGTTTTATTCTTCAGAACTGATCTACAATAACTTTATACTCTTCTTTTATATATACCTAATCTTCATAACACGCGTAACAAATTTCTCAAACGTGCCCTTTTAACCACGTGAATGACATTGTACGGCTTTGCTGCAACGCGAGTAAAAATATTCGTTTGATTCATTTTTATTATGGGTTTTAATACGCTAAATCAAACTCAGTAGTAATGATGAAAAAAATTGATAAAATCTTAAGTTATTGTTATGATAAATTGTTGAAGCACATGTTTTTAAAAGTATGTTGTATCTAGTACAACAATGGGTTAATTTTTGTAAAATTGTTGCAAAGAGTTTTAAGGCATAGTTATATATCGTGAACAACTTTCCCTTTACATCTCTCATCCACCTCACCTTCTTTCTTTTTCACCGAACCCTCTATTTCCTCTATAAGCTTCTAAGAACTCTTTATTGGAGAAGCACTAAAGTGAAATTCGTTGACATATGTGAATGTTGTATGGAGTGTTTGAGAGTTGTCTGTGGGCTTGCGTCTATGGTGACTTATAGGCTTGAATGAGATTGGGTAGGACCAGTTTGCTCTTTCTCTTTTTTCTTTCGATCGATTGGATTGGAAGTTGAGAAATGGAAGGGTAGAACACTTAGGGTGCAGTCCGATTTATAGAATTTAATCAAATTCAACTGATTTTAGAATATGATTTCCATTTCTTAATGCATTTGTTATTATATTTTTTATTATTTAGTTTCAAAACTAATTATCAAGTTTCCCATTCTTTTACTTCTTTTATATCTTAACAAAATAAATATTTTAAAATTGATATATAATTATTTATAACTTCTATATATATATATATATATATATATATATATATATATATATTTCTAAATCACAGGTGACTTGTATATACAACTTTATATCAGGTAGAAAATGGCCCGGTTGACATGTAGGTGTAATGATGAAACAAATAACACAATTTTATACAGTACATTGAGCATAGCTTATGTTACCGGAAACCTGTCCTACTTATGATCTAAGCTCGAACCACCTGTCTGCCCGTCTTCAATGACTGGCGCTGGTGGTTCACCCGACAGTTGGCTAGTTTCCTCTTTGGAAGCAGGTGGTTCCAGCTTATGTTACACCCCATGTTGACCCTGCCCGGTTACATCATCATGTGAACCCCAAGCATCAGCATCTGAATCATTCATTGACTCGCCTTTGAAGACTGGGATGGGTAGTTCATCGTTCGCATCTGATAACCGTTGGCCTGTTTCTTCGGAAGTAGGATATTCTAAAGTATGATGTACTTCCATTTGACTCTGTGGTTCTACGTGCTCATCTGAATTAGTCATCCTCTCATCTTCGACGGCTGGGAGCTGTTGTTCATTGTAAGCGTCATCATCTGAATTCCAGCTATCAACATCTGAACCATAAATCTGTTCATCTTTTGCCTCTAAGAATAGTAGTTCGTTGTCAGTGTCTGATAAGCTCTGTCGGCTAGTATCTACAGAAGCAGGTGCTTCGGGTGAGTAATGTGACTCGCTTTGAATCTGCCTTGTTTCCACATCATCTGCATCTGAATCATTCATCTCCAAGTCTTTCACGGCTGGGAGTGGTCGTTCATCGTCAGCATCCGTTGAAAACTGCAATCTTGTTTCTTCAGAAGCATGTGGATCCTTTGCATCATCATGTGAACTCGAGTCATCTACAATTAAATCATCCTTCTTGTTTTCCATATCCTGTGGCACGACTTCATTATTAGCATCTAACGAGGAGTGTTTTTTATCACGCTTTGTTTCATCATCATCAGAGCTCCAATCATCTGAATCTGAATCTGAACCATTCATTTGCTGATTGTTGATAGCCAATAGCGCTAGTTTATCATGAATACTTGGCATAAATGGTGAAGAAGCACTTGCAGGTGACGATGAAGACTGCGGACATGTTTCTTGAGCAGTTTGAGTTTCATCATCATCATCGTAAAGTGCTTCAAGAATCATTTTAACCGCATCTTTCATAATCATGATCTTATCTCGAGTGTGTTTCCAATACTGTTTGTTTGATTTCCTAGGCGTCGTGTCCTTTTGATTAAGTCTGGTTTGCATGGCCAGTGTTTTCCTCACTTCATTACATGTATGATCCAATATCTTCAAGAAATTGCGAACAATTGCAAACAATCGTAGCCCTTCATCTTTACCAGATTTCCCGTGGAAATAATCCGCTGTGCTCTTCACCACTGCCATTATCCGTTTCTCTTCTTCAATCATCCACTTAATATCAGCTTCTGCATGCTCCAGAAACCTATTAAGGGCATTATTAAACTCAGTTGCCCCTTCTGCTTTTGTCATCTCCTCATTCATAAATTCTTTAGTTTCCTTCAACATATTTCCCAGTTTAGAAACCGTTGAAGTTAGCACCTCACCATCAACAATGGCTGCTTTTTTCACATCGTTGAGTTCCTCGCTTAATTTGGAAACGACCTCCATACCTAACTTTTTAAGATATTCTGGTGATTCGTTGTTTGGTTCAAGACCTCGGTTTCTAGCCACCTTGATTCCTTCATAACGGATGATTTCTTGAACCACAAATGATAAAAGAGTCGTTTTTCCATCCGTGCCTTTGACATCAGAAAGTTTTAAAAGGGTGTCGAGCTTGAACGCCTGGGCCCCACCACGATACGTACCATCATTCATTCGGTTACCCGTTTTGAGAACTGCTTCTAGAAGCCTCAGGAAGAGTCTGCTGCTTGTAAGCTTGTTGCATGCTACCTGTAATTCAGGTCCAGTAAGTATGATGAAAACAAAATATCAAACTTTTTGATTACCAAAGATAATCCTTATGCAGTACCTCCAAAGTGGTAAATGATTCTTTAGCCACATGGTAATCCTCATGAAGAGAACTCATGAACAATAAAGCTTCAAGACGTTTGAATGCGAACGGGATCTCAACCAAGTTTTTGAGAAAACGTTCTGAAGTACCGAGTTGGTTAAGATTGCCATTGAATAACCGAAGTCTTAGTTCTTCTTCTTGAGTCGGTGACATTTTCAACAACGTTGAGATAAGTTCAACTGGAAGCTGAGTCCCTAATCACACATTCACATGAGAATATATAAATAAGTAGTTCAGTTGAGCAACAGAAATTGCAAAACAAGTAGTCTGTTGAGATTAATTGATAAGATCTAATCACCTTTCTTAACAGCATCACAGACTTGTTCAGTTGTAACATTCAATGCCCTTAGAAGAATAGCCAAATTCTGAGACTTTTTTGAATCGATTATCTGAATTAACTTCGTTTGAGATTGTAAGTTTGAATCAATCTTCCCACGCTCTTTCTTGTTTTGAGCAGCCACATAACCAAATAGACCCACCATCATCTCCTCATCAAACCTGTTTGAGTATATATGTTTTCAAATGTATGCACAAAAACGTAGTTTATTTAGTAATCAAAATGAATGATTTCTACTGATTTAAAGCCTTACTGGAACGATCCATCTTTAAGATGGTGCCAGACCATAGAACGGTTTTGAACAGCGTTCACCTTGTCCCAAAAGAACGGCCTTAACTTGGTTTGTGTGGTACTAGAATCTCCATCTTTATTGTTTTCCGCCTTAACGGTGGTATTCCTTGGACTATCTGATGAGGACAGTTTTTTGTTTGGTGGAGGTACGCTTCCAGCCTTTGGTGGTGGTGGTGGTACTTTCGAGCCAGAAGATGGTGGTGGTGGCGGTGGGGCTAGTGGAGCACCTCCTTGTGGGCCAGTTGGTGGCGATGGTGTTGGCGGTGGAGGTGGCGATGTTGATGCTGCTGGTGGTGAGAAAATAGACAATTTTCCTGGTGGGAGTGGTAAAGATCCAGTTCCTGATTCATCGACGCTGTCAAGCAACTTCTTGATCTTAGGAGCACGAAGCGACACTCTCATTGATCTTTGTAAAGAACCTAATTTGGCTTTATAGCCCTTGGAGCGTATGTTGACAATAAGTTCATCTTCCTCTTCTTGGTGTGATGCATTTGCATTCACATTCGCATTCGCATTCACATTTGCATTTGCTTTGGCCGGTTTAAGTGCATCACGTCCAAGACAACAAAACAAGACCAAAGCAAAAAGGCCCAGTGTTACCACCATAGTTGTCACAATGACACCTATCAACAACACTGGTCCACCAATTGGTCCTGTATCAGCAAGCTTACGAGAGGGCCTGGAGTAAGAAATTTCCAACTCTTCATGTGATGTAAGTAGGGCCCGAATAAATGAACGTCTGCCCGAAGATGGTGTGCTTGCAGACCCATGATTGGATGCTGCACTTGGACATGCCCTCTTTTGTAGACGTTCATTAAGTTTTCTGAAAACCGATGTTTGGTAGTCATCAGGATGATAATAGCTAGGAATTTTTTCTTGCCACTCTTCTTTTCCAAAATTGTTAGATGTGGATCTTTTGCAGGTTAAGCAATGTAGGCGATATTCCTCGATAGGTATAGTATTTTGTTCACACTCTTTCACATTGTATAGAATCGGCTGCACAAGCAACATTTCACAGAATCTATTAAATGAAAGCAGAATAAATAAATAAAAAAAAAAAAAACATAGTGATGGAAATGGGTCATAAGAATGGAGACAAAACTATACTTATTCAACTTCTAATTAATATTGCTTCCAATAGTACTCTAAATCTTCGAAAAGATATCAAATAAAGCTTTGTCTGTTTTCTAGCATCTACAATAAGGATTGCAAGGATGCCAAGGATGAATGTGATATTAACAATGGGGATTGACGTGTGACGACATGCTAGTGTTAGATACAATGCATTGCAGATAGTCTAACAATAAGTAGGATTCATCGTCACATCCTCATCTATTCTAATGTTAACATGATCCATTAAACATGAAAATTTTCAGTTAAAGATGGCTTCAAATTTCATGTCTTTGGCATTCTCCATTTAGATTGTCACATTTGACAAATTCCAAGAGCTACTATTAGCTTCAGTGAATCAATTTTTCAAGTTAGATTTGAACCTTTCTTTAAATTCATTCTGCTTGATCAAAAAGAATAAATGGATAAGTTCAATATCTCAATTGACTTCACATGATAATATAGCCAAATAACCAAATACAAGATGATAAATATAGAACATTTCAATGATATAGTCAATGAATAGAACATTTCAATGATATAGTCAATGAATTTGAACCAAGGTCCCAATACTCCACATTACAGAAAGATGAATCTAAATGATAGGATTAATGAAGAATCTTACTGCATTTTCTTCAACAAGTTGAGATGTCAAATGGGCTTCATTTCCATATGAAGTTTCTCTATGGATCGAACGATTTCCGTCCAAAAGATCTACCAAAACTACACACAGAAGAGCTACAAAAACACCTACAGAACCAAGCCTTTTCGCAAAGCAGATTGTTCCATTCCATACAAGAGGCCTTCTCATTTGAATCAATGATATGATTATGCAATTATATCAAATTGAACATTGATTCAAGCCTCTAAAGTTTACCCCCAAACAAGCTCAAATCCCTTTTGCTTCTTGAAAATATATAATTCAAAACCTCACTAATTCCCAACAAAAATGTGATCTTTTTCTTTCTTTTTTTTTTTCCTACATTCAAATTCAGATTATAGAAATGCACAGAATTTCACGAAATTCCCAATCTTTTTATGTTATTCTTGTTTTCGAATACAATCTCCAAACAAAACACACAGTTTCTTCTGCGAATTGAGAATCAGAAACGAAATCTAAAAGAAACCCACAAATCTTTTTGCCTTCAAAATGATTTGAAACAAATCAAACCTAATTTTCAGACAAAAAGAAATGAAGGTTCTAGCTCATTTCTGACCCCCAAATGCAAAAGAAAAATGAAGCTGTTGTGGGAATCGGTTGAGTCGATCGAAGAACTCAAATAATAGTGGGTCTGAAAAAGATAAAATGTTGGGAAAAAGTGAAGATTATGAAACTATAATTTTCGAAGAAATCGACTATTAGGGGAAATTTCACGTTGGGTTTGATTGTATTTTAGGAAGAACAAATCATAAGAGAGGCAGGAAATGAAATTTCTCGACAAATGGTTACCAACGGTTTTTTTTTTTTTTTTTTGTATCAAACAAATATATACTTCCTTGTAGTAATTCAGTTTTAAAATTTTATACATTTATAACATAAACGAACAAAATCAAACACAGCATTGCTCATATTTGCTTGTTTGAACTTAATTCTGAGTGGTTTCACAGATATATAATTGAACGGAAACCTTTGTTTTTGTTAAAATTAACATATACTTCTTAAAAAAATAAAAGTCAATAATCATAATCTTTAAACATAGACATAACCATCTTAATAAAAATAAAAAGTTAAATACTTCACATAACAATCATAAACATAATTATCCTAAAAACAAATATACAAATTAAACATAATAACCACAAATATAATTATCTCAAATTCTTTTCTAAAATGAAATAGCTAACTTTTTAACAAGTTACAAGCTTCAGAGTTTCAAGTTTAATGTAAGGATAATAAACTAAACATCAAAAGTTAATAAATATCAGGATAATAAACTTCTATTTATCTTTAAATAAATATTAGGATAACAAAGTTTTTTTAAGATAATAAACTAAAGAAGATACAAGCTTCACAAACCTACAAATAGTAAAGCAGAGATTTCTATATAATACCCGTATCAATACTCCTAATTTGACCAAATTATGACGTTCTTATGGCAACTAATCTTTATACAAACTAAAAGAAATTTTCATAAAGCATAGATTTGAGTTATTATGTTTATTTGATGCAGTAAACAACAAGGGGATGTAGCTCAGATGGTAGAGCGCTCGCTTAGCATGCGAGAGGTACGGGGATCGATACCCCGCATCTCCATTTTAAAAAAAAATCTTCTGCCACATAACCCTCACTGTGATTGCATTTCACCGATTCATCTTCTTAACCATGGGTAATGAATTGGTACCTTAGTCTATCAGACCACTTGATCTCTTCAATGGAAGATTAACTGACCTATGTTGAAGATGATGTTCAAACTTCAAATCAAAGCAATCACAGGCGTTTGATAAAATGCCTCAGTCAACCTTTGAAGACGACGATCCTATAATAACTTAATTTATTAGTCACGTATTGCGATATACATATACCCCAACTCAGAATGCCTAAATTGACTTCACGTGCCACCATTGCCAGCGCACAACACAACCACCATTTTCACCTTTCTATACCCAAACAATCATGCTTTAACCTCTTATACCTTACGCATTATAAACTGTACGTTGATCTAAACTAGTTAACTTCTGCTCTGGACCAGCATTGATCACTCACAGCCATGAGTGATAACTGATAACAAAACTAAATCCGCCATTTTCACTTCTTCAAAGCTTCTGCAAGTTTGTTAACAGAGAGAAACTATGTTCTGTTACGTCGGTAAAGCTACGAAGATCTTCATCTTCATCGTTGTCGTCGTTGTTATCACCGGCCTCATCGTCGGATTCGGAGTACTCCGGAAGAACATTCATCCGAAATCTCGTAAATGCTCCGGCGAAGAATGCTCCGCTTCCGATTACTCTCCTCCGCCACCGCTGCAGATTCCGTTCACCTCATTACCTAGCCCTAATCCATCCGATCCAACTGTCGGTTACATCGCACCTCCACCACCACCACCGGAAACCTCTCTATCACCACCACCACCACCGGAAACCTCTCTATCACCACCACAACCACCACCGGAGACCTCTCTGCCACCGCCACCGCCGGAGACCTCTCTGCCGCCGCCACCACCGCCACCGCCACCGCCGTCGACGTCGATTAATAATCCATCGCCCCCGCCTCCTACTGCTGCTCCTCCGCAGGCGGTTGAGGTGTCTCCAGGTCCGACGAATTCTTCTTGATTTTCTCCATTTTCAGATGAATTATATTTGTTAATTTATTTTTTATTTATGGAAATTTTGATTGATGTTAATGAATTTCTGTGGCTTTTTTACGATTTGATGATTGAAATGTGTTTGAATCTACACTTTGACTGATCGATTTGAATATCAGATTCATTGTTTCAATACTGTCGATTTGGAACGATGCGTTTTACTTTGGAATTATCACCGTTTTTGCCGATGAAAGTTTACTTGAATTTAACGAAATAAAAAGAAAAACAAAAAGAAATGTAATGTAAATTAATTAAGATGATATAATTTAATATCATCAAAAGGTATAATTATCTTCTTTCTTTAACTTTTCACCACTTCTTCATAAACTACATCCTATTTGGTAGTTTTTTATTCTATAAACAAGTAGAATTAAACAATTAGTTATTTCAAAATATATACGTGGTCTCCTCATCAATTTAATAAGAATTCAAGTCTCATAAAATAAATAAAATATGGATTTTAAAAGTAAAATTTTAGTTGGTTTGTCTTGTTACAAAAAATAAAAAAAAGGGTTTACTCAAAGTATACAGTTATATATATATGATTAAATAGGAATTAGGAAAGCATTCGCATCCAATAGTGGAAAATGTTGAATCAGTTTGTTGTGGTAGGGTCACCTGGTGAATTTAGTCACTTAAGTGAAAAAAATAGTTAGTCGCTTTTGTAAAATGTAAATATAATGATTTTTAAGGACACTAAAGAGTAATGACAGTATGACACCAAGATTCATTAATGGTGATGCCGATAGCGGGCCATCGTCGAGTCATCGGCATTTGGCTAAACATGCGTAAAATCACCGGCAAAAAAGTACATCAGTACATCACCTATGGGCCGAGGGTGTCTAACTTCAAGCGTTGATAGACAAGTTGAGCGGCTCTCCAAAGAGTAAAGTATATTTAATACGAAACTGTGTATTGGATGTTGATGTACACAACGTGGAATACAAGATATACAATCATGTCGTATTTTAACTTAGTTGAGGCCTTGTAAACGAGTGGGGTCACGTTAATACAAAACATAAAACGTATGTAAGTACTAACATATCATATGAAGTTATGTAATAACATGTTTTGGTGTAATCTTTGAATGTAAATTGTTAAAATTAACTTTGGTTTTATTAGTTTTAGATGTCTATATAGTTTTTTTGGAAATTGTTGAATTAAATACAAGTTATACAATACTTTGTAATATAAGCTATGTCACAAAAATAATTGTTAAAATAGAAGAAGTTAACAAATACGAAAGTATAAAAACTAGTTTGTGGGAGTTAAAATTATAAAAAAAGTTATTGAATTTTAACAATCTTAAATTTCATTTATTGATCGGAATTAATTTCAACTCAAAAAATATTTATAGACATTTTTAACTTTGACCTTAATTTCCCTTAACAATCACTTACTAATTAAGATTTAACCATGTTAGTTTTTTTATCACGTTGACTGCTTATATGACTAAAACACTAAAAAAAGTTGAAATCTACCATTAGCTCCGTCAATCTAAAAATACTACACCCTGAAACCCCGTTAATCTTCACCTCTTGATTTGAACCACTTGAATCGTTAAAGGTAGATTTCAGATTACGATAAATGCTAGACACCGAAAAACATATCATAAAATTTCTAACCTCATAAGTGTTGATCTCATGCATCTTTCAGCACTTTAGGTTTTGTAAATGATTAATTTCCATACACTCATGCACTAGGTTCCTCTCAAGCTTTATGCAAACATTGATGAATAGGATATCGGGACGTGTAGCAAAATCGCCCCTCCCCACGCCCCGTCTAATAGACCAAAGTGTGGAAATTTTCCACCGCACAAGCACTCTTGCTTGCCCCACACACATACTCTCTCTCTCTCTCTCTCTCTCTCCTTCTTTTGTCTCTCTCTTCTCGTTTGGTAGCTACATGATATTTGATAATTCTATATAGGCAAGCGTGCACTCCTTCTGAGTAGAGATGCACAAAACCGTTTTCCCCGAACCAGTTTTGATTCCAAACCGGTTCCAATAGATATCTATTTCAAGTTAAAACCGGTTCAGTCCGGGTTGTTGATAGATTTTACTTTTTAGCTTTGTTTGATCGGTTTTTTTGTGGTTTGTGCGGTTTGGCAGGTTTTTTATCGGTCCAATTCTGGCGTCGAGTAAGTGTAAAAATGAAAAATAAAAAACCAATTAGGAACCTACGGGTGTTATCGGTTTCAAACCGTTTCCTATATATACCGATTCTGGTTTGAGTGCGGTTCACGTTACAGTTCCAACTTCCAAGTACTTTCAAGTTTCAACTGCCCTTTTTTTTAATTTTTACATCTACTCCTGAGCCCGTTATGATTGGTTTATAACATCATACGCTATTACGGCCTTCCGGGTATTAGTCTGCTTTCACAATCCATAATCACTTGTTGAAAATATTGGGCTTCTTCAAAAGCCCAAAACTATTTCCAGAAGGCAGAAGGATTGGGCTCATTACAAAATATATACGATTACTGAATTGTATGTTTAAAGTTAGGAATCGACTTGAAATTGATGTTTTAAAAACACAGCTAACTTTGTAAAATTGTAGCAAGTTTTACAAGTGTTTTTAATTAGGTAACTTAAATTTAAAAAGTATTTCAGTTATCTCACTTAACTTTCATATTTTATTTAAATTATATGTTTTAACATATTTTCATCATGTTTTTCTTTTTGTTTTAATTAAAAAATATTTTTTTTCTTTTTTTTTATGTACATGCGGAACAGTGGTGTGAATTTTAGGTAATATTTTATTTTTTAATATAATTAACATGTTTTTTGAATATAATATCATATATTAAAAATTCCAACCCATGTCTTTTCATCCATTTCTTTATTGACATAAAAAAATTCGATGATGATTCGATTTGATGGTTTAGTAGTTCAAATTCGATATGCACTATCTTTATAAAATAAAATTAAGTAACGTAATTTCCTATTTGTACTCAAACAAGTCTACCCTTAGATAGCTAAAAATAGCATTCTTGCAAATAAATGATTATATTGACGAATTATTAAAGTATATATGTGTTTAATATTGAGAATATTAATTGTATTAAAAAGAATAGGTTGGTGGTTGTGAATTGATGTGTATTAGAACAGTAGTTGCAATTAATGTTGGAATATCTTTCTATTTATACCTTGGAACATTTATACTTTGTTCGGTGAAATAAAGAAAATCGAAACTTACGTCAGTTGTAGTTGACATCTAATATTATATAGTTAACGCTAAGCATATATTAAATCATAAATTTACTGCACTTTTAACTTATGACATCTTGAATCTTAAAGTTTGATAGAGTTATAACATGTATTCCTTTATACGAATCAATATTGTGTCCTACATGATTTTGTAATTAGAAGCCATGAGCTCATAGTTGTGTTTATGAGTTTAATGATACATGGTGAAAATTCATCTTAATTTCGTAAATCTCTCACACAAGCACGCTCATAGCAAAATCGTTTAGAACAATTATAACCCATAATCTATGTAGAACTTGCTCAAGTTAATCCATAATGTTTCACATATAAAGTTGTCTTCTTTGGTTGCCATACACAAATGAGTGAATAATCATTAAAATAGCCGAACAAACTTATGTTTATTATAACCTTTCAATTCAATACTAGTTTCCATTCACTGTGAATCTCCTACTTACATTGAAAAACACTTTTCTTCATTCTACTTCCTTGTTTATGATTCTTTCTCAAAACTCTTGTAATCGGTTCTTAATTCCTGTGTATTCTAAGTATGTGTGGTGTGATTTGATCATCATTTACAGATGGGCAGATGACATGTGCCTTATTAAGTGAATGCTAACGAGGCATTTGAATCAGTTCATCTTCATGGCATTCCCTTATGCCGATCTCCAACCTTTCGTGAAATGATGATGTTAATACATCGCAACACTGTCGCCTAGGCGCCAACAACTGTTCACAAAACCAAATAATTATAGGGTATCTTTTGATAATATTTCATTTTTAGGGGCAAAAAAGACATATTTTGGCAAATGGTATTTGGTATTGCGGGTTCTAAAAATGAGTAAATGACTTCTTTTTGTAAAAGGTACAACTCATGTTGCATAGAGTTCAACAAAATGTAGCATGAGTGCATACTGAAAGATAACGCCTCCACAATTGACAATTGCCCATTACTTTGCTAAGATTGTCAATAAAAGCCTTAAACTTCTTTCGTATGGCAAACACAGTCCACTTTAAAATTTTATTTCAAATTGGTAAAAAAAAAAAAAAAAAAGATTAATTAACTTGTTTTTCTAGTCATAGTTCATAAGTAAGCTCGTGTTACCTGTTTCAAGTTGAGATTCAACTTTTTAGCATGCACTTTGATCATTTTGATTCCCCTTGGAGATCCGAGGTTGGATGTACAATTCGTCTGTTCCATTATTTTATAAATGCTTACGGTCTTATCTCCATCGAGTAAAGTCTTGTTCATATGAAACACGACTGGTCTTTTACAAGGATCCTTATTGTGTTCCCTCATGTCGAAGCTAAATAGCGTGCTCAATAAATTACCTTTTCTCCACGGTCTAAATGTTGCAGGGACACGAAGAACATCTGGCAAGAGCACATGGTTCCCAAACACTTCGACGGCATATCCCCATGATATTGAAATTGTCCAAGAAAACCAACGATCATAGCAAACTGTCTGTTGTAAGATCCTTTGAGGATCTAATTCCGCAGCTTTATACAAATGGCGCATAGCGTCTCTATTTGTCATGTTTGGAAAGATTGGGTCCAAGTAATCTCCATGATGAAGAGACACCAGTGGCGCCATTGGATGCGCCGCCAACACTCCAAACGGATCTCCACTCATATCCATCTACATGAGTTTAAACGTATAAAAAAACAACGTTAACAGCACCGAATCACAAACAAAAATCTAAGCTTACTACATTAAATACACCGAGGGACAAAATATGAAATTTCAAAAAACCTGGATACTCAAAATATAAAATGATAAATATTCTGATTTTAAGGCCATGTTTGGGATTGCTTATTTTATTGAAAAAGACTTTTGATAAAAATGACTTATTAACTTATGACTTTTCAAAAGGAATTTTTAGAAAAAAATGTTTGGATTAACTTATAAAGTAAAAAGTCAATAAGTTGTTTTATAAAAAGTGTTTGGTTTAGCTTATTGATTTAAAATGACTAAAAAGAACATCCTGCTAAAGCCTGTAAGAAAGCAAATTTCATAGCTCAATTTCTGATGCCCTCAAACATCAAGCAAGCCATATTCACACTAAAATTCCCATCACATAAGCATGAATAATCACCCCTCCCCAATTCAACCCTAATTTTCAATAGTGGAAGAAAATACTAGCACTGAAACACATGATCATCAACAAAAGCAACGCAATAGCATGTAACATTGCACACACACACAAAGCAAACAACCTTCTCTGATTGAAGCTTCTTTCTTCGTTCGACTTCATGCTCATGTCTCCGGAGATTCGCCTTCAACTTTTCGCCTCTATCAAGCAACTTACCACCAATCGATTGCAAGCTTCTTCTGATCCTCACAATAGAAGAGATTCAATGATTTGGGTGGGGAAGATTAATGCCCATGAACGGAATTAATGGCAGCAGGTGGTGCGTGGGTTTCAAAGGACCTAGGGTGGCGATGGCAGCCATGGCAGGGAGACGCGATCGATGGCAGCCATGGCAGGGAGACGCGATCGATGGCAGCAGGGAAGAAACTGATTTGGGCGATGGGTAGGGTGGAGGGTATAAGAGTAAATAATGTTTCAAAAGGACTTTTCCATTCTCAAAAATCACTCCCTTCTAACTTCTCAAATACTACTTTTTAACCTTTTATCAAAAGTTATTTTAAAAAGTCCTTCTCAATTTCTCAAACATTATTTTTAACTTATCAACTTTTTAAAAGTTAAAAAGTTAAAAGGAGGCTTAAAAAAAACCAATTCCAAAATCTTTTTTAAATTGGGAGTAAAGGTGCAGAACTTGCCATTAACACAAGCAATCAACAACAGAGCTCGAGAAAGAAGAAGAAGAATTGCAGAAAACATTAATGGTGATAAGAAAAGCTTAGATCTTTACCTGATGAAACCCAGATTCTCTAGTAATCCCAACTCCAAGCTCTGCTAAACACGATGAAATCCTCCCATCACTCCCATACAAATGGTGATATCTCTCCAAACACGAATCCAACACCTTCGCCAACGTCTTCGCCAACGGATAACTGATAGCGAATCCAGCCCCACCAAATGCCATCGAAAACGAGAAGAATCTGTTCTGCACAAAGCTCTCCGAGTTCGATCCGATGAAATATGGCAGATCGTGATCGTATTTCGATAGCGTTTTCACTAGATTCTCAGGGAAGAACACCGTATCATCGTCCCCAAACACGAACCACCTGAATATACAGCAACTCATAATTAATCATACACTAATCAATGTTTTCATTGATCGAACCTGATTTAAGAACCTGATTTAAACTTTTAGCATAATTTTGAAGGGATAATTAATGATGATGAATTGATTTTGACTATTTAATTCAATTCACCTGACGTTTGAATTGTTTAATGCTACCGTTTCCGATACGACTCGAGCAACACGTATGGCTGACCGGAGACCACCGCGCCATGTGTAACGGAACCTCGAGGTGTCATCGGAGATACACACCGGCGGGAGAAGCGACACGTCGGAGACAGCAGTTTTATCATCCAATCGAACATCAAGAAAAACACATCCTCTCATTTTCTCAGGCTTCCACCACATCTTGACGTATTCTTTCCGTTTGGGCCAAGATTTCGCATTCGATGCGATCCCGAACACGACGTGATCGAGAGACGTCGGAGACGAGAACTCATCGCCACCGAGTAATAATATTCTGGTGCTGGGGATAGGCGAAAACGAGGAGAAGAAAAGGTAAAGAATCAAGCCTAGAGAGGATGAGATGAAGATGAGGTTTATTATTCGAGAGCTGAATTGGGTTTTGAGGAATGATTGAGAAAGCTTCATGGCTGATTGAGAGTGAGAGAGATGGAGGAAAAGGGGTGATTTATAATAAGAAGGTGAATTAATGGCGTAAGTTAAGGAGTTGCAGGTGAGGTGTTAGAGAAAATGGGTGGGAGAAGTGGGGTTGAAGGTAGAACAGAGGAGACTTTGAGGAAAATTGGAAGGAAATTGTGAGTGTGTTAGGCAACCAAAGGCGAGATTTAAAGGGATATTGGGGACAGGTGTTAATTGTTGATGAATGATAAAAGTCAACTCAATTGAGAGACTATTGACTCAAAGTATCAACTCGCAAAGAAAATTCTTTGAAAGTGTATTAATACAATAATACCTCAGTTTCAGTATAGAAGTTAGATAAATATCTATTTTGAAGTAATTATAACTTTTTTAGTGGATTACATGGATGAATCCTATCATAAATTTGAGATATTAACTTTATGATAGTAATTTTTTACTTTTTGTGGTTAAGGAAAACTAAGTATTTACTTATATTTATAAAGTTTCTGTTGATTTAATATGAAATGTCTTTTTTCTACCCATATGAAAGATAAGCGTAATGAAAATACGAAAGCTTTATTGCATTGAGGTTGCTATAAGTGTATCAGATGTATATGTGTATAAAATCTTTTTGTTGATATTTTTTTCATTGAATAAGTATTATATCTCTTTAATCTTTTAGAAATACTAATGTATTTATTCAGTGATCCTATAAGAACATTATGATAGTTATAATTGTATCTTGTGCTTGAATTAACGGGATCAATGGAAGGGTTGAATCATTTTACGATGTAATGTATGCAATATTGTTTTACATTTTGTACGAATGGTTATTTTTCATAACTTGAACCAATGACTTTGACCTTAGTGTTACATAACATCAACCATACTATTTGTGTTCTTAACATTGTTATAATTTGTAGAGTTAATTTTAATTTTGCTCCCTAAGGTTTGACAAAAGCAACCATTTTACTTCAAAAGTTTCAAAACATCAATTTCAGTCCAAAAGTTTCATCATTTGTATCAATTTCAATCCAAATGTTTTATTTTTTGTATTCAAGTTAAAACAACTTATGAAACTTTTGGATTGAATTGAAACAACTTATAAAATCTTTGGAGGTAAATTGATATTTTTAATCTTTTGGAGGAAAATAGTTATTTTTATCAAATCTAAGGGAGGAAAATCGAATTTAGCTTTAATTTATATTTTCTAAATTTTGTAATTCTGTCACACTCATGTCTTTAGAACTAGTAATAAAATTCATAAAGTGGCAACCTAGTTTTGGTTTTTCATGGTCTTACACGATACATTATTTTAAAGAAAATGGCAAAATTTTACGTTTTTTTTAAACAAGCAATTACGCAAAATAAAAATCTTATTCTATTTTTTTTTTTTAACTCAAAGTTTTAATTTGCATCATTGCATGAAACTAATTAGGGTGGTTGTGAATCAGGTCGATAGTTGTTATGAGATATATAAAGCTGGTGGATATTTTATGTTAAACATGTATTTATCCAATTGTAAATCGACAATGTGTCAACGTATATATAATATATATAAGCTTACATAAGGTGAAAGTAGTTAAAAGAAATAATCAATACGAAAAAATAAATAAAAACTCTTAATCAACAGAATAGTTGAAATCGATGACGTTAGTCAAATACATCATCTTAGACATAAATATCATTAAATACTGTAAAATTGAAAAAACTTTTTTTTTTTTTTTACGAAATTGGAAAAACTTTTGAGTGAAACTATCATGGTCATTTTACATTGATTTTTAATGAGCTTTAATTAAACCTTCATGAAAGAATATAAGAAAACTTTTTTTAATTAAACCTTTAAGAGTTTAAGATACTATGAATCTGATTCCCTTTGTGTATGTGTGCAATTATTATGATATAAATGTTGTAAAGCATAAGTTACAATATAAAATCACATTAAAAGGATACAAGCTTTACAAGAAAAGTTAAGGTTTTTTTTAATTACAAATGTACAACCCTGGTTTGAAGAATATATGTTATTTTAATCGGGTTTATTTATTTGTTTTCTATCCGGAACCACACCCTAAACCCATCAGGAGGAAACCTACGACTATAAAAATCCTCTGGCTCAACTCTAATGAGATTTGAACTCAAAACCTTTTCGTATTTACATGTTTATAGCATCTCATATTAATCATTTGAACTAAAGATAATCGATAAAAAAATTAAAACTTAAAAGACATTAATCCACGGCATATCTAAAAAGATTTCACACTACGGAATCTTAATATTATAATAATTAAAATGTTATTTACTTACTTAGCTATTAAATTTTACTTTGATAATGTATAACGACTACATTAATTATTTAATTTAGGTAAGAGTTTATATTCATTAATTTTCTTATCAATAGTTAAGATCAATATGCAAAGAAAAAACTTGTTAAAGGGGTATTGTAAGTATTACCACTTTCGTTGATTTTTTATAATTCTTCAACTTTTTTAAACGTACATAACTTTTACGATATTTTTGTTATAAAAGTTACACAATAAAAATGAGTGTCTTTCATCTTCAAAATGAACATGCTATCGTTATAAAAAAGAGAGTAAAAAGTTTATATATGTTTTTCAATTCATACAAAAAAATTTATATGTACAATGACCAACATAAATCATATGAGCTGAAAAACGTATTTTTTTCTTTTATATATAATGATATTGTACTCGTTTTAAATATAAAAAACACTCAATTTTTGGTGTACTTTTTATAATAAAAATAATAACATATATAAAAGTTATGAACGTTTAAAAAAAATCAACAAAAATGACTATGCATTAAATATCTTTCTAACTAACTTTTTTATTACAATTTGACATCGATCATTGGTTAAGAAGGTGAAAGGTTAAGATTTTCTTTTATGATTTTTTAAATTAAAATCCCTTCTTATATAAAAATTTACCATATTTTATATTCTAACATAAAGTTGTATAAAACAATTTTGAAACATCAACTAATAATATCTTTTAAATATAATAAAATGCATACACATCCATTTTGGTTAGTGAATTGAAGGACTCGACGTATGTTTTCAACATCCCCGCCAATTCAACTACCAAACACATCAAATATATGTTTTAAACAATCGGTTTTAACAATGCGTTATAAAGGAAAACCTTTAAACCATATTCACTTATTCAGTATATCAGTGGTGAACCTAGAAAAAGTTTTTACGAGAGACAAAAGTAGGGCGTTTGTATATTTTTAGGGGGGCGTTCGTGATTTTCACATACATATAACACTAAAAAAAAATTTTACGCCCCCCCCCCCCCCCGATAGCCTAGGTCCGCCCTTGCTGTATGCTAGTGGTACTTCAAGAATCAAGACCGGATTCAACATATAGATACCTAAACCGGTTAAAGACTAGCGAAATAGATCAGAACCGAACCGGTTTCACCCAGACAGGTTTATGGAACGGTGTTACATTAGTTTAGAATGTGGTTTCAGAACCGGATTTGGATTCCGTTTACTTGTGCACCTAGGGTATACATTTGAATCAAATGTATAAAATTTTGAATTAGGTCTATACGAGCATATAACATGACGAATGACATCGATGGGCGCATGTGGCCATAGGAGGAATGCGTTTAGCCAAACCCATCTTCAATTTGTTAACTAGAGGTCGTGATCTACTTTTGAACAAAAGGGGCATTTAGTCAAGCCTTGTTTATTTCCTATATATTACCTAGAGCTTCCTCAATAGAAGCCTTGTTTGCACCACCGTCCTATTTGTGCGAAGAACTCTTAGCAGGATTAATGTTCAAGAGAACGAACATATGGAAAGAAAAAAGACTTGAACTACGAGAGTCTTCAACGGTTTCTTCATCTCACGAAATTGTGGATAAAGAAAGATCCTCAAGAAAGTACAGTTGTACAGATATTAATTATTTCTCTTAAAAAGTTTAAGGATAAGTATAATGATAATACTAGTCAAGCTTGCACACTTTTATTTAATGGCTGAGGTGTTTAATATTCGATGGATTCGAAAACTCGAAATTCAATTTGAGTAGAATTCACTAATTCGAATTTCCAAATTCGAATTCCATCCGATTTGAAGTCTGATTATCAAATTCGAATCAAACTATGAATTTGTAATTTTCGATTCGATTCAAAATTCAAAGTAGAAACACACACACTTACATTTACTTATTTTGTATATTAATTTATATGTGTATATTCCAAACATCTGGTTAACAACAAATGCTAACCCCTGTTACTAAATGTTTATCATGATAGCTAACCCTTCATAGTTGGCTCACACTATAAGATATGTGACTTGCTCATGAATACGGGTCCATCTCATTCAGCTGATTCACATAAGTGAATTCCATCCATAATGCTTGCAAGGTTTTTCATCATCATTAGGGCCCGGACAACATTCGCTATGTTTTACTGTCATGCTTTTCATTTGTTAGTGTTTTACTTTGCTATATGTATTATTTTATGGGTTATCTTTCATACCATCATACAACATGGAGCACTAAATATTACTTCATAGAACAAGTCATATAAGAATTCATACAGCAGAACCATAACATTCAACTCCTAGTCGGCACTTAGTTGGAATGTTGATAAAATATTCTAAGTAACTCGTAAAGCGGGCAACAATAACCTAACACGGGTAGTATACCTAATGCGGGTGAAGCAACAAATGCAGAGGACCATACTTGGCCTATACGGCTACTAGGGACAAATGCGGATGAAAGATCAATGCGGGTGAACTTTTGTTTTTGTTAAGTATTGGATCAATGGCGTAGCATCGAATGTGGGTAACCGTGATGTAATGTGGCTGAGGGAAACTAGTGCGGGTAAAAGTGATAAAATGTGACAGAGAAAACTAATGTAGGTAACAGTGATGTAATGTGGCTGAGGGAAACTAGCGCGGGTAATAGTGATGAAATGTGCCAGAGAAACTAATCGGGTAAAAGTGACGTAATGTGGCTGAGTAAAACCTTCTGGCCATCTTCGTCCTTGGTGTTAATAACATGATGGTTTGTGTAAAAATATCACTCTATTAGAGAAAACATAGATTTAACAAATGTTTATAATAAGAGTATGCATATCAGCCTCAAAAGTATAAAAAAACATATAAATAAGGGGATCGAGAACAACCTTTGAGCAAAAACCTAAAATCAAGAGTAAAACTTGAGATATACACACAAAGTACACAAAAATGTTCAAGTTTTACACATAAAATCACATCAAATCATCTTAAAAGCTTAGATGTAGCTTAAATCTATGAAAAAGTATAATAAAAATCATTATTTTAATGAATTCCTTAACTTTTTCTCTACAACCATAAGTTTTCTCTCTCTATCCTCGGTGCATGGAAATGCATAAGGGGGCAGTCCTCTTCTTTTATACCCAAACAAGGATAACCTTTTACTTTTACCCACCTTTGGTCCTTCAACTTATTTAAAGCCGCCCTTTAATCCCTTTCCTTTCTTTCCTTTTAAAGTTTTGGTGTTATAAATTCTTTTTTTATTTACTGAATACAAATAGAATAAATTCAAATTAGATATCTTTTTCGAATAAGAATTGAAATTGAATCCTACCTGAAAATTTCAAATTTGATTCGATTCAAATTCGACATATATTTTTTGAATTCAAAACATGTTTGAAAATTTCAAAATTTGAGTTATTCGATTCAATTAACTCGAATTTGATTCAATTTAATGAACATCAATATCTAAGGGTTGGATCACAAATGATTTAACACTACCAATGTAATTATTTTAAAAGTCCTCATAACTTAAAGATTGGTTTTTGAAGGAGGTGGAAAGACCTTTCAACTCAATAGATTAGAGACAAGACTTGTCAGGTGGTACTGACCTAGAGCCGATCGAGACAAACCGACCCGATGTTCCATTCAACCTAGGTGGCCTTGGCCAATGAGTACTAGATCAACTGGTTTAGGAGGAGGCATCCTATGACTTTTCAAAGTGGAGGTCATGGGTTGGAGTCTCACTAGGTGCAATATGCTCCAGCAGGGTCAAGGGTTTTACCACAGTGAGCCTTTGGGTGGTGGGTTTTCCTTGGAATGGTAGGCAAGCCGAGTCACCAGCGCTGTCTGTGTTCGCGGGCGTGGGTGGCCTTTCGCCAATGGGTTTACCCGGGTGACCGGGCTTAAAAATTATTCGTTGGTCGTTCAAAAAAAAACCTAGGTGGCCTTGAGTGAAGGCAAAACTCAATGACGAGTTTTTACAAAGACTAGGCAATGGCCCACGAGTGTACCCAGGACCCAATGAAGACCCAGACAACAACCCAAAAGAAACATTTGCCATTAAACCTGTGATACGTGCATGTTTCAAGTGAATAGAACACTACCTTACCGTTTCTCGAATGCATTCGCGAAAAAAAGATCTTGTTTTTCATTTCCAAGCTTTAGCTTTAATGTAAAGACATTTGATAACACCAATGTAAATCATGTACCTTCCTAAAAAATATAACGCTAATCTATACTACTTTAGAAATGATATGAGAAAAAATCATTGTAATTTATATTAAAGCTTAAGATGGTCAAAACAGATTTTAACACGTAAGGTATAACTGATTTATGTAATAGTTCATAATTTGAACAAATTAATTAAACTTGTCCTTGTTAATACATAATTTGATGCAAATTAGTTTATTTAATTCAATACATAAGATATATCTTTATTTATAATATTTTAAATTAACATATTTATACATTTACTATTTATACTTTTATAACTAAATGCTATTTAAATTAGGAATCTTCTTATTTAAATACTAAAGTATATAATTACTCAATTTGTTACGTAGTTATATTAATAACTTTTAATGTTATAATTTAAACACTTCGTCAAATATAAAAGAAATTTGAAATTTTAGTTTTGGTTAATAAGGATAAAGCAAACTAAATTTAAAAAATTGAAATTAAAAAGGAAATTAGATTAGTTTAAATGGAAAGTAAATCAATATTATGTCGAGGAGAATCCAACCGAAAATTCGATGTTTGAAACAATCATAAACCAACTGCCCACAGGTCGTTTCTATTTTCAAACTTTTCGGCTGCCTGTTTATCCAGCCAGATTTCAAAGCCCAATAACAGGCCCAGCTTGTTCAATGTTTGAGCTCAAAACTGTAGCCCAGCTGGATTTAAACTGAATAACATCATTTTGAGCAGATGATCGTTTTCAAGTTTCAAGTTCAATAGTTTTGTGATTTATTAATTGTACTTTAAAGGAATAATGTGATTTATTAATAAAATGTAAAATTATAATTATCATCGTAAAATATTATCAAAGAGTTAAAATTATACAAACCTAATTATAAATAGTAATGTTTGATGATTTTACATAAATAGAAATTGTGAAGATGCACATGATCGACTATAAAGGGATTACTTTGTTGATAATAATACAAAACATGACTTGTGTTCTGTGGCCAACTTTTACAGTGATTTATCCGTTAATTTTAGAATTTGTACGGTTAGTGTCCGCTATTTGAACCGCGTCCAGTAGACTCCCTGTTCCACTCATCCCCTTCGTCAGCTCTTTGATCGGGATAGTTATATGTGATAGTAAAACAAAACATGAAAAATCAAATAAGTATGAGTATGAATTGTTTCTATTTTCTGTTTTATAAATTACTACTAGTTGACCACTCATCTATCAATACAATTCCTTCTAGTGATTATCTACATCATGTAAAGAAGAAATAAAAGGTTCCATACTATTTTCTAAACAAAAAGATACGAATGAAATAAATTTAACTAGGACCACGTTGGTTCGATCCATGTGTGAGGGTAGACATGTTCCCTTCCAATCCCATCAATTTCTTCAATGTTCATACCATCGAACCTGTGATACCCGTATGTTTCAAGTGAATAGAACACTATCTTCCCATTCTTTGTATGCAGTCGTGGAAAAAAGATCTTGTTTGCCATTTTGGGATCTTTGGCTTCAAAGCATAGACATGTGGTGTTACTAATGTAAATCATGTACCTTCCTAAACTTTTTAGTTTCTCCCAGTATTTCTTATTATCATTCAACTTAAATACATCCACATATTCTCCATATTCGCCGCCTACTACGACTAGCAAAATCTGTTGCTCAAGTTTCACAAGAAAACATTCCCCTTCGTATCTTCTTCCACCTACAACTTTTTTAAAGCAAAAATCTTCTAGATTGAATAAATTTTGGAAAACATATACTTTGCCCTTGTCACAAAGGACATACAGTTCTTGACCGTAGAACGTTGGAAAACAAATGTCATGTGGAGTGGCACCACCAAAATCTAAAAAGATCAGACGCCAGGTTTGTTCCCGAGCTACAAAGTGGATGCAAACATATGCATCCTTGCCTGTGGCTCTAAATCCAACCACCATGCAATCAGGGGAAGTAGGAGGTGCCGAGAAGCAAAAGCTATCTAAAGAATGCTGCACAGGGGAAAGCTTGTGGGTATCGTCGGTGAAGGGGTTAAAGAACATCAATATAGAATCTTCGCTACGGAACAACAACCAACCAAACCTAGAACAAAGTATTCTGTCACGATCAATTAATACTTGTGATCTTCTCATAAAGTATTTGTCACCGGACACTGGATCTGTACAATTAATAGTTCCCTGATTCTTGTCGACCACCATTAGCCATGGTGAAACCAATGAATAGTTTTGCAATCTCCTTGATGTTTTGTTGCTCCATTGTATCAAAGGTGCTGCTAAATGACAAATTTTGCATGTAGCACGAAAGGACATGTATTCAACACCAATACAATCATCCATTATCACCTCCAAAAGATGAAAAGGAAGATTAAGCAAGCGTGATTCATTCGATTCCACTTCATCATCCATAGCTGATCTTACATCTATCTCACCATTCTTGTCCTCTTCTTTTTCAGAATCATATGTTAGCCTAGAATCCTCATGATTACTTTCTGACCTGCATAAAATAAATATGATTTTAGAAAAAAAAAAAAAAAAAAAAAACAACGCTAGCAGTTTATCAATTAAGACAAACAAACTAAAAGCAATACCTGCATTCCCACAATGTGGCATGGCTTGTTGGATAAGCCATAGAAGATAGAGAAATGGTTTTATCTTCATAGTCGTACGAGTACATTGTTTTGCCCATTCCGTCACGAATGATTATATAACCTCTTAACTCAGACGTAATCACATGCTTGTAATAAACAGAGTAATCATTAGTAAGATCTATAAAAAATACAGCATCTTTGATGTTTACCATTTCTTCCCACATCATACTAGTCATGAGCCATTTAAACATATGCACATTACCTACTGTTTCTTTTGTGACCTCATTAAAAGCTACCATAATATAGAACAACTCTGTGCAACATCCTTTGAGTAATTGGATTGATACGGGAAAACGAGTGTCGAAATGAGGAGGGCGTCTTTGAAACAGCAAAAGTTTTATCAATACTTCTCCATCCTTAGCTGTAATATCAACTTGTATGACAAAATCACCTTTATCACACAATGCATATACTTTACCATTATAAAGAGTTGGGCATTGTAGGAAACCATTATAATGGCCAATTATTCCCTTGAGCTGCCTATTATATGGCATTTTTGTCCATCTTAACCTGTCTCTTTTACAGCCTAGCTGACAATAAACAAAAGTAGGTTTGCCTGTTAACATCAACAGGAGAACTGATATGGGATCATCAGGAGGGGGTGAGAGACAACAATGCCCAATAACTTCAGAATTGTTCAAAGTCAAAGGAGGAAGATTTATGATCTCAGAAGTCACTGGATTCCAAAGAGACCACATCTTCTTGTTGGAGAGAATCACCCAACCATGAAAATAGCCTCGAATACGACTCCCGAGTAACTCGGGTATACGACACTTATACTGACGTAGTTGGTCATGCACGGGGTAAAAAGTCTGGTCTCCGGTGCCGTCGAGGTCCTGAGCAACCAACCATGGGTGGTTTGAAGATAGGGGAGGAAATCGATTACCACAAGCAATGGGCTTTAGCTCCATCTGATGATATTTGTAACATATATATTATTATATACCAGAAAGTCATGCTAATGAATCATTGAGCTAAACAATTATACAACGTTAACAATAACAAGTAGATTTAAATATCACGAGCACCAGCTGCTCTGGAGTGGTGAAATTTTCGGGTTCTCGTACCTAAAGTCATACTTACAGTTAAATTAGCCCGAGGTAGCACATGTAAATAGCAAGTCAGATCATAAACATGTTGGGAGGATCCATGACCAATGTTTTCAGAACCGAATCGGACGTCGAACCGGACGTCTTACTGGTTTGGTGGTCGGACCGGATTTAAAAACCGGATGATGTTATAATTATTTATATAGTATATTATATATATAGTTATATATATAATTAAATATAAGTAATTTATACATGTATTTTATAGTTATATATAAAACTTAACTATATTTTTATATCCAAACACATTAATTTATGATTCAACATCATGTTTTTACCCATTAAAATAAAAAAAATAAAAAAAAAACAAAATCCGGTTCGAACCGGTCCGGTTTCCCGGTCCGACCACCGATTCGGGATGAACTGGCCGGTTCGACCGGTCCAAAACGATTCGATGTGAACCGAACCGGGCACCTAGCCGATCCCCGGTCGGACCGGTTGGACCAGCCGGTCCGATCCGGTCCCAACAACAATGTCCATGACTCGATTCGAGTAAGTTTGTGCGAGTAGCTGCGGTGAATATATAGTCGATCCACAGAGAGCAATGTTTGTAAAGTAATACATGTCATGAATCATGATCATTATGAAAGAGAAGATTTGAACTTTTAGATGAACAGGTTGTAACTTTGGTTGAATGTCGGGAACTTTATAATGTAATTAATGTGAATTGTGCAAAGTTATTTGTGCTGAAAAAGATTATTATACAAACTCCTCATGAAATCCGATGTACACTTGAGAGAAACAACAATCAACCAGCGTACATCAAATCAAATCGAAGATATCAAAGATCAGAAACTTAAAACCTTTTTCGCTAGTACAACAAATCATCCAACCGTAAACCTGAAAAGCCTTCATCTATCCCTAAACATTAGAAACTAAACCTTTTCTCCAGAAAAATACTCTAAATCGGGACATTTAAACGAAGTCATAACAAATAAATAAGTTGCATCAGTAAGAATTAATTAGATTAAACAAAATTGAACCTGTGGCAGTCGTGATTTGTACGGGCGGACTGCAGACTGTCTGGCGGCGTCGGTTGCAGGCGCCGGTATCATGGCGGCGTACTGGTGGTGGTGTACCGTGGTGGCCTGTGGCTGTGTATGCCGGTTTCGTGAGAATCTAGCGATCAGCAAATTAAGGAGAGGAAGGCCATATTTAAACAAAATAAACATCAATAATAACAATAATAATCTAAAAAGAATTGTTAAGATTGTTGATGAGTAATTTGGTTAAGATTGAGTTAATTTTAATTTTACTCTCTAAGGTTTAACTAAAGTAATTATTTTTCTTCAAAAAATTAAAAACATCAATTTATTTTTAAAAGTTTCATACGTTGTTTCAATTTCATTACAAAAGTTTTATTATTTTGAATAAAATTAGAACAACTAATGAAACTTTTGGATTAAAATTGAAACAATTTATGAAACTTTTGGAGGTAAATTGATGTTTTTAATCTTTTGAAGGAAAATAATTATTTTTAACAAATCTCAAATAGTAAAATCAAACTTAACTCTAGAAACTTATATCTAATTTGATAACTTAATTAAATTACAAGCCTACTTAAGAGTTTAATATAACAAGTATAATTAAGTTGAGCAAATCCAATTCTATAACTGAACAAACAAACTTTTAACAGGTTAAGAGGTTTTAACATGTTAGTTTTTGTTCATCAAGGATATAGCTAAATATTATTTAAACACTTCATAAAAAGTAAAAGAATTTAAATTGCTAGTTTTGTTTAAAAAAAAAAAGGATTAAAGCTAACTATTATTTAATGAGAATAATTTAGAAAGGAAATTGAGTTATAAATTGAAAGAAGATCAATTAAATGAGAAGGAGATTTGAACCGATAAAAACGAGAATTCTAACCTACTTAATTAAAAATAAGTAAGCTTAAACCAATAAAACTTATCTATATGTATCAATAGACATATATCTATTTATCTATACACATTAATAAAAGACTAATTTGTCACGTGACCTCTCACTAAAGTTGGACACCTATGATTTGTTCACATGTTATCACCATAATAAACCTATTATTTTAAACAAAATCAATCATATCAAACTTTTCAAACTCAATCTCAAATTTCAATTTTAAATAATATAAATAAAAAATCAATTAAATCAAAATTAACAAATTTATTAACATTTTTGAATAAATAATGTTTATTTTAATAAAATAATAACTAGATTTAGTAAACCGCTGTATTATACAAGTTGAACATATAAATATTAAGTTAAATGTAAATTTATTAATTATAAGAAGATATGTTAATATATAATATGATTGAATTACGTATGAGTAAGGAATGTAACTAATAAAACAACGATATGAACTTTGTAAATATTTTTTTAATTAAACATTTTGTTTCAAAATATACTATTTTAAAAAATATTATTTTAAAAAAAATCTTATTATAAATCCCAATTTTGATTATTTTTAGTTTATAAAAATTATACTTTTTAAAAACACCAATTTTAAAATACTTTGTATTTAAAAAAGTTTGATATTATGGAAAAAATTATTATGCATAAAAATTTGTTTCTCTAGAAATAAATTAATAAAAAGATATTTTCTTTAATATATTAAAAAACTATTTTTAATCTAAAAAATTAAATAATATTATTAGTAATTATGTAATTATTAGTTGAGAGATAAACGAGAAAATTTTGATGAGAAAAAATATAATGATGACTTGTGTTACCCTTAATTACTATTTTATTAGAGTAGAAGGATATCTTAGTAATCGAAAATTGATATTTTTAATAATCACAACTCAATTCTTTAAGTTTACATATCATATGATTTTTAGATATTACTAATATTAAATATAGTTGCATTATATTATAAAATACTACGTTAGTATCACGTGTGTTACACGATTCACTAGTTTTTGATGAACATCTTCATATTGTCTTCAAAACCCATCCACATGAACAATGTCTCTGCGATCTTGATTTGGAACAATCACCAAATAGACGATTTATAGAAACAAAAAATCTCTATATATTGTAGTTGCTTAGGTGGAAAGGCAGAGGTTACCAGCAAGTGCGGGAAACATGGGGCAGAAAAAAGGAGAGAGGAACGGGGAAGAAGAAACCGATGAACTACTTGTAACCTCCCCATAACTGCAACAACTGCCTAGTTATTAGGATTAAGATTTAATTTCAGTTAAATCCAAAAGTTGAGATCTATTTAAATGGTAATTGCACTCATCAGGAGTAATAATATACATAATTAGTTTCATTCATCTTACAAAACATAGCTACTTTGCAAAATCTAAAAACTATAGTGGTCAATTTGGGAAAAACTAAACCTATTGGCAGTTAAAACTTAAAAGTATGATTTTACAGGAATGAATGTAGCCCATTAGAGCATTTCCAATAAGACGTTTTTAGCCCTCAAAAACAATATATCATCTGTTTTTTAGATCAAGATCCATTGGACAAGAACACCAAAAAAATAAATAGATTTGGGCCCCATATACTATATGTATGGATATATTAAAAAGAGAGAAAAAATGAGTGGTTAAAAATAAAAATATGATGATAATATGATAATATTTTTGAGTTTCTTGTTGGAGTGATTTTTAAATATTTTAAAGAACATATGTTTTTATAATGTGTCAAACACTAGTCATGTTTTTAGTTGTTTTTAAAACTTGTTATCGGTGATGCTCTTAGCCCGAGCCGTTTGAGCTTTGAAGGAGAAGCAAGCTACTGACACACAAAGGGTTTTACACAGGCCGCCGACGAGGGTTTAACACTAGAAGATCCCACCGGAGACAACGGTGAGATCCATTGTATAAACCAATTTGACCCAGATCGATGCGGTAGCTACACGTGGGCTTGTGCCCTAGAACTATAACCCATGGCGGGCAACTTCGACGTCAAAGATGAATCTACAACGAATTCGTGTTGTAAAGTGGTAATTTTTTGATATTTGTTTGATTAATCGTATTGATTACTTTATTAATTGTAGTATTTTTGGAAATACGTTGAGTTTTTGGCTGAATTTTGTTGATTTGTGTTCAATTGTCTGTGCTTGTGTACTGATAATCACAATGTTGGATCAGTGGGAAGATAGGTTTTTGAAGTTGCAACAGAAGGTTAAAAAGACGGAAGATGCTCGGGTTGCGCTTAAGAAGGCTGTTGGGATTTATGAGTTACAGTTTGATAGGATGCAGAATGAAAGTTTGAAACTTAAGAAGGGTAAGAGCATGTTGTTTGTGTACTCCTTATAATTATTTATATGAGTATTTGACTTATGCAATCGTATGTTAGGTACAAAGGTGTGGGTAGGAAATTTAGGAGATAGATTGCAGGGTGTGTATATTATATATGAAACAAGAGGAGTAAAGGGAACTTGCAATTTGATTTTCTAGGGTTGAATGAGCAGCTTTTGGGATCATATAGTTTAGGTGAAAAGAAATACTTATTCTAAAGCCAAATAACTGAGGTTGATAGCAATATTATTACTTATAGACCGAGCTAGCTACTATCATATGATCTCTTTTGAGTTTCTGATAAAAACCTGTTTAATCACACAAAGCAGTGACTGAGGTTTGTTTGTATATAAAGTTGTAGTATCTAGTTATCTACTGGTAAAACTTATCGTGAGAGACAACTATAGAAAACTCCCTTGTAAAATGAATATTTTTCTCCCGTGTCAATTCGGGAAAAGGGGATGCTATCGATAATTAAACCACCTCACTAAATGAATATTTCTTTTGTCTGGCAAGGGTATTCGTTTATCTGAGGTTTTACTGCAGATTACCACATAAAGGTGACTTAATAGTATTATTTTGATCATTGCATGGTTTGCAGCTTATGAAGAGGAGAAAGTGCAGGCTGACCATGAAAGGAAAGAAAAAGAAAAAGAAACGGCAGCACGAGTTTCAATGGAGAATGAGATAACCGCTCTGAAGGCTGAGATTTTATCATTGAGTCAGAAAGGAGGTTCGGCATCAGAAAATGCGAGTGAAGAACTTATACTTCTTAGAGGACGTGTTATGGAAAAAGAAAAGGAGATAAATTGCCTACAAGAAGAAAGAGATAGAGCCAAGGCTGAGAAAAACAGGATTGAGCAAGAATTAAGTAATCTTAAAACTCAATTGCTTAATGTAGAAACAGAAAAGAAAAAGCTAATGCAGGACCTTTCAAAAGAGAGAGTCAGAGCAGATTCGGAGAAAAACCGAGCTGATGAAACGTTGAAAACTGCAAAAACCAAACAGGCAGAACTTGAAGCTCTCAAGGCTGAGAAAAAGAATAATAATAATATGTGTTCACAAATATCTGAGCATCAGAATTTGGAAACAGAAATAGGTCGGCTCAAAGAGCTTCTTGAAATTGAGAGAAAACGAGCGAATTGTGAGGCCAAAAAAGCTGAATCCGAGAAGAAAAAAGCTCATAAAGTGAAAGAAATGTTGAAGGCTGAACAAAGTAGAGCTGATGAAACGTTGAGAACTGCAAAAACCAATCAGGCAGAACTTGAAGCTCTTAAGGCTGAGAAAAATAATAACGATTTATGTTTACTAAAATCTGAGCGTCAGAATTTAGAAACAGAAATAGGCCGGCTCAGAGAGCTTTTTGAAAATGAGAGAAAACGAGCGGATTGCGAGGCAAAAAAGGCTGAAACTGAGAAGAAAAACGCCCATAAAGTGAAAGAACTGTTGAAAGCTGAACAAAGTAGAACTGATGAGCAAAAAAAGTTAGTTGATGTTGAAAGGAAAAAAGCCGAGGAATTCGCACATCAGTTGCAAATGTTAAAGTGTGAGGCAGGTGAAGCACAATCAAAATTGGTTTCAGAGGGTTTAAAGTTTAGAGAGGCAAACAAGAAGTTTGAAGCTGAAAAGAAAAAATCAATCAAAGAAAAGAAGAAAGCTGAAGAACAGCAAAAGATCGCAGAGATGAGTGCAAAACATGCTTTGGAGGAGAAACAAAATGCTGCTCGTCTTCAACAGCAATTAGAAGATTGTCAGAGCAAGTATGATAAGCTGAAGAAAGACATGGAAAATTATGAAAAAAATATTAAACTTCACGGGCAAGTAAATCAGAAGACAAATTTTGTGGGAAATGGTGCAGATTTAAATGTGGACAAAGAAACAGAGAATAAAAAGGCTGCAGAAATGTATAAACTGCAGGCCATGAAAGAAAAATCCCGTGCTGATAAGTTAGCCCAGCAGCTAGAAGTTACCAAGAAGCGGACTGAAACTGAACATAACATGATCCATGATCTTGTTTCTTCCAAATATTTAACTGATACCTTGAAAGCTAAATCTGCTGAAATGAAACTTTTAAAGAAAAGATTGAAGCTTGAAAAGTCAAGGGTAAAGCATTTCAATCAAGTAGCCGAGCTTGAGAAGAAGTGTAAAAAAACAGTGGAAGAAGAACTTCATCGACTAAAGCTCGAGTTTGCTCGGTTTTCAAGTCGAGTAGGACTTTGTAGTTGTTTTGACATCTACAATGTAGGTAAATCTTGCATGGAAAAGGTTCGGTTTTTGGTTTTTCCCTGTCTTTAGAGTTGTGTAATTTTCTTTTGTCATTGCAATACCTTGATAAAGCTGTTATTTTTTGTTGTTTGTTCACAGAATGACAATGTGAATTCGGAGAGGAAATTTATGCAGACTGGGAGTGGGAAAGAACTTGCACAGCCTACAAAACCGTCTGAATACTTTAAACCAACTTTAGATATTTCTGCACCATCACTTCCTATATCTGGGACTTGTACCGAGTCCACCTCAGGTACTGCCTCTAAAATGGAGTCTCTGCGTAACAGAAAAAATTTAGACACTTTTGCTCTTGTTTCAAGCATGGCATCTTTTTCTGATCAACAGTTGGTGGTGGGCACACAGGAAAATCTAGAGTTGCCCCTATCTCGGTTGTCTAGTGAGAATGCTGAGGTGGCTGATAATAATGTTAAAAGCCCTCTTAAAGCGAGAAACAATGATGGAAACACCAAGAAAAGAAAGCGGCTTCTTGATGTAGTTGAATCTGTTGAGCATTTGTATACTGAGGGTAAAACATGGCATGCAAAAATAGCAAAGGACGTTTCTGAATTGCATGGTATGTTAGTTCACAATGACAAACCATCGGCTATTGAGCATAACAAAGAGAAGGGAACAAGAACAGTTGAAAACGTCGATTTCAATGCTTTAGGAAAAACAGGCAGTGTTGATCTTGAGAAATTTAAGAAAATGTTTGATGGTGACTGCATGAAGTTGCTTAATTTTGATAATGAAGTTGAGGAACAAAGATATCGTGCTGCAGTTGAAAGGCCTCTTTCACCTACTCTTCCAGACATTGAATTTGAAAGCATTCTGATTGATATAGATGATTCTAGACCATCTGAATCTGACATCCTTGTCACTGCAATAAAATCTTGGTCCATTGTTGTATTCTCAGAAATCAGAGACAGTGGGAGCCTTTCTAAGATATTTCACATGACAAAAACTTTTAGTAGTCATTGTCACGCGTTTTCTCATAGTGATTTAGTGGTTAAAAATCTAATATCAACTCTTTCTGCAGATGAAATTCTGTTGCCCAAGTAAGTACCCTGTAACAGAATCAATGGTCAGAATTTTTACAATATGTACTTATTTGTTTTTGTTTCTTTTGAATCAGGGAAAAAGTTTGTGTGTTCTTCTCATTGTTCTTAAAGAGCTTCTCAAGCGTTGCTTTGGCCAACTTTAGCCATGCTAATGGTGGGAATTTTTTAAGCAGTATACATATCGTTTCTGGACAATTGAAGAAAGGTATGTGTTGTTATATTGGATATGATAGTTTCAGATTTTCCTCAAGTTTCATTAATTATTTTCTGTTTGCAGTGATGTCTGACGTGGAGACAAGAATCAGGTTTGCAAAAGTATGCGACTTGGAAGAACTTATCACTCTCATCCAAAATTTTCTCATAAATGGAGAAATACTGGTTTGCAGTACTGATATAAGTTCTGAGACACTGTCATTTCCTGACTCTAAAGCTTCGTTGCATGAGTTGGTGGTTGGGGCGGTTCTTTTAGCATCAGTTTGTGAAGCTTTTGACCGTGTTGACTTTATATGTGAAATGTCATACACCATTTGTCGCATCACGAATACTTCAACTATGACTCTTCTACATGTTTTTGCTTATGTATGTGGAGAAAAATTGTTGCGCCATGGCGGCCACAATTTCATGATGACTGTAATAAAATCTTTAATTACATATTGTGAGAGGGAAAATTTGTCATCAGGCTTCCCTTCATGCTCCAAGTGTCCATTTTCTACTGGTGCTGTTTCCATGGAAGAACTTGCATCGCTTCTCTTGAAGAAACTTGGCGACTGCTCTATTCACATGTCTCAGATGATGACATACAAATCATTATCAGTTCCTGAGGATGCTTTGTCTGATTTGGGTGATGTTCTGTCCTTGTTGGAGTTGTTGGCAACTAAGATGGTATGTCATTAATCGTTTATTTCTTATATTATGTTATTTCATAAAATATGGTGTTATCATGAGTTCCTTTGCATTGGTCTGGGTATCCAACTAACTTTTGGTGTGCTGTGTTCTTGACATGCAGAGCTGGGGTTGGGTTTGCAAGAACATCGTCAGTGAGTTGTTGAAGATGTTGGAAGCATGTGTTATAGAAACTCCTTTGACTTCCATCTTTGTTCTTCTAGGTCAAATGGCAAGGTGAGCTTTAATGCTTTTAATTAGATTTATTATATGTGCTTACTTTATTACTTTTTTTCATCTTTCTGTTATGTTGTAATCGTGTACGGGTTTTTAGTTAGTTGTATAATTTAAACATCCTGAAAGATTAATGAAACAAAAATAATGCAACATCAACATAATTGGCTTACATGTTTCTTATATTACAGACTTGGTATTGATGCTAATGGATTCCAAGATACTGAAGTTGAGAGTATTAGAATCAAATTAATTTCATTTATATCACAGAGCACCTCAAGTAAGATCAGTTTACCGGTCCAGTTTGCTGGTGTAAATGCTTTATTGGGTACAACTCCTCTCAGTTTCCAGGATATTTGCCAGAACAGCTTAGAACTGCCGCCACCTGTAAGTTATGCAACTGCAACTGATTGTATACAAAGATGGTTTTCTTTGTTAAGTGATGAGCACAAGTCACTGGCAGTTAGACTCTTGACTGGTGATGCTTCTTAGCTGCTGAAATGTATAGCCCATTATTACTGCAACTACATTTCAAGAGTCTTTTGTAGTTGAAACCAGTCAGTTTTGTAGCTATTGACAACTGATTAGCCGAGTATTTTAAAGGTTAATTGTTTCAGTGGCGGTAGATTATTTTGCCTTTGCTTGTATCCCTTTGCTGGTGTTTACAAGCTGTAGACAACATAGTTGTTCAATTGGTATGGTGCGGTTTGATTCATGAACCAGAAGATGCAAGTTGCATTAACGAAACAGGGATCAAACAATACGGTCAAGGTGCCAAGATGAGTGGGCTGGGCAACGGGTCAAACAATCTGGGACCAGCTCTGTTGACCTGTTAACCAGCTTCGATGATCCTATTCAATTATCTTTATTTTCTAATAAATAGTGAATGCTCTATATGTTATTACTGTGTAACTGATGTGTACTCGTTTTAGGAAAAACTGAAGCAGGGCCATTGATTTGTGATTCATGAAACTAGTATAGTGATGCTCGATTCATCAAATCGACAGCCTCGCTATTCGTGACACGCTAGCAAATTACGCTAATGCCCCTCTACTGTCTATAATTACAATAGCATACACATTAATTTTGATGAAGTGGGATACTTTGTTCATTTCTGAAGAAGTTATCTGGATCTACTTTGCTCTTAACTTTTGACAATCTCTTGAAGTTTCCCTTGAAGTATTTCTCACCCCACACCCTGGCTTCCAAGTAACTTGTGTTCTCCTGCGGGTTTGTTCCGATATCCAAATCCCTATAATTAAGGTATGCGCTTCGCGGGTGTTTTGAAACATAAGGCTCCATGTACTTGTACAACTCCCTGAGCCAATGTATGTGCTCCTTTGATGCTCGAACGCCATTGACTTCCCATTTGATCAGGTATTGTATGTTGTACAGATTCCCTCTTCGGTGTGGGAATGGAATTTGCGATTCTGAAATGTCGCTCATTCGCCCACCGTATGGATCCATTATCATGAAAATGAGTTTCTGTTGATGAAACTTTTCTTGGATCTGTACAAATACTTGTCGTGGTATAGGTTTTGTCACGAAGTCGCATTTTGCCTTGAAGTAGCTAACATAGGGGTCGGTTTTGTTACTTAGTAACATTTCCAGGGTTCCCTTTAAGCCGGCAAAGTAGAGAACAGACTCTATCCAACTCATTTCGATACAATCTTTTGCTTTCAGACCTAATTGAGGGAAAGTTCCGTTCATTAACGGGATTAAGTCTTTGAGTTCCCCCAAGAAAAGCGAGTTGAATACCGCTTGAACCGAAGTATTTTTATCACCCTGCACATATTGAACAAGTAATCTGATGAAGAGCTCGTTTTTCATCTTGTGTGTTTTGTGTTGCCAATGATGGATGATGTCGAGGGTGTGTTGATCCATGTTCTTGTAAAGAGTGAAAACGGTAACCTTTGGTGGAACTCTAACGAGCTTGATTTTCCACGAGACTATAACACCAAAACTCGCCCCTCCACCACCTCTAATGGCCCAGAAAAGATCTTCGCCCATCGATTCCCTATCGTGAAAATGTCCTTTGGCATCAACTAAGTAAGCATCAATGACGTGATCAGCCGCGAGGCCATACTTCCTCACCATAGCACCAAAACCGCCACCACTGAAATGCCCGCCAACACCAACACTCGGGCATATCCCAGCAGGGAACCCATGAGTTTGACTTGCTTCAGCTATACTATAATAAAGCTCCCCGAGTGTCGCTCCCGATTGGACCCACACAAACTCTTGCTCAATGTCAATGCTAATCGACCGAAGGTTTCTCATGTCGATGATCACGAATGGTGTTTTGCAAAGGTACGACAATCCTTCATAGTCATGGCCCCCGCTTCGAACCCTGACTTGCAATCCATGCTCTCGGCTACATATGACAGCCGCTCGTATCTCCCATTTATTTTGTGGCGTAACAACTCCAACCGGTCTTCGTGATGCGGTCAAATTCGAGCATCTCGGGTTGTGTTGAGACGACACAAGGGATGAATACATCGGCATGTCATGTGTGAACACATACCTTGATGTATTCCCGAACGGAATGATATTATTCATACATGTAATAAATTCATCATGGGTTCCAATTGCATCGATACAAATCATCGATGTAATCGCAACCCATAAAACACTAGTTGCTACTAGACCCATGATAGTTTTATTTTCTTTCTTAAAAGTGATTATCTAACTTATAAGATTATAGAAGATATGGGTTCGGAATATTTGAAGGCAAATTCTTTGAGTTTGGATATTTGTCATGGACAGTATGATAATTACAATGTGATGAAAATGACAACTTAGCCATTACTCATACAAAGTTATAAGTAATGCCGGATTAATATTATTGGCAACTTTCATATTAATTACTTTAAAATGTTTATACCACCAAGATCCAAACTTACAAAAATGACTTACCCATAACTCCATAACGTATATTTGAACTTTGAATATTCTTGACACTTAGTTATTAGTTCAAACGTCATATTGATAGTAAAGACTTAAGACTATGTTAAAAATTACTACGTTAATACGTAACAAATTATATCAAAATCAACAGTTATAACAAACTATAATACAATCAATAATTTAAAAAAATTATCGTTATTTTCTTTTAAATCAAAATATGGCATAAAATCAGTATCGACTATGCTTTCATTGTGTATACTCAGTTTATATTACAAATTACAATATATTAAAATTTATGTCTAATATGGCATAATTTTATTTTGCATACTATACTTTTAAAATTAAGTACACATTATTTATGAAAAATAATACAACAAATTATAATAGTTGACATATACTTTAGATTTTGACATATAAAACAATGTAACTGACAACATATATATTCTGTGTCCGACTACTACATAAACTTATATATATATATATATATATATATATATATATATATATATATATATATTGTAGCAGTCACTATAATTCTATTAATACAAACTCTTAATCAAATGACTATGAGTCTTAATGCTGAATTTTAGATGTGTGGAGACATTTTTGTTCCATTTATTGTTTTCAGTGTAAAAATTCTAACAAAGATTGATACTTGTTGTCCTAGTGGTAGAAGAGAATCACTCTTGTTCGGCAGTGTTACTTTTTATTCTTTTGTATTTTTTAAATTCATGAATTTACAATAGTTATTGAACATATATAGAAATAAAAGAATTAATCTATTTTTCTAATTTATTTATGAGATGTTTTACAAATTATTAAAAGTGCTAACCTAATTAAAAAAAAAAAAAAAGTAAATCTAACACCACCCCACCCTTTTGTAGCCATCCGTAACAACGGATGTTCGTAAAACCACCCATGGATATAGTCTCGTCCGTCGCCTTCACATGACATCCATCGTCAATCCCGCCACATTAGAGGTGGTTTTAGGACACCGATGATTGAAAGTTTATTGAATGTGAGGATGATGAAGTGGTATAAATGTATACATCTTAAAATTGATATAGATGTACAAATTCTAAAATTTGTAAGTTGTATGAATACATAAAACTCGGATAAATTTCTAAATTTCTAAATAGTGGCACGAATTTGCAAATGCTAAAACTGATACAACCATGTAAAACTGATCCATATTTAAAGCAATACTGGTTTCCAAAAGGTTCATAAACTTACAACACTAGTTACATGTAACTTCTAATCTTCTATAAATTTAAAACGAGTAAGACTCTACATTTTTGTTTGGTTCTATGCAGGCAACAACACACTTCACTATGTCGATTTTTCAAGTTATTAAGCGACTAACCGAGCTTCTTCATTGTCCGGAACCACAATATCTAGCCTCATCATTGGCCTATACTTACGAGGAACCGGAACCCCTGCCTGCACACAAACTTCAACCACAATCGGAGCCTTCCCATAGAACCTCTTGAGTGAACTTTTCAACGGCGGCCCTTTTGGATCCCGAACATGCCACACGTAATTTGGCGGGAAAACCTCGTCTATTGTTGCATCCTGCCAGCCGTGCTTCCCGTCTCTCCATTGGTGTTTAAACTCTCCACAAAGCTTAGCGTTGTGGCCCCATGGCCCCACGTGGACCTCTGGGCAGTACCCACAAGCCTTCACGCCGTACTTCCTCATCAGTTTGGTCACTCCCCATCTCACTTTCTCATATGCATTCAATGTTGACTCTGCGATCTTGACCACGTCTGAGTCAACTGGAGGTGGGAACCGTTCAAGGGCCCGGTGCGTGTCGAATTCCAAAATCTCACCAGAATGTGGTGGCTTGGGTGGCTCGATGATTCCACCTCTGTCAATCACTTTCTTGCCTAGCATTCGAATAGGTTGAGTCCTCCTCCGTGAAGGGTATTCCGGTAATTCCACACCAGCTTGGATGCATAGCTCCACAATTGCTGGGATTCTATCATAGTTAAATCTTGTTTCATGTTTGATGCGGGTGCCGTAAGGATCATACTGATGGTATGACTCAATAGGGAGAAGTACGTCGTTAATTGACCCTTTTACCCATAAGTGGAAGCTTCTTCGGTCTGCACTGTTTGGACCAGTGCAGTTCTGAATGTCATGGCCGCTTTGACCCACATGTACCTCCGAGCACTCACTGCATAAGAAGTTAAGAACCACCAGTAAGTCGAAGCAATTCTAAAACCCAGACCGAAATGGCAGTCAGTTCAATTAAAACAGACCAACTTAATGTGTAAATTATGATCATTTGACCCATAAGATATAAAACTAACCAAATAGACTGATAGATATTGAATTAGGTAAATGATGAAATCAAAGATGCAACTATATTGAATTGAAGAAGATGACCTCCAAGGTCTACAAAAGATAACTATCCACCAGAGTGGTCCAGGGCTATGCCCTTGTCATGCTAATGCAATGAGCCTAACAAACTATCCACTATCTCTCTTCCCCCCCCCCCCCCCCCCCCCCCCCCCCCAAAAATAACTATTGATCCTTATTTATAGAAATAGAAGTTACACTTACCCCCTCCCATAATTACAGAAGGCTATTAAGTAACAAACTAGAATCAAATCTCTATCAATACTCCCTCCATAACACAAGACTTGTCCTCAAGGCTTGGTAGAAGACCTCCCAGCAGTATGAAGAACCCCATCCAACTGGAAATTGTCCATATGCTCCAACTGCAAATGCAGCCCCTCGAGTCCATCTGATTCATCATCCCCGAGCAGCAACACACGAAGGGTACCCTCCGGACACTTATGAGCTGGATTATATAGTTGTCCACACTTGTAACATAGTCCTTTCTTCCTGCGTTCTTCCCACTCGGGATAGGGAACGAACACCACGATCACGATAACCTGCGTGCCCACTGGCGGCCCCGGAAGTCCCAACAGTTTTGGACATTGTATCGCCCAACGGACGATACCCAATCCCGGAATCCAACAAGGGCAGGCCCGCATGTGGAGAGTACCTAAAACGGGATAGCAACGTGCTGGAATTCGATGGCCGAAGCATCAATTCGACATCCTTAGCCAAAGACATCGCATCAATGCAAGAAGTTGGACGATGTAAACGAACCCTCTGTTTGACATCATCCTTCAAACCAGCTAGAAAATAACCGAGAGTTTGGGACTCTGGTAAACAAGGAACCAAGGACAACAAATACTCGAAGTCATCTATATAATCAAAGATAGAATCTGATTGCTGAATAGTTGCTAATTGTTCGTAAGGATTCTGAATTGCAAGACCATTGAAGCGTTGTAACAATTCTGATTGAAAGTCAATCCAAGTCAAGGAAGGGCGAACCTGAGTGATGATCGTAAACCAGTGTTGAGCAACCCCAATCATGCTCAGTTGAACGAGGCGCAAACGGATATCATCAGCAGTTTTATTAATGTTGAAATACAGATTTGCCTTTTGGATCCAGCCTTGGGGATCAAAACCAGAGAACTCAGGCAGTTTCACCTTCTTCACAGCCCATGGTAAACTTGAAGGAGCATCCATTGAATCCGATGTCGGGCCGGGTGAAGTGAAACCCATACCCACTGAACCTGATCCAGAAGAACCGTCAACAAGCTTCGGCTCCTGAGATTTCATCCAAGCCATCATTACCTTACGAAATTCAGCCGATTCCACCCGATCCGCCTCTAACGCCGAGAGAGAAGCTTTAATTTCAGTAACATCAGATTGGAGCTGTTGAATCTGTTGATCGTGATGATCCAAACGTGAGTTCTGATTTACCATGATTGAAATTTGAATCGGAAACTGTAGGAACCGAAATTAATGGAGGAAATGGAGATAGAAACCGGAATTAGAAATCGGATGTAGCGCCGATAATCAGAACAGAAACGAAGGAGAACCGAGAGCACAGAACCGGAATTGAAAACGAAAGGAGAGCAGAGGTGAGGCAGGTCGGACCAATGATAGATATTGAATTAGGTAAATGATGAAATCAAAGATGCAACTATATTGAATTGAAGAAGATGACCTCAAAGGTCTACAAAAGATAACTATCCACCGGAGTGGTCCAGGGCTATGCCCTTCTCATGCTAATGCAATGAGCCTAACAAACTATCCACTATCTCTCTTCCCCCCCCAAAATAACTATTGATCCTTATTTATAGAAATAAAAGTTACACTTACCCCCTCCCATAATTACAGAAGGCTATTAAGTAACAAACTAGAATCAAATCTCTATCATAGACCCATTCACAGATAAGTAAATCAAAATTGCCACCTCTAACTGAAACTTTAGCAGCATCAAGACAGAAAGGCTACCATTGTCTATGCTGTCAGAACTAAATCAAAGTATTTTATATACTAAAGTGTGTGTGTGTGTGTGTATGTGTGCATATATATATGTATGTATATATATATGTATGTATATATATATGTATGTATATATATATATATATATATATATATATATATATATATTCATAAAAGTATATTTCATGATAATACAAGATTCTACACACAAAGATGATAGAATAAGTTATATGAATCACACAGATCATAGTTAATTTTTTTTCTTAATGAAAACAAAATTGTAAATTTCTGAACAATAAAATAATGCGTCTAACAAGACTTTATTAATCAAAGAAGGATCAACGACAGGTATTGTGTACCACTCATTTTACAGCTCAACTACAATGTTAAAACAGTCAATTCATAAAATGTCAAACCATGGAAAACAAAATTATAATTTATATCCAAAAACATAAACTTTGACTTGTTAGAAATTTTTAAGAAACAGAAATGAAAACCTTGACAAACCTGCAAGCATGGACGGGAATCACATGGAGAAGTTGTGAAAGACCTTTGATCAATATTTTCCAAGCATCAAGAACTTCATAAGCAACTGGAATCAAATCAGGTACAAGTAAGCCGTTTTTTGGGGGTTCAAGTGGCTTTTCTATGCCCATTTCTGCAAGCTTTTTGTCAGCCCTTGAAGCTTGCAAGATCTTCTTTAGAGGGATTGGATACGGTTTTTTCTTACTTTTAGGTAATATGGGAGGAAGATCTGTATTTTGAGGGTGAGTAAACGGTTTCTTCCTGTAACGCCTATTGTGTGCAGGTGTCTGACAAGCAAAAATGGAGGTTGTTGATACTTGTGGCCAATGTCGTTCCTGTCTACACTGCAACTAGACCATATGTGTTAGCTTCCATGACCAAGTAAAACTACTCAATGAATGTGTTTTATGATTTTAGGCACTAATCAAGGCTAACATTCACAAAAGAAAAGGTTATTTCAATCTATAACTTAACTGTTGTTCAAATAGTGATTTTTTATAAATGCATCCCAAAATGTTATTTCATTTTATAATTTTACTGTTGTTCAAATACTGAATTTTTATGAATTCGTCCCAAGTCATGGCTTAAAGTTCCAATGACATGCTACAAAATTGTTCATCAAGGCATGATCACTATCAGCAAATATATACATCTAAGTTCCACTAGTGTTGTAATGTTTGCCCTTTAGAATCTATAATATACCTGAAACATCCTTCAGTAGAGATGATTAAAAAGAGCTTTTAGACCCAAACTGATACCATCCAATATTTATAATGACAACATGAGCAAAAAGATACATTCAGTTTGGACTTTAGAGAAAGAAACGACAATGTGAGCATTTACATTACAAATGGGCATATACAAAGTAGGTGGACCAACACTAGGACCTAAACTTAATATATTAGCTAAAAACACATAAGATTAATACTTATTACCTATTAACCTACATAAATAACAAACCTACAAACATTAACAAAGCATAATCATTACAGTCAAGTGAAGTACAGAAATGTTAAAAATGAACTGAAAATTGAGATGAATTTATAGAAATTACTGTGAGTGACGGTTAAAATACCTGGCCACATTTATCGAAGAAGAGGAAAGAGATTCTATCATTGGCATGCTGCCTAGGTGTGAAAAATGATCCCAGAACTGCCGGGAATGAAGTGCCTAAGCCTAGAACATGCTTCATATTTTACACACAAGTCCTGACTCCAATCTTTACTGCATATAAGAAAGGAAAAAACTTAGAACTTCATATCATTAGGAAGGTAAAATGATACATGATATATAAAGCCAATGCCAACAATCTGTGAGCAACTAACAAGATTTCAAATAAATGAGACAGAAAGAGAGATCTATGGCTCATGTTGGGAGCACTATTTGTTATCTGGAAGATGCATCCATTGATGCATAAGCAACTCGTAATATAACAATCAACTAAAAACTAGATGCTCCAATTCAATGATAATAAAAAAAAAACATAATTTCAAGTTCCAACGCGCCAACTTCTTGGTTCTATCCTATACTCAAAGCTACTCCACTTTGACAACCAAAAAACCCAAAATTGGCAATACTATATAACTAAGGCTCTACAATTAGTCCCTTTTCGATCAAATACAAGATTTGTAACTAGAAAAAAATGTCACTCTAACTAAAAAATGCACACCTGTATATGAAAACTTGCCTATTATCACACCCTATTTTAAACGGAGTTTACATGACCGATTGGTGCCAATACTGAAGTCAATTGGATCGGAACCGATCAACACAAAAGGATCCAGAAAACAGAAACACGAACAGGAAGAAGAAAGAAAAACAGTCTTGTAATCTTTACTACTTCCAAAAGAGTCCAGAAAGTTACAATTAAAATATTGAGATTCTATCCCTATTTATAATAATATAACTTGACCCCCAAGCTAAATTAAATAAGGAAAAACAAAATTAGGAAACAATCCTATAGCATCTTTATTCTAAATATAAACCAACCCAGTTTATTCTAACCCAAAACTTATTAATAATTGCAAGATTAACCCAACAATCACCCCCTTAATCTTGTAATTGATCAAGTGGTGATCTTCATTCCAAGAAACTCCTTCATCTCTTCAAACTTCTGTCTTGGTAAAGCCTTGGTTAGAATATCCGCCTTTTGCAACTTTCCACTTATGTGTTCAACTTTGATTTCTCCCCTTTCAATACACTCCCTTATGAAATGATAACGCGTATTGATGTGTTTGCTCCTCCCGTGAAACACCGGGTTCTTCATCAAAGCCATAGCTGACTGATTATCAACTTTAAGTGTAACAGTTTCCTCCTTCCAGCCAGTTAACTCAGCTAACAAACCTCTCAACCAAAGTGCCTGGCATGCTGCAGTAGCAGCAGCCATGAATTCTGCTTCACACGATGACAAGGCCACTGTACTTTGCTTCTGGGAGTTCCATGCGATTGGCGCATCACAGAAATAGAAAACCAGACCAGTTGTGCTTCTACCGTCATCTGAATCAACCATATGGCTACTGTCACTATAGCCATATAGTGATTTACTCCCATTCCTTCGGTAGTGTAGTCCCAATTCAGCCGAGCCTCTTAAGCAGCGCATGATCTGTTTAACAGCTTGCATATGAACCTGTTTTGGCGATTGCATATAGCAACTCACATAGCCAACTGCATAGCTCAGATCAGGCCGTGTATGTGTCAGGTAACGAAGGCTGCCAACCAGCCTTCTATAATCAGTTGCATGAGCATCTGGCCCTTCATTCTTTTTTGACAGCTTCAAGCCAGGTTCCATAGGGAACTTAGCTGCTTTGCACTCTGATAAACCAGCCTGTTTCAGTACCTTTTTCGCATATCCAGCTTGTTTAATCGAGATTCCTTGGTTACCTTGGTTCACCTCAATACCAAGATAATATTGCAAGAGTCCAAGGTCACTCATCTCAAAACGAGCCTCCATTTGTCTTTTAAAACTTGCTATATCATCTTGATTTCCTCCTGTAACAATCAGGTCATCAACATACACTCCCACAAGCAATAATTGATTGTTAGTCACCTTTCGATAAACAGCCTGTTCATGCTTGCACCTAGTGAACCCAAGCTGTTTTAAGGTGCAGTCTAGACGAGTATTCCAGGCTCTAGGAGCTTGGCGTAAGCCGTATAGAGCCTTTACTAACCTGTAAACCTGCTGCTCCTTTCCTTTCTTCACGAAACCTTCTGGTTGAGATACATAAACCTCTTCCTTTAGATCACCATGAAGAAATGCAGATTTAACATCTAGATGATGAACATTCCACCCAAAGTGTGCTGCCAAAGCCAACAATAACCTTATGGTCTCCATCCTCGCTACCGGAGCGAAAACCTCATCAAAGTCAATTCCAAACTTTTGCACATAGCCTTTAGCTACGAGACGTGCTTTATGCTTGGTAACGGCTCCATTTGCATCCTTTTTAACTTTGAACACCCATTTTAGTCCAATGGGTCGATGACCGGGTGGTAATTCGATTAGTTTCCACGTGTTGTTTCTTTCAATTGACTGAATTTCTTGCTGCATTGCTTCTCTCCATTTAGCATCCTTTGCAGCCTCGGTATAGCAACTTGGTTCTTCTTCCATTACTAGAAGATCATCATAATCAAAGGCTGCATCTTCAAGGACCTTTTCAATAGATCTATGACCACGAACAGGAGTATCATCAAAGGTTTCCTGTTCTGCATTAGATGGATCTGCTGGGCCTTCTAAATCAGTGGGTAAATGAGGTAGCATTGGCCCTCGGCCTGCTACAGCAAATTTTGGGCTGTCATCTTCGCCAGAAACCGGACTGTTTGGCCTGAAATCAGATTCTGCTGGGCTGTTTGGAACTGCAACTGGACTGTTTGGCCCAGTAACAGGCACTGTTGGAACTGAATCACTGCCCAGAGCTGTGTTCTGATCTGCCCCACTGTTTGGCTGCATATTTCCACTTTCCCCGGACATTTGAACGGGGTTCACCTGCACAATAAAATCCTTCCAACTTGTACTTTGAGTGTCATATTCATTCAAGTAATTATTCCAATCCCATTTTATATTCTCTTCAAAAACAACGTCCCTGCTTACCACAACTTTATTGTTTATGGGATCAAATAAACGATAGGCTTTGGTGTTTGGTTGAACACCAAGATGCACCATTCTTTGACTTCTGTCATCCAGCTTCTTCAAGTGTATTGAGGGCACTTTAACCACACACATCCGAAAACCTTTAAATGGTTTAACATGACAGGTCTAAGTTTGGCTTTCGACCCTTTAAGACTTTGTATGGTGTCTTGTCTTTGAGAGCTTTTGTAGGCATCCGGTTCAGTAAATAGATAGAGTGTCTTACGCCTTCTCCCCATAAATTTTGTGGAAGATCCATAGCCTTTAAAATACTCCGAGTCATGCCCAAAACAGTCCTGTTTTTATGTTCCACAACCCCGTTTTGTTGCGGGGTATATGGAGCTGAAAATTGGTGTGTAATCCCTTCTTGATCACAAAAACCTTCAAAAGCATGTGAGGTGAACTCGCCTCCATTATCTGTCCTCAAAGTCTTTAATTTCATTCCAAGTTCCAACTCCATTAGGTTCTTGAATTTTCTGAAACATTCAAAGACCTCATCTTTGGTCTTGATCAAGAAAGCCCACATGTACCGACTATGGTCATCCACAATTAGGAACATGTACCTGTTTCCACCTTGCGTTACAGGCGAAATCGGACCACATACATCTGCATACACTAATTCCAAAGGTCTTGTGGCACGATAGTTAGAATAATCAGGAAAAGGTAAACGGGTTTGCTTTCCTAAAAGACAAGAATCGCAAACCTGTTTAGGATACTCTATGTTTGGTACACCAAGTGCCATCTCCTTTGCAACCATGTTCTTTATAGAGTCGAAATTTAAATGGCCCAAGCGTGCATGCCATAACCATGCCTTGTCATTAATGTTTGCGTGCAAACAAATTGGAGCTGCTACCTTTAACTCAATTTTGTACAAGCGATTTGGTGATCTTTGTACTTTCATAAGCGTTGTTCCATTAGCTTCATGCATCCATAGGTATTGATCTTTCATTAGAATTGAACACCCAACTTCTGTGAATTGACCAAGACTAAGAATATTAGTCCTTAGATATGGTATGTAATAAACGTCCTCCAAGATCCGTTGTTCGCCATTCTTGCAAGCCAAAATAATATTCCCTCTTCCTTGTATGTCAACACACGAGCCATCTCCAAACCGTACTTTGCCAACTGTATTATAATCAATGTTAGAAAACAGTTCACGGTTACCTGTCATGTGATTGCTTGCACCATTATCAAGGATCCATGTGTGAGTTTCATCCGGATTCAACACGTAACGTTGTGGCATCACCTTTTCCTCATTAAGGAAAACGACCTCCTTTTCCGCCTCCTTGTGAACAGCCATTAACAGGACTGGTCCATTATCCTGTTTTTGTGCCAAATTGGCTGCTTCCTCATTCTTCCTTGTTGGACATTCAGACGAGTAGTGTCCATATGCATCACAACGAAAACATTGAAGTTGAGACCGATCTTTTCCCCGTTTTGGCTGCTGATTTGAACTTTGACCTTGATCATCACCTCTTCCCCGACCGTTTGAGCGACCCCGGCCTCTCCCTCGGCCTCTACCATCTCCCTTGTTAGAACCACGGCCCCGACCACTTCCCTTTTGGTCTCTTTTCTTTGCCTGCCATTCATCATAAGAGAGTAGTAGGTGATCACCCTTGGAACCTTGGGATTTACCACCAGGTCTGATCCGTTCTTCATACGTCCGTAACCTGCCAATAGCCTCTTGAAACAGCATAGTATCAACATCAGCAAACTGTTCAATAGAAGCTAAAATGGGTAGAAAACGATCAGGAACAGAACCGAGGAGTTTTCGGACTAGTTTCTTGTCCTCAAAAACAGCCCCAAGGCTGTTTGCTTTGGACACAATACCGCTGATCCGACCAGCAAACTCTTCAATCGTCTCTGCTTCTTTCATCTTTAAAGATTCAAATTCAGTCTCTAAAGATCCCAATTTTGCCACCTGTACTCGATCAGCACCCACGAACCTAGCCTTCAGAGCAGCCCAGACATCCTTGGCTTGCTCGAACTGTGCAACCTGCAGAACCAATTCTTCTGGTATTGCCTGATACAGATAGGCAATGGCAAGGCTGTTCTTCTTTGGGTCAACAACAACACCAGCACCAGGTTCGATAGCTTCCCATACTCCATGAACGTTGAAGATCGCCTTGATTTTAACAGCCCAAATTGTGTAATTTGAGGCAGTCAAAACAGGGCACTGCAACGTCAGGTTGGTGGTTTCTTTGTGAGGAACGATTTGATTTTCTGCCATCAGATTCGTCTTCTGTTTTCACTGGAAAATCAGCCTTGATTGCTGATAATAAACAGCCCCCCCTTTAATCGGAAAACAAGTCCTTTTGTTTTTCCAATAACAGAGCCGATTGCACCTCAGCCCTTCGAGTACTGCAATCCCTTGTTCAATCAGACCCTTTGTGTAATCGAGCAGTGGTTCAAACCAAGCTCTGATACCAATTGAAGTCAATTGGATCGGAACCGATCAACACAAAAGGATCCAGAAAACAGAAACACGAACAGGAAGAAGAAAGAAAAACAGTCTTGTAATCTTTACTACTTCCAAAAGAGTCCAGAAAGTTACAATTAAAATATTGAGATTCTATCCCTATTTATAATAATATAACTTGACCCCCAAGCTAAATTAAATAAGGAAAAACAAAATTAGGAAACAATCCTATAGCATCTTTATTCTAAATATAAACCAACCCAGTTTATTCTAACCCAAAACTTATTAATAATTGCAAGATTAACCCAACAAATACTTACAACGGAAGCTTAATACTATATATTAAAAGCTTGATGCGTACAAAAATTAACTTGAACTACTAAAGTAATACACCATACAAATAAGTAGTCTTAACTAAAACAAAAGTCTTCATAATCCTACTTCTTGATTCTTCATATTGAACCTTTCTTCTATTAAGGAATACCTGAGACACATGCTTAAAACGTACATCAGCGAAAGCCGGTGAATTCATGTAATATAACAAAATATATCTTGAACATTAACAATCATTTCAACGATTCACAACAATTTCTACCTACTGTGCTCTATCACAGGTCTTTGATTTTAGATATATATATATATATATATATATATATATATAACATGCCAGTTTTACATATGTCAAACATAACACTGTTATAAATTGGCCACCACCAAAGTATATACCAGATCCGCTATACATATATATATCCGAATCATGTGATTTGAAATAAAAAATGCATAAATTCAAGATACAAGTTATAAAAAGTTTTATTCACATAATCTCATTTTAAAAATAGTTACCATGAACTCACCTTGACTAGACGTTTCTTGATTCCTAAGCGTCTCAAGAATAAAATGAGATCGTCTAACGGGTCAAGCCTACAATAAACATATATACACATATATATTCTCTTAGTTACTAATGACCCAATGTAGAAATATATACATATATACATATAACTTCTTCAGGCTCATACCATCAGTATGAGTTTGAAGTTCATATTTCCTATTTCCTATTTTGAACAAAATCAATATTAGTATCATTTAGATTTCTTATGATTTTAAAAACTTTATGTCACATCTTAATAAGAAAGCTTTGAAATTCTAAGGTTGAATTAATTCTATTCTATCTATACTTCTCTATTATGAATATTTCTTAAGTATACCAATGGATAAATAGGTAGTGAAGCTGGCTTTTCCTTTAACTTTTGGTTCTTCTATCTTATTCAATCTACTCAAGTCTACTGTTGGACCATTTCTCCCTTGCTACAGATTTGGTTGAATGCCTCTTAAACACTCTGTTCTTGACTTAAAGCACCAAAAACATCAAAATTTATCTTAGATAACACATGTCTAATAGTTGGAGCTTAAAGTGCCTTCCAACTCACTCAAATGAACTGAAGATTAATCAATTTCTTGAAGGATGCTTGTGATCATAGATTCCAAATGCCCAAGCTTATAAGACCAAAGTCTCTGTTGAACACACAAGAATGATATACCAACATTCAAACCTTATTTGGCTTATAACATGAAAAGAAAGGGTTTTAAGATCAAAATTCTTACCAAATGCAGTGATGACAGTGCAGATTGTTTCTAGGGTTCTGATTGCACTTCAAGACTTACTCAAAGTCTGAGTTTTGTCAATGATATTCAGATTTTCAGCTGAATTCTCTTGTTCTCCTATAATCATTTACAAGTCCTTATCAATAGGATGAAAGAACTTAACAACTAAAGAAATAATTTGGAAAAACACTCACTTACTGATGAAAAACCACAAAGATCGAAGGAATCTAAAGGTCTCTTAGCTTCAAATCGGCTCCCACACTCAAACCAAAACAAGAACTCTTTTCACTTGAAGATAATGAAAATGGAAGCAGAGATCTCGATTTTGTGGATGACAGTCGACCAAAGTCTCTAGATGCTAGCTTAGCAACCAACGTGTTTAGATGGAAGGAGAAGCTGGGATCGAGCTTTGATACGTGGCAGCCCTACTATATGGAGATATAAATAAGGCAATTTTAGTCATAGAAAATCAAGTAACCCTTGTAAAAAAACACCCCAACTTATATCATGAAAATCCCTTGAACTCTAAATAAATTGGGACCCTTCCGTGAGCAAATCATGAAAATAACAAATAAATGAGGTAATCTCTAATCAGAAGAATGAAAAGAAACTATTCTACTTTCTTCAGAATTGCAAAATCTGAGAACAAAAAAGATACAACAGAGCAATACAAGAGCATGAAATTAAGTATGTATAAGAAAAGGGAAAGAAAGAGAGAAAGAGTATTAAGTTAATTAGGGAGTTACAGATGATAATTGACGAACACAACGCTCAAGTCTGAAGGTGTGAGGGAGGAAGGAGCGCGTCGCTTTTCTGCTGATTGGAAATATGTTTTGAATATTTGGGCCTATAATCATTTAGTAGGGCTCAATAATGGTATTAATGAAAGGGGCACAAGATCCGGTTTCGGGCCAAACCACCGGATTTAGTGAAAGGCAATACTGGATCGGTTTCGATTAGAGTTAGCCCAAACAGGGTTCAATTTTGAAACCGAGTTGGGTTGTGGTCAAAGAAATTCAAATTGGGTTTGACCGGGTTCAAAACAACATCAAAATCGATCGTTATCCAAATTATATGATATAATTTAAAGTGCAAACAATACAACATCAAAACAAATTGGACTTTGTATATTATAAGCATACCATTGAAGGATGAAGAAGAATTATAGCGACGAAGCTCAGCGTTGCCTTGGGCAAAAGAGCAGCTCTGACGACAGAAAGCATATCCTTGTTTTGAACAACTTACATCCCCCCATTATCAATTGGATTCCAGAAATAGATGAAACCAAGACGGGTTTAGGTTGGGCTGTCAGGTCAAGTTTTAAACTCGGGTTCGATGTGCACCTCTAGTTCTAATATTTCTAAAATAAAACCTTCAAATCAGATTCAGCATACTAGTGTTTCGGCCAAACCTATTTTAAAACCTGATTCAAAGCATATAAACCAAAACCGACAGAACAGAATGGAACCGAATTGGTTTTGCCCAGAATTCTTTCCGGTCAGTTTATGATTCGAATTCGGATTCATATTCGGTTTGCTTGTTCACCTTTAGTATACATGTTTCTTTTCTTTTTTTTTAATGGCAGTATACACGCTGCCATTAATATCTAAAACATGTTTGTGCCAAATGTTGCCTCCACCTATGATTTTACTTGATGTACCCTATAAAAAGTTGAATTAGATCTATAAATGCGTATAACATGGCGAATGGCATAGATGTTCCTCCACAGGGTCTTATGCATGTGTACGCAATCAAAATCAATAAAATGGTTACATTTAGCAATACTTTTATGAACAAAATGGGCATTTAATCCTTTAGGGATCATAATTAGTCGTATATCAAATTACAAATAAACCCCTTAAAAGTTAAAACCGCCTATGGAAACGACAATCAAACCTAAGCATGCTCCTACAGCTAAATTAGTAATTACTTCAAAATAAAGAGCAGAAAATTAAAACCAACAAGAGCGATCATTTTCAGCTTTTGATTCCTAACCATAGATATTACGACAAATCCATTTTTTTAACAAGTGCATTAGGGAAGTAAGTTGCATTCACCAAAAATACATTTTTAGCTACTTTGGGCCGTTTCATTATTAGCTTAAACCCTTTGCAGTGAAGCTCCTACGTAGGATCTGCGTTGTGAGGGATAGGTTAGAGGAGGCACATTGGGTGAATCAAAGCCTAAAAGTTGTTACAAATACTGGTATTAGAAACATGAAAGCACATAATATAAAGTTGTTACAAATGCTGCAAAAAAACAAGAGCGAATATTTATTAGCTAATTAAGAGTCAAACAATATCCACATCCAGCAACTCGTCATCATCAAGATCATCATCCTCGTTAACTGCATCCAGAGTCTCATTTTCCCCCTTGTACTGCAAGCAAATTTGAAAATCAAATCAGTCGGTTTGACTATCCCGCATCTTAAATAAGTTCCCTGCATCTAATGTAAAACTGCAGCTTGCTACATTCATTTCTACCAAATTACCAAATTAATTGGACTCCGTTTCAAGAAAATGTATTGGTCGGTAAATACCTTCTGATGAAATGACAAAGCAGAAAAACTTTGTGGACTAATATTAAGAGTGTAAAATTGTAACAAAGACGGTTGCAAATAGATGATTGTCACAAAAGTCTTACAAGTAGAAATCGTTCAAATTGCCATGAAACATAATTGTTCACGGAGTATAGGTAAGACTAGTTATGCTCGTGGTTCAATAAAAATGTCTTAACTATTACACCTTAAAAAAAGAAACTAGGGAGATCTTGATATATAAACTGAAACCACTAATATATCATAACTCGAAAAATTACCAAATATGGAACTATTTTAAATTTCATGGGCCGCTCGAATTTATATTCTTGCAATACAAAAGAAACTGTTATACATTTCTGCTCTATCTACTGGTTTTCTTAAGTTGACCTTGATTTTTTTTTTAAAGTACCAATATTAGCATTGGCATGCACAGCTATTAAAATCCAAGGAAAAATGAACCATCATATCAATTATCAAAAAAGCATAATAGATTTTTATATATAAATTGATCAGTTTTAGAACTATAGAACAGATAATAATTATGACTAATAAACAAAATTTTGATACTCAAAGTCGAAGCAAGAAATATAGAGCGCAAAAGGTAGCAAGTTCCACCAATTGGAACAATTTGCAAACCAAGATGCCTCACTGCAGATTCCATTCTATAGAAAATTATCGCCACATAACCCTTGAAAAGTAGAAATTTTAAAGTAAGTTGCATGGTTAACCCTAGTTATCACAAAAGAGTCTTCAACTCAAAATCTTAATCTTAACAAAATTGGCTAAAAGTGAAACACTTCATTAACTAATTTATGTATGAAATTACTTATTGCAATTCTTAAGGAACAGAGAAATAGCAACAACATAAAAGATAATGTCTGCCAAATTGATTGATAAAATAAGCTAACCTGTAAGTAAGCATTAGAAGCGATTGGAGGAGGTGGTGGAGGTGGCAAGGTTGTATGGCTGGGTGTAGACCCTCCCTCAATTCTGGTAGAGGAGGTTTCTTGTGCTTCAGGCTTTTCATTCCTTTCAACCACTTCAACAACTTCATCCACCACATTTGCAGCCATGCTAGTTGATTTTAGATCCTTATACTGCTCATTCAAAGTGTTTTAGCATAAGAAAAATTGACGGTCAACAGTTATTTTATTATCCTTAAAACTGAAACATCATTCTGATCTATTTAAGGGACCATATCAGTGATTAACGGATGAACAAGGTCCCTGAAACTGAAACAAAAATAAAGTGTAGTCCTTTACTTGTGGCTTTTGAAAGTACAAGGCCTAAAATAGCATGTTATTATATTCTGCAATTAATCTTTTTTTCAAATGGAATTAATACTATACCTGTGTTGAAAATGGAAAGTTAGGATTAGTGTGTAAAATAGTTACTTTTATTTAAAACTTTGTAAAAATGCTACATAATAAGAATAGAAAGTATGATTATGAAAAGACACCTTAGTTCCTGAAGGAGGGCTGCTGAAATTGCTCTTTTTTCTTATAGGCATGCCATCATTACGCAAAGACCCAATGCTGCTGATTCCATTACCCTCTGCCCTCAATTCACCAGTGTTTTTTGTTTCAGCAAGATGTGGGTCCCATCTAGAATGCCTTTCGGATCTCATATTTCCAAAACTAACCCATTCTCCCGTCACAAAACCTGCAAGCCCACCAAAAGAATCTTCATAAAGAAAATTTTGAAGCTAATGATAATACGACAAATCTTACTAGAAACATGCTTTCATACTTCTATGACATAAACTACTATGCCCCTAATCCCAACCAACATATATAATATAAGTATTAAAGGAATCGAGTGACAAATCATGGTAGCTTTAACCAAGATATAAAAGATACCTTGTTTTGATCTTTCATCAGCCTCAAACATGTGAGCCCTCATCCTTTTCTTGCTTGGAGAAGCTTTATATTGATCCATCCGTGGGACCATTGAATGATTATCAAATGTCTCATTCTTCCTTGGTGAATCTTTATGAATTTTGGGGCTCATTACGATATTTCCCATAGTTTCTTCATCGCTTAATATACTAATGTTGGTATCATCTTCATTAGCAGCAGCTCTAGCATCTGAACCAAGCTGATCCCCAAGCCTTTGAAGACGAGCTTGCGACCTACATGATATAACATTTGTATATGGGATTAAAAAGGAAAACAAATGCAAGAAAATAGAGCAACCCAAAGTATGTGCAAGTTGACAATATAGCAATAGATCTTTGCCTTTTTAGTTCCTCTTGTATCCTTGCATGCCGATTATTAGCCTTGACGAACTTTCTAATTTTGGAAGAAATTCTACAATAAACAAGCAAAATATTAGAAATTAAGAATACAGAAAGAGGGTATAAATATAAAATTTGAAAGTAAGAAGAAGATTAAATATTGAAAGCTATTCATTGAATACCGTTTGCATTCATCTTTCTCAGTGGATAGTTGCATCTCAAGCTCTTCAATTCTAGAATTTAGACTATCTGCTTCTTGGACACTTTCTTCCAAATAGATCTATGAACCATGGCATTGATAAAAGAATACACAATAATGAACGAGAAAATGCAAAAGTAGCTTTTAATGATAATAGGCAACAGAACCAAGAAAAGTAGTGTTTTGTCTGTATGATTAAGATAACTCATATGAAATGACATTATCTAATTTTCATGTGAAATAGTCTGAATGTGTATCCAATACACTAAGTGAAGAAATTAAATCATGATTTAAAAAAATCATAGAAAACTGGTCACAGGCACCTGTAGTTGATGCTTGTGATCTTCTAGCATGTCAATTTCAGACTGCAATTGCTTCAACTGCAACATAGGTTTAAAAGAAATACAGAAAACTAAGCAACATGAACAAGATCTTTATAGTCAACCAAGATAAATTATTAGTTAGTAATTTATAATTTAAAAAAATCAAAACCTGCTCATCATGAATATCATTCAAATCTGAAGATGAGGGTTTTCTATCTCTGCCTTGCCGTTCAACTCCATCTGCTACTCTCAAGTTTCCAGAGTAATCAGTTTCACTGTCAAAGTGCTGTCTTTTTCTATGACCCCAATCACTATAATACAAGTACAGAAATACATAGATGAATAAAAGAGAGATGGCTGAAATCTCAAACAGATCTTCTGAAAATCCATCTGAAACAAGAAACACACAGCAAGGCTGCAAAGCTAGAATCCTAAAATAAGATCACCACAAATCATACGTTCTTAACCTATTGACTACATGAACAAATTGAAAAAAAAAAAAAAAGAAAGAAAAATGAGAAGAAGAAAAGGGGAAATTGAACGGATAACTGACTTCAAAAACCTCTTTTTCCCAAACCTTGGAGATGGGACGTTTGGAACCTATTGCCTACATGCGCAGAATTGGAAGAAGAAAAAAACAAAGAGAAAAGAACAAAAAAAGGACAAATCGAACGAGTAACTAACTTCAGAAGCATACCTATTTTTCCCAAACCTTGGAGATGGGAGTGAGTCTCTAGCCTCTCTTTCAAGAGAGTTTCTCCGAGGTGGGGACCATTGTCTTCCTAGCTTATCTCTTAAATCACCAGCACGATAGTCTCGCCTTGCTGCAAAATGTGAATAATATTTAGTAGGTTAAAAGCCAGCATCCTCATATATTAAAATCAAAGTAACCATATGACCCGTAGTCAATATTTAATAACAAAGATACACCTTACCATTAGATGGAACCACATCTTAACAAAATAACAAAAAGTTATGGTGCCTTCTTTCGAATCCAGAGGAAGCCACGGTCCATAGAAACTACAGCCCTCTTATAAGTAAGAATGGATAATATTGAGAAAACTTTTGCATATCATAGAAAATATAAGATTGTAGATATTTCTCTTCTTGAAGATGTGAATTAAGTATGGTGCTATATTCTCCTTGAAGTCAGAGAATAAATATATAAGTCCATCTCTCACGCTAATAGCTATATAACTGGTTGTCCTGAAAACATATTCCACTCAATAGATTCTGTGGCAGTATCATGTTCAAGGAGTCAAAATGATAAAGTAGCATAGACTCCATCAGTACACAAGCGCAAACATAACAGAAAAGTGTGTGAATATTTGAAAGAGTCCGTCTGGTCATCTGGTGAAATCTAAGTGCAAATGAGGATGAAATTCCCAAGAATAATACCACAACCAGTAATAAGACAACCCAGCCAGTATAATCCCTTCTGATAAAGACATACTTGGCCGATCAAATGATGTCTTATTGATTGATAAAGAGATACGCAACTGCTGATGCGATTATATATCTCAACAACTTGATGACAGAAGTAGGAAGTTTGATGTCATAGATATACTCATAACAGCATTATGGGCACTGGGCAGCAACCTTTTGACTTAAGTAATACATAAGATCGAATCAAACTGCAACATAAAGAGCTGAAAGAGTTCCATAGAAGTCCTAAAGCGTAAGAAGGATCAAAAAACCACTCCGTAAAACAACCACAAAGCAGATATGGGGCTGCTTGAGTAGGTCAGATATTAAATAGCATTTTCGAGTACATATGGTTAGATCATTAGATACAAAATCATTTGGAAATATTTACGTCAAAATTTCAAGATATGATAATAGAGTAACATGGTAACACCTAGTCAAACCAACCAAACATGGCTATTTGACGAATTGACGCTTGAGCAATCCACCCTATCAAACTTCCATAACATGACCCCTGGCCTTTTAATCAACACAAAATAATTATTTTATAAGTTATGAGACGTTGAGATGTAAATAATATAGGATATGATAAAAACATGGTTCATGACTAATGACTTTAGCAAAAGTTGGAACCAAAGGCTTCTATCTAACTTGGTGTAATAGTTGTTATCCTTGACGAAGCCATGAACCTTGGTCCTATACAGACCTTACCAACTATTAAGTTTAACCAGACATAATTTAACAGCTGAGTAATAATAAATACAGAAGGGAAAATATGTTGAATACTATATGCACTTAAACAAAGTAATTGTCCCTTTTTTACAAGAGATAATAACCGGTAAAAATAGGTTACATGATACTCCACTAAAACTATTTCCGTGTGGAATAAAGGCTTAATCTTCAATTGAACATTCTTATACTTTATGAATTTAGTATTACAGGGTAAACCTAAATGCAGAGAAAAAGGGATAATATTAACTAACCAACTATATTCTCGTCCAAAAGAAACAAACACCCAAGTAGCAATCACTAGTCTTACTGCCCTTACAATCCACCAGCAACAATTCATAGCCTATCAGACTCACAGATGCAAAACCCTAAGCTCCTGAAATCTACTTTACCAAACTGTATGCATAAAATTCTCAAAATCTCATTTCTTATGATCCAACTCATACATGCTAACCCTAACCGAAACAAAATTGGTGCTGATGATGCATATAGTATACATAGCGTCAAAAATCGATCTTTATCCAAGTTATATGATATAAATTAAAGCGCAAACAATACATCAAAAGAATCTGGACTTTGTATATTATAATCATACCATTGAAGGATGAAGAAGAGTTATAGCGACGGAGCTCAGCATCGCCATGGGCAAAAGAGCAGCTCTGACGATGACAACGGCCCTTTCGATACAGAAGGCATATCCTCGTTTTGAACAACTTTCGTCCCACCATTATCGATTGGATTCCAGAAATAGATGAATACAGATGATGAAGAAAGTTACGCTTTATCAATCTATGCCTGTTGAAGCTATTATTAATGCCGTAAGAAGAAAGAAGATGAACTCTAGCGAATGAGAAATTGAACCTACGAAGTGGCTACGATGCGGTGCTGATCACTCGGACCCTAAAATATCAAGCGAATCGTCCGTAGGGACTAGGGATTTTATCGTGGTCATCCAATTTGAGACACTAATTATTATTATTATTATACTAGTATAGTATCCGGTGTAGTACGAGTGTTAAATAAATAAAATATTAAATAATTTATAATAAAATTTAAAAATTATAAATAATATTTATAAATAAAATATGATTGAGTTATGTATATATAAGTATTTTAAGTAAAAAGCAACAATCATATCATTTTAAAATATCATTTTATAATATTGTGTTTTTTTAGTTGTTTTTTAAAACATTCTAGTTTTTTTTTTAATTTTATATAAAAAAACTAATCATCTTATAAAACTTAGAAAATGGTATTAAAATACTTCGTATTTAAGAATATTTTCGTGTCTTATACAATTTTAAAATGTGTTTTTCATTAAAAATCCAGTTTTTTATTTTTATGATATCTATTTTTTCTAATTTATAAATATTTTAAATAATATAATTACTATATATACTAATATCATAAATTAGGATAGAGAGGCGGGAAAATAAAAATAAAAATGCCTAGTATGTTGACACGTGTCATGTAAAAACCTTCTTTTATTATAGTTAATAGATTAGTGTAACACTGTGAAATTATTTTTCTCTTTTGAAAGTTGATCTATTAAGTTTTAATTTTTATAATCATTAATTAAACTTGTTATATTAAAATATTACGTATCTCTCTAGTTTAGTGTAAGGGTAACAAGGAGGGACACGTAACAACATTACATTTCTCTACACTCAATTTTTCTCGCTTCTCTCTTATATTATATAATCACATTAATTACTAATAATATTGTTTAGTTTTTTTAGATTAAAATAATTTAAGAAACAGATCAATTTATTAATGTTAATTCCAAAGAAACAACTTTTTTATAAAATATTTTTTTTCTAAAGCATCAAACTTTTTAAAAATACAAAATATTTTAAAATTTTGGTGTTTTTAAAAAGTAATTTTTTTATAAATAAAAAATAATTAAAATTAGTAGTTATAATAAAAAAGTTTTAAAATGAGTTTTTTTTTAAAACGTTGTTTTGAAACAAAATTTCCAATCTATATACAATAAATAAGATTTCAATCATATCTTATATTAGAATATTATTTTATAATTAATAAAATTTTATTATATTTAATATTTTTTGTTCAACTCGTATAATACACGTGTTTACTAAATATAGTTTTAATTTATATAAGTCTATCGATTTTAACTATCAACGATTTTACTTTTTAACAAGTCTTTTAAATAAATACTACTCTTATTACTATATTTATTTGTTTAAATTTTAGTCGCCCCTTCTTCTCCTTTGCGCATTACACCGGCAACGAATTGAACCACCGGTCCACCAGACATAATGCGGTTTTAAGAACGTATGTTGACCCAACTGCTACAATAACTAGAAGATATAACACCCATAAATAGTTATAAACTTGCTGTTATTTCTTCTAATTGAAAAAAAAAATTACTTTCTTCGTTTATCAAGCCCGAGGCCTCTGCTTATAGGCTTCTTGATGGTGGAAATAGTAAAACCCACTGCCACACAAATAACAATATAACCGCTTCCCCCTCCTTTCGTTCCCACTTCCCATATCCTCGGAAACAGCTTGCAGCCGACGCCACTCAGGTAATTAGGTTTAGCTTGTTTGATTTTGTGTTAATTTCGTTTATTCTTTCTTGTCTATGTTAATTATGTATTTGTTATTAATAAATTAAAGGAAACGATTTGTTTATGGCAACTTGTCTGTGTTTCTTGGTGAAACATTCGATTTTTAGGGATAGATGGAAGCTTTTTTAAAAAGCGTTGATATTGGTACACCTCAAAATTATAAATTAAAACCCTAAATTTTTATACGGGTCGTATAGCCTCATACACGTCGTACGGTGGGGTCGTATAGCCCTATATGGGGCGTATAACTCCTCTCACATCCCCTAAATTTTTTCTTGTAGTCAGTGTCGAAATTTGTTATACGTGTCGTATAGCCCTATATGTGTCGTATAGCGGGTCGTATAGGGCTATTACAGCTCTCTAACAACCATCTAAAATTTTCTCGTTTTTAATGTTTTTCGACCGTATGGTGGCCATACGAGGCGTATAAAAGGGTGTCGATTTATAATGCGAGGTGTCTTTGTATTAGAACCCTTTTTAAATGACAAATTAATGTTTTGTTGGTCTGTACTAGTGAAAAAGTTTTGATGCTTGAATTTTATGTTATCCTTTCATCTACTCACTTTATATGTTTATCTGGCCTGTCCATTGGGATTGGATGATAACATGTTGATTGTTCATAGCATTTGGAGGTTTTCTTTCGTGCAGCTAGTGGGTCATCCTTACATTGGTTTATCAGTATTTCTTGTATTTTACCTGACCCAGTTTTGCCCCTGACAAAAATGTTTCTGAACGCTGAATCCACCACTATACCCAATGTCTTTTAAATATCCCAAAATTGTGAAGCAAATACACTTTTAACATATCGTTGTTCTATGTAGCATTTGAATATTTTCGTAAAATCATCATCAAGTTCTAATCTTTTTCAGTAAGAATAATCATTTTTCACTTAATAAAGTTTCAGTTTTCAACCATAGTGTCAATCTTTTCATCCAAAAGATCAAACCTTTCACAGTTTAAACCCGTCAAGAATCATGACATTTTTTACTTTACAAACTTTGCTCTGTGGGATTCACTATCCAGCCTAGCTAGTCTTAAGGGGAATAGGTTATGTGTTTTATTTTTATTGATAAAAGTAGCTTATCAGCAATATTATTTTGTCTGTTTCACACAAAATGACAACTACTGGTACAAACTTACTTGAATTAAGCCATGGTTTCTTTAAATCTTTTATCCAACATGCTACATGCCATTTGTAAACAAAATTATAAAAACATGGCAACTCCACACACCCGCATTCACACATCTTGTTACAGGTTAGTTATGCTGAATTTATGATTCTTCCCATATTCCCACTGGCTACTTACATGTGGTACTTGAGGTGAATTTAATTATAAATGTTACGACTTCAGGTATGGGAAACCGTAACTTATTCACCATACATGACCTTTCCGTTGCCATTTCTTAAATACATTTGATATTTATATGCATGTCTAACTAATTTTCTCAAAAATTTCATGTGATGTATGTCTTTTGTGACATGTAGAAATGAGAGGTTTTGATCTTGGTTTTAGACTTCTATATATGGTTTTGTAGGGTTGTCTATTGTTCTATATAACTTCTATATGCTTAATGAGTCCCATTATAGTGTATCATAATCTGATAACTTGTACAGTGAGAAAACTAAAAATCTAGAGTTAGTACTTTGACATTTTAAATCAACTTGAAAGTTTTAAACTTATAATTTATTGATATCGTAATGTTTAGCTCAACGATTCATTAACATCATATTATGATATATAATAGTATATATATTTCACTAATTACGTTTAAAATATAACCAGATGGAGCAAAAGCTGATTGCTTGTGGAAATCAATTGCCTCCCCTGTCTTTTAATCATCCATGGTTGGTTGCTCAGAATCCTGATGGCACTGGAGATCAGACTTTTTACACCATAAACGACCAATTGTGTCATTATAAATGTCGAATACCCAAGTTATTTGGCAGATGTATTCGAGGGTATTTCTATGGTTGGGTGATTCTCTCCAACAAAAACATGTGGTCTCTTTGGAACCCAATGACTTCTAAGATCATAAATCTCCCCCCTCTAAAATTGAATGATTCTGAAATTATAGGACAATGTTGTCTATCGTCCTCTTCTGATGATCCTATTTCAATCCTCTTGTTGTTGATAACTGGAAAATCTACCTTTGTTTTTTGTCAGCTAGGCTTAAAAAAAGACAGGTTGAGATGGACAAGAATGCCTTACACTAGGCAACTCAAGGGAATTGTTGGCCATTATAATGGTTTCTTACAGTGCCTAAGTGTTTACAACGGCAAAGTATATGCCTTGTGTGATAATGGTGATTTTGTCATACAGGTTGACATTATAGTTAAGGATGGAGAAGTATTGATAAAACTTTTGTTATTTGGGAGACGCCCTCACCCTTACCCTTCTGACACGCGTTTTCCCATATCAATTTCATTACTGAAAGGATCTTGTACATAATTGTTTTATATTATAGTAGCCTTTAGTGAGGTAACAAAAAAAAGACTTGGTAATGTGTATCTGTATAAATGGGTCATGACTAGTATGAGGTGGGAAGAAATGGTAAACATTAAAGATGCTGTATTTTTTGTAGATCTTTCTCGTGATTGCTCTGTTTATTATAACCATGCAATTGCATTTGAGTTGGGGGGCTATATACACATTCGTGACATGATGAGAAACATGATGTACTCTTATGACGTTGAAGATAAGACTATTTCTCAATCTTCTATGGCTTATCCAACAAGTCATGTGTCATTGTGGGAATGCAGGTATTGCTTTTAGTTTGTTTGTCTTAATGGATAAACTGCTAGTGTTCAATAGAAGGTAGAGTTTTTCCTAAAATCATTTTTATTTTATGCAGGTCAGAAGGTAATCATGGGGATGCTAGGTTAACATATGATTATAAAAGAGAAGAGGACAAGAATGGTAAGATAGATGTAAGATCAGCTATGGATGATGAAGTTGAATTGAACGAATCACATTTGCTTAATCTTCCCTTTCATCTTTTGGAGGTAATAATGGATCATTGTATTGGTGTCGAATACTTGTCCTTTCGTGCTACATGCAAAATCTGTCATTTAGCAGCACCTTCGATACAATGGAACAACAAAACATCAAGGAGATTGCAAAACTATTCATTAGCTTCACCATGGCTAATGGTGGTAGACAAGAATCAAGGCACTATTAATTGTACAGATCTAGTGTCTGGTGACAAATACTTCATGAGAAGATCACAGGTATTAATTGATCATAACGCAATACTTTGTTCTAGGTTTGGTTGGTTGTTGTTCCGTAACGAATATTCTATATTGGTGTTCTTTAACCCCTTCACCGGCGATACCCACAAGCTTCCCCCTATACAACATTATTTAAATAACTTATGCTTCTCGGCGCCTCCTACTTCCCCTGATTGTATGGTGGTTGGATTTAGAGGCATAGGTGAGGATGCACGTGTTTGCATCCACTATGTAGCTCGGGAACAAACCTGGTGTATTATCCTTTTGGATTTTGGTGGTGCCACTCCACATGATTTTTGTTTTCCGACGTTTTGCGGTCAAGATCTTTATGTCCTTTGTGACAAGGGTGAAGTATACGTTTTAAAAAATTTATTCAAACTAGAGGATTTTTGCTTTAATAAAGTTATAGGTGCAAGAAACAATGAAGGAGAATGTTTTCTCGTGATGCTTGAGCAGCAGATTTTGCTAGTCGTAGTAGGCGGCAAGTATGGAGAATATGTGGAGGTATTCAAGCTGAATGATAATATGAAATACTGGGAGAAACTAAAGTGTTTAGGAAGGTATATGATTTACATTAGTGATTCCACATGTCTCTGCTTTGAAACCAAAGATCCTAAAATGGAGAACAAGATCTTTTTTCCACGAATGCATTCGAGGAACGGGAAGATAGTGTTCTATTCACTTGAAACATGCAAGTATCATAGGTTTGATGGCATGAACATTGAAGAAATTGTTGGGGTTGGAAGGGAAAATGTCTACCCTCACGCATGGATTGAACCAACGTGGTCTGAGTTAAATTTATTTTATTAGTATCTTTTTAGGATTGAACCATCTTGGTTTTAGCTACATTTGTTTCATTACAATCCTTATGTTTTCTGAACATTAATAGGAAACTTTTGGATCATTTTTTGGTTATTCTTTATGCTTATGAGCTGCTTTCTCATTAATATAACCCCCTGTTCTTTTTATATATAAAACATCATGCAAATTAAACTCTAGAAGGAATAGATTTGATGATGGATGATCGATGGATAAAGTACTATATACATGGTATTTAATCCATATTTGGTTGGCTCTCAAGAGTCGCGATTAAGAAGTTTTTTTGGGTTGTTGTCTGTGTCTTCGTTGAGTCCTCGGTACAACTCTTGGGTCGTTGCCCGCATCATCAACTCAGATGCTTCTAATTTTACTTCTTATACAACAATATGCAAACTAAACGCTAAAAGAAATAGAACTGAAAATGGTTGATCATTTTTCATATCCTTTTATTTATTTCCTTAACTTTTATTATACAAGTAACATTCAAATTCCTCTCAACTCAACAAACCCACATTCACATGTTTATTTATTTTAAATCATACAAAACTAATCAGTCAAAATACATAAGCAAAATGAAGATAACAAATAAAGCAAACACTATAGGAGTGCACACTCTTAACTGTTTACTACAGCACAATTCCTTCTAATTTCACCGGTGGTTCCAGTTTTTACTTCAATTTGACCCATTTTCTCCATTGACAATGCAAATTCACTGAAGAAATTCTGCAGTGATCCTTGAAGGAGTTGGTTTATGTATGCTAATGTGTTGGAGTTTCTAGTTAAAGCAGAATCAGACTCGAATAAGCCCCTGCGCTTTATCAATAGCGCGTAGTAGCTAAGATCAAAAGTCTTACGGCTCCCAGGATCCATCTCAACTCTTGTTGTATTGTCGTTTGGTGTTCGACATTTTGTTGATCTAAGATTGTCAGCATATTCGCTATCGAGTGTTGGGTCTTGATCTCCCACACCCGTGAAGTTGTATAGGCGGTTTGAAAAGGATGGACAATGTGAGATTCCAATAGTATGAGCACCTAAATAAAATTCATATGCATAAAAGTTCGTATAAATACTACTATAAATTTTAACAAAAAGTAAAATGGGTGAAAAGGGTTCAAAAATCAATAAAAAAATGCAATGTTTTCTTTAATAAATAATTAGATTAAAATTTGTTTACTTCAAAACAGAAGGAAAACAGGCAATAAATTACGCTACTATATTTTTTAGATGGTAAAACTAAGTCTTTTAAAAACTAAATTATAAATCTTGAGATCATAACTTTACTATGCATGACTCCTTGACTCAACAAAGTAGCTAGTTCCACGGCCTCACACATAAGAAAACCAACACTATACATCAGATTTTATACTAAGTTTAAAATAACATACCTGAAAGCAAAACAAGATCCTTCAAGTCAAGGCTCTTATTGGCAAACTTTTGTATGAGTATAGTGATATTGTCAAATGGAGCCGGGATTTGGGCTAACGCCTCGGATGCATTCGATAACAACCCGTCTCTTCGACCCGTGGGGACTCTCCAAGAAGGGCCTCCCTTTAATAAACCCAAAGGCCAAAACGACGGAATAAATCAGAAACAAAAACATTTATTTTTTAGTATTTGTGTGTTAAATTCGGTTTCATATCATTTATAATGAAATTTGAGGGCTTACGGTGATAGCAATGGAGTCTCTAGCAGCAAGTGCAATAATATCAGCACATGAAACAATGCCAGGGCATTCTGCTTCAAGTAAACTCTTCAATCTATCAATGAAATCAAACCCTCTTACGGTTTGGTTTGGGGTTGCTACTTTTTCTGTTTGATTTCCTGAGCTTGAAGTAACATTCAATAGGATTGATGCATCACAACCCTATTAAAAAACAAGGGTTAAATGATCATATGTGCCTACCGGAGTAAACAATGAAAAAAGTCACCTCACGTTCAAGTTGTTAGAATATTATTAGCATATATAGAGTTTTAATTACATTATTTAGTGAGATAGTTTGTTAATATATAGTAGTTTTTAACTTCTATAAATAAAATAAGTGTTGCATTGTATTGAATCATTAAGTGAATACAATTATTGTTACATATTCATGTCTTACCTTGTCACTATATGGTATTATAGCTATTGGTAGCTCAACTCTACACATTCTCATAGGATGAAATGTTAAATGTAGAACGCAAGACACAACTAAATTATATGTGAACAATTCACTAGTAGGATTTTTGTGCCTATAAATGATATTTAAAACTGACGTGACGATGATATAAAGAAAGCGGAAAAAAGAAACGAACCCTGACAAAACAATCATGGAAATGCATTCTTATAAGAGTAGCCGCAAGCGATGGAGCATTCGGGATATGCTGATTCACATAGTCTTGCACAATCTTTTCGGCTTTCGGGCATGAACTCTGGTAAAACCCCATCTTCAAATCACCTCGAACCAATCCACAAAACACTAGAAAAATCAAAATCGAGCAAAACCCTTTCATTTCTTCACCTTTTTGCCTTCTTTCACCTGCTTTTACTCTCGAAACTTCGATTGATGATATATAGAGAGTATGCAAGCCCACCACCTGGATTTACAATACATGCAACCAAAATAAATGACTGATATCATATTTATTAAAATATATATAACAAAATGATTGATTGAGATTAGTTTATATATAAAAAGTCATGCGTCAATACAAGCAACAAACTAACCTCACCTAATTTTCAAGCATGAGTGACATCGGATTCAAAGTTCAAACACATTAAAAAAACGCACACAGTTGATTGCTTGATTTTCATGGATATTTGGAAGATATGATATGGATGGTTGAGATTTTTATATTGTTATGTTTTAATAAAGAAAAAAAAAATTATTATAAAAATAATGATGCTTTTGGTAACCTGCTGCTCGCTGCTTTCGTTTAGAATATCGACAATCAAAACATGCAAATAATTGAGCATACAAACCCCCGACACCGTCTATCGGTCCTCCCAATCAATCATCTTTTTTTATTTGTTATAATATAATATTATGTTGAACACATCATCACATCAACCTTTCTATCTTTTTGTTTTTTAACATATACAGCTCGTATAACTCGTTATAACATTGATGTTGAAAGTTGTGAGACTCCACATCAATAACTTGTACGTTAGTATTCATCGAAGTTTCTGGCAACTTGGATTTGAAAAGATTTCGCGTCGAAGCGTTGATAAAAGTAAGTATATTTTAACAATAAATTTGGATCTTATAAAGCATTATTTTTAAAAGTTGTTAGAGGAAAACAAAAAAATAAAAAATAAAACCTCAAAACAGTTTTAGCGGATTAAACTTTTGTGTTTGATTACTTATACATTGTTACATGCGCTTTTGTTTTGGTTGAAATTTAAGTTGAAACTTAAGTTGATACTTAAGTTGAAACGTAGATAAAAATAACTGTGTCAAAATAATATATTTAAAATTTTATAAAACATCATATTTTATAAGTTATAAAAATAACAACAAACAAAAAAATTAAAAATACAAAAATAGAAGGACATGTGAAAAGTAGTAGCGTGTAGTTTTAACACTTTACCCATCACTCATAAATAATTAAATTAGTACCTATCAAATCAACCTTTTTTTCTTTTTTTTATGCAACTATCATCTTTAATGTCATTTTCATTTTTAAATAGCTTTATAGCTAAACATATAATTATAATTATCGCAATAATGTCATTTGCATTATTAAGTAACAACTCAAAACACACATTTTGTTACCAAATACTCACGGCAGCGGTTTTTTTTACACTTGTCTCAAGCAGGATCTTGCAGACATTCTTTAATATATTTTTTTATATTCATCAGAAAGAGATGCATGTAGTATACCTTCTCCCCCGAGTTCATGGGAGAAGCCGCCTTTGATGTTAGTGATGATTCAGTAATTGTTCGGTTTGTTGGATGAAAAGAGTGGTGTTCGTGGTGAGTGATGGCCGCAGTGATGGTTTCCACCCTTTATTCTTTTAGTTTTACACCTCAATATTGGTGCATATATATGAAACTAAGCACTAATTGAGTTCATTACACAAAAACCACCACATTTAGATACCTTTCAAGTCTTCATTCCTCTCGATGTAAACAAGAACACTTCAAAACCACACTAATGTCATGTGTTCATGTTGCATTAGTCAGGTGAAATTGACAACACATTGTACTAGCATTTTCTTGTAGTAACCGATCACATTTCATGTCATAAATTTTAGTTCAAATAACATATAGTCAACTTAAAAACTGCTTATATTCTCTAAGCATACTTCATATATAATACACAAATGTAAGAAAATATTTATATAGCTCCCTTATCTTTAGTTTCTTGATAGAGTTTCAGATCAAACACTCCACCTAATTTCACGGGCACTTTAGGTTTAACTTCAAGCACCCCTAATTTATATAGTATACTCCAATTTAGAGAGCATAGAGGTTAGAGTAGAAATAGAGTGTAAAAAATAGTAGTATTAAGTGCTATTTATATATTAATTATTAATATTATTTTTATATAATTTGTAATGATCTCATGACTATGCAATGGTCAAATTGGGCAAAAGTAGGAGCCGATGGTCACCAATGATAATTCCCTGTTTGGTGTGTGATTTTAATCCCCGAAATTAGGGGGTGGTGTTCCCACCCTTGTCCGGCCCGTGGTCTCCACTTTGTGACGCCTCAAAGACTATTGTTTTAGTGTTGTTAGACAAATAACCACCTGGTATAATGTTAAGGAGCATATGCTACATTAAAAAACATTAAAAAATTAAATAATATACTCCAAAATTTATAACAAGACCTGCTAAAAAATATTTAAATCACTTAAACAACGTTCTGGTACCATTATGTAACATCATAATTTTTACAGGTCTTGTTATACATTTTGAAGTATACTATTTAACTTTTTATAATTATATATACTATTAAAAAGATGTGTCGGTGTGTACGGAACACAAATTGATTTTTTATTACACTAAATTACGAAATTGCCCTTGGTCATATGTATCTTTTTGACTTTGTTAGATATCATGAGAGAGAAGGCAGAAGGAAAGAAAGAGAGTAAGAAAAAAATAAAAGTAGATGCAGGTCATGATGAAACGAAGAGGATGAAGACGACGAAAGCATTTCAATAGCCCAAATTTGAAGACGATTTCTCTTGATTTAAATATAATGTAGCACTGCATCTGCAAATCGAAGTCAATTTCTCTTTGATCTTCAATTTCAAACTTTAATTTCGATCTCCACTATGTTTTTGTGCGAGAGATCGAGAGAGATGGTAAGTACGTTAGCTGTAAACACATACGCTTTATCCAACTATTAGGACGGTGAGATCCTCGGAGGATATTAGGTAGAAAACATGATGCTCGGGTTAAATTAATCGGCCAAAGTTATGGTAAGAATAACTCCGGTGTTGTCGCTACCACTGGCTCAAGTTGCTGTTTCAAAATCAACTAATTTAATTTCAAAAGATGGTTCTTTGAAGCAAGTGGGGTTGGTTTAATCTTTAGTTCTTGATGTTTATTGGTGACGAAAGGATTTAGGGTTTTTGTTTCTTTATTTAACAACCCAAATTTTGTGTATTATTGAAATTCATCTCCGATCCAGTAGTGTCACCGTCGGATTTGTTTACCGATTCTTCATTGTCATTTATTTCTTAATCGGTACCTCGATTAGTCTTCAACACTTGTATCGATAACAAAAAAGGTTGTAACTACTTTGTGTTCTTGATGGTTTGCGATACTAAAATCAGTTATCAAGATTAAGGGGTATCAAGATTAGTGATCTTTGTAATTAGGAAAAATATAGTAAATGTAATAGAATCAATCCAGATTCTAAAAACTCTACACATTACAATTTGAAAATTAATGAAACGCGAATAAAGATGGTGAGCCGGTCAAACGAGGTTAGCCACCATTGATTGCACTAAAATAGTTAGGTTGATTGGTTTTCACCTAATTTGATGGGAGAGAAGAAAGATCAGAATCTTAAACGAAAAAAACAATACAAACACTATGTTACAAAAGAACCCCGCAGTAACACACGGCGATCACTTCCTAGTTATGTATCATATGATGTAGTCATTTATTTTGACTAAAAAAAATATACCCTTATGCAATATGTATGTTTATTATTATCATAATATCATCATTCATCAACATTATAATCAGGTTATATTTTATAAAATTTAGGATATTATAGAAACAACTTTACGACCATCAATAAGCAAAGTAATTTTACGTTTCTGGGTGTATGAACTTTTTTGTATTTGCATTTTTCCTTATATTTTCATGCCATGGTATTTAAAATTTTAAATAAGTTTAAATTTCCATATACCATTTAATTAACTTTCACTAAAACTTTAATTTTGTTGGTCCTTGATATTAGTGTATATCTATTTGTTTTGAATCAATAAATCAAGTATGAAGTAACTAATTGATGCAAAAAAATTTCCTCTTAGGACTAATGAAATTTGAAGATATGCAATCAACTTATGATAACTAATGTCAATTTCACAAGAGGAAGACTCCTCAACAAGAAAAACCATAAAAAAACCATTAAAATATAAACTTTTAATAAACATTAAAAAACTACCAAATAACAACTTAAGTGTTATTCATACAACAGTTTAAATATCTCACAACTCTTTTCTTATATATGAAAAATAAATTAAGCAATACACGTATAAAACAGTTTAAAATTTATCAAAGGCTTTCATTGATGATAGAGAACATTTTACAATAACTAAATTTGCATGTCATGAAATATGATTAATTGGTAAATCACATAATAGCTCAATACATAAAAAATCTCTATGTCAAAATGAAGACCATTCAAAACAAAAACTGTAACAGATTGATAGTTATTAATTTTGGTCAAGGGTCAAAGGAGATGCAACGGCTTCTAAATTGGGAAAGTTTTTTGGCAAAACAAAAACAGACCCTTCAGTAGCAGTATCCTTGCATGCTTTAGCTAATGAGTAGCCTAACGCTCTAGCAACTGGAACAGCCACTGCGTTTCCAACTTGTATGTATCTGTAAAAAATTATAAAAACTTTATTTTCTTTGGAACAAGTTTTATATATTCAGTTTAGAAATCAATACAGAATTTTATTAACATTTAAACTTATTAAAATATATATTACTAATATGTTTTGTTACCTTTCTTTGATGGGACCAAGCAGTTTATAGTAGTCGGGGAACCCTTGAAGCCTTGCATTCTCGCGAATTGTCAATACTCGATCTTGAAAGGGGTGGAGAATTGCCTAAAAAATGAAATTAGTTAGGAAAAATATTAACAAGTATATTTGTTTGATTAAAAAAAGTTTTTTAATGACAAACATGTTTACCTGATTGTGTGGTTCTGCTCTAGTGACAACAGTAGGTACAATTTCATCCCACCATAGTCGTCCAAATGGCCTGCATATCAATGTAATAATGAAAATCATAAAAAAAAACAAGGTCAAAAAGCATGTTTATGCTTAAACTCAAGTAGAAAAGTTACTTTGATGATCGTCCATCAACAAAAGTCATGGCATAATCAGGAACCTGTCATTAAGATCAAAAATAGTTAACATATATACAAATGAATGTGAGTATATGTTTGTATGTGTGCGAAGCAACTCTCACCAATGGTTTTCCTGAAGGTAAATATACCCTCTCCACATCAGGATCCCATTCAACATGATTGTCATCCCGAACACGAACACCTTTCAAATCCCTAAAATTTGCACCCTACAAAAAAGTAAGAAATGAATAAAGATGATTCATAAGAAGTGAAATAATGCACCAAGAATGTAACAAACCTTTCTCTTGGGAATTTGACAAACACGCTGGTAATCATCATCGTTTAATTTTAACGGACGGTGATCATACAAAAGATGAGATGAAGAATTAGCACCCGTACTTACAAAACCAGGCATATCTGTATAATAAATTAAAACAAGCTAAGTTTTGGATTCACTCCGTAATTTTAACTAAGAATACAACAACTTGGATGATATGGTAACAGAAAAATGTAGATACCTGGTATAAAAATATTAATCTACATAAATTATAAATTGAAATAAATATGTAGTGGATCCCACAAACCTTCCTTCTTTAGTCTTATGAACTTCTGAAATTCTGTCTTGGGTGTATCTTCATAAGGAATTTCATCTCTTTCTTCATCGTTTCCCACCTAAAAGCATCATGTAAAAAATAAAAACCATAAAGATTAATTTCTTCTCAATGAAGCCTGCTCTTGTTAAAAATGCAATATATATATATATATATATATATATATATATATATATATATATATATATATATATATATATATATATATATATTTAACATTATCATAAATGTATAATACCAATTTGCAAATAAAGATTGTATGTGTATTCTTAGCCACTAAGGCAAGAGACAGCTTGTGAATTGGTATTGTACTCTTTTATAGTCTACAAACGGGAAACTTTAAAAAAACAAGCAGTTACTTACAGGCGGGAGATCATAAATTGCATCACCAAGAAGCAGTTCTTTTTCCAACTCAACTGCTTTATTATCGTCATGAATAACAGCATTTGACTGCAGTTGTCATGTACATTGTCAAATGAAACTGTTTAGAACTAAAATGTAGATTTTCATCTAGTTGAACAAATTATGAATAATAGAGGGTCAAAAATGGTTATTAGGCTTGCAAGCTGATATGATTTTTCATTTCACATCTCTTTAGATCAGTGAAATATAAAATGGTACCTCAAATTCCACAGGGAATGCTCCCCTTGTAACCACATTATGTGTAGGTAATGGATATTGCGGTAGTTCCTGAAAAATTAACATAGTATTTAACAGGCTAATCTACAAAATCAAGAATTCACTATAATATTAAAAGAAAATTACCTCATTGGGCCTGGCACCCCACATAAACATTCTCATCCTAAACTGTGGGAGTCCATAAGAACCTGCTGTCATCAAACCTATACGAGCTTGGTAGTTCATTGAAACAAGACGGCCCAAAGCATATCTCCCAAGAAACCCTTTTGCAAACTTAACGATATCCACAACATTTTCCATTAGTGCAAATCTTGGTCTTAAATACTCTACAATGTCCATGTATACTACAAGCTGTTTGTTTTTCTCATCACTTAAAGGGTTGTCTTTATTCCTAAAGCGGTTGAATCCACTTATGCCCTGACAAGGGGGTCCCCCACATATAACATCAACATCCCCCTGACAAACAAAATAAATAACAATTACAATCATAGTCAATGATTAATAAGCTCAAACGATAACTTATATCTGTAAGTTTAAAGAATATACATGTACTTACAGGTAATGGTAAAATCTTTGAATTGAACCCATCTACAACAAACTGCTTTATCTTCTCCTGACAATCACTGATAAAAATAATTGTATGTCAAATGAATGAAACCACATACACATGAACATGAAAAAAAAAATTAATAAAAGTGATTGATATACCCCAAGCCATCTATAGGCTCCCAAGTGTCTTCTTCAGGACCATAGTTTTTCCAACGGATCTGGTAATGCAAAAATAAAAAGTAAGAACAAGCTAAATTGTTGTATATAGGGCAGACTATAAAACACTAAAGGGATTGGAGTCCCACATGAATTTCCTCCTTGTAAAAGGTAAAGAACAAGCATCAAATAAGTGCAATTTGACATGTAATTTGTATAATGACTTACAACTCTTGGATAATAAATCTAAAACAATGATAATTCACATGTCAAACAGTAAATAACGTCTTTTGAAAATAAAATTAAGTAAAAGGCTGATCTATTATCCCTTTATCACAAAGAAAAAAGAAAATTTATGATAGTGTAGGCAAGCTTATCCAATAAAGTGATTAATTAAGGAAGACAAGTACACTTCCTGAGTTACCTATCCTGTCTCAAAATATTCAGATTCTAACAATTCCTAAAATGCATTGCTAGAAACACACATTACCTTTATTGAGTACTTATTACTACATATTATGGATTAAAAAAATTATTCTTTAAGAAAATTACTATGATTAGACATCCAATACAACTATACAAGTGAACCTCGCCTCCTTTAATGTTATAATTGCATCATATTAGGTGTAATTCTACATATATGCTGGTAAATAAATAAAACACCCCAAAATGCATATTTCCAGAGAACTTAGAAATATCAAGTTAAAATGAAATACCTTAAGGTACAGCCCACGCTTCTTGATTTCCTTTGGATCACCATAACAAATAGACAAAACTTTTTCAACTTCAAATACTTCCTCACCAAGATCCTCATCATCATCATCAACGTCATCATCCTCTGCATCTTCTGGTTCATCCTTTTCAACACTCATAAGATCCCCACCCCCAACTAAGGAGAAAGACTGACAAAGCTTTTCCCACTCCTTTAGCAGTAACAGAAAATCTTCTGCTGACTCATTCCTCACCTGAAAAAGATACAATATGCTGTGTGATTAAAAAAAGAATCAAAAGTCAGATGCATAAAATATGGCAAACAACACACACCTCAGTCTCTGGATGATTCAGCTTCAAGCTTTCACATGCATATTTATTCAAATCAACAGCCCATCTCTAAATTTAAAAATAAATAAAATATCAGAGACTGCAATACTCAATAATATACACAAACTATATGCAGAATCAGAACCTACCGTGACAAGATTAACATTTTCCATATTAGCACCCAAGCAAAGCCCTGTAGACATTGCACCACATCCTGAATAAAGGTCTAGCATTCTCATCTCAGATCTTTTGTCCATTTTACCTTTGGAGACCTTAGTAACAGCTGCATTACAGTCAGACTCAGAAGATACAGTTGAATCAGACTCATTGCCATCTGCTTCGTTATCTGTATACATATATAGTTGATGAGAAACCATAGAATATGCATATGAATACAAAAAACAATTGGTTTTAACAACAATTACCAGGTGGTAAATTTTGGTAACTTGAAAATGGTACCAAATACAACATGTCATAGTAGTAATCTCCATTTGAAAGCATATCCCTCTTAGTAGCAACATCAGCCTAATGAAACTAGCAAAAGTTAGACTAACATGTCATCTTTCAAATTCCCAAATTCTCAAAAGGTAAAGTCAATCCTTACATCTAAAGGAACCCGAACAATTTTAAGCTTTCCCAGGAGACAGTCAAGGGGATTATCATCCTTTATTTCAGAAAGAAATATACGTTTATTGTCAATAAGGTCAAAACAACCCTGAATGACCTGAAATGAACATATACATACAAGTATAAGAGTCATAATATCAAATATTATAAACTAGTTGAGCTTGTTGGAAAATAGCTTACTGTATCTTTGGCCCTATAAAACCATTGAGCACAAAAATAAGGTTTCTTATCCAATCCCTCAAACATTTCAACAACTCTGCATATGTAACTTTCCTGGCCTTCACCAGCCTGAAGAAAAAACAGAACAATCATGATTAACCATGCTAACTAGATAAGAACTATTAAATGTGCGTGCAAAGTTTTGAATAACTACATGAAGCAATGTAAAAGACCAACAAAATAAAAAATAAAAAAAATAAAAAAAAGTTACCTCCACATAGGCATCATCCCCAAGTTTGAAGTGTACACGGCCATCAATGAGAGCTTCTGTAAAGTGTCTTCTAGCTTGAATAAACTCTTTAGGAGGCTCACTCCTTGCATTTCACAAAAAGATTAATTAAAAAACATATATATGTTTATTAGCAAAAGGACAACAAGCATATATTTCTATTGCACAGAAATAAATCAGAGACATACCCTTTTGGGATCTCCGTCATTCCTGTATTCTGTAACATCCAAAACAAACAAACAAGTGTGTCACATATTTAAAAAAGTATCTGCCTCAAAACAACTCAAAATGACATTTAGCCAATGATTGAGTATATTCTGTCAGTTCTTGCATGCTTATTTGAGTAGTTAAAAGCACAAGTGATGATATTACGAACTTAAATATCAAATTAACGTATAAATTAAGTTATCTTTCATAAGGCTTTCGTGAAACAATATCAATTGTAGATGTTGCCACTATAAGCCAGTAACTACATAGCAACACGACTGTGGGGGTAGGTTCAATAAGAAATCCTAAAAACAATAAAAGGAAGCACAAGGAATCATCTCAAACTCCAATGGAACTCGTTCCAAAAGCATTGGAACAAGCTCATCGAACCCTAAACCGAAAACACTAAACCCTAAAGTTAAACATAAATCCTAAAGCTAAACCCTAGAAGCTAAACTCTAAACCCTAAAAACTAAACATTATTAGGGTTCAACCAGCAGGTTCCAACAACACGACAGTAAGTTCAATAATAGTTCATTTGAGCCAGTTCCGTTCCTTTTTTCATTCCCTTTTAAACTTTTGCCCACGAATGTATATATTCCAGCCATCTCCGATCCTCGAACTTCGAGTAAATCACATACATTCAAAATAAACTACGAAATAGACACGGTAATCCAACATTCTACTGCAGATCCAAAACAAGCTTACAGTTTTCCGAAGATAGCGATGAGGCCACCGTTGTCGAGCATCCTCTTCCGGAACAGGATCCCCAATTAATCTACTCTCCTCATCGTCATTTAACACAACTTCTTCTTCCTTCTTCTTCCCGGTTTTCCGACCAGAACTTCGCGCCGGAGAGTTCCCGTCTGCCGGAATTTTAACGGCGTCGGAAATTACCTGTTCTTTTTCCTCCTTCGGCCTCTTCACTGAAACAGATGAAGAAGACAAATCAGCATCATTGCCATTTGTGGAAGATTTTCTTTTGCTGTTCGCCATTGTCTCCGGCAGCGATGAATGAGAAGGAAGTTGATGATGATGATGACGATGATGATAGATTGTAGGAATTATAGGGTTTTATTTTGGGTTAATTGTGTGTGATGGGCGGGCAAAATTTTGGGTGGGCGGGAAGACGAGAGAAAATCGGGTTCGTGTTCATTTAATTGCATTTGAATTTGGTCTAACGTCCAGACCAATGGACCATATACACTCCCACCATTCAAGCTTTTTTTAGTTTTTTTTAAATTAATAATATTTTATTGTTTTCAAAACATTTGCCTTAAAAATTAAAATAAATAAATATATGTGTGGAAATTTAATTAAACTTCATTGATAATATAGATTAAGAAAACCACAAGTGGCAAAAATATTTTTGTCCATTTTTAACTTCAACTGTTTAGTTGTCCCGTACTGAGATTTGATAGTAAGACTGATGTTGTTCGTTCAAATTTTAAGATTGTAGTTTTTGGTTTTTTTTTTTTTCTATCGTAGTTTTTATATAGCGCTTCAAAGTGATGTTAAATTGATCCATCCCACCAACTGTTGTGGCCGCAGACTTGTTTGCTAACATGCTTGAGTGTTTTCCTTTGTCCTCTCAGTCAAGCCGTCAAGCGGTGTGGTTTAAACAGATCTTGCTCCGCGTATAAATGATTGAGCTCCTAGTTGCAACGTCGATCCAAGTTATTTGTTGTATAATTGTTTGACTCTAATGTCTTCGTTCGATTCAGTGTGGTGCATTCATTAACCATTTCGGACTTTATACCATATTTTAAAGAGTATCAAGTAACGTTCTGTGCCAAAATGCGAGAAAATGTTGCATGAATTCCAAACAGTATTTATCACTTCATCACATTTAAATATTGGTTTCTTTTGCTGTGGAAGTTGATGTAGATGTTGCTACATGTTAACATCTTTCGCTTAAATCCTTAGGTAACGTTTGGTATAAAGGAATGGAAGGCTAAATGTAATTAACGATTGAGGATGAATGGAAAATTACATGTTTCATTGCTAAAGGGAATTGAATAGATCATTACACATGTAATTTCATTCATCCAATAACACCAAATTCATTCCATCTATCACTTCCCTCTTTTTTTTTTTTCATTCCATCGCATTTTATCATTAGTCACTACCACCACCACCACTCACCGTCCATTGGCCACCGCCGCCACGAGCAGCAGCCACCACTGCCACCAACCATCGCCACCGCCACCATCACTACCACAGCCACCACCGGCCACCGTCACCACTGCCACCACCACTACCAAGCTACCATTACCAACCACCATGGCCACCACAACCATCACCAACGCCCACAAAGGGTCGAAAGCCACTATCACCGCCACCGGCCACCACGTGATACCACCACCATCAACGCCCACCACCACAGTCACCACCATCATCAATGACCACTGCCGACCACCACGCCCGCCACCACCTGTCACCACCGCTGACCACCGCCGGCCACCGTGCACCGCCTCCACCGTCCGGCACCACAGCCACTACCATCAGCTGCCACCATCGCCGCCACTGGGAACCACCACTAGCCACCAGCTATCACTACTATAACCACTTTTATATTTATTTCATTTGTATTTTCATATTTAACAAACAACACAAAGTAACAAAATCATTTCATTTTTAAAAGGTAATCAAACAAGACAATAGAATGTAGTTATTAATTTCATTCTTTTATTCATTTCATTTCTTTATGAATTACGTTTTTTCATCAATTCCATTACCTCGTATCAAACAGACCGTTACTCTTTGAGTTTAGTCGGTATTGGTATTGATAGCATTAAGGGTCTAGTAGCTTGTGAATGTGATCCATAAACGGACGCCAACAAGAAATCAAAGCTTGTGAGTTATCAGTTATCGGATCATCAGACATGTCGATCTAAACATGTTCTACCGTCTCTTCCTACTACGAGTTTCAAAACTGGGAGGGAGTCGAACCAATGCTAGCAGAAGCGTCGAAATTGGAACTCTTTTTACTTTGTAGAGTTCTTAAATGGTCACCGTGTCTCTTTTTTTGGGTCTCATGTGTATCAGGTTGTGTTTTGGGTTAACGTTGATAGTTATGTTGTTCGTTCCACCTAAAAACAACAATTATGAAGGAGGAAAAAACGTATTTGGATCAAAATGGGGGTAACATGGTGGTGGTGAGGAACAACAAAAAGGGTCGTTGTTGTATGGATCCATTATTTTGAGTAAGTGTATTTTTTTGTTGTATAGATCCATTATTTTGAGTAAGTATATTTTTCAAACAAATGGTGTTTGAATGTGAAAATATCTTATTTTTCTATTAAAAAACTAGCTTTAGTTAACCCGTGTATTACACGAATTGAATAAATAAAATATTAAATATAATAAAAGCTTATTAATTAGAAATCAATATTTTAATATAAGATATCATTGAAATTTTCCTATTATAAATAGACTAAATATTTTGTATCAAAACAAATATTTTAAAAAATGTAATTTCCTAACATTTTTTTATTATAACTTCTAATATTAATTTTTTTTATTTATAAAAATTTTACTTCTTTAAAAACACTAATTTTTAAAATTTTATATTATTATAAAAGTTTGATATTTAAAAAAGATGTATTCTATAAAAATTATTTCTCTATAAAGAGCATTGATAAATAGATCTATTTTTTAATTTATTAAAAACTATTTAAATTTAAAAAAATAATTAATATTATTACTAATTAATATGATTAGTTATTAAGAGAGAAGTTGGAAAAATTTAGTGAGGACGAATATGATATTGTCATGTGTATTTTATAGTTACTTTTTTATTAGAGTAGAACGACGATTGAAGTTTTTTTAATTAGATCTTTTCTATCTATAAAATATGTAAAATTCAAATATAAATTATTTGACAATTAAATAAATGAATAAAAAATTTTGAATAAAAAATATGTAGATAAAAACTGCAACGATATACTAATTTAGTTGCCTAACATATTAGATTTGATTAAAATGAAATTTTAATTTAGTTACCTAAAATGAAATAAAATATAATAAAGGCATTAATTAATTGCTTAAAATTGATAATGACTTTGGGTGGGAAAATAAAACTGAGAAGAGACCATATGATGACAAGTGGCAATTTTTTTACTTTTTTATTAGAGTAGTATGAAGTTTGATTAATCAAGAGAGACACATGACAGAATTACATTTCTCCTCACCAAAATATTTTCGTTTATCTCTCATATTAAACAATTATATTAATTACTAATGATACTATTTAACCTATTTAGATTACAAATAGTTTTTTAATTAATTAAAAAAGAGACGTAATTATTTATGTCATATTCAAATAATTAATTTTTTATAAAAATAAGAGATTTTATAAAACATCAAACTTTTTTAAAGAATATGAAATATTTTAAAATTGATTTTTTTAGAAAGTATAAATTTTATAAATCATTAATAATTAAAATTAGGAGTTATAATAAATAATAAATAATATTTTTTAAAATGATTTTTTTAAATAGAATATTTATTTATTTTTCCTTTTCAGAAAACAAAAAATTTATAAATTGAAATCATTATTTTTTTACTAATAATCCTTACTTGTACGCAATTTAAATCATGTATTTTCTTATAATATCGTTTTATATAATAACTTTTTTAATGTTTTATATTTTATTTATTAAACTAGTGTAATGCACACAATACTAAAACTAAGTAGTAAATACATTTGTGCTTGTAGAGGTAAAATAAATAAATTTTTATTTGAATGTTCAACGTTCTCATGTTTGCGGCTGGCATCAACACCACTTAATCGACACCAACATGTAAATGAACTATGTGAATATCACATGAGTGTTACAGGTATGTTATAGTAAAAAGCGTGTTTAATTTACAAAATCTAAGAAGAATCGTGTATTTGACACGTTTCATTCTGTTATTTTAAAGATAATGACATTTTGATCATTGTATCAAGTACGTCAGTTTAGCGTGTTTTATACGTTCATTGTGTCAAATATCAGTACATGTTATATATTTAAATGTTATATATTTTACATATTTTGTTATATGTATTTATCATATTATAAATACACAACAAAAAAAGATAAAGTCATTTTGATCATTGTGTTAAATATTTCAGTTTAGTGTGTCTTATACGTTCATTGTGTCAATTATCAATACATGTTGTTATATATTTTACATGTTATTATATATTTTATATCATTTGTTAAATGTATTAATCATTATAGAAATCACATTAGCATTCAGAAAAATACAACAACTAACAAAAAGACACAATAAACTATACTAAATACATAATGACGATATATGATCTTAAAAACACAAAAAAATAATTATATTATTACATAACAAAACCGTACTTGTATTAAAAACGCATGTTTTTATGGTGTAATTTTTATAAAAAAAAAAAAATAACGGCGTACATAAAAGTTACGAATGTTTTTAAAGAAATAGGTGAACTTGCAAAAAGTCAATAAAAGTGGTTATTCCTAAAATATAATTCTAACAACTTTTTTTTTTTTTAAATTGATATCAACAATTGATTAAAAAGGTTGATGGTTGAGATTACTTCTTAATTTTTTTAGTTTTAAAGCTATTTTTATTTGAACACTAGGCCATAACCCATGTATTACATGGGTAAAGTTTTATTAAAATTTTATATATTAGATGTTATCAACCATTGATAAAATAAAAATAATAAATGTTTTTAAAATTATAAATGACTAACAATAAAGATTAAGAATAATAAGATTATATTCCAATATATGATATAATTGAAATCTTAAATAATTATTAGCATAAGAAGATTTATATTTTAGATATATAATTATTTAGTTTATTTAATTAAAACTCTTATCGCTTTAATATCTTAAATTAAAGAACTTAACATCTAAGGTAATTACTTATCAGTAATTAAATCACTGAATCAAAATCAAACAAATAATTTCAAAATTAATACTGGAAATTTTTAGGTCGTTTGATTGTATAGAAAAATAAGAAAATTATTAATATAAAATAAAAGAGAAAGATACAAAAAAGAAAATAAAGAATTCATATAAGAAAAAAAGAATACGATTTTAGTAAGTGTTTTAAAATTAATTTAATTAATATATGTATATGAGTTTAGAAGGAAAAATCAACCTGAAAATACACCGAATCATACAACGTGTCCTAAAAACCTAAGTTTATTATAATAGATTTCCCTTGTTTATTTAACAGTCATGTGTTTCTTTAACTATTTAAAACTTTGATATTAAATACACGACATTAAAAGAAGTTTGAATATTATATATATATATATATATATATTATAAAACATTTTTTATACATAAATGTAAATTAATAAAATTTTAAGACACCTAAAATAATTTCTTAAAGATTAAGTATAAACACTTAATGCAATCAATCCTATTTTGTCGTTCATTTAATAAATTTTTTTAATTAATACATTATCTAATGCATATTATCAATGTAATATTTAATAACGTGAGGTTATTTAATTTACAATGCTAAATGTTATATTATTAAAAAACACTTAAAATTAATATTTATTTTTATAAATAAGTATAATCTTATTAAAATATTTAACTATATAATTACTAAATACGACAACAACAACGATGATGATGATGATGATGATGATGATGATGATGATGATGATGATGATGATGATGATCATGATGATATTGTTATTGTTTTATTAACTTAAAATAGTAAATTATATGTAATTTCAATCATATTATATCTGAAAATCATATTTTATAAATTTTAAGTATTAATAAATAACTATTACTTTAATAATTTTATTAAACACATGTATTATCCGGGGTTTCTAAACTAGTAAATTATTAAAGAAAATATTATACATGGACACATTGGTTGTTACTTTTATTTCAAATATCAATCACCTATCAGTTAATAAAGGCCAAGGCATGCTATACACCCGTCCAAAGCATGCCATAGTTGACAAAAACTTAACTTATGCAGTGATACGTGCATTTTTTAGTCGTATTTAATTAAGTATGAAACTCATGATAAAAGTATCTTCATTTCATTGATAGCTTTTACCTTTTACGAACTTGATTTCAACACTCTCATGAAAGCAACACTTGATTTCAACACTCGCATGAAAGCAACACTTGATTTCTACACTCTATAGACGAAGGTGTGTAGTTGTTCGTGTTACTTAAATGAGTTTACGCAATTACATACGATGTAATCCTTGTATTGATAGCGTAATATTAGAGTGATTTAACTGTTTTATATGAGCGAGATACATTAAAAACGTTAATTTGCACGTTGAGCATGTGAAGTACGTGATATTTAATTGAGGTTACACAATTACATGTGCTATACATTAGATATTTTAGTGTAATTGGATTAATTAAATGATCAACGTGATCATAATATCCATTAAACAAGATAGGGAGGTGTGGAGTGCATGCTTGCTTGAGTTTATCATGATCTTCAACATTTGAACCTTATACCTTATAATATTTAGGGGCGAAACCCCTAAACAAATGGGGTTTCAAGGGGGCGTTGTCCCCTTGGCAGGGGTTCAGGGGCAGCGCACCTGAAAGCGGGTTTCAAGGGGCGGCAGCCCCTGGTGGGGTCCTATGAGCAGAGGCCCTGGCTGGGGTCTTGCTTTTATAAAAAATGCATGAAAAACTAATATTTTCCAAAATTTCATATGTGAAATTCGGGGGATAAAAGTGTAAGTTTAATATTAAAAAAACAGCCAAGCTTAACTGCAATGTTGAAATAAAACGAATATTTGTCATTTTCGCTCTTCTTCTCTGGTTCACAAAAACTCATAGAATATACATACTAATTCTTGATATATCGTATGAGTTATATCCGATTGATTTATTCGCGTGAATCATCGAATAATTTCGATCTGAAAGTGATTTTCACGACTTTTAGATTATCCAAGTTTGATTTCAATTCTCTACACTATAATCCTCTATTGATAGCGTAATATTAGAGCGATTGAACTATTTAAGGTTATATATAAACGAGACACGTTAAAAATGATAATTTGCATGTGGATATGTTTCTTGAATATCTAATTATGTTAAATCACGCATGTCTATTATTTATGGCGCAAATGTCACGTACGTGACTTGTCACGCATGACACGAGAAACATGCGTGAAAAGTCTAATATAGTAATATGAAGCCATAGAAATATGAAATTACGTTGCAAAACTAAAAAATATGCTATATTAAACACAATCTTGTTTTAAAACATAATTTATATACAAACATATCTAAAAGAAAAATGTCATAACTATGCATTTAGATTTATTAATATATGTTTTATTAAAAGTTATAAAAAAAAGCGTGAAGTGTTTTTTAAATAGAAACATAAACGACAGTATATAAATATCCATTTACAGTTAAAACAACTCTTTATTCGTAACACATGTGTCGCTTTATTGTAACAAAGCATGATCTAGCCATAACCATTGTTATATACTATTTTATTACTTGTATGTAAGTTTATTAGTTCTAATAATAAAAAGCACATGACTTTTTTGTCTTGTTTCTTTTTCTTTCTACATCATCAGTCATATAGCCAGGCGTATTATTAAAAAAATAACTGTTTTCTAAATGACAATAACTTTTCCAAATTGATTATAGTCGCACGATATGAGATATCACATTCATATGATTGCAATTGTCCATTGATGGAGTCCGTCTATTGTGAGGTCAATTGCTTTTTATCGTTATGCAAGAGTTTCCAACGTTCCACTAGTACGCCTCTTTTGGATGGCAGTTGCAACTAGTCATGACAAAAAACATGCTATATTATTATATTTGTACGTATTGTTATTGGTGAATGTACTGTATGCTTTAGTCAAATTAGATGGTCCATAAACAACGAAGCTACGAAACAAAATCAACATAAAATTGTTATTGTACCTCTTATATAAAATTCAAAACATGCAACGATCAACAATTTTAAACAAAAAAGTATGTTTTAGCTATTGTATTTGCTGTGTTTGCTGCATAAATTATGTATGTAATAATTAAAGTTTTATTTTAAATATAGTTTATTAAATGCAGTAAGAGCACTAACAACCCTTTCTTCATATCTATCTATATAGTTTAATTGAAAGGTTATTGGATTTAATAATCATAATTTCATTTATTAATCATGATTAATCTCAATTCAAAAAAATTTGTAGACACTTACAATTATAAGTTTATATTCCACGAACAATCCCTTATTAACTGATAGTTAAATTTAATTAGTTCTTTTTGACGAAATGGGACAAACTTTGAGCAAAAATTCAATTCCGCCGCCAACCATTCTTCATCAGGTCTGTTTTTTGGGGTCCAGGCTTCATCGTCACCTTAAATCTACCTCAAACGAGTCAAGTAATTCAGACCAGGAGGTGGTGATTGATGGGTTTCAGGGTGTAGAAGTTTCAGATTGACGAACCTGATGATTGATTTCAACTTTCTGCTTAGTATTTTAGTCGTATAAGTAGTTCACGCTATAGAAAAACTAACTTTGTTAGCTCTCAGTTAGTAAATAATCATTAGAAGAAAATAAGCTTAAAGTAATAAGTGCATGTAAATATTTATTGAGTTGAGATTAATCTCGGCCAATAAATAAAAAGCTATTATTGTTAAAATCCAATAAACTTTATTGAAAAAACGCAATTTTCTCTACCTTTTGTTTATTAAAAAAAAAACCCCACATTTCGTTTTTCATCTTCATTGTTATTATACTTACAAACACTTATTTTATTGTTTTTCTTACTTCTACACGTTCACAATAATAATATAGAAAGTGAATAATGATCTCTAAAACATATATGCACTTTAGTTCTCTTCAAAATTTTATTTATTACAAAGATTCAGTGTAGTGTTTTTTTTTTTATAGTTTTCTCTGTTGTTACCTCTATATTATAAAGAAATTTAGAAATTTGAGGCTTCAATGTGAGTGCTTTAAGACAAATAAAGCAGGGTAGTGGGAGACCTTAAAAGATTCTATGCGTACATTTTCAATCAAAGCTTTCAAACGCATAAAAAAAACAAAAAACAATCGTTTAAGTTGCGTTGACAACTTCCAATAACTTAAAAAGAGGTAAAAGTATGGGATAATAGACTCAAATTTGTGACGTTCCCAACGAAGTGTGAAAACGTATATGCAAATCAAAACATCCCAACGTTGTATTAAAAAATGTATACGAAAACCCATAAAGAGCAAAAATTTTCCCCGGTGCTAACAAATTAAAACACTCGTTAAAAGCGTCAAGTCAACTGATACATCAAAATCTATTTATTCTAAAGAAATCATTTTCTCTTTATACTACATGTTTTTTTTTCAAACATTAAAAGAAGCAACATACAACGTAAATTATCAGTTGTGTGAGAGCTATATTAACTTTCTCTTACATGTTTATGTAATAAACCTGGGCACAAATCGAACGGACATGACCAGACGACCTCTCCAACGTGGTCGGGCAACCATCTCATCCAAAGTATCATGTTGCACGTACTGTAATAATTAGTTTGTTACAAACAATAAAAATGCAGCGGCTCAACCGCAACAACTGTTCCACCATAGACAAAAAACACTATTACCATACCGCACTCATACACATGCCTCATCACCCTGCACCCCACACTAATTCCACCACAATACCACACCGGTTCCTCGTATTCAACCTCGTGTGAGTGTGTGACACGGTCAAATCACCACAACGGGGTGACTTTTGCAAATAGTTTACGAGGAAAAGGTCTATTTTTGTGATCTTTTAGAGTATGGATTACTTCATTGCTAGTCAAAAAATTCCTTCTAATCCTGTCCACCTATATATAACTTCTATGCCACTCTCGCCTCCCATTTTCGCCCTCAATTCGTTTCCCCCTCGATTGTTCATTCATACAAGGCAAACCACACAAATACCCAAATCATGGATGCTAAAACCCTAATTTCACACAACTACTGCCTCAAATCTCACCGATCACAGTTTCATTCGTCTCCTTCAAAATGCTACCAAAATTCACGCATTCAACCGCGTTTCAAATCACCAAATTATCCGTTGTTCAGAAGAAATCGGTATGGAAGCCGGATCCTAACTCATGTTAACCCTACCAGTGGAGTTTCATACGAAGAAGATTATAAGAATGACGAGAGTTTTGCTGCGGTTACCTCTGTTAGTGATAGCGATGTAGACGAGGTGGAAGTTGAGAGTAAGACGGCGGCGATACAAGAGGATTTGGTGAATGAGAGTCTATGGGATCAATTGGTGGAGATTGTGAAGTTTTCTGGGCCAGCTACGGGTCTGTGGTTGTGTGGACCTTTGATGAGTTTGATTGATACTGCCGTGATCGGTCAGTCGAGCTCCGTCGAATTAGCTGCTTTAGGTACGCTAAATTGTTCGTTTCTTTTTGTGCTTGTTCGTACATTAAAGTGCAATGGGACATTTTGTAATAGTACCAGCAGTATTGCTGCAGATGAGGTGAGATGACGATGGTGAATGTGAATCATTACCATGTATTGTCTGAAGTATTGGTGTGAACATGAGAGGGGCAGGATTGGAGCGTGTTGTTTGGAGGCCTTATGGTTTTTAACTGAATTTTAAGGAATTTGAGGATACGGGAGTGGGATTGTGGAGCTGATTAGAGTTTGTTTAAACATTTGCAGGGCCGGGCACGGTGCTTTGTGATTATATGAGTTATGGGTTTATGTTTCTTTCTGTAGCTACATCAAATTTGGTGGCCACTTCACTCGCTAAGCAGGTTTCTTTGATATGTTTATGCTTAGCATTGATTGTAATGAGAACCCTGTTTTTGAATCTTTATGGTTTCTGGAAAGTCATGTTGAGTATTAGAATTACTGCCAGTTGTACTACACTAGGCCAAAGTGTTACAGTTAGCTCTTAATAACCTTTGTTTGGCAGTCGACATTCTTATTGTTGCTTCATACTCTTACTTATTATTTTTGTGACCGGTGTTGAATTATCTGACTAGTCAAGCTGTGCAGGATAAATCTGAGGTGCAGCATCAGATATCAATTTTGCTTTTTGTTGGATTGACATGCGGTATAATGATGCTTTTGTTCACAAGGTTCCAGGGAGAATGGGCACTCAGCGGTAATAATAACTTTTTATTTTCATGTGTATAATGATGCCTTTTCAACTAGACCGTTGATACAGTTATATTTTAGATGTAGAGCAAAACTAGACAACTGTTTTCATCTATTTACAGAGTACAAGCAACAAGATTCTTGATCTTAAAGCAAAAGCACAAATAAAACCATGTTAATTTAAATTTGACCAGTGTCGTTTAAATCTGTCTATCCTTTTCAGCTTTCTCTGGAGCTAAGAACATGCATATGTTATCAGCAGCAAACACATACATCCAGGTTCTTTGGAATCTACAATCCTTTTTTGGGTAACAGTTGATTATTGATTTTGGGTGGTTTCAGGGTACTTGTTCTATATCTACAAACTTAGAATTTTTTTGTCTGGAGGCTGAAGTATTGTTCTGCAGACTGATTGCATCTGGATATATATGTTTTAATCATTGACTCCTCAAATTTTTTTTTAATAATATGTGTGGTCCATGGAGGCAAATACTTATTGTAACCTGATTTCAGTTTTGTATCCATCTAATCAGTAAAATGTGTTTGCTATGTGGTAGTAGATTCGAGGCTTGGCATGGCCTGCAGTTCTTGTTGGATGGGTTGCCCAAAGCGCAAGGTGAACATAACATGTTTTTTTTTACCAATTTATGATTTTCTGGTAGAATCTGGTATGCATCATCTCATTTTCATTTATTTTCATGCAAAGGTAACATCCTTTTAATGATTTACGAAGAAGGACACCAATATATAATTTTAGGATAGATAATGTATGATGCTCCTAAACTAAATGTGTATCATATATTATTGTTTTTTCTCCTTGACATGTGTTGGATGTTTTATTGAACAAGTTGCTGAATTTTAACATACAATGTATATTTCTTTTAAGCAGTCTTGGAATGAAGGATTCATGGGGACCTTTGAAGGCTTTGGCAGTTGCTAGTGTTATCAATGGCATTGGTGATGTGGTCCTCTGCTTATTCTTAGGCTATGGTATTGCTGGAGCAGCATGGGCAACAATGGTGTCTCAGGTATGCTTTATGAAAAATGGTTCAACATGCTTATGATAAGTTGTAAATTTTTTTTTTTGTTGTGCACGCTTAACACATATTGTAGGTGGTTGCAGGATTTATGATGATTGAATCTCTTAAAGATAAAGGGTATAATGGTTATGCTGTTGCTGTACCATCAGCTAATGAACTTCTACAAATATTCAAGCTTGCTGCTCCAGTATTTATGATGATGATGTCAAAGGTTTGTATGCTGAACTTAGCATTTCATATGCTAAAAAGTAAACAAAGATAGTAATTTCGCCACATTTACGCATGAATGGGTCGTTTTTTAATCTTAAATTTGTCAAATAGAATAGTTTAGCTCATAAGGTATGCTGGATTTACACAATTCTTCACTTCAAACAAATACCATACTCACCATGAGGGAAGTCAAAATAAACTTGACAAGTAATACTTAAAAGTTTGTTCAAAACTTCACTAACAAATCAGAGTTTGAAACTAAAAGAAACTGCCAAGCTCTCTTTCTTCATAATAGATGGGAGTTGCCCTTAATGCACCTTCTCTTTAGTCTTTACTCTTTACTGATGCTATGCTACTTGAGAAATCAGAGTTTGAAACTAAAAGAAACTGCCAAGCTCTCTTTCTTCATAATAGATGGGAGTTGCCCTTAATGCACCTTCTCTTTAGTCTTTACTCTTTACTGATGCTATGCTACTTGAGGCCCCTTGTACATTCTTGGAAATACATGCTAAAACGGGTTAGCGTTGTGAGTCTAGCCTTCACAAAAACCATTCATCAAAAACAAACATGCAAATTGAATTATGATTCTGAAAAAACCATATACTTTCTTTAAAACACTTTGTTGGGTTCCTACTCTTTGACATGTTCATTGGCACACTTACGTGTCCTATTGCTTTAAGGCCTTTTTGACTTGCAAGATGTCTAGAGTTTTGCTTTAAGCGTTTAGAGGGTCACCATTGCTTTAAAACACGTAACAATGAGCCTGGAGGTTTTGTAGAGTTGAGTGAAGTTGGGAATTAAAATACATTAAGTATTGATTCTTGAGAATAAAAAATGTAAATGTTGAAAGTGGCACACCCTCCTATTCCACTGACCCGGTTATCTTGCAATGTCTAAGATGACAGCCATGAAAGAAATTCTTACATTATGCTGTTTGATGTTTTAGGTGGCATTCTATTCTCTACTTATATACTTTGCTACATCAATGGGCACACAAACAGTTGCTGCTCATCAGGTTGGTTTGACTTTAATAAGGTCAAAATATACCGTAGGGTCAAAGCAGTTTTTGTTTGACTCTGACACGTTACTAATATGTTAGGTCCTTGTCCAAATATACTCTATGTTCACTGTATGGGGTGAGCCCCTTTCTCAAACTGCACAATCGTTTATGCCCGAGCTTATATACGGTGCTAAACGAAGTTTAACAAAGGTTAGTGATGTTATTACTGCACTATTTAATTAATTATGCAGCCATTTTAGCCTAGTATCTTGTAACTTTATACTTGTATATGATTTTCATAAATGTTATGATGTGATGATTTCGTCAGGCAAGAATGTTGTTGAAGTCACTCGTTATAATTGGTGCATCTTGCGGTGTAGTATTAGGTGTTGCTGGTACAATTGTTCCCTGGTTATTTCCCAAAATATTTTCACCAGATCCTTATGTCATAAAGGAGGTTAGCTCTGGCTTTTTTTGTCACTATATACTACTCATACTTGTAATGCATTGCTACGAATTTGTAGAACTATCTGTTTCTTGAAGCTTTACGGTTACCTTCCTGCAATGCAGATGCACAAAGTTCTACTTCCGTACTTCATTGCTTTGTCTGTGACAGCAAGCACTCATAGCCTTGAAGGAACATTGTTGGTATGCTTATTTTGAGCTTGAAATTTAAACTCTTGATCTTCTGTTTTTTTTAACTTCTAATTTCAATCTCTGCCTGTTTAGAATAATCATAACCTCTGAATCTAGGAATTATTTTCATCATGTAACATCTGCGTTGACGTTTTGCTAACTGCAGATGTATGGGATTTTAGGGTTTTGGTTGGGTAGCAAAGTGAACGGATTGTGATTATTCTTGTCGTTGTTATAATTTGTAAAGAACTGCAAACACTTACCAAATTTGACTTTTGGCAAATCATGAACTACATTATAATTTGACTTTTGCAGGCCGGCCGCGATTTGAGATTTATTAGTATATCAATGACCACAATCTTTACTTTGGGTGCTGTTCTACTCATGGTAAGGAACTCATTGTGTCTGTTTTCTTTCTGTTTAACCAGAAATCTATATTAGCTAGACCCCCATCTGCCACAAATTATTTGCATTTTTTCTATTCTTCATGGTTCACTTGACTTGTTTTAATGTGAATCAAGACACTATAAACCCTTGATTATTCTGAAAATTAGGCAATATATCAAAATCAATTATATTAGAATCTTGTACTGATCACTAAATCTTTTTATACCGATCTCTTGCTTTCAGCTTTTTAGCAATTTAGGATATGGTTTGCCTGGCTGCTGGTGGACGTTAGCATTGTTCCAATGGGTTAGTTAAACTTAAAACTACATCTAAACAACTTTGAGTATAAGACCGCGATCTAAACTGCATAAACACCTATACCTATTGCTTTTAACTGTGATAACTGATACATAAGATGGTTATGTAACCACAACCTCTCTTTCTCTCTCCCACCTTATCTGGTCAACACTATTTACCGGTGCTTATGCAGTTCTTGACTTCTTGTGGTTATCTACTTAAAATTTGTTTTTTCTAAACATGCCCTCTAACAATATGTCTACAATAAAAACCTAAAACACTAATGTCTTTTTAATTCATTGTGTTTTACAGACTCGATTTACTGTTGCTCTACTACGTCTCATCTCGCCAAATGGCATCCTCTACTCCGAGGATATGACTCGTTATGAACTTGGGAATGTTAGCACCGCCTAACATGAACTTAACTGGTATTTTAATCCCATTAACATGGGAGTGTGATAGCCTGATACCGTAGATTATGTACATGCTCTATAGTGTATCATCTGCTTCAATTAAACATTCAAGAATTTGTCATTTTTTTGATACCCAAATCAAGGTTGAATAGAATCATTTGTTATTGCATATACATGGGCAAGTTATTTTCGCTCTAAACCTTTTTTGAGCGGACTGTGCATGCACTATGAAACAAATTTTTAAGAATGTAAAAGTTAAAATCACAAGATGCTATACATAAATATACAACAAATCACATTGATAACCACACTAGTTTAGAGATAATTTAAAGATTAAAACATCATAGTGGATAAACTCATAAAAGGACAAACAAATGCCAAAAAAAAAAAAAGATTCAAGACTAACAGATTAATAACCATATGAAAGAAAAGTAAAACTGAAATAGAGATGCAACATAACCACAACCACCGCTACATGTTGCATCTCTTGCAGCCTCCTTTCGTATTCCTTGCGGCCTCTTGCTCGGTCCTATGTGTTTCTACCTCATGCTCGTTAGATGTTGTATTTGCACGCAATTGTAGTTTTGAATACACGTTTTGAGAAAGATATGAGGGGGAGGGGGATCTTGTTATTTTTTGTAATAGATTTGGTTCTCGATTGAACCCCCCATAAATGTTGTACATGTTATTTGGTTTATTTATTTCTTATAATTTACTTTTGTATAATTTATATATCATATTACTTCTACATTTGGTTAAAACTTGTTTTATTATAAACGAGATAAAGTCGTTTTATATATATATTTTTAAAAGTTTATTCTGCAAGTGATTTGTACAATTATTTCTGTAAATTTTAACAAATTAATTTGGTATTTTACCATTTTATATAATTATTATGGTAATTTTTATTTTTAAGGATTATTATTTGTAAACGTTACGTAAGAAAACTAGAAAAGAGAAAAACGTGTAATGTGTTGAACTTGAAGTCTTGAACCCCACATTATGCAATTTATACTTCAAATAGAATTTCTAAAAAGCTAGCCCCCCACTGCTTGAAAATGGGCTCTAAACCCTAACTGTCAATAACATACAAAACCCTATCGATCATCTTCTTTCTCCTTTCCTCCCCACCGCCGGATCTTCAGGTTTCTTTCTTACGGTTAGCAATTTCTTCGTCGCTTATGTGATTCGTTCTTGTTGCTGGTTAATGATCTGGTTTTTTGTGCTGTTATGAGTTTTTCTTCTATGATTCTCTGCTGTTGCTGATGGTGAAATTCTTATACGTGTTATGCTAATTCCCTTTTATGTTGATAAATTGTGTGTTTAGTCTCCTTCATCCGCCAATTCCTTGCGGAAGATGTTCTTTATAGTAATAATAATGTTTTCGCTCATCCCCTAGATGCAAGGGCTTAAGACTTTAAGCTCACTGATGCTGATCTTGTAAATTCTTTTTCTGTTATTTTAAGATAGGATGTTAACAATTTTTAAAAGGTTTCAGCAAAAAGAAAAAAAAAATGCTTCTGAATCGATTTAATATCATATGATGTCAATACTTTTTTTTTTATCAGGGGGACTTGAATGTTTGGCTTCTTGTTGTATGGGTTATTATTCTGATCTGTGTATGGCATGTCACAATTCTCAATTAAGGTTGCATATCCATAAGTCGATTGCTTTGTGTCTATATGACGCGGGGTTGATCCGCATGAAGTTTTTTCTTTATTTAACTATAGGTAATCCTGTTTTTTTGCTCGCCCAAATGAGTTCATGCCCTAACTGGTATTCTCCATGTTTATAAGTTTTGCTGAATTGTTTTGAATAGTTGCTGTTAAATTGGTTCAGAGTTATTTTACTTTTTTGTGTTGCACAATGGAAAGGCATAATGGTGTCTAACTGTATTAAGGGTTCTTTACATAGACTTCAGATGCTACCTTTTAAGACTTAACATTTTCACATGGTTCTAGGTTTCAGCGTTTCTGAAGAGAAGAAAAGCCCCAAGACTTCCTTGTGTTCTCACTTTTCACAATCACAATGAAGAAGAAGCTGCAAAAGGAGGCACTTTCCACCTCTTCTGCTGCTGTATCCACTACTGCAGTTGACCTTAAAGTCCTAATCCACGATCATGCTCAGTTCTTCGACAAACTAGTCGAATTAATCCCTGCAAAGTTCTACCTGCCAGTCGATGATGATTCAAAGCCCTGGTTTCAAGGCCTCAGCAAAGACAAAAAAGCATCTCTTAAACAACAAACACGGGAAAACATCAAGAAATCTCGCCGTGATCGTCTCGACCCTGAGAAATCACAGACTACAACCCTAGACCTTCTCAAAAAAAGCATCAGTAAAAACGCGAATGATAATAAGAATTCAGATGATGAAGAGGATGATGATGATGAAGAGGAAGAAATTGAAATTAAGGTGAAACCAATTACAGATTTTGACGGTGAAACCAGTAACAATAACAAGTCCATTACTTATGAGGAGTTACAGCAGAGATTGCATCATAAGCTTGAAATGCTACGCGCGAATCGAGGCCAGGGGAAAAGAACAATGATGATGAATGAAGTAAGAAAAAGGGATAATTTTATTGACAAGAAACGAAAAAGGGAAGATAATGATAATGGTACTAAAGGTAGAGATGCTGGTGGTAGTGGTAAAGCAAAGCGTGATGCTGATTTTGAATTTGGGAAAGTGAAATTGGGAGATGAAGATGGGAATAAGAAGAAAGTGAAAAAGACTTCAAAACTGAAAGAGTTGGAGAAAGCCAAGAAACTAAAGGAAGCTAAGAAAGAAAATGTGGTTGTGGCTACAAAGCATTCATGGAAGTCTGCAACTGAAAAGGCCATGGGAGTTAAGGTTCATGATGACCCAAAGCTTTTGAAGAAGAGTTTACAGAAGGAGAAAAAGAGGCGTGAAAAAAGTGCAGGGAAATGGAAGGAAAGGGTGGAGACTCAGGAGAAGATGAGGGAAGAGAAACAAGCAAAGAGAAGAAGTAATATAGAAGAGAGGGCTAACCAGAAGAAAATGAGAAAGATTGCTAAGAGAGAGAAGAAGCTTATGAGGCCTGGATTTGAAGGCCGGAAAGAAGGATATATAGGTGAAAAAAGCGATTAAGGTGCCCAAAATACACCCATCCTTGGATTTTTCTTTTAGCTTCATATAGCTGTTGTTTCTATTAGTATTTTGCTTCAACCTTTGGATTTTAAGTTGATTATGATGATGGGAGTTTTGTTTTTTATCAATATAATGTTGTTTGAAGAATTGACAATATGATTTTGAAATCAGTTTCTTCTTATGTCAGAAGAGGGGCAACCGGCAAGGCGGCATAATTGTGTCCCATTTTTATCTTTTTAACTTTATTGGGTGTATGCCAGGTTGCTTCTTGTAAATGATACTTCATGTTGCTTTGTCATGCTTTACAGCAGCTTCTGAATTTCATATTGAGTTTCATTCGTGGGAAATTATTTTAGTAGAGTGATATGTTGAAGTTGTGTGTTTTTTTGTGAACTCTTCCTGAAAAATGGAAAAGGTAGTCTAGTTTAATAGTTTTTAAAATTATTATGAATTTCAATTTGTATGTTCTCTGGGATACCATGGTATCTTGCATTTTGGTTCAACTAGTTCATGAGTTTGACACAAAAGTCTATTCATGTAACTGAAACAAACAATAGGCTGAGTTCTTTAATCAAAATGTCCACTAGTCCATTACTTGTTTAGTCGTTTTAGATTATCATGAATTTGTGTGAGTCTAAATTCAAGTGGCTAGAAATGCTAAAATTAAAATCACTTTGTTACATCCTTGTGGGATTAGAGTCAAGAAGAGGACTTTTTCTATATTAGGAAGTAGGTTAAACACCCGTGTGATGGCTTTGACAATCCAGACTCTAGATGTTGCTGCTAAAGAATCAGGTATACAATTGTTGAATTACCACATAGGAACAATTCTTGGTTGTTTACTTGTTTTACTCAGGTCACTGTAGTTTACAACATGTTGTCTAACCGCGTTTGGTTCGTGGTACCTGCTTTTTGGTCAATCTTTTTGCCAATGTTTCTGAGGGCCACATTCTCCCTCTTTCTTACAGGTTTCTCGGCTGGTGTTTACAGTTTAGTCGTCAAGAATGGTCCTTTCTTCTATCATTTGCTGGGGTGTTTTGCTAGATTGATGGATCACTGGGTTCTGGTGGCTGCTTGCATGACAATGACATGTGGATCGAGATTATTTTGTAGTGGTGGGTGGTGGTTTCCTGCTAAGATTTGACTGTGATGTTTATGTGCTTTTTTTTCTGCTTCCGGTTCTGGTAATCTTGTAATTTTTACTTGATGTCTTTGGAGTCTAACGCTTGAGATTTATTGAAGTATTTAAAGCAAGAAACTGTGAAATTCTTGGTTCTCATGATGTTGGTGACTAGGTGATCGGGATATATATATATATATATATATATATGGCTCCAATTCTCTTGTTTGTGGTTTACGCAATCACATCTTTCATAGCGAATGTGGGTCTTGTATTAATGAATGCATTAGTTGTAGTCGATTTTGGATTTTGAGAAAACAAGTTTTTGGACTGTCCGGTTTGAAATCGTATGTATTAGAATTAAACAAATTCATATATGTATATGGTACGGTTTTATCTAGGACCAAATATGTTCTAGGCTAATATTGAGATGAAAGGGTTTGAGTTTGGAGTAAACGTGCTTGGGATATAAGCATTTGGCACGTTAATGACATAGTTCTGTTTAAACATCGTGTTAAATGAGTTTGGAGTAAACATGTCCGAAAGGTAATTAGGCTACAAGATGGAGTAAATTCATTCCGAGAAAGGTGAATGTTCTTGCTTGGCGTCTGCATTTGGATCTTATTCCAACGAGACAGAATCTCAGCGAAAAAAAGCCGGATGTTCGTTTGATTTTGTGCCCTTGTTTACTTTCAGTTGAATCCATGAATCATATATTTGGAGACAGCTTGTAAGACCTGGAATGCTATATATCGTTGGATAGAAATGAAGATACTGACTATAAATGACCAGTGATTGTTGATTAACTGGTTGGATATGACTTTTCTAAATAAAAAAAAAAAGGAGGTAATTAAAGTTCTTATTTTTTTTTTTGGCTTGGTGGATCCTTTGAAGAAATAGGAATCGACTGGTATTTGGGTCACACATATTCAAGTATGAGAGTGTTTTTTTTATGATATTGTTAGTATTTAAAATTTTTTTTTAATGGTTTTCGAGCTGTAACCGAAATGTTAATGTTAGGTGGATCGAGTGGCTTAAAAAACCTAGTTATTGTTATTTAAGTTCTGGATTTTGTCCTAGTTAACTACAGTTTTTCTTGTTTTATAAAAGTTGTCGTTCAAAAAAAAAATGTGTTAATAGGCGGAAATGAATTTGTTTTATTCTAAATATATTATTTTAAACTAACCATGCTTCACCTTTTTGGTATCCTCTTGTGTGGTTACTTGTTTGTTTGTTAAAACATAACTCGTTTTCTTAAAAAAATTATGACATGGGTGTGGACAAGATAATCGATTTTGTAGATCATCTTAACTTCAAGAACCGTAAGTTACAAATAAAGTACTGTTACATACTCCTAGATATAAAAAAATCTTACTGATCATAAAAAAGTTTTGTTGTAGAATACGAGAGAACAATAAACACTGTCATGCTACCCCGTGCAGAACTCACTGTTTGTAGAAACCTAATTGTTTTGAGATACGACTCACGGTTCGGTTAGGTCCTTACCCGGGCTTTTAGTCCAACCCAAGAATGAGACCGAGATCGAGACTGAGACCGATACCGAGAAGCAAGAACACACAACATAATAACCGAGCAGCTATCCAAATATATATAAAGGATCCGCTCTTGTTCTTTCTCACTTTTTTTAATGGGCTTCCGGTTTTATCAATGGGCTGGAATCAAATTTGATCCACCAAGCTTTAGTACGGGCCACAAGCCCGTTCCATGACAACATTACTAAACCCTAACCATTCACATCTTCTCTTCTTTTTCTCTCCACCGCATAATCATCCGGTTTCTCGACTTTCTTCCTTTGAGGTTAGGGTTTTCTCCTGCTCTTCTGTGATTTCTTCTTGCCGCCTGTAATTATTAGCTTTCTGTGTGAACTGTTGTAATTCTCACTTTTCTTTTCGATTTATCTATAATGGCAGTGATGATGAAACTACTTCGTAATTTGTGCTTACTATCTGCTTCGTTATTGAATATTATTTATATTTCCTTTAGTAATCAACTAGTAGCATCTATGCTTACTGCATCTGCTTCTGTTATTTTTTTTTGAATCACGATCTGAAGGATAGAACTGAAAATTTTCCCAAATTTTTCTAAATCCGTCCTTTGCCTTTGTTTTCGTAATTCCTTTATTCATCATTCTTTTTTATGTGCATATACCTGTCTATCTTTTACATTTGCAATCTTCGTTTTATATAAATTGTTGATCCAATATTCAAATATCTGAGTGTTTAATGACAAGCTGACTTAAGTGCAGTAATTTATATTTGTATTGTATCTTCGTATATGAATTATCAGGTTAAGTGTTCTTTATCCTCTTTACGCTACTGACAAATATGGCGACTCAACTGAGCAAAAAGCGAAAGGTTAGTAAGATCATTCACTAACAAGTTGATATCATGTTTCTAATTTTTTTCTTGCATTGTATTCTAAATTTTTTTTTTTTGTTTTTTTTTTTGTTTTTGTTTTTTGACACCAGTTTGTAGCTGATGGTGTGTTCTTTGCCGAGTTGAATGAGGTTCTCACCAGGGAACTTGCTGAGGATGGGTACTCTGGTGTTGAAGTCAGGGTTACTCCTATGCGTACAGAGATTATAATCAGGGCTACCCGTACCCAAAATGTTCTTGGTAAATTTCTGATTGCATTATTATTAACTTTGTTTAGTTTCTTATGAGGCATTATAACACAGTTATTTATGGATCATTAAACCTGATTATGTAGGTGAGAAGGGAAGGAGAATTAGGGAGCTGACATCCCTTGTTCAGAAGAGATTTAAGTTTCCTGAAAACAGTGTAGAGCTTTATGCTGAAAGGGTCAACAACAGAGGCCTCTGTGCCATTGCTCAAGCTGAGTCTTTGCGTTACAAGCTTCTTGGAGGCCTTGCTGTTCGCAGGTTTCCAAACTTTTTTGCTTTATTTACCTCCTTACTAAGCAATTGCTACGTCATCAAATCAAAATATTGCTGTTGGGTTAATACTTTATACATAGCAGATTGAGCTTGATAAGATTCCATCAACTGATTGTCTGTTGGTCTCTTTTCAGGGCTTGCTATGGTGTTCTAAGATTTGTTATGGAGAATGGAGCTAAAGGGTGTGAGGTATGTAAATTGTAAAATTATGGTTATTATGATGTTTCCTATGGATAATTGTTGCATTTGTCAACACCGTGTGTTCACCACCCTCAGGTGATTGTTAGCGGGAAGCTTAGGGCTCAGCGTGCAAAGTCTATGAAATTCAAGGATGGGTACATGGTATCATCTGGTCAACCAGTCAAGGAGTATATTGACTCTGCTGTCAGACACGTGCTTCTTAGACAGGTTACCCTTAGGAAATAATTTCTTACTTTTAAGGTGTTGTTGACGCATTTATCTAGAAATCACTGAAATTTGTGTATATTGCGTAAAACACATAGGGTGTTCTTGGTATCAAAGTTAAGATCATGCTCGACTGGGACCCAACTGGCAAGCTTGGCCCGAAGACGCCATTACCTGATAATGTTGTCATTCATATGCCAAAGGATGATGTGGTTGCACTCCCACCGAAAGAAGTTGAGGAATATAGGCCACCGCTTGTTCTTGCTGATGAGCCTTTGCCTATGCCCATGCAAGTACCCGTTGTCTAAATCCGCAGCCACAACACAAAATCAGACATCCTTCTGATCCAAATACTTTCCATACTATAAAGATGAATTTTGGTTAGTTGTGTTCTGTTTTGTTAAGTTTGCTTATTTTTCTACAGATGTTCTGTACTTCTGTTGCTGTGATCTTACTTTTTATAGTTGGAATTTGTGTTACTTATGGTGATTATGTAGCTCAACTTATGAAGTGTCATTTGTTTCCCTTTTTATTTAAAGTAAAAGTTAAACTTGTAAAATGAAATTTTTTCAAAATCATACCTTATTTTCTTCAAACGTAAGCTCATTTGAAAAAAAAAAGCTTTATGCTTAATAATGATCTGTAGTAAACAAAATGGATTTTTTGTTGTATTTTTAGCCTAAAGATTGAATGTATCTTTAGTGATTGAACGGGATTGTTTGTGCCATACAATAAATTGGTTTTTCAGCAATCAACCTCTTATGATGGTTATTGATTAGGACTCCTTAGTTACAATTTCTTGTGCTTCATCAACAAACCATGTAAGAATCTCAATTGGTGTTTTCTGTATTAAAGCGTGTGTTTCTAGAGTGTTCTCTAACCACTTGTAGTTGTCTTCAACCTCCTGCCAAACTCAACTTATTCACGTATAAAATCAACACCATAGGTTCGCTGTGAATCATAAATCTTTCCACAGAAAAACATTAAAGATCCAAAGCTGTCGTGTATGATGTTTAGTTGTTTATGCAATATTGCTGTGAAGATATGACCTGTGAAAATAACGAGCTCACACTTTTGTTGCACTCATGAGTTGAACTATAAGATGCAGTCATGCTTTGAAAGATAATATTTTTCTAGCGATGTGTAAATTGTTTCAACTGTTTGTAAAACAAGATCAAAATTTTTTTTTACATTGTTCGCATCTTAGATTTGAGGAATGTCGAAAAAGTTGCAGTCCAAAATCTGGTCAGTACAATTTATCAGTGATCACGACATTATTGGCCAGTAAATACGACCTGCTCAAATGTGTCGTTATTGACGACTTAATAACGTTTTATATTTCATAATATAATGTTTATGACATTTTTAATATATAACATATAATAAAAGAAGGCTTTTTTGAGACACGTGTCATCATTCTAGAATATCAAATGACACGTGTTATCATTCTAACATATCAAAAAAAATATTTCCCGCCTATCTTTTATAATAAATACGAAAATTATAATAACAATTAATTTGACTTTTCTTTTTTACTAAAATATGTTAAAACAAACAAATTTATATTTGTGTTTTTATATTAATACATACTAAATTATATGATTTTAGACATATTTTATCTTTAAATATAACGTAATAATTTTTAATTTTATTATTTGTTATAATTTTTAGATATTTATTATATTTTTATTTTACTAATAGCTAATAACATCTAAAAAGAAAAATATCCATAAAACTAATGCTTTTAACATGTTTTAATTTTTCCACCCATGTATTACATGGGCTCTAACCTAGTATGAATATAAATATAACAAACAAGTTGAAACAAAGTTGTAAACTTTTTAAATGAAAAAAACACCACAAATGAAAAGGAAAAAAAACCCATTGGAATTCAAAATAGAACCTTATAATATCACTTTAATTTAACAAAACATGATTGCACTAGGTCTAGAAATAAAGTAACATTACAATCTAACAGCAGAGAAAAAATAAAAGCGTCTTCCAAGCAAACCAACAAATCCAAATTCATCTTTCAAAGCTCAGAACGCCTTTGGATTGCCATAGATATCTAACCATGTGTTGTGATTGAGGATTTAGACGACGGATACTGGCATGGGCAATGGCTCATCACCAAGCACAAGTGGGGGCCTGTATTCCTCGACTTCTTTTGGTGGGAGTGCAATCACATCATCCTTTGGCATATGGATTACAACATTATCGGGTAAAGGTGTTTTGGGCCCGAGCTTTCCGGTAGGATCCCAGTCCAGCATGATCTTAACCTTGATACCAAGAACACCCTGTTTATTGTACACAACACAGATAAACTTCAGTTATTTTCAGAACGTATACACAAAAACATCTAAAAAGCAAGAAATTGTTTCCTCAAGTGTGATTGTGTGTATATGAGTTAACCTGTCTAAGAAGCACGTGTCTGACAGCAGAGTCAATATACTCCTTGACTGGTTGACCAGATGAAACCATGTACCCGTCCTTGAATTTCATTGATTTTGCACGCTGAGCCCTAAGTTTTCCACTAACAATCACCTGAAGATAGTAAACAAAGAGTGTTGACTAATGTTACAGTTTACCATAATAGACAAGAGAAGGATAACCATGTATTTACATACCTCACACCCTTTAGCTCCATTCTCCATAACAAACCTTAGAACCCCATAGCAAGCCCTAAAAACATGCCAACAGACCATCAGTTGATAAATCTTATTAAGCTCAAACTGCTTTATTACACCTATAAAGTATTAATATGCAACTTTATCACGTTGAATTATCAGTTGATTGGTAGAGATGAAAAAATAAAGAAGAAAGATTTTAAAAACCTGCGAACAGCAAGGCCTCCAAGAAGCTTGTAACGCAAGGACTCAGCCTGAGCAATGGCACAAAGGCCTCTGTTGTTAACCCTTTCAGCATAAAGCTCCACACTGTTTTCAGGAAATTTAAATCTCTTCTGAACAAGTGATGTCAGCTCCCTGATTCTTCTTCCCTTCTCACCTGCATAATCAGATATCAGAATCCATTAACCATGCCGTTAAAATGGATTAAAAGAACACAAGTAGAATTTTACCAAGAACATTTTGGGTACGGGTAGCTCTGATTATAATCTCTGTACGCATAGGTGTAACCCTAACTTCAACACCAGAGTACCCATCCTCTGCAAGTTCTCTGGTGAGGACCTCATTCAACTCGGCAAAGAACACACCATCAGCTACAAACTGATATGAAAGAATATATTACAAAACGATCTACGTGAATGCGTGTATATATAGATAATATCAACTTTAATGGCATTTGATGACACTCACCTTTCGCTTTTTGCTCAATTGAGATGCCATGTTTGTTAGCAGACTTTAAACGCCAAAGAACACTGAAGCTGAAATTGGATACCAGAACTCAAGTCACTATCTGACCTTAACATTCAAGCATTTTTTTTTTCAATTTGATATTCTTTCTAACATAATATCAAACAAGAACATAGCTGATTAGCCACACATTAACTTGTTATTTCTCATTAACGTCCCAGAGAAGCAATTAAGCAAATCAGTGAAAAGCTATAAACAAGTGTACATTAATTAACTACGAAATTTGCAAAAAAATGTTTTTTCCTTAACAAAAATCAATCGGACATCCATTAATTACCCTACTCAAAATCCTTCAAGAATATTGGTGACTTGGTAATTTTATCAAACAGTTGGTATTCCAACAAATATAAGACAATCGCAACCTAGAAACATAACTTATCGATGTTCTATCCTAGATCATAGCATTAACATAGCAGATTGACATACAAAAACAGAAAAGTTTCAGCATCACTGGCAGAAGAAATACATAAAAATTAAAATTGGAAAAATTCACAGAGTCATAATAGTTTAGAAGCAGATAAGATAGCATGAAAACTATGAACTCGCACCTCAAAGCGAAAATGTTGAAGGAAGATACGGCGACGGAGAGAAGCAAAAGGTGAAGAAAACGTGTAGGGTTTGATGTTGTATTCATTGTGATGGGCCTCTAGCCCAAACTGTAGTGATCTGGGCCTCTAGCCCAAACTGTAGTGATCTGGGCCAAACCGGTTTTGAGCCCATCATTCTTTTCATGATAAAGATCGAACCAATGAAACATACCGTTAATTTATTATTACTAGTTTATAAACTCGTTTGTATAATGTAACATACGAATGAATATATTAAATTAATTAGTTTATATCCCGTGTAACACGGATTTAATTAATAAATATTAAATAGTTTATAATAAAAATTATAAAATGATATTTTTAAATAAAATATAATTAAGTTACTTATAAATAATTACTTCAAGTAAAACAACAATAATATCATCTTAAACTTTCGTTTTATGAGATTATTTTTTTTATATTTTTTTTTTTAAATATAATTTTATTTTTTAATCACCCTTGAAATAAAAAAATGGTTCTAAAAAATTTAGAATTTCTAGGGAAGTTTTTTGTTTAAGAAAATTTCTATATTTTATATTTTTTTAAAGGTTGTTTATTTTTTATATAAAAATCTAGTTTATAATTTTTAATTTGAAAATGTTTTAAATAATATAATTATTATTTATTATTATCATTCATTATGAGAGAGAGGCGGGAAAATAAATATAAGAGAGCATAATATTTCGACACGTGGCGCATTAAAATATTTTTTATTATAATAGATAGATTGATATTTAATAATATGCAAAAATTATAAAATAACTTTTAAAGATAAAAGATGATTGAAATCACGTATAATCAACTTCTTTATGTAATAAAACAATAAACATCTTTTAAACTTTCGTATTTAAAAAACTTTTGCTTTAAAAAAATTATTTTTTTAAACACTTTAATTTTTTTAAAAGCCTTTTTTAAAGAATGTTATTTTTTAAAAGCTTTTTATACTAAAAAACTTTATATTTCATAATTTCTTTTTAAAAATTATGTTTTTTAAATAAAAGGAAGCAGGTTTTTAGTGTATCAAAAAATCTTTTTATAATGTAAAATATATATAAATAATTATTAGCATTTAATGTATCATTAAATGGTTAATTTTAATTCTAGTAACGACGCGTATTCAAATCCTAAGTGGAGCCTAAGTGGATAATTTCATAAATTGTTAGAATATAATTTAATTTTAGATAATCATTATTAAAACTAAAATATTTTAAATATATGTATATAAAGAGGTTTATGGATAATTCTAAATAGTAACTATCTTTTTTTATATTATTTTGTGTAACTTAAATATGTTTGTTATGTATAATAACTTCATTGATATATTATTTATTATTTATAGTATATATTAGATTATACGTGAATATAATTTGTTATATAATTTTTTTTTATTTTAATCATGTAACAAATGTATATAGCCTAGTAATATGATTCATTAAAGTCATAACTCCACTTAAAGACTTGAATATAAATAGTTCGGAGCAAATATTTGTTCATCATCTTCGTTTAGGCTAAGGGGTCATTTTTGTCTCTTTTCTTTGATAAACATTAACTCGTACCATACGAATGAAAATTATTTTATCCACCGAAAACTTTCTTACATTACTATACTCATAATCCTTATTAAAGTATGTATTAATCCACAATAAGAGAATATACCTCGATCATTTAATATTTTAGGTAGTGGTGTTTTCAAACCATTAAAACATGTCGAACCACCAAAACCAAAGTAAGCCGGTGGGATGGCCGGTTTGAGATCCAAAGGGTTTCATTCACTGTTTAGTTTTAGTTCTGTTTGAAACTTTGTAGAGCCTGTGTAAACCAAACCAGTAATTTAATTTTTGTATACATTATAATCATAGGTCATAATTATCATTTTACAATTGTAATACAAACTAATGACTTTGAAAAAGAAAAAATAAAAAAGTTAGTTCAAACCACTAACATATCAAACCAAACCTTTAAATGCAAACCGGCAAAACTGACCGATTTCCTCAAGACGATAGTCGGCAGTTCAGACCAAATTATTCGTCCAACCCATGGAAGAAAACTTATATAGAATGAACACCACAATACATACATTCATACATACAAAGTTTATAAAAAATGAAGCTCCTACAAAAGTCAATATCCATCCAACCAGAACAAGAACATACGATGATACAATGATATGTGTTCTGTCTTATGAGAACAAACACAACCAAAAATACATATAAACATATTTTTTAAGATCAAAAAGCCAAAGTAGAGACAGAACATACTCTAATAGACTTGAGTAACCTTGCTTGCCAGAACACGCTCACGTCTTTCGATGTAATCATACGGAAACCAGCCTGCTTTCCCTTTGCATTCACCTTCTGCCCAACCATTATCTGACACCTGTAAACATTTACAATATAAAAATAGAACCTCAGAAATATAAATAAAAACAATAATAATAGCAGTAATACACAATAGTTTGAGCCGCATACCTTTCTGATAACAACATAATCACCAGATGACAAACTGAGCTCTACATCAGACACTGCATTATATGTAAACATAGCCTGGAGTAGATGTTATGTACAAGCCCATTTTAGAAATGATTTAGTAATAAAAACACATATAAGTTAGCTCGTTAGTAAAAAAATGCCATTAACAAAATGATTACCTCTCCTAAAAAGTAATCCACCTCATAATTAGAACCATTTTGCACTGGAGAGGTAGATGTGTTATTAACATTGACTTCTTCGTATGGTGGGGGCGGAGGTGGAGGTACGGTTGTCTCCACAGTTGGAGGAGGAGCTGCTTCAATTCGTTGACGCTCTGATGCCATCTAATATTTCACAAACCATGTCATCAAACATTTTTAATTAAGCAGGAAACAAAAATCTTTTATTAAGCTTTTGGAGTTTGGATTGTGTCATAAGAAGGTAAAAACAGGAATTGTACACTTAAACATAAACACAAATATGCTGCTCACATAGGATAAACTGCCACCAAGTAAGATCCAACTTAGTGGTGTACTAGGAATAACTACAGGTATGGGTTTAATAATATGATTGAATGGGAACAGGAATAGATTTCTAAACCCAAATCCCTTAACGGGTTTAGGGTCATACCTTAAACAAGCCAGGTTTAAATCTGGAATTTCCTGTCTCCTTTAAGCACTTGATATTGAAAACCTTGCTATAACACTCGGTCTCTGTGTGAGCAACCTACCAGCTACGTAAGGTATTAGATTTGAATCCAAAAAATGTTTGCACCATGTTCCACTCAAATTTTGGGTCATTTTTGTCCTAGTCCAAAGCAACTTGATACTAGAGTCTATTTCCTACTATGTTAAATATAGTATAAGTTCAAAATACTTTATCTAGTTACCTTCAATCACTTTTTAACTCAATAATTAAACCGCTCTACTCAGTTCCCGCCAACTTCCTATCACTAACCTACTTCTCTTTAATGTACATAGTTACAATTACGTGATAATATCCATTCAAGGATCATAACCACATAACTCCATCTCTAAAGTCCTTATTTTATATGGACACCCAATCTAAATCAAAATATCTGCAAGAAAAGTACATGTTGGCAGACAATAATAACAAGGTTAAGACCATTATTTGTCAGTAGCACAGAAAAACGGGGTTAGGCTTAGGTATGTTAAACTGCTAGGGATGAACCGGGGAAGGCATAGGTGAAATCACAACTGCCTTTACTCTTTAACTATGCACACATGATGTGTATGTTGTGATCAAAATAGACATATAATATATTCATATGCCAAGGTTATAAGAAAAAGATGTGTAGATGCAAAGGGTGGTGGAACAACCGCATACCTCTCCTTCAAGATGATCAAGAATCTGAATAACCTTCTGGTGGTAAGCACGTTCGGATTCAATCTATCAAAATCCGCATTTCAGATAACATATCCTAACATGTGAAATCTATATAAATCATCAAGTGGAAAAGTGATAAGAACCTTCTTGTTTACATTGACATGGGCACTTCAGTGGGTTAGTTTGACCCATTAAGTGGGGAATTGGAAGCGGTTACATAACTGATAGTAGTATTAATGCAGTATTTTATTAGTGGCTAAGTGGAGAAGTGGAAGTGGAAGTGATTACATAACTGAAAGTAATAGTATTAATAGTTGTTTTCGTTCAGTAATTAGGTGTTAAGTAATTTGGTTTTTCTTTGCTTTGTAATTTGGAGACTGGTCCATCTCGAAGAGGACTGCAGTGTTCTTGTTTAAGTTCAATCAAGTCGACTAGGTTTCTATCATTTGGTTCCATTGCCGGGAAATCGAATGGCACCTGCAACCCGAAATTTGGCAAATCAATTAGCAATCATTGCAGCAAAATTAGATGCTATTCTTGCATCTTTGAGGGAAGATATTGAAGAAATCAAAGTTCAAGTGCACATAGAAGGTCGATCTACAGCAAAACAGCCACCATCGGAGCTACTGATTATGCCACCAACGTCGCCCAAATCACTGGATCCACCACCGGGACTACCAACCACCCCACCATCGCCGCCAAAATTACCGACTCCACCATCGCTGCCGCCAAAACTACCGGGACTGCCACCGCCAAAGCAACCATCTTCCATCACTGAAACTACCGACACAACAACCACAACCATCAAAACTACCCATTTTGACTACATCAATAACCATCTTGACACACAAAAAGACATCCTAGCCTCCAGGCCCTCCACCCTTGCAGAAGAAAGCTTATTCTCTATTTTTCCACCAAAAATCAAAAAACTTGGTTGGGAATTGTGTCGTTACATCTACAAGCATCATAAAGATGATATATTGGAGTGCTTTGAAAATAAGGGGATGTACCAACGGGAGAAGGAATCAAAAGAGCCCCATAGAAAGATGATGTATGTGGATTTAAATCACAAAGATAGTTTGCTACAACATGAGAAGGGACATATGGATGTATCATCGTCATCAAAAGCTATGAATATTGGAAAACATAAAAGAATGGATAATGGGAAGGAGTTTCATCATGTTGGGAAGGAGTTTCATCATGTGAGGAATAAGGATGTAAAAGCTGATTTGAATGACAGGGACTTAGCCGGCCAATTTCCTTCCTCTCGACTTGAGGACAAGTCGATTTTCCGGGCCGGAAGTATTGATAAGAACCTTCTTGTTTACATTGACATGGGCACTTCAGTGGGTTAGTTTGACCCATTAAGTGGGGAAGTGGAAGCGGTTACATAACTGATAGTAGTATTAATGCAGTATTTTATTAGTGGTTAAGTGGAGAAGTGGAAGTGGAAGTGATTACATAACTGAAAGTAATAGTATTAATAGTTGTTTTCGTTCAGTAATTAGGTGTTAAGTAATTTGGTTTTTCTTTGCTTTGTAATTTGGAGACTGGTCCATCTCGAAGAGGACTGCAGTGTTCTTGTTTAAGTTCAATCAAGTCGACTAGGTTTCTATCAAAAAGTTTTACCATAGAAATAAGTCTCTGCAGCGTCATGTTTTGCTGTTGAGCTTCAACTGCAGCCATTGCTGATGCAGCTTCTTTTCCCAATACTGCCATGTTGGACTTCAAATCTTGCAATTTTGTTTCTGCTGCTTCAAGTCTTGAAAATAGGTCAGGATTTCCACTTCCATCTATCACTTTTGCTTGTCGTTTAGAAACTTCAATAACCTATCAAATTTTAATATTAAATACTGAACAAGAACAAAACCCTATAAACTTTATATTACAAATAAATACCTGTGCTTCAGCTTCTTGTCGCATCCTGTCATAACGCTGAGCAAGATGCCTAGCATCTTCAAGGGGAGCTCCCATTACCATTGCTCTTAATGGCTCTGCAACCTACACAATTTGGTAGTAAGAGGTGCAATGAAATAATAATTTATTTTGTATGGGAGAAAGATAAAATTTATTCCAAACCTGTGTCCCAAAAGATTTCAGCAGATTTCCTCGTTCCTTTTCCATCTGGACACGAGCTCGTGAAAAGCTGACTGCAGCTCTTGATAGTGTATTTCCACTAGTGCATGTATTCTCAGTACCATATTTTCTGCTATCTTCTGACAATTTAGTTCCTGCCAAAAGATTACATTCATGAAACTTATGTTGTGCTTATTTCTTGAGATTCAACTAAAATTGTAATTATCACAAACTTGCCTATTTCAACTTGTTTGGAACCAGTAACTATATATCCTTCAACGCCACGAACAATGTCTTTTTGAAAATGCTGAAAAGTAAAGTCAGCAGATTGCAAGTAAAAATGTAAAAACTTATTTTCATCCTCCAAATAAATTGTTAATAATTATGTTGAACATTTACGTTAGAACTATTGGTTAAAAGTATACAACTTAAAAATATCTCTTAAATTATTAGTACTCTAGCTATTTATCCTTTAGGGGGAATTACATATGTCCCCTTATAAACTTGCAAAATTACATATTTCCCCAAAACAGAAGTTTTTAATGCGTAATGTACAATGCTCTTCAAGCATGATTTGGGGAAATATGTAATTTTGTAAGTTTAGAGGGGGATATTGAAACCGCACATATACTTCATATACAGGCATACACCACCAATACGTGAAGGAAGCAACCTTGGCAGCACGTGTAGATATGTACAGCCTCTCGAGTTTCTGGTGAAGCATGAGTTCTGCTTCATCAGTTACCATATTGTCAGAACCTCCATAACCTCCACCACCAAACTGCTTGAATACCGCCTGAAATTTAAACCAATTTTAATTGTATAACCATGTCTTGGGATTAAATAGTATAATATCAAAACAATAACAATAGAGTTTCTGAGCATGTAAGCTTCTTGGTAACATTAAAGCATTTTTAGGACCTAGGAGCTTAAGGTTCATCGTATGTCGCCGCCAATATTCTTGCCGTTCACTAATGATAATCTGAATGATTAATTGATTATAAGAGAATGCAAATTGTTACTGTTCTTGATGCCATTCCTTTCAATTGTTAGCTTACGGTATTAATGATAAATTTTTAACTGGCGACTCTATGACTAAATAAGAGGAAGAAGAATCATATTGTAATACAGATATGTTAATCCATGCTCTCATAGTTGTTCAAGAATCATCCAAAATACCATGCTGCTAACAATATCCTAAACCTGTGAGCCAAATTCTTAACACAGTTGGTGTTTTAAGATCAGTTTAAGTTAGGTTTAGTGTTAGAGGGACTTTCAAGCTTTAGAGCTTTAAGCAAAGGCATAACCAGACTATTAACCAATCAAAACTTTAATAAAATAAAAATGCATACACACATCTATATACAACTATGTATGTTTGTGTATTTACATTTGCATTGGAATTACTATTGTTGTATCTATAACAGAACCAATGCACTTTGTGGACATATAAAATTACTGATACTAGATATCCAAATAAAATATCTAAAGTACTAATTCTTTTGTTTCAGTCTGCAAGGCATGAAGATTCGTCTAAAGAGTTGAAGTTGACTGAAGTATGTTATGTGGACCTTGGACACCTGGACAGGTTGTTCCCTATTTATAATTAGGTTGGTTGGATCATACGGACATTTTCCTGGATTTGAGTTTGTCACTGAAATTGTTGAAAGCAAAATAGCATTTCATCACTTGTCAATTTTCAAATTTGCTGACACAAGTTACTATTGTTGTCAACCAAGTTCTAAGGCGAACCAAATATATAATTTTGCTAACTTAGCATCTTCTGGAAACCACATATGAAGTGTAGCCATGCAAGAAGACTTATAAATTGGAAGGAAAGTGTGATAAGGATGTGAATTGGTTCAAACTGGACGACCTTGTGAGCCTAGTAAAGGCATTTTATTAGGCCCTTCTCTTAGGAACTAATTCTACTTAATCTATCATGTTCATCTTCAAAGCAAAAAGAATAATGGCTCAATAGGGGCCTTCAAAGAATTCAAGATAAGGCCACTTTAAGTCATCTGATTGGGTAAATACATGCCACACTGAATGTTCCATCCTTTTTCAGGTTCTTAAGCTATTCTTACAATTGCATCTTTGATCTTTGTGCTGACATAGATTACACTGAATCTAAAGGAGGCTCCAAATCAGCCACAAATAATTATCAATATACTTCTATCACTCGCTAGTTCACCTCCGAAAATTAGCAGTTAATTTCAATCTGAAATCATATTATTGTTAGAACACTTCCCATAGCAACATTTCTAATACCTCAACCTTCTCAAAGAAAGTAACACAACAGAGGTACATCAGCATTTGTTGGCAACCATAGCTGCTATGAATATGATAGCATAAGCATTAGGACAATTTGAAAGAACATATATAGTTGGAATGCAAATGCAAACTCTGATAAATTTGAAAAATATCCTGATCCTATAAACATGAAAGGTATTGACAATTATTACTAAACACTGATGATTCAAAGTTCGCAGTTGTTGGCTCAAGCATTTCAGCCTATGTCTAACAGCACTACAGCAGTACCTTGAGGCAAAATTTCAGTCAAACTACAAGGATTAAAGTAAATTATCAGAAAGCGAAACTGATGCTGCTTCATCTAAATTTACCAAATTCCAGATTAATAAATCTTCTAGGCTAAGGAACGTGCCAACTCGATCCAACGTCTAACTAGTATCAACATCTCGTGCTAAATTATGCAAATGCTTTAATGTCAAACATAAAGTGTAATCATCAACAGATCTTCGCCAAATCAACTGTTACGAAGATTATTAACATCGATATGGACGGAATTTCGCCGGCATAACCGAATCAAAGATCAAATGGATCAAAGTTCGTACCTGTTGTTGTCTGGCAACCTGTTCCCGAAGCCTCGTTGCCTGTTTCCTGATCGCTTCCATTCACGAACTGACCGGAAAAACTGACGGATGAGGAAGTAATTGGACGGAGAATCGCCGGAGATTTGTTCCGATGATCGGATTGATTAGTCTGTAAATCAATTTCGAGATAATAATTATTTATTTGGTTTTTTGATTTTGAATCGTCCTATGTATGTTTTGAGAATAAAATATCATCTCTTCTTTAAAAGACCATTTTGACCTGTGTGTTCTGTGGTGTATGGAGATGAAGAAACGCCCGCCGGCCCGGGTGGGACTAAAGGGTATCCATGACATTTTGTTTAGGGCTTTGGCGAGTCGAATAGGGACGAGCAAGCGTTGGCTCGAACTCAGATTGTATAACTGTCGAGTTAAGTCAAGTCGAGCTGGCCTATCCACAAACGAGTTGATTTTGGGTTTGCTATATCCAAACTAAACATTTTCAAGTAAGCTATTTGAATATGGGTCCTACTATAAAGACACACACCTAGATAAATCGACACCCCCTATACGCCGCGTATGGGTCCGTACGCGACGTATAGGGTGGAATACACTGAAAACGAGGAAAATTCAGGGGGGCTGTCAGAGAGCTATACGCCACATATAGCCCTATACGACCCCCCTATACGACGCGTATAGCGAATTTCGACACTGACTACGAGGAAAAATTCAGGGGGCTGTCAGATGGCTATACGACACATATAGCCCTATACGACCCCCCCCCCCTATACGACGCGTATGGGGCTATACGACATGTATAGAAATTTTGGGGTGTTGATTTAAAATATTGGGGTGTCTATTTAACCAAACCCTTGAATATTTTAACATGATGTTTCTGTTACACTAAATTATTGTTTATGAGAAATTATTTTATATAAAAAAAAAAAACTAGAATATTTTCTATTGACAAGATTAATGCTAGTTTAACTATTAAATGTATAACATAAATAATCTGATAGTTAGAATAAATTCATTTTGGAAATTGAATACTATGCAATAAAATTAAAGAAAAAATAAGAAAATAATTATCAGTATAAAACAGTTGAGCGCTTGCACAAGAAGATTTAGGTATTATTTAAAAAACTCTATAACACTAAAACACTAATCTTAAAAAACTCTTATTAATTTTTTTTTCACTTTCATTTTTAAAAAACTCTAAAACACTAATCTTATTAATCTTCATACAATTTCTTTCATTAAAAAACTTAAGAACATAATGTTTTTTTCTTCCATTTTTCATTTATTTCCATTCACTTTCGTGCTTTAAAAATACTCACAAGACAATGTTAGGATATAAAATGTGGCCATGAAAAACTAAGAACATATGTTAAAATGCAACTTAATATTAGAAATCAACTAACCTAACCCGTTTATGTCATGACTAGCTCTTTTAACTAATCGTATTAAATGGATTAACAGGTTCACATTACATTTTTATAACCCTTTATTCAAACTATGTAATTTTCTAAATAATATACAACATTTATGACTTTAATTTTATTTTGTTAATTGTCAACTATGTTGAATGAATCTCTTTGATAAACGCATTATAATTAATTATGCTAAAACGTATCATGTTATGTCGTTTTGGTAAACGACTTGTTGAATGAGTGGTCACATATAACCTGGGTTAGTAGTTTATAGTTGCGTATGATTGTTCTAACTTATGAAGATAAAAGGACTTGTATATAATCTCACTTAGAAGTGTCAGTGAAGTTCCTCGTCAGCATGCCACGTGTCCACCTGTGTGTTTTACTGTTCGTTAGTGTCTTTTTCTTTTTTCTTTGTGTTTGCTTTTTTATGTGATTTTAGGGTACAAATACGTTCCTTTCAGATGCTAACAACTAATACAATTTAGAGTAGTTGGTGTTTGGTTGTCAATTGATGCGCTTCATTATGTTGGGTTGCAATTTCGAATCATGTACCCACTGGTTATTTTAAACATTTTCTAATGCTTTTCTTATATTTTTATTTAGTTAAATATAGTTTATTTAACTAATTATGCCGCAACGTGTGAGTGAAAAATATCAATTTTGTGTTTCGTAATAATTATTTTTATAACATCAAAACTTTTTCGTTACTTTTTAACTTTTACTTTTTTTCCTTACGTTTTGCTTTCCATAACCAAACATATTCAACTTCATACGTTTCTCTTTAAATACTTAAACTCGTCGATTTACCGTCGTATCTAGGTTTGCGCCAACGTGTTTATATTGGTTACGAACTTTGCAAACACACACTTTACTACATATTTTATTAATTTTTATATACTTAACCATGTTAGTGTTAACGTAACAATTCACATGATGAGGTTCGCAGACCTATGCAACTCGACATAGTCCATGCCACAGTGCCACACAGCATATAACGAAGTTCGTAAAAACATCGTTACGCTAAAAGCAAGAACGCACAAGTAAGTTGGCCCGTTAATTTGGATATTCAAATTAAAAGGTGGAATCCTGCGGCCACCCTATAAAACCGCCCCTCTATAAAGCGTCATCAACCCCATGCCATTCTGGCCCACTCTCACATCTCTGTATTCCTCTATTTATTGTTCCAATCTCACCGCCGTTAGGTTTCCGGCGACCCCTACCATTTTCCGGTGACAATACCTGCATGCTACAATCGCTACATACCCATTAAATCTCACCAGCGTTTGTTTTCAAACCTCAATTCTGTCTTCAAACTTGTTAATTTCTTCTTCTGAGCGGTAGTTGTGGGGATATCGGTGTTAATCATTATCATTGGGTTCGTTTCTCCTTTGATTCAGACCCAATTCTGCTTCTTTTGCGGGGGTAGCCGGGGCTCCGGCCTCGGCGGGTTGTAAAGCCCCCTATCTTTACAAACTTTGTCAAATTCAGTCCCTGTAATTCTTTGATTCTTTCATTCTAACCCCTGTACCAGCAGATCGGAGAAGAGATGCCGGCCCTAGCGTTTTCCGGCGATAGCTCTCTTCCGGCGCCGGAGGCATTCTCTGGCGTATATTCAGGTGATGTATCAGCGGTTCCTCATTGGACGACGTCTCACGCTAACGCTCTTTACAACATTGATGGTTGGGGTGCCCCTTACTTCTCCGTCAACTCCTCCGGCAACGTCACCGTTCGTCCTCACGGTGCCATGACGATGGACCACCAGGAGATTGATCTTCTGAAGGTGGTGAAGAAAGCCTCCGATGCGAAACATGCCGGAGGTCTAGACCTCCGGCTGCCGCTCATCGTACGGTTTCCCGACGTCCTGAAAAACCGACTCGAATGTCTCCAATCGGCGTTCAATTACGCTGTGAAATCGCAAGGTTACAGCTCTCATTACCAAGGTGTTTATCCTGTGAAATGCAATCAGGATCGGTTCCTTGTAGAGGACGTTGTGAAATTCGGATCCGGATTCAGGTTCGGGTTGGAAGCCGGATCCAAACCGGAGCTTCTTCTCGCCATGAGCTCTCTTTGCAAAGGTAGCTCGGAAGCTCTACTGATTTGCAATGGTTTTAAAGATGATGAATACATCTCACTGGCGTTAATCGCTCGTAAGCTTTCATTGAACACCGTGATTGTTCTCGAACAAGAAGAAGAGCTTGATTCTGTGATAAACATTAGCATAAAGCTGGGCGTTCGTCCGGTTGTCGGAGTCCGTGCGAAGCTCCGGACGAAGCATTCCGGCCATTTCGGATCGACTTCCGGCGAAAAAGGTAAATTTGGTCTCAATGCGACGCAAATTCTTCGTGTTGTGAAGAAGCTTGAACAATGTGGGATGTTAGATTGCTTCCAATTGCTTCACTTTCATATCGGATCTCAGATCCCTTCGACTTCTTTGCTTGCTGATGGTGTTGGTGAAGCAGCTCAAATTTACAGCGAATTGGTTCGCCTTGGTGCTTCCATGAAAGTTATCGACATAGGTGGTGGGCTTGGGGTTGATTACGATGGTTCGAAGTCCGCTGATTCTGATGTTTCTGTTGGTTATACTTTAGAAGAGTATGCAACAGCGGTTGTTCGGGCGGTGAAGCTTGTTTGTGATCGGAACTCTGTAAACCATCCTGTGATTTGCAGTGAAAGTGGTCGTGCACTCGTGTCACATCATTCGGTTCTGATATTTGAGGCTGTTTCTTCCAGCAAGTACACTGTTCCAACGATGTCGTCTTTTGACATCCAGCAGTTCGTCGAGCAGCTCCCTGAAGACGCGCATTTGGACTATAATAATCTGTCACAATCTGCGGTTAGAGGTGATTATGATGCTTGTTTGGCTTATGCTGATCAACTGAAGCAGAGGTGTGTTGAGAAGTTTAAAGATGGATCATTGGACATTGAACAATTGGCTGCTACTGATGGGTTGTGTGATTTGGTTGCCAAGGAAATTGGGGCTTCTGATCCTATAAGCACTTATCATGTTAATCTTTCGGTTTTCACATCGATTCCTGATGTCTGGGGCATAGGACAAGTGTTCCCCGTCATTCCAATCCATCGCCTAGATGAATGCCCAACAAAAAGGGGAATTTTATCTGATCTAACTTGTGACAGTGATGGAAAGATTGACAAATTTATTGGAGGTGAATCGAGCTTATCCCTCCATGAATTGGAAGGAGAAAACGGGATGAAGTACTATCTTGGGATGTTCTTGGGAGGGGCTTACCAGGAGGCTCTTGGTGGTGTCCATAATTTGTTTGGTGGTCCGAGTGTGGTTCGAGTCTCTCAGAGTGATGGTCCCTTTGACTTTGCGGTTACAAGAGCTATGCCTGGTCCATCCTGCAGTGATGTTCTCCGTTCAATGCAGCACGAGCCAGAGATCATGTTTCAGACCCTCAAACACAGGATTCAAGAATGTGTCCACGATGATGGCAACATGGGTGGAGATGTGATTGCAGGCGGCGTCGCTCAGTCTTTCCACAACATGCCTTATCTGACTATAGGATCTTCTTGCTGCCTGACTGCTGCAAATGGCAATAATGGGTGTTATTACTCTTCTGATGAAGATTTCACTACTGGAGCTGATGCAGTTACTGGAGACGACGAGCAGTGGTCCTATGTCTGTGCTTGAGAAAACCATTGTTGCTTTGTTTCACCGTTGATGAATCACTTGCTGGGTTGTTTGTCGCCAAGATCGTTCTGTTCTGCAAACTTTTAGTTGAAAGCAGTTATCTTTTGTTTTGTTTTACTCTCTTTATTCCATTATCAAGATATATTGAGAGCTTTTGATCTTTTCATAAATTTGTGAAGTTAGATTTGGGGATTTGTTATGTAGCCAAATAATTCTGATGTTATGTACATTTGGTGGTCATTCCCCATCTCTTCTTTCATGTTACAGTCCATTATCTACGATAATAACATCACTTCTTTACAATTTATTGATTCTTTGTTCGCTCATACATGTTTGCTGTTTTTGCTTATAGTTTTATTTACATGTTTGTAAATCACATCCAAAGTATTCACATGAACTCTTGCTTGCAGAGTTGATCGTATGCTATTGAAACAGTCAGTCTCTTTACGCTTGAATCTTTAAAACAAACCTTCTGCTGAAAGGTATGTTTACGTGTACCTATCGCTTAAAACGAACCTTCTGTTGAAAGGTACGTTTACGTGTACCTATCGCCAGCGTAATATTTTTAGCTAGTGTGTAACTTGTGAACTTGTTCAATGATCTTAATATGTTCACTGTATGCCATTTGAATGGAAGAAGATTCTTGAAAAGCCACCAATGATCCCAATTTTCCATTTTTATGAATGTGGTTGTCATTACCTACTTTTCATGCAACTTTTGGATATGCCCTTTAGCTTAAGTTAATCGTTCTAAAACACATGATCTCTTTTGGTGGTTAGTTGTGATGAAATGACATACCTATACCCACCATATGTCACTGTATATACAACTTCTGGAACTAATTTGCATGTTATCTTTGAAGGAAATGAATAAAGATTAGCTGAAATACGTTTAATAAATAAGTCGTGTTTGGGTTGGCCTATTTAATTAACTTGGTCATGTTTAGGTAGACCTGGTATATTTGGTTGATGGAACACGTCGGCCTGTTTAATTATAAACTAGTTAACCAACCAACCCATTTATGATTACAACCTGTTAAACGCGTTTACAAACTAGATTGCAATCTGTCAACCTGTTTGACTCTTTTAGATAAAAAGGTGAAACCGGTCGTGTTGTGGTTACTTGATTTAAATTGTGTATCGGTTAAAGTTGATGTTTGTACAATAATAAATATGTTGGTCGTGATCAGGTTAAACTGTTAAACCACCAATCTGATACGAATGTCATCTTGTTAGTTGTTATATGATTGTGACTAGATGACCTGTGTTTCATCTGGTTCACAACACTTGACGCTTCAACTTTTAAGGTTTTAATTATCCCATTTTGGATATTCCTATCCTGTGTTTACGGTTTAAAATACAAGCAAAACAGTTTTTGAGCCACAAGGATTAATGTGGTCCTATCTTTGTGACAGCATTAGTATTCTCTTTTGGTGGGTGAAAGTTGAAGCCTTTAGAATATTGTTTTGGTGTTGGTTGTGATGATAGTTTGTGCTAGGGTTTTGAGAATACTTTAAACATTCTTTGTTAAAAACAAAAATTGCAAGCAAATCTAGGAGGATATGAGTGTGCTTGCTAGACAACAAAACTGGAACAACTTGCATTTTGACCTTTCATGCTTTCAAACACCAATTTCAAAGAAGGCTGGATAGGTAAGCTCTTCATGTATGCACTATATGCATTGATATGTGTACCTTATCATTGTTAACATATGTGTAGGTTTGTGATGAGAGATGAGAACCCCGTTTGTCTTTAGTTATTAGTTGTGTTGTTGGATTCTATTGTACACATCATCAATGCATATTTATGTGAAGAGGATTTTGACAGGTTTTGCGTAAGTTGCTAGAGTTTGGTTGTAGGATTTTAATTCTTGTAGCATGTAGATAAGATGGATATGAAAATGCTCGCCTTTGTGACCGTGGGAATCTTTGGTCCAATGTGAAAGAAAGAGACATGGGCGAGGACATGGCAAGGGGAAATGATAAGAAACGCGCCTCCACAAACGGGGTAGCACAAGAAAACTGAGAGGAGAGAGGTAGGCACACATGTGAAGCAAGTATAACAATTGTATTTTAGGTCTAGTGATTTTTAATGAGTACTTGTAGTATTAAATCATGGTTATATATTTTTGTAGAGGCTGGATGTATGGTAACATATAAACATAACACTAACACAAACCATATCCATTCAGTTAGGTTGAAGGATTGATTTTAAATAACATTATAAACAAAGACCTTAAAGCATAGTATTTTTGTAATATATTTATATATATAAGATATTCTTTAAACATAGTTTTTATCTGTCATTTGTTTTATATATTATATATTTGTAATAATCTCACTTCTAAACTGCGGGCTTAGAGAATCAAAACATGCATGGCTTATGATTCAAAGTCATATGTACCACCATATAAGTTTAAACTTCTCTAACACCTAGTTTATTTGGTAATAAAAAGTGAGAAGTATCTTGACAATAAAAGTAAGTCACGTGAATTATAAGACATTGTATGATTTCTTACTTTGTGAATTCTCTAATGTGTTGATAATGATAAATTAAAACGATTTATAAGCATAATTTAGGAATAAAAGTTGTAAATGTTTTAACAAATCAAACTCATCATGCATCTAGAGTGTTTGAAACTGCAAATTTTAAAGGTGTCTCAATTATAGGTATTTTATAAGTCCAAAATCACTTAAAAAGTGCTTGAAACAAATGGTGACAAACTGAAAACATATGAGAAATAAATGTAGTATGCAAGCATGTAAATTCATGAAAGTTGCCAAATTGATGACAAAAGTTGATCAAAGGAAGAGCAATGACACAAAACATAACGAGACACTTGCTTTTCGAGACACCTGTCAACAAATAAGATAAATTCATGATTTAATGAAAATACATGAGATTGATGATCAAGGTTATATAGCAAACTAACAAACTGGATGTGCCTTCTTTATTAAATAAATGAACGCATGTGCATACGCCAAAATAGAGAGAGATAGAGGTGTCATTTTCACCATTTATCTGAAATGCATGGGCTTATGTTATGATTTATCTCTAACGGGTAAAGGGTTCATCTATAATGTGTAGGCTTGTGTTAAAATTGAAAAAAGAATGTTAGTGGTCAGCCAACCAGCCAAATTAGTTTGACCCGCACAAAATACCCGCTTGACCCATAAGTTGTTTTAACAGGTCGCCCAACCCACCCATTTTACATGCTCTAGTTGGCCACTCTCTCAAGCTTCATATTTATCATGGATAAACATGTAAATTTAGCTTCAGATTTTGAAGCCAATGAAAAGGCCTTGTCTTTGACACTAGAAATTACAGTAAGAAGATTTTTGCAATTATCATGAGCCAGATGGAGTGAGTAAACATTTAATTTAATGCAACCAATAGTCCATCTATTATAAAGATTAGATGAAACTATTATTAACATTTTGCTTTTGGAATTTAAGTTCTTAGTATGATGATGATCACCATATGTCATAATCAGTTTGGTTCTAACCTTGATTTATTGTCATGCGACCCATATTACTTGACTGGTTTCAGCTAATGATCCTCTCGACCATAATCGTAAACTATCTCAATCTGCAGCAACCAGAAAATCAAGAGCTTAAGCAAAAAGATACATAAATGTTGATTATGGGCCTGATTTATATAGCCTGCTCATGGTTAAAACAGTAGCATGCCAATTTTCCAGCTGTAGCCATTTTACACGAAATTTTTCTTATCAATGGTGCAAAATACAGTGGATGTAGGAATGGTCAACAATAACTACAAACAAATAGCTGTATTTCTCCCTATAGATTAGATTAAATATGTTGATGACATATAAAACCTGCTTTAAAACAAGTGTACTAATAAGAGTAGAATATTACCCCAGACGGTGGTGTAGGGTTGCGAGTAAACTTGCTGCCGCCAGGAGCCCATGGAACTGTTAATTAGTGGCAAAGTGGCAAACAGCAAAAAAGTAAGTTTTAGTAAAAAAAATTTATAATAACTGGGTCATGGGTGATACTGCAAATTTTATTCCTTAAAGAGCAAACTATAAAATTCCATGAGGCAAAACAAACTCCAGTGGAACGGATCATTCCATTCTTTCCATATTTCCATCTTACCAAAAGCTACCTTAAGTTTGCTAGTGCTTACCAATGTAAGGATCAGGGTGGCGCCACTTGTTGTACTGTGCCTCACCATCGGCAATCATTCTATCAATAGTTTCTATATCTTCCTGGACACCCACCAACAGATAACAATTCACATTAGATGCTAAACAAGCATAGGAAACACAACGCATAAGATGTACAACTGTTGAATCAGCCACCTCAACATAAATGCAACCTAATGTTGACATTGTGATTCACTTATAAGTTACAGTTCAACCATGGTTGCTAAATGCCGAGAAAGATGTCATATTATCATGTATTTTCTTTAAACTTCGTACTCTCAGTATTCTTATATGAATCTTAACTTCAAAACATTATACTGTTATGCATTAACATAAGGACACTCATTTATCCTCTTCCTTAATCACTTATTCAGCATTAATGTTTTCGTGCTAATCAAGGTCCACGGATAAGAATTTGACAGAGATACACACAAGACAACATGTTACTAAGAGAAATTAAGTTGCTTTTAAATGCAAAAATTGGCAGTTTAACAGTTCTTTTCTGAAAATTTAACCTTCTTACAACCTTTCCCTACATAAGAGAAAGCTTTTCGAAGTGGGAAATTAGAGGTTCCTTCACTACATAACTAGAAATCACACAGATAAATCATGTTCTTCATATCAACCATTACATCCACAAATGGGATTTAAGCAAACACCGACAAAACACACATGTAAATCCCTAATTAATTTACACTTCCAACAGCCAGATTAACACTAATTCAGATCACTAACAGTCTAACACACTTACAAACTAATGTCCATCAATGCTAAAACACCCAAACAGCAGCGTCAACCACTAAACCCAAATCAAAATACATCCTTACAACAATCTATCACTCCAATCCAAACGAAAACATGTAAATCTCAAAATCTGTAACGTACAACAAAGGGGAAGAGAAACGAACCACATTCTTGTTGGCATCGAATCTCTCACGAAGTGCATCGGCCTGAAAAACCAACAATCTCAACCATCAAAACCAAATCAAACACATAGATGATAAAGATCACAAAGAATATAAAAAGATTGTGGGAGAAATAGATACATCGGGGTAGAAGAGATGACGGTGAACGGCCCAATTGAGGGTGTCTTTGAGGGCACGGCGGTAGAGGATTCTGACCCTCTCTTTCTGTGCAGCCCTACGAGCAAGATACGAAGCTGCTCCGCTCATCGCTGATGATCTCTTTCACACACACACGAATCACGATTTGTGTGTTCGACTGTGTTTTACGGCGTTTGGTGGAGACCGGAGGAGACCACGATCGAAGCAAAAACCTGATGATACGACACCGTTTTAACTATCCGACCTCTAGGGAAGAGCTCCGCCCACCGACCGTAAAAATCACTAAAATTGGATATCGGTTAAAAAAATAGTCGGTATGCACGGTACCTGAATGATATTTGAAGGTAAAATACCGGTATCGTACCATACAATACTAAACCGAAAGTACTAATCTCAAATACAATAAAACGTGTATACTGTATTGGTACTGAAAATAATTCAGTACGAGAATTTGGTGCCGGTACCCGTTTTGGTATTTGGTACATTTGTTCATTTCTAATGAAGTGTGCTTACGAATATTGGTTAAAATATTTAGTGATTAAATTGGGAAAAAAAATAATATACGTAAAATTGGGAAAATGATACGTAGTGATTGTATTTGGAAAAATAATAAACATAAAGTTTAAAATCAAACAGTTCCGTTGCCGGGACTTGAACCCGGGTCTCTCGGGTGAGAGCCGAGTATCCTAACCAACTAGACTACAACGGATTTTGTTTAAGTACGATGTTAATATAAATTTAATTAACTCAACGTTATAACAAAGAAACAATTACAAACTAGATAAAATTTGATATGACATTGATCAAAATTTTACATTGATAACCACATTTTTTACTATTGTTTCTTTCATGGCTTTGCCCCTACCCGAGCGCGGTCCGGTAAGGAGGTGTTCTTCAAGGTTTTAGCTCAATACCTTGCATAACGGTTTAGTTTGGCTTAAAGCATAAGGTCGAGTTTGAGATGATGGCTATGTAGTTGACTCTAAATACTAACATTATCTATATTGAAAATTTGAAAAAAAAAAGATGAGTGAATATACAAGCCTGTACATTTGATAGTATAGTATAGAATCATCGATTTAATTATATGAATGATCAGTATGTGATTGGCACTGAAGCCCGGGTAAAAATAAAAAAGAATGTGCTTTTTAGAAGGGGTAAGAAAAGTATCGAAGCATAAAGATTTTAGGTTTGACAATTAACTTTGATTAACTGTAGTTGATAGTGTAAAACCGATATTTGATTTGACTAATAGACTAATTACTAATATAAAGCAGCATAAATGATTATATTAAAGACACGGTAAGTCAAATATGATAACACCCATGTTGGCTTTGGTAGGACACGTGTAAACTAACTAGTTTTACTTTACTACCAATCTACATATACTTGATTTGTTTAGAGCGTGTAACTAAAAAATCTAGAATGTTGCTACCTAGCGATATTGATCAATGAATAATACACGCAAATAAGAAAATTAGCGTAGTTTTGATATATTATGATAATTACAACATAACAGCATACAATTTACTGATTCTAGACCAATTAATGACATGATACTAAAAACTACAAATAATGCCTTGCAACACACACATACTTTAAACACGTGAAATTATTCCAATAATCAACATACGTAAATGACCATACACAAATCATCGTATAATATATATTTATGTCAAATTGAACACATTTGCAAACACAAATCAGGCACCTAGTAGTAATCACAGGTGAATCAGCCTAACATGACTACGGTTGTTGATGAAGGATGATGGATTCAAAAGTAACCATGAAGGGATGTAATGAAGAATCACTTGTGTTGCCAAATTTCTTATTTTCTCATTTGTTTTGTTTTTGTGTTTTTTTGCTTTGGGGATGATAAATAGCCACCATGGTCGATTTTCCCTTTAATAACTAGTCAAGACAATCAAAACCACATGAAAACCATCAAATACATCGTAGTGTTTTAACCCAACCTATAGTAAAATCTACCGACTAGTATTACTGTAAAGTCCTGTTAGTGAGATATTGAAAAATCAACTTTGTGCGCATAAAACTCATTAATATACAAGAAAATCAATAAATTTCACTCTCTTGCATTAGTACCCTCTTTTAAGAAATTTCAAATAAAACCCTCATTGGTAATCTTTCAACAAAAAATATCTATTACAATAAGTAAATATGTTAGGGTTCTAAGAAAGTATCACTATGTAGGTAATAGATAATTAACAACGAGAAGTACAACTTACAAAGTTTTAGCACAATGAGCTTACAGTAAATTATAAATTCAATATTACCCGTAATATGCCAAACCATTTTTGAGCAATAAGCCAATCATTGTTGTCATTTATATTTCTCGATGGTAATTGTTGGGCTTGATCATAAGTAAAAGTGTGACCTATATCTAAAGCATAACCAAATGGAAAAGAGCTTAAAAAACAAAAACACCTTCACGTAGGGTGACAAAACAAGCGGCCGTATATTCCAAAGACTATAATTGTTCTACAGTTTTTGTTAGGTGTAACTTGTTACATGGGTCGTGTGTAAAAATTTAGTTTCCGTCTATATATACGAGCTTGGATAAACGTGTTATTATGTGAGAAACACGAGACATCCTATCTGTAATTTATAAAAAATAAAAACAAAACTAAGAATGTAAATAAAATACAGTAATACACAATTCATTCGTGTAATATGCTCTAATATCATCATTAACACCAAACTCGAAGGTAAAAGCAAATCTTCCCTTGATATCTCCTATCCGACTGCTCTCTATAATTCCATACCTTTCTACATCGTTTCGCTGAGCTTCGTAACATCCGCACATGTCTATCCATACAAACAGGTGAAATTAGGGTTAGGGTTAGGGTTTAGAACTAATTTCGCCATGGAAGTCGGAGAAGAAACGACCTCAAACCACCTCGAAGATGCGGCAACAACCGTATCAAATGAAGAATTGCTTGAAAATGATAGTAAAAATGATGATAAATTAGGATTAGAGGTACCGGAACCAAACATTCAAGAAGTAAAAGGAGAAGAATCGACTGTTGTGGTCTCCAATTTGGACGATCCGAAACCTTTTCTGTCGGTGGCGGTGGAGGAAACAGCGGTGGTGAAAGACGAGGACGGTGATGACGATGCTATTAAAGATGAAATCGCTACCGATGACGTGGCAGATGCGGAACGTGGTGGTGGTGAGCTGATTTCAGCTGAAGTTGACGGTGGTGAGTGTGAGGCAGCTGTAATTGTGGAAGATAAAAGCTTAAACGCGGTAGAGGAAGATGTCAGGTTGAACGGTGAAAATACCACTACAAATGGTTCGTTGGTGATCGAAAATGATGAGCATGGATGTGAGGGTGAGAAGGAGACTGTGAAAATGGAGGAAGATGCCCCATCGTTGCCAATTGCTGAAGTAGGTGATCGGGAAGAATTGATGACAGATGTTCAGAGTGATGATGGTGATGAGAATCAGAAGGGAAGTGTTGAACCTGTGCAAGGAGATGAAGATATGAAGAAATATCAGGATGATGCTCAAGGGGTGAACGCAGTGCAAATTGCTGCAGATGAAGACGAAGAAAAAATGGCTGATGAGGATAAACCTATTGGTGTTACGGAGATCGGGGAAGAAGAACCAATGGTGGCAGATGAGCATAAATCATTGGATACAGATTTGGAGACCGATGAAGAAGCAGCCATGGGTGATGAAGAGAACGCAGGGACTGAATCACCTGAGCAGCCTGTTAAAACCCGAGGCCGGCAGGGGAGGAAACGGAAAAGAGGAGGGAAGACTCCACAGGCTACCCCTAAAACCACTGGCGGGGGAAAGAAGACGGTTGAGGAGGAGGATGTTTGCTTCATTTGCTATGATGGTGGAGACCTTGTGTTATGTGACAAGCGGTTAGTGTTATGATCATTGATCAATTTGGGTTTGAATCAACTGGATTTTTGCTACTGATTTTGATTTTGTTGTTCATAATCACAGGGATTGTCCTAAAGCTTACCATCCTTCTTGCGTTAACCGGGAAGAAGCTTTCTTTCAAACTAGGGGTCGATGGAATTGTGGTTAGTTATTTCTCCATCCTTTCCATACAAGTCATTCGTTTTGCAAATTTTTTGCTTTGAAGTTTGCTTGCCATATATGGTTTTCTGCTTTCATGTCATCACGTGTCATGTCTCTATTGTTAATATCACATATTTTAGAAGCGCATATTAAGGGTGATTTCAAGATGGGAAAAAAAGTATTATTTTTTAATTTAAAGAAAGAATATTATTGTAAGCAATGGTAACTTATAGTTCAGAGCCTTTGCAAAGTACACCTATATTTAAGTTTGTACTTTGTAGTTGTGAAGACATGGGGCGATGGTTTGTTGTCCAATTTTTCACACCTGTTCAATACTTCATAGGATGTTACATTAATTTGCTGCTTGCTGCTAACAACCGAAGCCACTAATCATACTAAGTGAACTCTTTCCTTTCCATGTATAAAGACAATTTGAGCAGCATCCTTCTTTTTAGCAACACAAAGTCTTTTGTTTCATATGTTTCATCATTTTCCTCAATCCTCAGGTGATATTTGATATTTGCCACCAACAAGAAGTTTTATGTCAGTTTGACTATTCTATGGAAATGAGGAATGAACAAAATGAATGTTTTTGACTTTAAGGTGTATGGGAAACAATTGCAGCAAATTTAATGCAGTGTGGTACTAAGGATTTATGTTTTAAGTGTAGGAAGACCTTGTAATGGAAATCTTATATTGACTTGATGGCTTTTCAATGTCTAAAGTAAATTTGGGTCCACTTAGGCAACCTTAATGCTAGTTGATCTTGCAGCCAAACATGTTTAGGAGAATATTGAATTTTATTTTTGATGTATGGCTATGAATTTATATAATATGTTAACATAACAAACAAAAAAAGAGAGAATCTAGATATTATTTGTTAGAAGTAAAATAGTGTCATATTTGCTATTAATTACTATAATAATTTCTTAATACTAGCAAAATTTAGGCCACAAAACAATTTTTTTTCTTTTTTTAAATTGTCAAAGAAAAGGGCAAAAACCATGTTTGTAAAGAACCCCATCCTATAGAACTAGCTATTCAACTTCATAGTGATTTTTGTCTTGGGAATGGATGGGTATATAACTAACCTTGCAAGCACTATGATTTTGGCGTCTTATATAATATCAATATCCATTTGGTTTGCTATAATAAATTTCTCTTTAAATTCTCACACAAGATACATGATGGGCTTACAAAGCTTTATATGCACAATGGCTTTATCAAATCATGTTCCCATCTTAACGAGTCCACTTTACTTAAGTTTTGTTTGGAAAATAGTATGAGGTTATGTTTTATTGCTTAGATGATGTTATTAAAGAAGCGTTTGCTTTGTATAAAGCGGTGTTGTCAGTGTTGTAAAAATCGCTAGGCGCTAGTTGGGCGATGAGGTACTGACTACTGACTTGGGATTTTTACATATAAATTTCAGTTTTATTGATAAGTACACACATTTTTATATGTAATTTTTTTTATAAAAATGTTCAATTTTATATAATATTGTACACATACTTGGCTGGAATTTCTAAGGTTCGGCCAGAATTCCCCAAATTTCGCTGAAAATTTTCCCGGTCACCGGAATCACGGGTTTTTGGCTGCCTAGGGCCGGTTTTGACCAATCAGTGACTAATTAGCCGACTAGGTAAGAAAAATACTAGGTGAAGGGCTGATTTGGGATTAATTGCTGATTAATTGGCGACTAATCCTGAATTTTACAACACTGGGTCTTGTAATATCTTACAAGCTTATATTAGAACATGACAAATGTCAGTCTACTCATGGGTTAATTATATATAATTCATTAGATTTCTTGTATGTTTTATGTATTTTTCTTTAAAAAAAAAAAAAGGAAAGAAAAGGAGGTCTTCCTTAGTTGGAGATCTCTCTTGGAGCAGCCACTTTCCTGGGATAGGGGCAAGGTTTGCTCTCACAAACCCTCCATGGACCCTACTATATGAGTGGGATTTTTGCTGGGTGTTTTCGTTATAATTCCTTAAATTGGTTTATGCATGAACACCTCTCATATATTTTAAGGCGTTTGTGTAAAAATTATTTTGTCAAATCTCACATCATCCACTTGTTTAATGCATTCAAATTCAGGAATAATTTTGTGACTGTATCTTCTGATTCTTTATCTACCATATGAATTACCTTGACTTACTCATATACCATTTTCCATGAATTTTTTCTGATAGCAACTTACATCTCTTTTAACTTGGCTGTCAGGTTGGCACCTGTGTAGCAACTGTTCAAAGAAGGCTGAATACATGTGCTACACATGCACCTTTTCTTTGTGCAAATCATGTATTAAAACAGATGTTATATTATGTATCAGAGAAAAAGAGAAGAAAGGCATTTGTGAGTCTTGCGTGAATACCGTGATGTTAATTGACGAGAGTTCACAAGAAAATCAGGTATACTCATTGTTAGGGGTGTGAATGAGTTGAACTTCTCTTGGCTTGTTTTGAGTTCTATGTCTAAAGCTTGAGCTCTACTTGGGAATAATTAAACAAATTTGAGTTCAGCTTGGGCTCCATTTGTTTATTTGATTGTTTGTTTATTATATCATTGAATAACTAAAATGTTTGATTTTTAGAATTTTTGGTTTGATTGTGCAGGGAAATATAGACTTTAATGACAAGAATAGCTGGGAATATTTATTTAGGGATTATTGGATGGATATGAAAGCAAAGCTTAATCTCTCTTTATCTGACCTCATTGAGGCCCAAAATGCTTGGAAGGAATCAAATCCTGCTGGCAAACAAGAGCTTTCAGCTAGACATTCTGATGGCGATTCGGGATCAGAAAATCCTTCTGAGAATCTAGAAAGTCAAACAAGGAAGACCAGAAAAAGAAAGTCAAAGAAGCCCAAGACTCAAGGTTCTGCTGCCAGTGCTTCTGTTGGGAACCAGTGGGCATCAAAAGAGCTCCTTGAATTTGTCACACACATGGGATATGATACATCATATCAATCTCAGTTTGATGTACAAGCTCTGTTGCTTGAATACATCAAAACAAACAAACTTCGTGATTCTCGCCGTAAAAGTCAAATTATATGTGATGCAAGACTACAAGGGCTTTTTGGTAAACCTCGTGTAGGCCATTTTGAGATGTTAAAACTTCTTGAATCTCATTTTCTTATTAAAGAAGACGATGATATCCAAGGGAGTGCGGTTGATACTGAAATTAGCGCCTTAGATGATGAGAAATCAAAAGATAAAAAACGTAAACACCGCAAGAAAGGTGATCAAGAACCTCAATCCAATCGTGAGGATTATGCTGCAATTGATATCCATAATATAAACTTAATTTATTTGAGACGGAAGTTGGCAGAGGATTTACTTGATGATCCTGAATCATTTCATAGCAAAACTGTTGGTACTTTTGTTAGAATAAGGATCTCTGGTGCTAATCATAATCATGACATATATAGACTGGTGCAAGTTACAGGTACTTAGTAAAGGGAAACATAATTTAACTATTAACTTTGATTATTAATTTTATATCGTTTGTGATCATAGGTATACTGTTGTTTTTTATGAAGGTACTAGCACAGGTGCTCACTATGCAGTTGGCAAAAAGACAACTGATATTATGCTTGAAATATTGAATCTTGACAAAACAGAAACTGTATCTATTGACACCATTTCAAATCAAGATTTCACTGAGGTATTCATGCTTTATTTTGTTTTTTTGCCATTGAGTTAGTATAATTTGGATATTTGAGTTGCTGATGTGTCTAGCTTTGATATGTAAGGATGAATGCAAGCGTCTTCGCCAAAGTATAAAGTGTGGCTTAATAAATCGACTCACGGTGGTATGTTAGTTCCATACATAAGCTGATTACTATTATAAAAACATCTCTATTTTCTCTGAGTTAGTAGTTTGCTTTTAGGGTGACATTCTGGATAAAGCCATTGAACTTCAGGCAGCCAGAGTAAATGATGTAAGTTTTACGCATTGGAATTAACTAAATTACTGATCTACATTATGTCAATCTTAAAAGCTTGTGGAGAAAATCTGTTTTAGATTCAAGTCATGCATTATTAGAGATGTTGGATAATATTTGTGTTTATTTTGCAGTGGATTGAAACAGAGGTTGTGCGTCTTAGTCATCTTCGTGATCGAGCAAGTGATTTAGGGCGTAAGAAGGAATATCCTTTTTTATGTAATATTTACTATATCATGTAATCAAGGCCATCTTTCTGCTCTTATGAGATCTGTGCACTTGATTTTTGCCTTACAATTATGTGGATGACTGACAATTCTGATAATTTGACATCCTTTAATGGTACCAGTCGATTATAATGTATTTAACTTAGATTCTACCTCTTTTTAAACTACACATCTCATTTTTGGTGATCTTTAACTTAAATTTACGCTCAGAGAATGTGTTGAGAAATTAGAAGTTCTCAAAACACCTGAGGAACGTGCTCGTAGGCTACAAGATATTCCTGTAATACATGATGATCCTACTATGGATCCAAAATATGAATCTGAAGATGACACAAATGATGATGACAAAAAGCAAGGTATTTAAATTATATAGTCTCATAAAATCCTAAATTTTTTACTTTAATTAACCATTCTTTTTTTTTTTTGACCTTTGATGTTATACGTAGATATGTACAATAGCTCTCTGGATTCCAGATTTAGCAGAAGACGTGACTACCCTTCAAAAGAATCTTGGAGAGGTACAGGTACAAGTACATCTAGAAATCCTGGAAAGAGTTATGAGTTTAGCAGAAACTTGTCGAGTAGTAGTTTTTCAAAAAGAGTTGAAGATGCTGCTACTTCTCCACGCATGGGATTGCATAGTGATAATATTCTGGACCAAGGACGAGATAGGATTGTACAATCACCACCAAGTGTATTAAAGAAACCAAGTTCTGCAAAAGAAACAGAGAAAATTGTTAGTTCAACAAAAGATGATGGTTCAGAAACAGAGAAAATATGGCATTACAAGGATCCAACTGGGAAAATTCAAGGCCCGTTTTCATTGGCACAGTTGCGTAAATGGAACAACAATAAATTCTTTCCTGTGGATTTGAAAATATGGAGAACAAGCGAGAAGGAAAAAGATGGTATTCTTTTAACTGATGCATTAGAGGGACGGTTTACAGTTAAAACTGAGAGACATGGTTTTGCCAGCCTTCCTTCTCCTACTCCAAATCAAAGTTTGGGACATGTGGGCCTGTCTGTGGGTCCTAGTTCGTATCATGAAGGCCTGCAGTCACCTACGCCGAATGGTACCCAACTGGCTGCAACTTTGGTTGCTGGTGGAAACAAGGAGCCTAATGCAATGGCTCAGTTGATTGCTGGTCAAAATGCCTATGGTTGGAGTGGTGTTCCACCTCAGAATCAACAACCGAACCAGTGGACGGTTCAGAATCCTGCTGGGAACTTCTTGCAGCAACCACCGCAACCAAATGTAAGCTGGCTGACAGCTCCTCCAAATCCAAATGTGGGGCTAGTAGCGCCTACTACAGGTAGTAATCAAACAATGAATTGGGGACCAGTTAATGTTAATCCTTCATGGGGTTTGCAAGCAGCTCCTGTTAACATGAACCCTGGTTGGGTTCCTCCACAAGCGGTTCAAGGGGTCTCACCAACTCAAGGTTGGGTCGGTGGTCCTGGTCCTGGTCCAACTCAAGTGCAAATAGTTTCTGGGAATGGAAACCCTGGTGAGGTGGCATCGGCTGGGAATTCGAACGAAGGATGGGGTTCACCAAGGCCTAGGCATGGAGGCAGGTGGGATGGAAGCGAACCCTACAACAGAAGTGGAGGTGGGGTTTCGGGTTTTAGTGGTAATAGAAGACAATGGGAGAAACAGGGTTCGTTCAATAGAGGGCGCTATGAATGACCAGATGATAGGTATGACTGCAGCTTAGTGTTTCTGGGTAGATGTTTCTTTCAGGTTATTTCTAGGCTGTTGTCTTTAGTTGTAAAACATGTGCAGCAGGTGTAGGAGATACTTTGCTTTCTTTTTCAGGTGCCTATAATATGATAACATAGTATCGACTGCAGTTTCATTAACCGGAATATTGTTGTTGGCATTATCAGTTTTGCTGCAGTTGGGGGTGAAGAAGAGCTGAGCCTGAGCTCGTTGAGGCTCGAGCTCGGATTGTTTTGGTTTTAAAAAGCTTGAGCTCAACTCGTTTGTAGTTTTATTTTTGAAACTCGAGCGTGGCTTAGGCCCGGCTCGGCTCGTTTATTGTTAAATTATTTATTCTTTTTCTATAATTATTTTATATTTATTTATAATCATACTTTTTTTAAACGTAACGTGATATATATTATTTAATTATTTTTATCACAAAAATATATGTAATTATATGATTTATGTAAATATATATTTATATGTACTTAATATGTAAATAAAAAATTATATAAACAAAAAGCTAGTTTAGGCTAGCGAGCCGGCTCGAGCTTGATATCTGAAGCTCGGGCTCGAGCTTGTTTAGTAAGTGAGCCATAATGTGGGTTCGAGCTTCTTAAAACTCGGCTCGAGTCAAGCTTTTTGCGAGTCGACCCCGAGTTGTTGGCGAGCCGGTTTGGCTCGTTTACATCCCTAGCTGCAGTTCAGGTGAATAAATGCGGTTCATGGTTGGTTGATCAAGACTAAAAATATAGCAAAGCAAATTCAATAGCCTAACAACGTTGAAAGATAGTGTTATATCACTAGATCTTCTTGATATGGGGTGAGTTTGCGACAGGTTTAAATAATCCCAATCTCATATTTGATTGTAAAAGTATGTTCCATACCCAACTCAAAATCTATCAGGTATGTAGCGTTTGTTGGGTATCGGGCATACACGCAGGTACCTAGGTATACAAGTTTATTTCATGAATAATACCCGTTGGGTATACCCGTTGGGTATACCCGTTATGTATCTCTTAGAATTAAAAAAATTGAATATAATATGATATGATTAAATTAACTAAAAATAAACATAATATAATTAAAATAACAAAAAAACCAAAAAAATATTTCGGGTATATAATTGGACAAACATGATGAGTAAATGAGTATATTATTTAATCTCATACCCGTCTCAATAGTGAAAATTATAAAAAAAATCTCATACCCGGTCCTATATCCGCTTATCCGACCCCATAGTCTAGGGCTGACAATTTCTGACACGAACCTGTTAATACGACACGAAGTTAACAGGTTTCGTGTCGTTAACAGGTCGACACGTTAAAGACACGATAAAAATCATGTCTTAACAGATCAAACACCTGTTAACCTGTTAACGCACATGTTAAGACCTGTTTATATTTTTAGCTTATTAAAATAGTTTATATATATATATATATATATATATATATAATATTTATGGTATATGTCATTATTTTTCATGTTTAATTTAAAAACCTTATCCCTTGCACAACCGCTTTAATCGAATACGACTATTACAGTACCGCCACCGAGTCTCCGGCCTCCGCCTGAGCCCTCTTCGTACTCCGTATATTACCTTATTAAACTATATTATCGGTTAAAATATACTTTTTTGTTGACTTTTGTTTCAAAAATGTCAAAGATTATTAAACTATCTTGAGTTTCGGGTACTCCCATTCGGAATCACCTAACAAAAACATCATAAAGTTCTTTAACTCTTATGTCTAGGGATTGTAATTCTTAAATTGAACCCTAGTCTCTAATAGATGGTAGATTGGTAGATAAAGACACCAGTCGTGGGTAACTCTCTTCTCACAGCACACACTCGTCATATGCCACAACCCCATGTTATCGTTGCACACCCCCCCCCCCTCTCTCTCTCTCTCTCTCTCTCTCCCCCTCCCTCCCTCCCTCTCCCCAGAAGTTTTTTTATACGCTATAAATACAAACTAATTATCTTGAATTTTAATTCGTCAATCTTAAACATCTCCTATATTCACTTCTAATTTTACATGCAAACAATATATTGCTCGGCTACATGGTTAAATGTATGCTTTATAGATTTTTAGTTTATGTATTGTTTAATGCTTTTATTTTAACGTAGTTTTCAAATTTTAGTATGTAATTTTTTAAATTTTATGAAGTTAAAATTTTTTTATGGCATGTCAAAGCATGAGTGCTCTCTTCAAATTTGAGGGGGTGACGTAGTATGATATGATAAAATATAATTGATAAGTATATGTAGTGTAGTGTGTGTGACGAGAGTGTCCCTTCCATCCTAACTTAAATATTAGAATTTCCAGTTAAACTATTCCATCCTAACTTAAATATTAGAATTTCCAGTTAAACTATCTAAGCTTATTATTTTTGATAAAATGAAAACAATAAAATGAATATATAGAGGCTTCACATGTACAACACGACATCACGGAATTAAGTGATAGCTTAGAAAATAGAAGGCTATAAACAAATAAGCATATGTGTCATGTATGTATATTTAACAAAAACAAATTCACAACAATAAAACAATATCATATGTATGTATATTTTAACAAAAACAAAATTCACAACAATAGAACAAATATTAAAATTTAAGTGATATTAAGAATTAGAAAAAAAAATAATAAAGTGTTAAATTAATAAAACAATAAATAAACTTGATTACTATCTAATGAAATATCTACAAGGACTTATAGTTTATGCTGTGAATATAGAGTAAATAGAACCCCTAGAAAGCAAATTTAGTATAGACAAATGTTTGTTATCCTTCACAACTCGAAGGTTTTATTATTTGTTGTCTTTTTTTATAATTAAGGCTAGTTTTCACCTGCTTTATTTTTTGCTTTGAAATGAAAGCCGTTAGGCCCGTCAGTATGTGTACGTATGATTTTGAAGACCCTTAGACATCGACAAGCATATAACATGTATTGTTTATATGACTAAATTTGACCCAATCTATTTCTTACTCTCTAATGACAATTTCCACATCGGTGTCAGTGTGTATGTATATATGTACGGTTTGAATTAATTTTAATCTCTTAGACATGGGCGAACATATAATATGTTATCTTTTATTGTAAGTTTGCGTTAGATGTTACCCACTCTCACATGGCATGCTTAAAATGTACATTACCTTTGCCGGTTATGAAGCAAAGAAAAATACAATCGAAGGAAAATAAGCATCATGACATATATGAGTCATTTAATTTAATTAGTTGGCATTTGGACCCTCTCATAACTCAATCAATTCCATCATGATATTAATAAACCGATTATGACCACTCCTTTCATGTCAGGCGACGACTCACTAATTAATATTAGATTTTTAAGACTCTAGCGAATCTGAACTAAGTAAACCTTTTTCTTGCATGATAGTTATAATAATATTGATTCGCTTTGTTATTGAAAGTAACGGGTCTAGTGTTTATATTTAAAAAAACCTTATAATTAAATTTTAACTTGTTATTATTATTTTATTTTTACCATTTTAAGGTAAAGTACAGGATAAATTGACTTACTTTTAGGTAATTGAGTATGTGTTACCGTTCAATTATGTTCACTTTATTATTTAAAGTAACGGATCTAGTGTTTATATTTCAAAAAACCTTATAACTTAAATTTTAACTTATTATTATTATTTTTTATACCATTTTGAAGGTAAAGTAAAAAATAAATCAACTCATTTTAGGTAATTGAGTATGTGTTACTGTTCAATTTGATTTGCTAAGTGGAAAAGGATTTTAAAATTTTATGGTGTTGTAGTTGTGGCTTTTAGAGAAACCGTATGATTTTTAACGATAGTATTTAAGTTCGAAACACATGTAATGTTTTACCTTTTTTTTTGTGTGTGTGGGTATGCGAAATTAAGCCCCTCTAAATTATATCAATTAAACTAAGTTGAATGAAATAAATTAAGCCCATATCTATATTATGAATGATCGGACAAATAAATAAGAACGCTATGCGAAGTGTAGGAGGTAAAATGATATTTACTTTTATTTATATTACATTAATCTGTTTTTGCTACTTTCGCCACTTATTTTCAATAAAACATATCTTAGTAGTTAGTTCATGGAAGTATAAACTCTAACGGTGGTATATCCATGTCTTATGCTTCATGTTCTCTTCGCATGAGTCTAGCTTCTCTTAAAGTGGATCAAAGCTCTTTATGTACTTGATCTCTTTTAGGTATAGAATCCAGAAGGTTTTGAAGCTTCGTAACCCTTTTAGGACTACTTAGCTTAAGAAGTATTAGTTGGGCAAACACAGGTCTAGAGCTACATGCAAAACCATAAGACCATTCATGCATGTTCTCATCAGACACTATCAAGCATATCACACCACTCATGGTGCTCAACAAAGTACTCATTTTCACTATGTAAAAACTAAAGAAACCTCCATATCATGCATTTTAAATTAATGGTTTTGTTGTCTTCTCACAATTCGGTGGGAAAGTATGAAAATTGGTAATATAATCGATAACAAAAAAAAATATTTTATCATACTAAACAAATATTCAAAGCCATCATGATTTCATTGGTGACATATGACTTTCAATATTCTTTTAAATGTCATGAAATTGTACACTATTAATCTAAAAGTCCAAGGCCGATTGGTTTCAACTCCCTTTAAAGATAATTCCAAGTGGTTCATAGGTTTCAACTCCCTTTAAAGATAATTCCAAGTGGTTCATAGTGTTGATTAAACGTCTTTATGTTATTTGTATCAATAGTGTTTGGATGCACCCACTTGGTAATGTATTTTGTATCTTTTAGTTGGTTGTAGGGTTTGGTCCATAAATTAATTGAATAGTTATGAACTTTTGATTTGATTGCTTAACAAACAATTTAACGTTTTAGTAAATTTGATTCAGTTTTTTATGGATATAAATCATTTAATCCAAACAACTTTAAGTATGAAAAATATCAATTACATTGAAATAAAAAGCAAATGCCCAACAAGTTGCGCCGCTAGCTCTTTTTGGATGGCAAAAATAAGTCGTTTAAAAACTACATTCATAAATCTTGGGGTTGTAATATTATTATCATGACCCGTTGAACTCGACTAAATAACTCCACAACATCAGGCGCAAAAAAACCAAAAGTATAAAATACAAATGGTATAAATGTATGCTGGTTGACTAGGAATGCTAGCTTTCTCGTGTTTGTTCACTTTGCATGATGTAGTTTTTAACGTAGCCTGACTCACGGTAAAAACACTACTTTACAAGTTCCCAAGCCCACAAGAGGGGAAACTTATGTTAAATCCATACATGCGTGTTTCCCTCCCATCATTCAAAAAAAATTAATGTATTTAACTTTTCCTTCAAAAAGAAAAAAAAAAAAAAAAGAAAAGAAAGAAAAACTGGAAAAAAAAAAAATTAAGTTACGTTACTTTTATTTAACTTTTCCTTCAAAAAAATAAGAAAATAAAAACCGGAAAAAAAGTTTAAGTTACTTTTATTAGCTTTACGTTGCTATTTAATTTAACCATCCTAATTTAGCACTTACGGATGTTACAAATCAAGTATCTTAAAAGATCATACTAGTTTTGCATATCTACCCTATCGATCTTCGATAGGTTCTACCTTGATTTTTCTATCGATTTATCTTATAGTTATGTTTCATCAATTAATCTTTTGGTTATGCTTCGATTTGATATGATTCCATATGTAATTGTTCAAGTTCACTATATGTATCGGCTAAGCATTCACAGTGGATTCCTTATCTTTATCTATATAATTACATTAAAAATCATTATATTTTCTCTCTTCTTTTCATTTAAATAATACTTTTTATACCCTTATCATTACTTTTTTCTCTCTTCTCTACTCACAACCACTTTTAAAAATATTAAAAAAATTATAAGGATTGAACAGTGATTTTTTAAATATACCAATCCACAATAATATTTTCTCTCTCCTTCACTCAAAACCACTCAAAACCACTCAAAACCATTCCATAATATACCAAACACATTCACATAATTTTAGGGATTCCACTGTGAATGCTCTTAATAGGATCTTTTTAATTATTTGTTTAATATAATAAATATTTCTTTAACCAGGGGCGGACCTAGGTGTAGGTGAGGGGGGGCAGCCGCCCCCCGTAAAAAAATTTTTTTAGTGTTATATATGTGTGAAAATCTTGAGTGCATCCCATAAAATTATGCAACCGTCTCATTTTTGTCCCCCATGAAAATTTTTTCTAGATACGTCACTGTCTTTAACCCAAGTTCCCAACATCTTTCCACCTGAGCTATTTTGGGATCTGTGTTGTATAAGTGTTTATTATGAAAAGCTATGCCTATAAGTTTTTTAATGCAACGGTGATAAAAGAAAATACATGTTCTCACTACACATTTAACCCGGGTTCGTATAAATTAATGTTTATATTAAAAACAGTTGTTTCATATCAGTTTTTTTTAATGGCAATGAAAATTGGCCATATTTGTATTGGGATAAAAAATAAAAAACTGTAAATATGTATTATTGTACTGGTGCACACTCAATCATTGGTTCTTGAGACATTATGACTTTGAATTATGCCCTCATATTCGAATGGAAGATATTTCAAATTTTAAGTACGTTCATCAACCACATGATATGTCTTCTCTTCTTTATTATTTTTTTTATTTTTCCATATTTGATCGTTCTAAACAGTTGACATTCTTTTTTTATTAAGATATCTGTGAATTAATATAACTTTTTTATTTTACAGATAATAGTTTAAATCTTGTAATCATACTGCTCTCTCTTAATAGTGTTACTTGTCTTTATATTTTTTAAAACTATAAACAAAAAAAATCAACTTTAACATAGAGCTAAGTCGTGTATGTAATAGTAAAATTACAAATTTATTTATTTAATTTCTATGGAAGCTGGTGACGTATTTTATTCATCATACATTTGATTTAACTATTTAAGTGTGTGCATAATCAAGTGGAGGCAAAAGTCTTTGTGACATCTAATCTAATGGTGATATTCGATCGTGTCCCTTGTAAATTTATTAAGTTTGTAGAAATAACAAAGTAACCTCTTACATTACTTATCATTATCCATATAATTATATTAAAAACATTATTTTTCTATCATTTTTTAATTAATAATATATTTTTATACCTTTTCATTCCCTTTTCTCTCTCATCCACTCACAACAACTTTTAAAAATATTAAAAATTTATAAGGGTTGAACAGTATTTTTTTAAATTTACAGATTAAACAGTAATATTTTTCTTTCCTCCACTTACAACCACTCATAACCATTCCATATAATATAAAAATTATACTCATATAAATATATCAAACGGCCTGTGAGTGCTCTTAGTTATATAACAAAATAACCTTCAACATATATATAAAATCACATATTGCCCCTTACATTATATAATTGGTAAAACAACTATATAGGGTTTAAATTGTTATTTGTTATTATTATTATTGTTGTTATTATTATAACTTTGTATAATTGTTTTTTATGATATACAAAGGTTTGAATTTCGCATGCGCCATTATTAATTTAAAAGGTTGTAGCCACTAGTCAAAATGCGCAAATTTAATTGGTTCATTTTGCAAGGATTGCGTTGAATAATAAGCCATTGAGGTATGAATTCAATAAAATCATTGGCAAAACAATAATAAAAATATTAGAAGTGTTAATAAAATAAAAAAGATATTTAACTAGAGCTTAGTGCTAAACTACTGATATAGTATACTAACCATAGAAGTAAACGTATTTTAACAAAGCATAGTATGTAATAGAGTTGTACTATACATACACACATACAAAGAAAATTGTGGTTAATCATCTTGTTTTAGACATGTAAAATTTGATTTCAAATACGAACATGTGCTACTTGTCTGATAAACAACTGACTAATTTTTTTAGCCAATCGAACTAAATTATAAACATTAATATATACAATTTTAGAAATACCACATACCTTATAAGAGTTTATTTAACCGGCATACCAAAAACTAACCAAGAATAGTAAGCAATCGTCATTAGCAACCACTTGACAAGAAACCAACAAACTAATATGAATAATGCAAATAAAATCTAAATTTTAAAATAAGAAAACGACATCAAGCATATCGTTTTGTAAAGATTTAGTAAACTACAATTACAATGCATAACTCATATAAACTACTTGTATAGCATTAAGTACAAGTCATGAGTCATTATAACCTAATTTTAAACCCAAAATTTAATAAATAATAAATAAGCCCTAATTCATGCCTCCCTAACATGCCCTTATCAACCTAACTAAAGTCTACAAATCGGCCCACCAAAATTGTAGACCGGGCTTGGTCTAGACAACAAACCGGTTCCACCGGAAGCTATTGGACCGGCATGTTTAATACCGGTTCAACTTCTTTTTCCTTCTTTCTCAGTTCCAACACTTTCCGGTGGCTGTTAGAATGAATGTCACCGGAGAATGTTGGGCTGCAAGCCGGTCTATACTCCGGATAAAGCCGACCGGATTTAAACCGGACCCCACAAGCGTTACACAATGTTTTGGGACCAGAAGGACCGGTTCGCCACTGAGGTGTTTTTTGCACTTGACAATGAGTGCACCGACGTTGACTCGGTGACTCACTTGAACCATGCCCTTTTTGACAAGCCGTATTTTTCCTCTGCTTTTTCGCAGCCGGCTGCTTTTCCAAAACCGGGATTTTGAAAAGCATAGGAGAAGTCATGGACAAATCACGAGACGACGACGAACTCGAACACGACTCGGTGAGTAACCCGGCTGACCAGACCCGACCAGCTTTTCTCGAGCTGTTTGTCCGACACTTCCTCGGAACCGGATAGGGTAATCCCAAAACCGTGAAACTCCGAGTTGACTCATTAACCACCGGTTCAACTCGGTTCACCACTATTCCAACCCCCTCCTTCGACCGGGTCGGGCACACAAACGGATGCTCCGGCACCGAATCATCCACAATTTGTGATAACCACTCAAGGCTTTCCATATCATCAATCTACAACAATAAAATCGAAAAAGTATTAGTAAACACTTGCAGAGCATAGATGTTATGATTTTTTGTCGTAAAGTAAGTATAAAGTAGAAAGTGCGTGTTTGCAGGTAAAAATAATATTATTAAAACAATTAACAACCGGAACGGGGAGCTGATCGGCGGTGATAGACACGAGGCCGCCGGAGCTTGAAAACTTGCTAGAAGATATCGAACTGTTATCATTATCCTGTGAAGAAACCGAAGCAAAATCCTCTTCAGATAATTCTTCAAAATTGTCACCACCGGAGTTACTGAAGTCCTTATCAGAGAGGTCTAAGAGATCATCAACGGAGAATTCATCGGAGGAGACGTTAACGACGGTGCTAATTCCGGCAACACACCAGAAATCATCGAAGGAAGCTTGTTGAGGTGATTTCATACGAATTATTTCTGACAGAAAGCTTGATTTCAATGCTCTTGCTTCAATACACTCCATTTGTGGTGAAATTGGGTCTAAAAGATATGAAAAATTGACAGATTAATTGATAGGTGAGTATATAGAATTATAGATAAGCCCAATAGAGAATTTGAATTAAATTGATATTATATGAATTGAATTCAAAAGGGTGATAGATACAATTATTGTGTGTATGCATAGGTACCTTCAGAGAGAGAGAGGGAGGGAGGGAAAAATCGCGTGAAGATGACTAATACGAGTGCGGGTTAATGTGCGAACCAGATGGGTGGAGTCCATTTTATTTTCTTTTTTGTTTTTATATTCGGGTTTTTAATAAAGCTAGAAATCTAAGAATGTTATAATTTTTACATACGTCTAAAAATGAAAATCTTTTGTGTGGGCCCGGGCCAAAGGATTATTAGTAACTATGTTTTGTGATTACTGATTACTAAATATAAAAAGGCCTCTAAACGGGTAGTGCAAGTGATATGATTATATGAAGGTAGGAAATATATATTGGTAGTGTGGGGTAAGAACATTGGCTCGAATCCTGCTTTGATACGCACGTTCAACACTTGTCCAGCGTGCTTCGTCTCTGTGCGAGCCCGCGTCGTCTTTGACGTCTTGGGTACGTGGTTTCCTGTTCCCAAATACCCGTTGATTACTACGTGGTATGTTTTTGCCATGATGTAGTTTGAGCTTTAATGGATGCATAAGCGATCAGGAGCTACAAAGCAACTAACACCGTTACCTCACCACCGAAAGAGGTTCTCCATGTGACCCGACCCGACATGAGAGTAGACGGTTGGGTATGATATATGAATAATAAGTGTGTGTATAAAAATGAGAGAGTTAGAGTGAAAGTGGATCCTGAACAATTACCTTCTTCCTCTTATACATAAGTGATGCGTGATCTATGAATAGTTTCATGGGTGGAGTCTTTCTTATTCAGTTAGTTTGATCCGGATTTCTTCTTGGATTCGGGTCATGGATTTTGGTACGAAACCTCTCAATTATTCATGTTTTCTATGTATATAAAATCGTCGAAGTGGTTGAGATGAGGTACACTAAGACTTCATTAAAAAAGGAAATGTCTTGGGTTCAAGTATCACTTGTGACAAAATAAGAAGTTTTAGGTTGAGCCAAGGGGTTTGATGAGTTTTATCCTAAAAGTGATTTCGGGTTGCATACTTAAGCAATGAAAATGATTGGGTGTGCCTGTTAATAAGCCAATTAAACGTTAAAAAATTATAAAATATTATGTCCAACCCGTTGTTAGGCCGTCATAATAATGTATAGGTGAAACCAAAGCAAATTAAAGTATTCTTGAAATGCACACATTCTTTTATTGTAAATTCACAATGTCCACGTAATGGCACCTTCTTTGGTTTCAAATTTAAACATATATGGCCGCCTTTTGATGTCGAAAATCTAATTTCTACCCATTAATTATGACTATTAACTTGAGTTAAAAAGGTATAATATTGTTCTTGCGACATTGGAACTAAAAGCCACCTTTTCCCAATATCTACATGTATTTACGAAATTCATCTATAGAACGTAATTTTTTTTGAACAGCAAAAGTTTATTAATCATCAAATGACATTACATCATACTAGCAAGAGCAAAATTTTATTAATCGTCAAATTACATTGCATAGTAGGCTAGAGGAGATGCCCAATTGCCCACCAAACAAAACAAGCACTCACATTGCATTATCCACAATAAAATTCCTCCCGTTGTCCCACCAAACATAACAAGCACTCACATTATAGAAGGTAACTTTTATATGTTAAAAAGAAGATAAATAAATGCGTAACTAATACTAAAAACGTTCTCTACATTATTAACAAAAGTTGATGTGTGTAAATTGTAATGTTAATTTAACTTTAACTATTTTATAATAGTCATATAAAATTTCAACTTTTTATTTTTACTCAGAAGCTTTCTATACTTCTTATATTCAAAATACTATAACGTTAGGACTTAGGTCAGTAATCAAACATTCATGTTAAAGTATAAATTAACTTCAAAATATGTTGTTCATGGAAATTATAATAATCATAATAAGTAGAGTTATTTTCAGTTTTACTCACTAAGGTTTAACTAAAGTAATCATTTTTCTCTAGAAGATTAAAAACATCAATTTACCTTCAAAAGTTTCATATGTTCTTTTTATTTCACTCCAAAAGTTTAATATGTTGTTTTAATTTCACTCCAAAAGTTTTATTATTTTAGATAAAATTAAAACAACTAATGAAACTTTTGGATTAAAATTGAAACAAATTATGAAACTTTTGAAGGTAAATTAATAATTTTAATTTTTTAAAGAAAAATAGTTATTTTTAACAAAGTTCAAGTAGTAAAATTAAACTTAACTTTAATAAATATTAATAAGAATGTGTTAGGATAACGTTAAGCAAATACCAGTGAATAAAAGTAAAAGTTTGTTGTTAGAGCACTGAAAGCCATGGAAGGTGTGAAACATATTCCAATTCCATTACTACTTTTGCTTTAGTTTGGCCCCGAATGATGGGGCAATAATGCTTGAAATCCCATGATGGCTTTTGCCCTAATCACCTTATCTCATGTAAAGATTCATACATGTTATTATAATTTGGAAATACATCATTATCACACAAATCATAACTTAATAAGTATATATATCAAATAACTAGAGAATATATTGAATAAAACTTTGACTTAGTTTTCTATGGTGAATTATATCGCAAAAACATGTTATAACACATTTGTAACTTGATACTTAAAAGACTCATTCTCTATCGTCTGACATGCTCTTCAATGTGTAGATTAATGGTTCAGAAGTTCAATCGATCACCTTTATGTTTCATGATTAAACCCCTCTCAGTCACTCACTAGTCACTATCTTTTATATATAATAAGTGAAAAGAGTTCAGTCACATAATAAAAATTTAAAAGTAATATGTTGTTATATGGGACACTCTCAAGAAGCTATTTACACATGTTATTTATATAGTTAAATGAATTTTAAATTATTCGTTTTTCCATAACCTTTTCCTATTTTTTTTTGGAAACAATCTAATCTAAAAAATATATATAATAGTATCTATTTGAAAATTCGGTTATAAATTGAATCTCTTAAAATATAGATAATTTTGAATCTTAAGTTGAAAAGTCGTATGAAATTAGAATGTGAAATATTTGAAATATGAAATTTTAAGATTTAAAATTTCCTCTACTAATTAAAACATACATAGCAAATTCAGATTTTAGGATATGGGTCTGATTTTTAGAAAGGTCGATTTCTTGAATTTATTTAACGACAATTACTATTACCTTTTATAATTTAATTTACTTGTTTGAGAATTCGGTTTTAATTTGAAATCTCCTAAATTATAGAAGATTTTAAATTTTAAGTTGAAAATCGTATATAAAACCAAAATGCAAAAGATTTAAAGATTGAAATTTCAATTTTAATTATCGGATACTATAATGCAGGGAAAAGTTTTAAAAAGATGGTATCCTAAGTTTGAGAAGCTGTTGAGTGAATTTGATTAGAGATTTGTATACAAAAAAGCTTTTAAAAATTTGTAAACATAAATATTATTTTATATGTATTTAATTCTTTCATAAAATTTATATGTACGCATATTTATTTAATTTTCACATGCTTATATATTAGTAGTAACTAATAATTTCTAATTGTATTTATTTTTAATTTAATTTTTTCAACTTGTTTGAGGCAGGGTTTTTTAGGCTAGTACAATATATACCAAATTGCAAGACCATAGTCATATGAGTTGTTAATTATTGAACTTTATGATTTTACATATATATTTACACTTGTTTCTAACTTCGCTTTTGTAAGCTTGCTCGAAGGCGGAAAACAGTAGGTTGTTAGTTTTAGGGGCTGTTTGATAATATCTGAATGATTAAGTGCTAAACCAATAAGAGATCTGAACCATTAAGTGCTGAACCATTAAGAGCTACTATATCGCTTAACTATTCAAAGGCAAACGTCTGACCAATTCAGATAAGAGTTCTTAACCATTCAACATTAGACCTCTTAACCATTCAACATTACTATAATGCTTAACCATTCAGAGGCAAATGTCTGAACCATTCAGATATTTGCTCGCGAAACAAACAGTCTGAACCATTAAGTGCTGAATCATTCAGACATCTGAACCATTAAAAGGCTGATTAAGAGCCTGCCAAATAGTCCTTTAGTTCATTAACAAAGATGACCAAAGTCACGTGTTGTTAAGGTGCAACCTAGTCACCTAGGGGTGAACATAATGATGAATAACAATGAAGGTTAAACATTAAGGTATTGCGATCTGACGTGTAGCTCAATATGGTCATTCAAGGTTTGATCGTTCATACCCATAATGCAATTCAACGTTTCCTTTTGTTTGTCTTTACTAAAACATTTGTGTTGACAATTAACTGATTATTTTATAGTTTGTAACATTTTGTAAAATGTTTTCGACAGTTTCAATGTATATCAATATTCAATCAAAATTATCATCAACTAATAGATGATAATTTAACAACCATGTTTTACTACCAATATTAGTATACTACAAATAATTATTGTACTAACAATTTCCAGGGATGTGAGAAGCCCTAATTAGTATACATGTAATCATGTGTGTTGTTACCCTACCCAACCACGTATATATGATATTTTTTGGTTTAGAAAGTTCAGAAAATTCCTCCATAAACTAGACCAACCCAACCCGACCCTGACTAACCCAAACTAGAGCACGTGCCGTCCAACAAAACATCAATACGACAATACATAAACACATTATGCTATAGCAATGGTTTCTACATGGCTTAAAGCATGACTCAAAAGTACAGAACCACACAAGTTCTCAACTCTTATTCCACAGGCATAAAAACCATACAAGATGGCAAATGAGACAAGAAATGCTACCAAGAAGAAAATTTTGAGGAAAGCAATAAGTGTTGTTCGAAAGCTGCCAGATTTAAGTGGGGACTGAGCACGAAAATGGAATAAACTTCATTTTTTCAGAATAACTACATACCGATACATGGCAAGATTTCGTCATCTTAATCTGCTCTGGACTGACCCGCACGGGAAGACAAGATGATACCCACAATTAGACCGTACAGGGCCAAGGCTTCAGCAAAGATGAGAATAAGAATCATTCCCACGAAAAGTTTTGGCTGCTGTGCATTTGCTCTGGATAACAAATAAACATATATTTAGAACAATAATGATTTCTAAAACTGTAGCAGTTGGCTCTCTGATAAGAAAATATATATATATTGTTCATGGGTAAATGTCAAAATTAACACCATACGTTGCATAAATGAACAACTTTGGGTATAACATATTTGAAGTACAATGGCAGAACGCAAAAGTACTCATGATTATACATTGCTTGCAATTAAACTGTATGCAACACAGGTAGAAGGTTCAAGAAATCATCGCGTCTAGTTTTTGGAAGTGAGGAGCAAAGTAACATGATGTCACTTATAAATGTCAAAGTTGAATATTATTCATATGTAACATTTATATAAATTCTTTTATTTAGATGTTTACAACTTTAAACTTGGCTAAAATCATATAAACATTCTATCATCCAAATGCCAACCTTAAACTTTGGCAAAAGTTGTAAACATCTATATGCTGAATTCTGCTGTTTAAAGAAATCCCTATACTAAGTTACTATAAAAATGTTGTAGTTACTTCTGTTGCAGTTCTCACTTCTCAATCCTCACATGACTAGTATCTCACAATGAAATTGAAAAATTTTTTGCCAAGAGAATACTCTCCATTCTTCAGGCTCATGTATGGAAAGATAACACACTCAATTGTCCGCAACGCAGAAATGTTAAACCATCAGTGATCCAAAGACATAGATTTGAAGATGATACACATTCCAAACCTTGTCACTAAGCACAAAACCGATGCATCATATACCATTTTCTTCTAATTTATCGTTTCATGCAACAAGCCTAGAACTTTCTAAGAATGAACAAAGTCATAACTTGATGTGTAAAACTATTCTACAATTGTTATAATAGCACAGACACCAGTAAACCATGAGTTGAAAACAATACCTAACACCAGCATCACCAACTATTCCGATGGCCATTCCAGCCGAAAGACCAGCAAGACCACAAGCCAAACCAGAGGAAAGGTGTGCATATCCATCAAACAGATAATACGATTTCGCCTTAGGGTTAATCCCAGTACTGATAATAACAGCAATAATCAAACCATAAATACCAAGCACACCAGCCATAACAACCGGAACAATGGACTTCATCACCAGCTCAGGCCTCATCACTCCCATAGATGCCACACCTACACCACTCTTCGCCGTTCCATACGCAGCCCCCATACCTACACACATAATCAATCCAAAAACACAAATCTCACAAGCTTTCACCAGATCCGTAATCAACACATCGCAGATAAACGTACAAACAAACAATTAAATCATCACAGCAATTATCACACGCGATTAACCTAACAACGGATATCACGAGAGAAACAATAAATTCAATGATATAAATCGGAGATTAACGAAACTAAAGTAGTCGATTTCAGATCTAGATGTTGTAATGCTTGTAGATGAAGAAATTGATGAAGTTAGGGTTAATGATGTACATGAGAAGACGAGTGCAGCAGCGGCACCGAGGAATCCAAAGAAAGGTGCGGTTTCATCACCACTGAAGGTGGAATCTGCCATTGTCGTTGTGAATTGGGAGAGAGATTGAAGGGATTTGGGGATCGGAGACGAAAACAGAGGTGAATTTGTGTGTGTTGGATCTTCAATCTCGATGTATCGGTAGTTTTTATGTGTTGTTCCTCTCACGTTCCAACACTTGTCGTCTTCGTAGGAGGATGAGTTGATAAGATATTTTTGAACGATTGATTATTGGGTGATGTTAAATCCAATGTCACACATTCAACTTCTTTTAAGACCGGTAATCTGCTCACATGTTGTGACGGAAATGTTAAAACTAATACATGAATTGGTATTCATCATGTGAAGAAATATAGAAACATTAATGTAAAGAAACAAGCTAAATAAGCAAATCTAGATTATAAAAATCATATTATAAATGTTAAAAAAATTAAAAAAAGCAATATAAAAAATCACAACCATGCAGCAACTTTAACAACTTATACATTTATACTGATTACTTGCGAATTATTGCACACAACTAGGTTTTGATCAGAATTCATATTGAAACGTAGATGAAAAATAAGCACGTCTCAATGTGCTTTTAAAATATTATAAAAATTATATTTTTAAAGTTACAAGAGGAAAAAAAACAATGCAACATGAATGTGATGTTTGTTTTCAGTGTGTTATATTTTATTATGCCAAATAGTGTTTTGTATTCGTAATTTCATTTGAAAACAAGTCATTTTGTCAAGTTTATTTTCGTAGATATGGAACATGCAGATTTACTCGAGGTAGAATTTGGAAGCAAAATAGGTTAAAAAACACTACAGGGGGCGTAAAACAACACTCTTATGTATTTTACATAGGGGCGTTAATCGAATCGGATAACAGATTATTTGAATTTAAAATTTCATGGCCCTATTCGAAATCCGACCAAATCCGAATAAGGGATATCTCTATCCGATCTGAATCTATCCAAACTTAATTTGGATCAGATTCGGATAAATCCGAATTTATCCAAATAAACCAAATAACAATTTTTCCTATTTTTTGGCTAATTTTCTATTATTAACATTTTACTAGTTAAAAATCACAATAATACTTATAAAAACAAAAAATATAAATTTGTCTTGAATGCAAATTTAAAATTGAAACATAATAGGTAATTGTATATAATGTCCCGAAAATTAGAATATCTATTCTAGAACAACAATCGATTGTGTAAAATTTTTAAGATTAGAGAATTGGAATGTGTCAAGACTTTTAGTTATTGAATTTAAAAAAATAAAAGATAGCTGGGTAATGAGTATGGGTTGAAATATAGTTGAATTCTTATTGGGTTTAATCAGATATGCAAATATTATAAATAAAAAAATGATATCTGACTCTAATCCGAAATCCAAATAAGAAATTTGGATTCGGATGAGATCCGATTTGAATGTCCGAATAATGGTTCGGATAGGATTCGGATTATGATTATTTCAGATTTTGGATATTTTAAATACCCCTAATTTTACAGGCTTCATTGTCTGACTAGCACACTTAATCCGTAAACAGTAGAGAGGTCGTACTTTGGTCCGCAAATCGAGGTGTATTTCACTCACGTGGGCATAGTTTACTGCCCTTGGGTGGTTGCTGATGGTTTTTATTAGTTTTGGTCAAATTAAAGTGTGCTTCTCGAGAGTTTTCGAGGGCTATTGACATTGGGAGACATCAACAAACAAAGGAAACTTAATGACGAAGTTTTTCATTATCAAGATATCTCCAATCTCTATCAAATTGCAACACTTTATCAGTACATGATTGGCATATGATTTCATGAGGTTATGTCTATATAATCTTTCACACGAATTGATAAACTCAAATTACTAATTGTGCTAATAAATAAACAATTATAAATTCATTTTCAAATCATCACTCTTTTTTTTTTAATTTACATATTTACTCAAAACACAAGTTTTCAATGCATAAGTATAATGTTCTTTAAGCATGATTTGAAAAAATACTCAATTTTACAAGTTTAAAAAAGAAGATATGCAATTGCTCCTCTATTTCCATTACTAATCTAGGGTATTTAGGTTTTAATCTTATATCTTTGATCGATACTTCGATGTCAATCAGAGTGCAACATGTTGCATAACGTGATTGGATATATTAAAGAAAAGTTAAAGAACAAATTTGAAGGGTGTAAAGGGTAAGCGTGGAGGGGCCTAAGTGTAAATTTATGTGGGTTGAAAATGTAATTAAGAAAAATCATGTATTGCTTACTTGTACTATATGCTTAAGAATTTATATTATGATGTAGATATTGCTATAAAAAAACTTAATAGTATCAATGTTTAGAAAACATAAATTTATAACATGATTTTATTGTTCATTTATTTGTTCCCGAATATGTACACAAAATGTTATCCATACTAAATAAATTCACGATTGATTATTATTAATAAAGCAAGATCATAATACATAGACCCTTAACGAGATTCATATTAAAATGATAACTCACAAACCAAGACTCCTATTGGACTTTGACTAGGAAACGTAACAAACATATCAAACGGTACACGGGTACATTAGACAGGGCATGCATAGCCATAAAGGATAAGGTCAAAATTAGAATAGTAGTTGAGTGATCTTTATTAATCACTAGGAGAGACACTTAATATAACCGTCCAAGCTTTACAATAGACGATCATCTAAACTTGCTGCAAAGTCGATCATTAATAAACAAACGGGAAAATAGCACACCGATTTCGAGGGTAATCATCGAACTTTTGCAGGTACCACGTATGTGTTATCGATGCCGTAAAGCCAAGATTTGCCACCTGCACAATAAATCTGGTGAAGTTTCTTTGAATGTTGTTGTTGTATTAAAGCCTAATAGGGGTGGAAGCATGGGAGGGCCAAGAGGGCCAGAATGCTAGTCATCATAACTTCTTGGTGTTTTGTATATAAAAGCTTAAGTTTTTGACGAAAAATAAATTTGAACCACTTAGTTGTAGTTGACTGGGATTTTATTATTATTATTATTATAAATGTTAATAAATTGTTCATATTTCACTAATCATGCCTAAAAGCTCATAGTATGACAATGAGCAGAAAGACATACCACAAATGCAAAAAGAAACCACAACGTGAGATCTGCCCCACCACTTGCCACCAGAAGACCACCGTAAATGACCTTCATAATCAACAATAGTTATATATAGTGAGATGAATGAACATCATGTTTTGTGTTGGCAGAATTGAAGGAGCCAGGGAATTACGATTTCAGCCGTGTAATGTGGAGACGATGTGTATTCGAACCAATCGCCATAAGGAATAACATACTTATTCAACTTCTCAGGTTTATTTCGTAAAGAACCCTAGTTATTGAGTTAAAAAGCACACGTACGTAAGGTGATTGAATATGAAGATATACTAGAGGTGTGACCGGCGCTATGTAGCGGGGATTATAAAAATTAAAAGATTTAGTTCTAGTGATTTATACATTAGTACTAACCACTCGAAAAAAGATTACGTGCGAACGTTGATAAAAAATGTAACAGACTAAAATACTATAAAAATACGTCAATACAGAAAAGAAAAATAACGAATGCGTAAATGGTGATTTAATGATAATTAACGAGCTTTATCGTAAATTGATTAAAATTTTTTTGACATAACTCGAAGGCTTAAGTATAAAATTTAAAAAATATTCATGTGATTCAATGTAAATTTGACATAACTCAAACTTAAGTATAAGATTTTAAAAAAGTTTAGGCGATTAAATATAAATTTTACATAACTCGAAGACTTAAATATAAATTTAAAAAAAACAAAATTAGCAGGTATCAATTAGAAAAAAAAAACAAAGAGAGAGAAAGTGTGTGCTTAGTTTTAAAAATACTTAGATGTTTAAATGTAAAATTATAGAAAAAACAAAGTATGATTTTTTATTAGTTTGGAGAAAATTGATAAAATCTACACTTTCACTACTCATAATTTTTTCTATTTGTTATATATAGTGATCGACGGGAGTTATCGAGCCTCTTTTCCAATCTGTCTTAAACGTTGATATATTTGGATGTTATTATTATTATAACTACGTAAATATTTAGTGATTACACACTTAAGCGTTTAAATAAAAAAAATACTTAAATCATATAGTATTAAGTGATAAAAATATAGATAATAAAAGTATATATTTTAATATTAATTTAAAATATTATAAATAAAATAATACTTAAAATAAATATATATTAAATAATATATTAATTGGAAGATATTTATTAAATATGGATAAATTAGGAACTATTGCATATAAAACTTTTACCTTATGTTTAAAAAGTTATATTAGAGGTCTTAATTTTAAGTAAAATTACAAGTGTGTCATCACTAAATGCTTTATATAATAGTATAGATAATATAGATATAGATTATTATTATCGTTATTATCATAAAAGTTTTTGTATAGTTAAGTATTCAAATAAGATAATACTTATTAATAAATTTAAATGTTAATTTAAAGTATTATAAATAATATAATGTATAATATAGTGAATTAAATAATCTCATATTATTAAATAATATATTAATAATATAAATTAATTAATGTATTAATTAGAATAAGTTTATTAATAAATCTGGGGTAAAATAAGAATAATTGCATAAAATACTTATAGCTAATGCTTGAAAAATTATATTAAGTGTTTTAATTTTTTTTGTAAAACTACAATTGTGTCCCAAAATTTTGCTTCATTTAATAGTATATATAAGTATTACCAACGTAACGTAGTCGACACAAAATGTAGGTTAACTATTATTAATTAGGCAAATTGGATTTTAATAATCCAAACTATTACATATTGGCCGATAATAATCCATACTATCAATTTGGCTGTTAACACTTCCAACTTTCACTTTTATTACCAACAACAATCCCAGTGACATAATTTTCATTTTCTTATGTTTGATTTGGACTCGATTCGGTTCACAACAATAATTATTAGGGCTGGCATAACAGGTCAGACACGACACGATAAGACACAATGATCTGACATGTCAGACACGAACACGACACGAAAACTTATCGTGTCATTTTTTTAAAACACGAACACGAACCTGTTAAGAAACAGGTTACACGAAATGACCTGTTTAGAAACCTGTTTAGGAACACTCGATGGTGGTTGGTGGTCTCGATCATGGTCGTGATGAAGGCTGGTGGTCTCGATGGTGGTCGCGACTCGCGATGAAGGCTGGTGGTCTCGAACTCTCGACTATGGCCGGTGGTCTCGATGGTGGTCGCGACTCGCGATGAAGGCCGGTGGTCTCGATGGTGGTCGCGACTCGCGATGAAGGATGGTGGTGTCGACTGGTGGTCTCGAGGCTCTCGACGGAGGCTGTGGAAGGAACCGGTGGTTGGTGGCGGCTACCGAGCCGCCGCTGGGGAGGAGTCGAGGAACCGGAGCAAGGGTTGGGCAGCGGCTGTGGAGGCTTGGTGGGTAGGGAAATTAGAGATTAAAGGCTTTAGGGTTTTGTTATATATATATATATATATATATATATATATATATAAAATTATAAACAGGTTATTAACAGGTCTTAACAGGTTAACAGGTATTTTAACCTGTTAAGACACGAATTTTATCGTGTCTTAACGTGTTGATCTGTTTAAGACACGAAACCTGTTAAGGTCAAACACGAAACCTGTTAATTTCGTGTCGTGTCGTGTCGTGTTAACAGGTTCGTGTCAGAAATTGCCAGCCCTAATAATTATGAACGAAATGAAAAAACATACAAGTTAAATTGAGACTAAAATGGATACAAATCGAGCGTAAAATTTTGAAAATTATGTCACTTGGAGTATTGTTGATTATAAAAGTAAGAGTTAAGAGTGTTACCGGTCAAATTAATAGTTTGAATTATTATCAGCCAATAGATTTTTTTTTAACGGCAAATCTACCATACTCCTACTCCTAAACTACTTCAAATTACACCATGCCTGGGATTGAACCCAGGACCTCTCCTCTAAGAGGCAAAACCTCTACCAAGTGGGCTAGCCCCACATTGACATCAGCCAGTAGATAATAGTTTGTATTATTAAAATCCAATTTGCCTATTAATTAACATTCTTTTTAACTCATGCAACATTGTGCACCGTGGTTGCCTATTAGAAAATAGATAAATAATCAATACATCTTAAAGTGAGGGTTCATAAAGCGTGAAACTAAAAAGAAGCCACCCAAATCTAAGAGTCTAAAGACAAATGAATCTTGAAACACAAAATGAATACAAATTCCAGCTCAGAGAAGTTTTATTTACTTTCATAATAATTATATATCTTTATAAAAAGAGAATTTTAGCTACATGAAACTTTTCATGTTCTTTTATTTTTTGAGAACAAAATTCTAAAGTGAAGTCAAAACTAAATAAGTTGACTATGGAAAGTCAAATGAGTTCCTATTACACTTTCAAAATTCATCCGAACCCGTGTTGGTTTACATAACAAGTCAAAACAAATATTAAACAGTTCCTAGCAAATCAGAAAGTATCAGAAAGTACCGAACCTGTGTGGTTTATAGCAAGTAGCAAGCAAGTTAGTGCAGTACGATAAGTTCAAACATATGTGGCAAGTTTAAATCTGTGTGACAACATAGGTCTGTGTGGCAATATAGCAAGTCAAAACATGTGTTGTACGATTAAGGCCTGTGTGGCAAACAACCTATGTGACGTTTATAGAAAGAAGACATGTGTGGCAAAGCAAGAAAAAAATCCGTGTGACAAAGCAAGAAAAAGATCCATGTGACAAAGCAAGAAAGATGACATGTGTGGCATTTATAGAAAAAAAAAAACATGTGTGACAAATTAAAACAAAAAGTAAGAAAACAAGACAGGTAACCATTTGAATCAATGAAGCAAGATTGGAAACAAAAGGTAACGGCCATCATCTTGTGGTCCGACCAGCCATTAAAGTGGAGATAATCAAAGTTGATGTCAAGATTAGAGGAAGTAATGTTAAACTTAATCTTAACATAAAAAAGAAGTTAATTAGAAAGTCAAACATGAAATTTAGAAAGTCAAATATAAAAGCTGTAAAAGTCAGTCTTGGTAGTTAAGCTGGTTTAACTACCAAATGACAGTTACTTAACTATTGAAACTCATGGGTATAAATACCCTACATGTGTAAAATATTATTTGGGCTTAAGAAAGATGGTTCACAAAACGTGTTCGGATGATGTTGTTAAAAAAAAGATGGTTCATGGTATCATTCTTACGTCTTGTTGGTGTATTTGAAATGCTAGAAATGATGTTATATTTAATCGAAGAAGGAACTCGTCAGCAAAGATTGTTAGTGACATAAAGGCTCTGGTTGAATTGTGGGTAAGAAATAGAATAGGTAAGAAGGCTGTTGGTCTAAGTGAAGCTTTTAGGCTCTTTTTTTAATCCATGTATGCTTCTTTATTTTTGGATGGTTGTGTTTGTCGTTATATTTTCTTTGTTTCTTTTGGGGTTTTAGCTTCTTGCTAGCCTTTTCTTAATAAAAAAAATACCCCTACATGTATCGACATTTAGTATATAGTGTGTTTGTGTGTTTCTTATTTCTCCCGGTTCCATCGTGAGTCCCTACATTTCATATGAACACCCCTTGTTTAATTCATCCAAATAAATTATATTGATTTAATTGTAATCGATCCTGAGCGCTTCATCGGTCATATGGTCCGCCTCTTCGTAGCTCTGAATGATACTTTAAGTACTAAGGTCCAACGGTTGAAGATAGCGGGGATGAAGTTAAACGAGGATATTACTAATCTTTCATAGTTATCGATTAATCTATAGATTTTTGATTTACATCATCAATAACAACAGCAAACTTGCGGCTCACCTACAAATTTATAATCAATTGGTCCTTTGAAGTCATGGCTTCAATATGCGTATGATTATACTAGTAGGCAGTAGCAATATGTTGTACATGCTTAATGCTTTAATAATACCCAAGATCACCTAAGCCTCCATCTTTTTATTATTTAAACACCTTTCATTTCGAACCTTCAAACTAAATACATCACAAAGAGGTATGAAATATGACGTAAATCTAAATCAGACTGCTCAGACCACTCGAAATTGATAGCGAGCCGCTTAGATGAATGAGCTCTTCCATTGATGTGATATTGGGCCTAGGAAACCTACAGCAAATATAAATAAAATCCCGAACCTTAGCAATTTCACAGTTTAGTAGTTTACCAAATTATGGTGTGTTCTCGTCCGTTTTAGCAGTTTACATCACGACGTGGGGGCACACTACCTTGCGTACAATTATTAAATGAGTTTGTTATAGGTACACCCTATTTATTTGCATTCTTTCTATCACCCCTATATATACGTATAGATACAAGGAGAGAAATAAAAACAAAATGATGCCTCAATAACAAAAATGATTGTTTACATAATGAAACCCATATTAAATTTACCTAAAGTGTTTTAACTTTGTATCTGAGTTGGTTAGGATCATTAATAAATAGAATTAAATGCAGGAAAAGTGTTGGTGGTGTATCAGATCCCATTTCCCAAAATGCAACGGATCTTCTTGCAGGCGCTATGCTCGCTGCACTGCATCTCACGTGCTTCCCCCGTGGCATTTTCCTTATAACTGCAAATGCAAGTATGCAACCCCCACTATGAAATTATAAAAAGCATATAGTTTTCTAAGATAGTGTTGCTTTATAAATATACAATAAAGTGTTGCTTTATAAAAATAATACAAAAGAACGGCCATGAAGACACTAACATCACAACAAACAACGTCTAAAATCTACTACGACTTGTAGTGTAACTTTATTTCATAAATTTATCTATTATTATAATATATTAATTATTAACATATCTCATGTCAGGATTTAAACACTGGTATTTTTTTTTTTTCAAAAGACAAAAACTTTTTCACTCATAATAGCTTGAATGATGATTACAGAAGTTATTATGTCTATGTTATCATGACTAAAAAATAATCTAGTTATATTCTTTTCTTTAATTTGATATAACAATAAAATATACACATTAGATGTTTGTGAAAAGTTTTTCGAAAGAACGAATGGCATTCTAATTGTGTAGTAGAGAAAAAATAAATATGTGAGCTTTTCGTTAGGAAAAAGTTAAAGTAAATATTCTTGGCTCTTTAGTTTATTTTAGATTCTCTAATTGTTTTTGTTATCTCGTTATTAAACCTTATTGAATCCAACTAGGACACAGTTCTTATATGTAACAATTTTTTTTAAACGACAACTGATATAGTTATGTACACTCATTCATCATAATCCTAAATTTACATTACAATCAGTATACATCAACCAGTAATAAATTGATAATAGGGACTACCTTAATATATAGAGGAGTCGGGTACAGGGATCAAAATGAAAACTGCAGGAAACATGAAAAATATTATTTTTGATAATTCAATTAATATAACAAAAAAAAAGATAAAAAAGCACAACGGTCACATTTCCAGTCATTTTCACATGACCCCTTGTACTTTCCTCCTTTGTAATTTTCTTCTTCTCCCCCTTCTTAAACCCTTCACAGTTCACACCTTTTCTCTCTCGTGTTCACATTTCTCTCCATCTTCCTCAGTCTCTAACCCTTTCGTTTTCCATTTTCAATTTCGCCATTGTTATTCAACTCTTATTTCTATCTGATCTGTAGAATCTTGAAACAAAATGACTAATCGAAAGCTAATGGTGGAGGTCTGTAACGCAAAGAATTTGATGCCTAAAGATGGTCAAGGAACAGCGAGTGCTTATGTGATCGTTGATTTCGATGACCAACGGAGGCGAACGAAGACGATTTCGAGAGATCTGAACCCTCAGTGGGATGAAAAGATTGGGTTTCTTGTTCATGATGTTGCGTCAATGGCGACGAAGATTCTTGAGCTGAATGTTTACAATGATAATAAGAAAACCGGTAAACGGAGCACGTTTCTCGGGAAGGTGAAGATCGCCGGAAGTAGTTTTCCGGCGAGTGGATCGGAGGCGTTGGTTTATTATCCGTTGGAGAAAAGGAGTGTTTTCTCGCAGATTAAAGGCGAGATCGGGATTAAGATTTGTTATGTAGACGAAGAGCCTCCGGTGGCTCCGGCGGAGGAAGAGAAGAAGCCTGAGGCGGCGGAAACCCCTCCGGCGGAAACAGCGGAAAAGCCGCCGGAGGAGAAGAAACCCGAAGAAGAGACAAAAGCCGAAGAGAAACCGGCTGAGGGAGAAGAGAAGAAAGAGGAGAAACCGCCGGAGGATCAGAAAAAAGAAGACCCACCGGCGGTGCCTCCGGCTACTCCATCAGCGGAGGCGACGCCGCCGCCTCCTCCTCCGGCGGAGACCCCTGCTATAGCTCAGTCACCTAAGCCAAAACAGGGTGAAGAGAGCCTTCAATTGGTCAGAAAACCCTCAAATCTAGACTCTGATGTAGTTTCGCTTTCGAATCATCACCGCAGAAGCAACGCATTCGATCTCGTGGATCGAATGCCGTTTCTTTATGTTCGCGTTGTGAAGGCGAAAAGAGCCGACAAAGATTCCGACGAGTCAACGGTGTATTACGCAAAGTTATCAATCGGAACTCACAGCATCACCACCAAAGAACAAGGCTCATCCAAAGTTTGGGATCAAGTTTTCGCATTCGACAAAGAAGGTCTGAACTCGACATCTCTAGAAGTTTCGGTTTTCGATCGGAAGAAGAAGGTAGCAGAAGACGGAAAAGAAGAAGTTTCAGAAAGCTGTTTAGGAACGGTGTCGTTTGAGTTGCCGGAGGTACCTAAAAGAGTGCCGCCGGACAGCCCGTTAGCTCCACAATGGTACACTCTAGAAAACTCACCGGAGAATTCTCCGGCGACCGACGTCATGCTTGCTGTATGGTTAGGTACACAGGCCGATGAGACGTTTCAGGAGGCATGGCAATCGGACTCCGGTGGGTTGATTCCGGAGACCCGAGCCAAAGTTTATCTCTCTCCGAAGCTGTGGTATTTGAGGCTAACGGTCATCCAAACCCAAGACTTACAGCTAGGTTCGGGTCCCGAGCCGAGAGTGAAAAACCCGGAGTTGTTTGTTAAGGGTCAGCTCGGGCCCCAGCTGTTTAAAACGAACCGGACAACGGTCGGCTCGTCCAGCACATCTTCCAATCCTACGTGGAATGAAGATTTGGTGTTTGTCGCAGCCGAGCCGTTTGAGCCGTTTTTGGTGATTACGGTTGAAGATGCATCTAATGGTCAAACTGTTGGGCATGCGAAGGTGCAGGTGGCTAGTATAGACAAGAGGACAGATGATCGGTCAACGCTTGGGTCAAGGTGGTTTAATTTGGTTGGGGATGAGAGTCGACCGTACGCTGGTAGAATTCATGTTGGAGTTTGTTTGGAAGGTGGGTATCACGTGCTTGATGAGGCTGCTCACGTGACCAGCGACGTCCGGCCCACCGCAAAGCTGTTATCTAAACCGCCAATCGGGTTGCTAGAAGTCGGTATTCGTGGGGCCACTAATCTACTGCCAGTGAAAACGAAGGACGGTACACGTGGCACGACGGATTCCTACGTGGTTGCCAAGTACGGGCCGAAATGGGTGCGGACGCGAACCATCCTCGATCGGTTTAACCCGCGGTGGAACGAGCAGTACACTTGGGATGTCTATGATCCCTGCACGGTGCTCACTATTGGTGTGTTTGATAATGGGAGGTACAAGATAGGGGAAGGCGATAATAAGCCTAGTAAAGATGTGCGCCTCGGGAAACTTAGGGTACGCCTCTCGACACTCGACACTAATCGCGTGTATGTGGGTTCGTATTCTCTAATCGTGTTGCTCCCTAATGGAGCCAAAAAAATGGGGGAGATTGAGATTGCGTTGAGGTTCTCGTGTTCTTCGTGGCTTAGTTTGATCCAAGCTTACTCGACGCCCATGCTTCCACGGATGCATTATGTGCGTCCTTTGGGACCTATACAGCAAGATATGTTGAGGCATAACGCTATGAGGATTGTGACCGCGAGGCTGGCTCGATCTGAGCCAGCATTGGGTCAAGAGGTGGTTCAGTTTATGTTGGACTCGGATACACACACTTGGAGCATGAGGAGAAGCAAGTCAAACTGGTTTCGAATAGTTAACGGTTTGTCAAAAGCAGCCACTTTGGCTAGATGGCTTGATTCGATTTGCACCTGGGCTCACCCGCCGACAACGGTCTTAGTCCATGTGATCCTCCTGGCTATTGTCTTGTGCCCACATCTAATCCTGCCCACAATTTGCCTATATGCCTTCTTGATTGTGGCGTTAAGATACCGTTACCGAATGCGAGTCCCAGTTACAATGGATCCAAGACTCTCCCAAGTTGACTCCGTGGGACCCGATGAGCTTGATGAGGAGTTTGACGTGTTTCCAAGTTCAAGATCACCGGACCAGATCCGTGTGCGGTATGACCGCCTACGGGCCCTAGCAGGCCGAGCTCAAACGCTACTTGGTGATGTGGCGGCTCAAGGAGAGAGGTTGGAGGCTTTATGCAATTGGAGAGACCCGAGAGCAACTGGGATCTTTGTGGTGGTCTGTCTGTTAGCATCGCTAGCGTTCTACATTGTGCCGTTTAAGGTGTTTCTCCTCGGGTGGGGATTCTTCTACATGCGCCACCCTCGGTTCCGTGGCGACATGCCGTCACTCCCGATCAACTTTTTCAGGCGACTCCCACCGCTCTCGGATCAGATTCTATGAACAAGTTCAGTTTCAGTTAAATGTTTTGATCGTTTATTTTGGTAGCACCTTCAGTGCACTTCCATTAGATAAAAGTGGGATTCTTACTTTATTTTCTTTCTGTAACCCTGTTAATGAATCCCAATTTTTTTTATAGAAAGGTAGCAGATTCAGAGAAATGAGTATAAAATCTTTGCTTTAGGAACTGCTTCTTGTGAAGATTCAAAAGGAACATTAGACTACAGAATAATATTTCAAGAATAATGTTTCAAAGTGGTAAAAACAAAATATAAATGCATAATGAGTCAACATAAAACCATAAATGCATAACGAGTCAACATAAAACCATTACAGAATCCTTGACTATCAATTACATTACTAAGTTTCTGAATAAGTTAGTAACATGTTAGTAACGTGTGATTCATATTACTCGATTAGCCAGTTAATCGAACAACAAAACAATATCGAGTATAAATAATCTTAGACCCCTTCTACTAAAGAGTAAAAAATGGGCTGTATTTCTATTTAAATTTTCTTGTACCTGCTATCTTTAACTTCCTTCAAGTTCTGATATGGTATTTACTGTACACAACCAAGGGTTACTTCAACCTTTGAATTCATCACACGAGAATCTGTGATTTGGCGGCCCCACGAGCACATAGCTTCCGGCCAGTTTTGCTCAAAGCGCAAACACATATTTCAAGAAGATCGTAATCTTCTTCCCAATACAAAAGAGAAGCTTTTTCAGGGTTTTCCAGGAGCATTTTGGATGTCAAAAATCCAGCAATCGTCCATGTTTGGTAAAGTCTAGATTGTTTTCCAATGAATCTCCCGCTTCTGGTGTCATAATATTCCGGCCAGTGATCAGCATACAATTTATTCTCAGCAAGATCGACTGCCTTTCTCGCTAGTTCTATTCTTCCCATCTTGATGCAAGCTAATGTAAACTAAATCACACAAGTAACAGAAATGAGTGAACCTTTTAATCAAGAAACACTTGGCAGCAAAAGAAAATAATGTGAAAAGTTACCTGCCATAGAAGAGTTGGCCACGAACCGCCATTATGATAAGACCAAGGTCTGTAATCAATAAATAGATGGTTAAAGTTTTAAATATACAATCGATTAGAGGTGACAAGAGGTCAAAACAGGCTCAGGTTAAACATTTAATTGTGGGTCCATACGGCAAGGTGGGGTTGACCCACAAATACTTTCTTGTCTATCTTTTAAATTTCTTATGAATGATTAATGTGTTAATTATGATTACAAAAAAGATATGATTACAATAATAATAAGAAACTTTAAATAAAAATGATTTTGAAGGTTACATGCTTTTGATAATTTACTTTGATCAACTTTCAACCCAGTTATCTTGTTTCCCACTTCAGCTATTTGACCCATTTGAATACCACACAACTCAAAATTCTCAGATAGACCCATTTATAATCAATGGGTCAAATTTCCACCTTTGAACAAATTAATTTACAAAACATAAAGAAAAGAAGAAACTCACGTGTTCTTTGGGTCACTACCAGTGATTATGCGCCACTCTTCTAATTCCAAAGCAGGATAGACGATCTTAAGAGGCATTTGGCCCACGAGATCATCCCATTTGGATTCTATCAAATTTAGTATTAAATTGTTCTGTTTCGGGGTGCTCAAAGACGAAACAATCGACCAAATATTACCGAGTGTAAAAAATCTGAAATCCATATGTGCAGGCTGTAGATTTCCGATCATGTAACCTCCTTCTTCGGGAATCCAATCCATTAACCAATGGGGAATCTGTTCTGGGTAAATGTTGAACTTGTTTGTTGCTTCTGTAGAATACTCTTCAGTTTTGTATCGATAAATTTCATTAATTTTCTTCATATCTATCCAATAATATTCCCTGATATGAAAAGATAATGCACTCAGTCTATTGTTGATTGTCCTCACTAAATTCTTGGAGCCTTCATCTAATGCAAGCATCTCACGAGCACACCTTAGAGCTGAGTAAAATAATGTCTGCGAATGGGGAAAAATAGTCAAAATCCAAAAGTCAATAGTCAAAGACACAAGTCAAAAAAGAACTCACTTGGATTTCCAAAGGGTGGCCATGGATACCCATTCTTCTATCAATCATACAGGAGCCATCAGTGACCAAAAGAGAAGGAAACATATCAAACCCATCAGATAAGCACAAATTCAAAATAAGTTTAATGCCTGTTTGAACATCGACCCTTTCTTGCATCGCAAAATCACCAGTGATCTTGCTATAAGCTCTCAACAAGATAATCCACCATAACCCTGCATTGAAAACAATATGCAAACAACTGTTACAAGAATCATAATGCCAAAAGATTGTCATCAAGTATAAGCCCATAGATTCATGAGTGAAAAAAATGTCTTTTTTACCAGAGTCAACTGGTGCGACACGCCCTATAGCCGATTCCCCGAAATCAGGGTCTAAAACTTCTTCAACTTTTGTATCATCAAGGGGCACAGTTCTTATTTTGAAACTTGCAGGCATTAGCCCCTGTCCCGGGCTGTAGCAGTCTACTGTTTTCTCCCAACTCTTAAACAACAACAACAAAGTAGCATCAAAGGAATTGAAAACAATTGTAATTCTAATAATTCCAAACAAAAAGTACCCACAGAAATCTTGCAATCTGATCTCAGTTGTTCACTAACATAATGGTCATACAATCTACTGTTCATCATCCAATCACGAATAGATAGTCCACGTAACAGTGATAACAACATCATGAAAACAATTGTAATTCTAATAATTCCAAACAAAAAGTACCCACAAAAATCTTGCAATCTGATCTCAATTGTTCACTAACATAATGGTCATACAATTGACTGTTCATCATCCAATCACGAATCGATAGAACACATAACAATGATAACATCATCATGAAAACAAATGAAAAATAAAATTTTGACATCAATTATGATAAGATTTACCTGCAATTGCAAAGTATGCAGAAGAAAGTTTCTAACAATCTCCCCTTCACCCTTCAACAAGAAAGCTAAAGCTGATGGCACAAAATCTCTAATGAACACTTGATCATAATTCAACGGCACCTTATCTCCGGGATCATTCGCCGCTAGGGTTCCGACGGGGTTACCGCAGTACGTCACCACCGCCGCCCTCAACAACCGCCACGCGTCTTTCTCCGCCTCCGATTCCGTCCTTCCGGCAGACTCACAAGATAATATCTTTTCATCTTCAACATTCTTTAATCTAGATTTTTCTAATTCACCACCACCTTGCACGTAAATGCTCTCGAAATTCTTATCATTCACATAGGTTTCTAAAGTTGTTGAATAATACGCAACGTAATTAGGTTTACTACAACTGTCTTTGCTAGAACTACAACAGGTGGCCGGAAAAACCCTAAATTGGCCCCAATTTGGGGAAGAAACAAAAAAGGGTTTGTGGGTTTGATTAATTGCACATCGAAGACCCACAAATCGAGGAGCGGCGATACGGAGGTTGCGATTTGGATTTGGGAATTTGATGGATCCCAAAAAGCTTCGGCTTTGGATTAAGAACCTGCAATTAAACATCGTTTTGTAAATCTTGATGGCGTTCATGAGAAAGAAAGAAAGATGAACTCTGATGAATGAACTGTGTGAAATTAATGATCTTTATCGCAAAACTGAATGAAGAAATCGTGAATATATAATGGGGTGTTGAAGATTTCTGTGAATCTGAAGGAACCAAGAATCAGATTGGTGTATTGTAGGGAATTACGGAGACGAAATTGTGGTGGTGGTGGTGGTGTGGTGTATGTTTGTGTGAAGATTTTTATTGAGAAAGAAATAGATAAAGAAGTGAATGGATTTGCAAGTTGTCTTGAGGGAGAAGTATGACAGTCTTTGGGATCTTTTTTTTTTGAACAGAGTCTTTGGGATCTTTTAATATCAACTTCCATTTTGGGAAAGGGAAAATCACTTATCTTTTACACTTTAGTTTTTCTATCAGCCGTACCGCGTGGAACCGGAGAAGTTATTCGGGAGATGAGGTGATATTCGAGAAAACCTAAGACCGGGGAATTTTACTGTTTTCATCGGTTTGAACTAAAAAGAAATCAAATAACGTTATGGGAAAACACCCTTTTTTTTAAGAAAACGGGAAATATTCGGGAGTCGAGACGACTCTAGATCCTCCTAGAGTAAATTTATGGTTTTTTTGATATTATGTTTGTTTCTTGAGTCATGATATTTGTGAATTTAGTCTTTGTAATCACCATTTGATTTCAAAGATAGTTTATTGATTCAAGTGATGTTAATTTGTTCAATTAGTTTTAGGAGCATTTTGATTATTTTAGCAATAAATTATCTTTTTGTATATAAAAATATATATATATATATATATATATATATATATATATATATATATATATATGAATACCCCTTCCCCCCTTCCCCCCTTCTTTTAACACGGTTGACTTCATCACCAACCTAGGTGTCCATTAATCGTCGCCCTCATCCTCTTTTGCACTGCTTACTTTTTCTCATATAACTCCCTTACACTTTCACCCTTATGTGAATTGAAAAATGTTATGCTTTCGCTCCATAATGTGCTACTTTTAAGAGGAAAATCTAGTTTGTTGATTTTGCTTTGAAGGTGATGCTATGATTCTTTTGTTAGGATATAATATTTTTGATAAATTACAGGCTTTTATATACTAATTCTAATTGATGGACAAACAAGTATTGATGACATTGATGCCCATCTAATGATGATGATTCAAAGTCTCTTTAAGGTGATTGGTGAAATTGATCATGGCATCTCGTTCACATTACCATCAACACTAGCAACAACAAAAGACAATGAGTATGACAATTTTAAGTCGTACAAAATTATGTTCACGCAGATAGCTTTTACTCCAACAACAATAATTTTCATGAATATGGTGGGCTTTGCAGTGCGGCTGTTCCTGGAGCAAAGCAAGCTTTTAGGAGCAATGTTTTTTAGCTACTGAGCGTCACATTTTTTATCTGTTTGCTAAATATGTTGATGTTAAAAGAGGGATGACATCAAAGAAAGATCATGTATCTAGTTTTTGATGCTGAAGTTGTGTGTTTGTGTGTGGATTTTTAGGGGTGGGGGGGGGGGGGTGGGGGTTATAGTTTTTGTTTAACTTTTTTCTATAAATTGCACATTGGTCCGTATGATTAAAAATAAAACTAATAATAAATTTTAAGGGTCAAAATGTATTATTAAAGGGTAAAATAGTTTATTCATTAAAAATTTAACAACACCAGACCATCTTTAAAAACAAATGATTTTGAGAGAAGCTACATCTATAAAAATCATTACCTACAGATTAAATCTTTAATTTATCCTAAATCATAATAATAAAAATTGTAAAAGTAAATTATTTTTTTATACATTATTTTGGATTAACAACCTTTCAGATTTAACTCTTAATTTAGGTGAATGAATTTCATCTTTTTAATAAAATAAATCTATTACTTGCGTTTTTTTTCCTGATCGGCAATGTACTATCCAGCGAATAAATAAAAATAATAAAACTTACATATGATTCGTGAACCGGCTAAATAAACGAAATTAAATTTACACTAGTTTAACCAATTTAAACTTACTAAACGTTCTTATATAAAGTTCTTATTTCAAAGTGTAAACGAAATTAAATTTACACGTTTTACTATCTAAAACGTGTCTATTCCCAGCCAATAGATGTTTATCATGTAACTCATCTTTACAGATTTGATTTTGTTCATTTTTCAATCTCTTTGTTAAATATATATATATATTAAAATATTAATTAGTCCATTTATTTACTATCTTTTGTAATTCCACATGACCCTAAGAATATCCATAGATAATATATATGATGTTCCAATTATTCATATTCATTGTCTACTTCGTTTGAAAACAACTTCAGAAGCAATAATATATTTCATTTTTGGAAGGACAAAAGTTCTAAGATTCTTGATCCGATCCCTTGGATCCTATGACGATACAAATGCTTTTACGATACGGAATAGGAGACTTTTATAGAGCTTCACGACTCAATGTACTTGAATTTCTTTGTATCTTACGTCTAATGGAATTTTTTTCTTAATTATAGAACTATATATACCAATGATGGGTTTAAATGAACACTCAACTCATTAAGCTTCTCTTCAAAGTCTTAGTTCTTGCCCTAAAATAGAATCGATTTGCTATTAGGTTTCACTGATTATGGGCATATACAAATTTCCCAAAATCATGCTTACTAAGTTGGCTATAGAGAGATACCGATCATCTTCATCAGTACTTGATATACCAAAAGGTCATTTCTCTGTATATGTTGGTGAAAGCAGCAAGAAAAGATTTATAGTCCCGTTATCATATCTCAAACATCCTTCGTTTCAAACTTTGTTGAACCTTGCAAAAGAGGAATTTGGCTATACTCATTCGATGGGAGGTCTCACGCTTCCATGCAAAGAAGATACTTTCCTTGATCTCATTGACAATTTGCAGCTAAAATGATTGTGCAGTGGGAACGAAAAATTACTTGATTAGGAGCATTAACAATGTAAATACGAGTAAATGTAAATAAATTATAATCAATAGTATGTCTTAGGTTTAAATATATAGGGTACTGTTTGTTATCTTTTACACATCATAAATTGCCCTCCTACATGTCTTAAATTCATGCGTTGCTTCAAATGGAACAATATGTTGCACATATGTTGATTATAAAATTATATGCCCGGCTACCTGCCCAGAACAAGATGTTACATCATATACAAGCATAACATTTTTTTAGGTGGTGAACATTATTTATAAAGTAAAATTTAACTAATATAATACAAAACATGACCGTGCATATTAAAGTTGGAAGCAAAATTAAAGATGAAAGATTTCATCATCTACCCAACACACCATGCTACAATGTAAATCTTGTTAGGAATATATTTGTTGCATCTTATGTATATTGAGTTATTTTGTAAGTTGAAAAACATCTAAACAATATAATCACTTTTCAAAAGACATGAGTTTTGAAATGATCGATTTAGAGTGGTATATATAGTGTGCACGCACATGTATTCGGATTGCAAGTAATTAGTTGGTGTTGTTAATTTCTTGGGCTAGGATGCCTGTGGAACTGTGTTGAGTTTGTCTTTATTAAAGTAGCATTCGAGAAAATGATGAAATCCATCTAGTTATAAATTATGTCTTAAGAAAATTAATTTGTTAATTTGTTTCAATATTGGCAAGGGATCATGGTAGAATGTGGTCATTGATACTCACTATATATTGCATGTCATGATCGTAAACGATGTACACATTGTCTTATGCGGTGTTCTTGTATTGTAATGCTTATTTATTCATTTGATAACATTTCACCTCGCTATTCAAAACATATCTCTTGTTTGTGACAAACAAACTAAATCACGCCAAGATTGAGAAGAAACATGCATGTCACATCTTTATTCAAGTTTTTTGGATTTCTAGATGGGAAAACGTAAGAGTTTTTAGGAGGTTATTAAAAATGTTTTGTTTTGTAAGGAGTTTGCTACCTGCATCTGAAATCGCATTCAAAACGCCTCATAAAAACTATTATGTTTTCTCTAGACCATCTAGAATTCTAAAAACTTCTCTTTCTTTAAGTATTATTCATTTACATCCTTGAAACGTTTTCCAACCTAACTCTCTTTCACAATTAAGCAGACCTCACAATAGCTTAAAATAGTGTAGCAATAAACCATCTCTAAAGCCAATCTAATGGAATTGCCATTTGAAACTACTTATCCGCTGATTAAAGTTAAACTTAACAACTCAGTCATCTAGTAAGATGGTTAATTGCACGTTTCTACACAATACAACAGTAAATTTTCACTGGTTTGACCAATCTAAATTTACTAAATGCTCTTAATTATACACATTCATATAAAGTATGTATTCCAAAGTGTAAACTAGTGTTGATTTACTGAGTAAAACGTGTCTATTTTGGCTGAAAATGTTTACATGTATTTCTTTGTCTTCACAGATTTAATTTTCTTCATGTCTCAATCTCGTTGCTAAATATATGGGAATATTAGTGCACTAATTTACTATGCTTTGTAATTCCAACAATCCACTAAGAATATCCATAGATAATATATATGATACTGCACTTATTTCCATTGTCTACTTCACTTGAAAACAACTTTAAAAGCAATAATGTATTTCGTTTTGGAAGGACACTGGTTCTAAGATTCTTGATCCGATCCCTTGGATCATATGGCGATACAAATGCTTGTACGATATGGAATAGAAGATCTTTATAGAGCTTGACATCTCAACGTACTTGAATTTCCTTGAATTTTACGCCTAGTGGAATTTTTTCTCAAGTATAGAGCTATATATACCCATGCTGGATTTAAATGAACACACAACTCCTTCAGCTTCTCTTTAAAGTCTTAGTTCTTTCCCTAATTTTCGTATCAATTTGCTATTAGGTTTCACTAATTATGGGCATATAGAAATTTCCCAAAATTATGCATACTAAGTTGGCTATAGAGAGATACCGATCATCTTCATCAATAGTTGATATACCGAAAGGTCATTTCTGTGTGTATGTTGGCGAAAGCAGCATGAAGAGATTTATAGTCCCGTTATCATATCTTAAACATCCTTCGTTTCAAACTTTGTTGAACCTCGCGGAAGAGGAATTTGGCTATACTCATCCGATGGGAGGTCTCACGCTTCCATGCAAAGAAGAAATTTTCCTTGATCTCATTGACAATATGCAACTAAAATGATTGTGGTAATGAAAAATCACTTGATTAGGAGCATTAACAATGTAAATACAAGTAAATGTAAATAAATTATAATCCGGCCATAGTACATTTCAAGTTTCAATTATGGAACTATTTGTTTTCTTGTATACATCATAAATTGCCACCTTAATGTCGTAAATTCACGTGTTGCTTTATATAGAACAAGGTGTTGCACATATTTTGGTCATAAATTTGCATGTATGTCTGCATAGAACAAGATATTACATTATAAACGAGCATAATATTTTTTTTGAGGTGGTGAGCATTCTTTATAAGTAAAACTAAAGTAATATGGTACAAAACATGACCCGTTTATAATCAATTAAGTTGGAAGCAAATATATTTAAGATGAAAGATTTCCTCACCTATCTAACACACCATACTACAATGTAAATAAATTTGTTGCATCGATCTTATATCGAGTTATTTTGTAAGTTTAAAACTATCTAAGCAATATAGGCATGAGTTTGGAAATGATCGCTTTAGAGTGATACATATAGTGTGTGCGCGCATGCATTAGATTGCAAGTAATTAGATGGTGTTAGTTTCTTGGTCTAGGTTGCCCATAGAACTATGTTGACTTTGTCTTTATTAAGCATTCTAGAAAACAATAAAAATCCATCTAATTATAAATTATATCTTTAGAAACTTAATTAATTTGTTTGTTTCAATATTGACAAGGGATCATGGTAGAATGTCCTCGTTGATACTCACTAATATCGCATATCGTGATCGTAAAGGATGTACACATTGTCTTATGCGGTGTTCTTGTATTGTAATACTTATTTATTCATTTGATAACATTTCATTTTGCTATTAAAAACATATCTCGTGTTTCTGACAAACAAACTAAATCACGCCAAGATTGAGAAAAAACATGCATGCCACATCTTTATCCGAACTTTCGATTTCTATCTAGGTGTAGGGAAAACATAATAGTTTCTAGGAGGTTATAAAAGATGTTTTGGTTTGTATGGAGTTCGCCACCTACATCCACCTACATGTGAAATCGCTTTCAAAACGTCTCATAATATATATTGTGTTTTCTCTAGACCACCAAAAAATCCAAGAACTTCTCTTTCTTTAAGTATGATTCATTTACAACATTGAAATATTTTCTAAAATAACTCTTTTTCGTAAAACAAACCTCACAATAGCTTAAAATAGTGCAGCAGTAGATCATCTCAAAAGCCAATCTAAAGCAATTGTCATCAGAAACTAGTTATTCGCTGATTTACACTAAACAACTAGGTCATCTAGTAAGATGGTTAATTGCAGGTATCTGCACAATATAACCAAGAAATCATAATATCTAGACTTTAAATTAAACCCTAATTTTAGACTAGCATATATGCATGCATGCTTCTGATAGAATATACATTCGTAACACAATATAAACTAAGTTAGAATTAACTAATATTACTAAGATAAATTTTCCATTTTTAAATTAGTACTACATATTTTTATAATCTCTATATATAGGCCCATAAGGAATATCTATATTCATTGTTTACTCCTTCGAGGACAAAGCTACAGAAGCAATAATATATTTTGTCTTTGGAAAGACCAAAGGTGTAAGATTCTTGGTCCTTTGGATCATATGGCGATACGGATGCTTGTATGATACGAAGTATGAAACTTTTATAGACCTTGACGACTTGATGTACTTGAGGTTTCTTAAAATTTCCGCCTTGTGGAATTTGCTGTTAATTGCAGAACTATTTATACCAAAGTTGGGTTTGAATAAAGACTCAAGACTTGAAGCGTGCTTCTCTTTAAAGTCTTAGTTTCTACCCTAAACAATAGTATCAATTTTATTAGATAATTTTCATAGATTATGGGCGACTCAAGTTTCCCAAAATCATGTATACTAAGATGGCTAGAGGGAGATACTTATCATCTTCAATGGTCATTGATGTGCCGAAAGGTCATTTCGCTGTATATGTTGGTGAAAACATCATGAAGAGATTTGTAGTCCCGTTATCATATCTTAAACAACCTTTGTTTCAGACTATGTTGAACCTGGCAGAAGAGGAATTCGGCTATGCTCATCCAATGGGAGGTCTCACGCTTCCATATAAAGAAGAGACATTCATTGAACTCATTAATAATATGCAGTTAAAATGATTATGGTAATTGAATTAATTAGGAGCATTAACAATGTAAATATGATTACATGTAAATATATTATAATGAACAGTTTCAAGTTTCAAATATGATATGATAGTATTTATTTTCAAATAGACATCATAAATTTTACCCCTACATGTTCGTGTGTTGTTCCAAATATGAAACAAGATCGATGCTGCACATATGTTTATTATAATGTATGCTCGCCAAGATGTTACATAAGAAACACACATAATACTTTTTTGAGGCGATTACGCTCCTTATAAAGCAAAATTTAAGTAATACGATAGACAATGTGGCTGGTGTGTAAAGGAGAAAAAAAATGTAAAGCAAGATAATATTGGTAAGCCAAAATAAGGATGAAAGATTTCTATCGTTTATATATCTAATTAAAAATGTTATAAGTAATCTTGGAAGGAAATGAATATTGCATCTTGTGAGTTATTTTGTAAGTCGAAAAACATTTGAAATATATAAATTTCTATCAAAGAGCATGTATATATACAAATCATTTGTATTTTGGTACTTCTGTTTCTCGTCATAGGCATTTTCTCAATGAATAATTATAATCTATCAATATTATTTGCAGGAGTGAGCTTTGAAATGATCGGTTTGGAGTGTTCGGGTGAACTCACATTTGATTGCAAATATTTAATCCATAGTCAAAGTGGTGTATATACACTAGCTTGATTCTTCATATATAGGAAAGAAGTTGGTTGGTGTTGTGTTCTAGCTTTATAGTCTAAGTTGCCAATAAGTACACATTTTTGTCGATGTAGTTAGACTAGGTTAAGTTTGTCTTAATCAAAATAACATCCATCCAAGATTTGAAAGATCCATCTTGTTATTAATTATATCTTCACAATAATGTGTGGTTTCAAATTTTCGATATCGATGAGGGATCATAGTGGTATGCGTTCATTGATCCTAAATATATGCCTTGAAAAGGGAAATCAACATTGTCTTACTTATATGGATGACATTGTTGAAAGCACTACTTAAATCCACCCTTTGGAAGATCATGCATTGATTTGATTGGGATTATTTACATAATATCCTCTTTTTGTATAATATTTTATATTCTATAACATTTGTCTTTGCTATTATATAACATATATATCTTGTATATGTGACAAACAAACTAATCACACCAAGACTGAGGATAAAACTACTTGCCGCACCTTTATTCGAATTTTTTAGATTTCTCGGTGGTCTAAAAAAATATAATATTTTTATAAGGTTTCTTTAAGTGTTTTGGTTTCTAGAGTGTTTCCTATCAGCAAGTGTAATCTCTTGCCACATGCCAGATTTTTTATGATTTGCTAATGAGGTAACAAACTCCTTAAACAATTTCATCTCTAAAGCCAATCTAAAGCAATAGTCACCAGACATAAGTAGCTTAATTAAGGTAATCAAGCAATAGATTATCTCTATATCCAATCTAAAGCAATAGTCATTAGACATTAGTTATCCGCTAATTTACATTAAACAGTTCCACCATCTAGTAAGATGGACAATTGCATGTTTCCACACATAACAACCAAAAATCCATAATATCTAGATTTTAAATTAGAGACCCCAACTTCAGACCATCATATATGCATGCTTCTGATATATTATATTTTCATAACACAGTATAAATAAGCATAACTACATGAAGGATACAACTAAATGACTAATTACTAAGATAAATTTTGAATTTAAAATTAGTACTAGTATTTTTTATAACCCCAATATATAGGTCGGAATAGATCCGTATTCATCGTTTATTCCATTGAGGAATAAGCTACATAAGCAATAATATATTTTGTCTTTGGAAGGACGGTGTAATAAGATTCTTGGTCCCTTGGATCATATGGCGATACGAATGCTTGTACGATATGAAGTATGAAATTTTTATAGAGTGTGACGACTTTATGTACTTGAATTCTTTGAGATTTACGCATTGTGGAATTTTCTGTTAATTATAGAACTATTTATACCAAAGTTGGGTTTGAGAAACACTCAAAACCTTAAGTGCGTATTAACCTCAAAAATAGTATTGACTTGGCTGATGATCTTCACAGATTATGGGCATGCTCAAGTTTCCCAAAATCATGTCTACTAAGATGACTATAGGGAGATATTTATCATCTTCAACGGTCGTTGATGTACCGAAAGGCCATCTTGCTGTATATGTTGGTGAAAACAATATGAAGAGATTTGTAGTCCCATTATCATATCTTAATCATCCCTTGTTTCAAACCTTGTTGAACCTCGCAGAAGAGGAGTTCGGCTATACTCATCCAATGGGAGGTCTCACGCTTCCATGTAAAGAAGAGATTTTTATTAAACTCGTGGACAATATGCAGTTAAAATGATTGTGGTGACTAAATTAGTTAGGAGTGTTACCAAATATAAATACAAGTACATGTAAATAAATTTTAATCAATAGTTTCAAGTTTCAAATTATGTGATAGCTATTTTTTCCTTTTAGAAATCATAAATTTCTCCCGGTTCATATGAAACAAGATTACATATGCTGATTATTAAATTGTATGTTTGTCTACCAATCGGAACAAGATATTACGTAATAAAAAAGCATTAATTTTTATGATCAGACAGTGAGAAAAATAAGGATGAAAGATTCGCCATCTATCTAACATACCATGCTACAATGTTTATCTTGTTAGTTATAAATGATTGCATCTTATTGTGTGTATTTTGTAAGATGAAAGACATGTGAACAATATAAATTTCTATCAAAAGGCAGGTAAACACATTGTGTGTATTTTGTTACTTTATGTTGGAATCAAACAGATAATTGAACCATGTATATACAAAGTGAACTAGTGCATTCTAAACGACGCATCATTTGGTGAACACCAACATACTTAATCTAATTACAACTTAATATACTTATAATGTAGTATTAACTTCTAATGCATCCATTCCTCGCCATAGGCAATTTCTCAATGGACAAGAATCTTGAAATTATTTGCAAGAGTGAGCTTTGAAATGATCAATATGGGGTGGTCGCCTATATTCACATATATATTAGTGTAACTGGTACAATCTCACTTATAGCATAGTTATTGGTCACATACACATTAGATTGCAAGTAATTAAGTAATAAATCCAAGTCAAAAGGGTGTAATTTCTTAGTCTAGCTAGGTTGCCAATAAGTACACATTTTTGTCGATGTTGTAGTTAACTAGGTTAGGTTTGTCTTAACTAAAATAACATCCCGAAGATCCATCTGATTATTAATTATAGTAGGTTGTCTTATTTTGTAATTTGTTTTTTTATTCGGTAATATTTCACCTTATTATTTCAAAACAGATCTTGTATGCTTGACAAATAAACTAATCATGCCAAAATGGAGAATAAAAAAATATGTCACATCTTTAAGTATGATTCATATACGGCCTAATTAATCACACTTATAAAACATACCGTACACTTACAGTAGCTTAAAATAGTGCAACAATTGATCATCTCTAATCAATTAACCAATCTAAGCAATAGTCATCCTCCTTTAGTAATCCACTGATTTACGATTAAACAACGTAGCCATCTAGTAACCAGACAATTCTCCGTTATTACACCAAGAAATCATAGCATCTGAATTTTAAATTTGTCATGTATGAACATAATATAGCTCCATAATTAAAGCAGGATAAATAAATTATTAAGAAGCTGTTTGACGGCCTCTTAATAATTCCATTAATATGCCACATCCGAATCGATCAGAGGTGAGTGTGTTTGATTCACTCAAAAATCATCTCTTAATGGTCATGAAGTATCTTAATAGATAAGTTCTAGATATATTCTTAATGATTTAAAAGCTAACTCATATTTAGTCATACATCTTAATGACTTAGTACAAAAGTATTAAATAGCCCCTAAGATTACTTTAAGTTAATTGAACATATGTGTCCCCAAGAGGACATCCCGATGATTAGTGGTGCACTCTCCAACTAAAAAGGTTGTTGGTTCTAGTCCTGCATGAATGCAAGTGATAATGATTTTATTTTAAAAAATCTTATTTAAAAAAAATAAATAAATGTATGTTAAAATATTGGATAGTACTGTACTGATATATATTATTATGATACTAGTTACTAGTTAGCATAATATCAAGAATATCCATAGATAACATATATGATATTGTCTACACCGTCCGAAAACAACCACAAAAGCAACAATATATATATATTAGTTTTTGTAAGGACAAAATGTGTGAGATTCTTGATCCTTTGGAACATATGGTGCTAGAGATGCTTGTACGATATGGGTAAGGAACTATTTTTAGAGCTTGAAGACTTAATGAACTTTAATTTCTTTGGAATTTCCGCGTTGTAAGAGTCATGAAACTAGAGAACTATTTATATGAATGTTGGGTTTAAATGAACACTTAACTCCTAGAGCTTCTCTTCTAAGTCTTAGCTCCTGCCCTCACAACTAGTATCAATTTTGCAAGCATTTAGTATTCACTGATTATGGGCATATACAAATTTCCCAAAATCATGCATACAAAGCCAACTATTGGGAGATACATATCATCTTCAGCTATCATTGATGTACCGAAAGGCCATTTCGTTGTATATGTTGGTGAAAACAACACGAAGAGATTTATAGTCCCGCTATCGTATCTTAAACATCCTTTGTTTCAATCTTTGTTAACCTTGGCAGAAGAGGAGTTCGGATATACTCATCCAAAGGGAAGACTCACGCTTCCATGCAAAGAAGAGACTTTTTTTAAACTCATTGACAATATACAATCAACATGATTCATGTGTTCACTAAAAATGAATTAGTTAGGAGCATTTTCTTTATTTTCTTCATACTAGTTATACCTAGGCTTATGATCACTGAAAATACGTGTTCATGTAAATAGTAATTTTGTTTTTGCCATCATAAATTTCCCCTACATACAATCAGGTTTGTGTGTTACTTCAAATCAAACAAGATGTTTCACATGCATATGTTCACTATTAAATTCATAAATTGTATGCCTGCCTACGCACCCAAAACATGATGTTGCATTTTATTGTGAGCCATTTTGTAAGTTGGAAAACATCTGAACAATATAATTTTCTATCAAAGAGCATGTATAAACATCGTGTATATTTTGTTACTTCTGTTTCTATTCATAGACATTTTCTCAGCAGAAAAAATCTCTCAATTTATACACTGGAGTGAACTTCGAATGATCAGTTTAATTAGAGTGGTTGATTGAATGTGCACGTATGCATTTGGATGGCAAGTAATTAAGTCAAGTCAAAGTGATGTATAAAGTACACCACATTGATTCTTCATAGGAAAATAATTGGTTGTTTCTTTGTCTAGGTTGCCAATAAGTACACATTTTTGTCGATGTTGTAGTAAAACTAGGTTACGTTTGTCTTAATTATCAACATAGCATCCATCCAAAAATTGAAAGATCCCTCTTATTATTAATTATATCTTCAGAGTAGAATGTCTTCATTGTTACAATATGTCCTGAAAGGGAAATACACGTTGTCTTGCTTGTATGACATTCTTGCAAGCATTACTTAAACCCACCTTTAGGAACATATAGTAAGTATTATTGTATTAAATTGATTAGGACTATTTGCATGATATCCTCTTATTCTGTAATTTTCTTTTATTCTATAACATTTGACTTTGCTTTTCAAAAACATATATATCATATCTTGTATTTCATACAAACAAACTAATCACGTCAAATCTATACTAATAATCCTTTACATGTGGTGCCACATGTCATTTGCACAAACCCTCTAAACTTAGTTTTCCCGCCCAAACTATTTATTTCATTAAAAAAAACAAATAACTAATTCTCTATTTTTTTTCTCTCTCCCTCTATATTATAAATTCATATCCTTTTTTAATAATTAACTTTTTAAAAAAATATTTTTTCATTAAATAAAAACTAAGTATTTTAATTAAAAATATACTTTTTTAAAATCAAATTTGTGTAAAACTATGATTTTTTTCTAAAACAGTGAAACCTTTTTAAATTATGAAATATTTTAAAATCAATCTTTTTAAAAAATAAAAGTTTTACATAAAAATATTTTTTACAAAACAAACCCATAGTTTTTAAAGAGTGAGATGTTGATAAACAAAATGAAATTTTTTCAAAGCAATAACTTTTTAAAACAAAAGTTTTAAGAATATTAAAAGTGTTTTATCAGCTAATCAAACAACATTTATATTTGACGTTTTACAGTTACTAACTTTTCATTAATAAATATTTATTATTTTTTTTTATTTAACCCGTGTAATACACGGGGTTATAACCTAGTTTGAGAATAAACTTTAATGCACTACAAAATAAAGAGATATCAATGACGGCCCTAAATATCAGAAATCCTTCGGTATATCCCTTTACCAATAGAAATCCGTCGGTAATACTTAATCAAAATTATGGTGCGGGGTAATCACATGTTAATTAGAGGTGACAACTATGTATTATAAATAATTATATTATGAAGCATAATAAATAAAAATATGTTTCAAGTTTATTTGTCGGTCAGTCTCAAGTTTTGTTAAAATATATTATTTTAGCTCATGTCTCTTAAAATCTTTAAAATCAGAATATGAGCCAATTAATTGTAACATCAAACAAAAACTAACCCAAAATTAATCAAAATGTAGGAAATATTTGTATAAAATATATATAATTTAAACTACATCAATGGGTGTATATTGTCGTTCTAAAAATACTTATAAGATGGTTAGTTGGACATTTCTGCATCACACGATATACAACCAAGAAATTATAATATTTGAATTGTAAATTAGTCCCTAACATCAATTTAGACCAGCATATATTATAGCTCGTGCAAACTAAGTATAATTACATGAAGAATACAACTAATTACTAAACTCAGATTGGAGTTAATTGACTATATATTAGTAAAGTGCAGTAATGCACTAATATATACTTATAACCCTAGTAGACCGGCAAGAATATCCAAAATAGATAACATATATGTCTATGTTATGGTAACAACTACAGAACCAACAAATTTTGTCTTTGGAATCAAAGGTGTAAGATACTAAGATCTTGATCCTTTGGATCATTCGAGGATGCATATTCTTGTACGATATGGAGTAGACAATATTACTAGACCTTGACGACTTGATGTCCTTGAATGTCATTGAAATTTTCACATTGTGGAATTAACTGTTAATTAGAGAACTATATATACCACTCTTAGATTTGAATGAACCTTCAACTCGTTGAGCTTCTCTTCAAAGTATTAGCTCGTATCCTCACATAAGATTGATTTTGAGGCTAATTTTCACCCGTAACTATGGCCATACACAAATTTCCCAAAATCATGCATTCTAAGCTCGCTATAAGGAGATATAGATCATCTTCGTCAGTAGTTCATGTACCAAAAGGTCATTTCGCTGCATATGTTGGTGAAAACAACATGAAAAGATTTATAGTCCCATTATCATATCTTAAACATCCATTATTTCAAACCTTGTTAAACCTGACAGAAGAGGAGTTTGGCTATACATATCCAATGGGAGGTCTCACGTTTCCATGTAAAGAAGAGGCTTTCATTGAACTCATGACCAATATACAATCAACATGATTGTCCTAACTAAAAATAAGTTGAATGGAGGTTTTTTTTAATCTTTTTTAGCTTATTAACAATGTAAATATTAGTTTATGTAAATACATTATAATATCAGTAGATTCAAGTTTCAAAGATATTATATGTTTTAAGTCTTTTAGACATGATAAATTTCTCCAGTCATTTCTTTTGGTTTGTTCTATGTCTTTTTACCACCTCCTTATTGAACTCATAGTTATATTAATTTTCAATCATGTGTAAAGTGAACTGTTTATTAAACACTTACAAACACAACACGTCAACTGTTATATCATATTTTCATTTATTATTCAAAAACACTCATTTTTTAGTGTGGTTGAATACATTATAAGAATGAGTTATGTGTTTTGATCATGTGAAAGTGTAATTATAAGTTGTCAATGGATCATTAAGCATCGAAGTGCTCGCCACACTAGAGACATTCATGGACACGCCTCCAGAATGTAGTTATCTTCTGGATGTTCCTATTATTAGAATCTACCAATATGTGAACCCAAGTATGGGTTAGTAATTCTTCGTCTTGAAGGATCCACTTTTGAATCTTTACACTAGCTGAAGAGGATATAATTGCTTTCTCCTTTGTAATACTCAAACTTGAGAACACCAAATGCCCATTTAACATCCTTCCTTGTTAATTCTTGTGCTTTTTTGAACGTTTTTCCATTTATTATCTTGTGACGATGTGAATGCTTTTTGTATTGTACTCCAGTGATTTTAACCACAAATCAAAGGCTACTCCATTTACGATGTTGTTGAATAATTGACATTGATCAAGAAAGTTAATATAATTATCGGAACCAACAACACCAAAGAATTCATATCAAATCCACGTCTACTTGCGTAAATATTGTTGCCTCCACAGTTTAATAAAACTTGTACAAAAGCTATAAATACTTACCCATGAAGTTTTCACATAGATCATCAAGTACTCATGCTATGAGTCGGAAGTAGTGCCGTATGCCATTTGAATGATTATGAGTGTGTACTTTTGTAAATGAGTAAAACCATTTACCTCTAGCATCACATGATAATATGAGAAATGGCTTGTCTCTCTTCAAATAATTAACTATCTGTATGATAGTTCTTTGCTCATTTTGAATCCTTGTCTATATGATATCGGATCATCATGATATACAGCTCCTTGGCAAAATAGTTACTTCACGATCTCTATTTAAACGAGCTTTTCTTGTTCTTGGACGTGAATTTTTAGCTTGATCATGTAAAATCTAACCACACTTAAGATTGTTCTGAAAATAAAAACATTAGTTTCAACTTATGATGATCAATCCATGTTGTGAAGGTTGGTGTGATCATGAATATACTAAAAAAATGTTTGTGTAAAAAATAATAAAATATAACTTGATATTTATATCAAATAAAAAAGATTATTATTATCATATTATTTTTATAAATTGGACCGTTCAACAATCCAATGGTGAAAAAATTATTCGAAAAGAAGAGTCCACATATTAAAGTTGTGGTAAATACAAGATTCAAATATCATACATCGATAAGACTGATATGATATTCTTATATTAAGCTAGTGTACCAAATTAGCGTCCGCGGTGTTAAGAGTGACCATGGTTCACGCCTTAAGAAAACCACATTATGTTCTTCGAATATTTCTTTTCTTTTTTTTTTTTTTTTTTGGGGTTAAATTTTGTGGGCAAACACATGTCTTTTAATTGACTTGAAAATTAATCCTTGACTTTGACGATGAACGGCTGTGAGCGCACCATGTTGACTAAAACTGCTGGCCGCTCAATGTTTCCTCATAACTAAAAGTAAATTAAAATAATAAAATACTTCTTCTTCACGCCAAACACGAATAAACCCTTTTTATTCTTACAACAATCCCTTTCAATTTCATCCTTTATTTATATCATTCTTATTCTATTCAGAGTGCAATCAATTGCAATATCGTCAAGTTCTCTGCTTGTTACTGTGTGAGTGTTCTTCCTTGATTGGATCTTTTTCTCTATGCCAATTTTATAGCATTTTGCTTTTCTTTGTGTATGATTTGTTGTTGATTTTGCGCTGTATGATTTGTTGTTCTGTGAGGTGAAGTGATTTGGTTTATGGGTTTTCGTTGGATCTACCTTTTAATGCCATCATTTTGTGTTTGATTCAGTTATTCATCTCCTTGAGATGTAAATCGGAGATATGCAACAAGTTTAACTTGACGATGTCTAGATAATGTTTCTTAAAAACACTTAAAGAAGTTGTATTGAGTTGTTGTAAAGCACATTTAGGCCGAAATCAAGTTCTTTATTGTTGATTTTGTGCTCTTTACTTCGATTTGAATATGGTTTGCTTAATAGGTTTCCCCAAATATATATAATTATGTTTAAGTATGCTACACTGGTTTTGTCTGTGGAATTAATAAATTAATGTTGTTTTGATGTTTGGATTGATAATGTGCTTGGTTGAGAAGTAGATGAATGGATTCTTACACATGTTTTTTTCGTTAATCAGTTCTTATGGCCCGGTTTTAGTTTCCTTAGAAAATATGCTTAGATTTATCTCATAGTCTAAGGAAATTGCAGTGGGATGTCTTTTTGTAGTGATGAACTGGATCTGTATGTAAGAGCATGTAATTTCGCTATTTGCTGTTTGTAGTTAGGTTAGTTTGTTCATTTGCAACTCGATTGGCTTCTATTTCGTTATTGAGAAATTGAATTGTAGGCTATGAGTATGGTTTCTAATGCGTTATCTCGCAGAGATGAGATCAATTTACCAAAGAGTTTCTATGTGTATTGTTAATGCATTTTTGTTATATATACTGTTACTGATTGAATAAGTTTATGACAATTGTGAAACAGATAATCTAAGTACTTAACATGTCAAACATAGACATTGAGGGGATCCTGAAGGACCTTCCTAATGACGGGCGTGTTCCAAAAACAAAGATTGTATGCACCCTGGGTCCGGCTTCTCGGTCTGTGGTTATGTGCGAGAAGCTACTGAGGGCAGGGATGAATGTCGCCCGTTTTAATTTCTCTCATGGAACCCATGAGTATCATCAGGAGACATTGAATAATCTTAGGATTGCCATGCAAAATACTCAAATCTTGTGTGCAGTGATGCTTGACACCAAGGTAAAAGTTTCAATTTGTTGACTTTATGCATTTTAATCAAGATTCTGTTGTGCAAAATCAGACCAATCAGTTTGGTTGTGTTATAGTTGTTGAAACAAGTTGAACCATTCATGTCAAATTGGAGTTAATATTGATTACTTTCACAATAAGTGTGCATTAAAACGATAGTGTTTTTGTAAAAAAAGAATTCTTGCTTAAAGCATGTGCTAAAACTTCTTTCTGATACAAGAGTTATAATTTTGGCTTTTAAAGTCAAACATGGTGCATTTCAAATTCAGTAAATGGGTGTTTTGATACTAAGCCCTAAATCCCTAATTGTTGTTATCATGTTTATTATAAAGTTCACCATGATTACAGGCTTCTAATTTCTTTTTCTTCTTCTTGCAGGGGCCTGAGATTCGAACTGGTTTTTTACAAAATGAGAAGCCCATTCAACTCAAGGAAGGGCGTGAGATCACAATAACCACCGATTACACCATTAAAGGAAATGAAGAAACCATATCTATGAGCTACAAGAAATTGCCTGTTGACTTAAAACCTGGCAACACAATCTTGTGTTCAGATGGCACCATCACCTTAACAGTTTTGTCATGTGATCCAGCATCTGGGACTGTAAGATGCCGCTGTGAGAACACCGCCATGTTAGGTGAGAGAAAAAATGTGAATCTTCCTGGTGTAGTTGTTGATCTTCCTACATTAACAGATAAGGATAAAGAAGACATTCTTCAATGGGGTGTTCCTAACAATATTGATATGATTGCACTGTCTTTTGTTCGTAAGGGATCTGATCTTGTGAATGTTCGCAAAGTTCTCGGTCCACATGCCAAGAATATTAAACTTATGTCAAAGGTATGTGTTCTTTCTTTACTTTTCAGTGTGTTCTGATTCTGAATAATCATTATCTGCTAGATGGAACTAAACATGATGCATGAGGTGGTGTTTGGTTGTGCTTAATTGCTTATGTTGTTTGAAAGTGCAATATTCTAAATATTAAATGATGAATACACACATTGTATATTGTTAAAGCGTTCAAATTTAATAAAAAAAACTTTGTTTATCAACTATAAAGATATTTTCTTGTAAATTATTTGTCAACATTTTTTAAAGATGGGTAACTAAGTAATTCCATTATTTTGTTAAATAGTTAATTTTGCAGCAACAAGCATAAGGGGCTCTTTGACTGTTTGGCATTGCAGTGCAAAAGTGATTATCTGATCCTTGCTTTGTTGAATCAATGAATCAATTTTATTGTTTAGATTAGGGAAAATTGATTATTATTATCTAATAATAAATTAGGAGTCAAATAATTAGTTTCGGATAATCAGTGTAGTGGCAGCAATAGTAGTAGTTGCAATAAAACTGATGTCAATCATATAATAGATTAAAAATATAGAGGCTATTATACATGTAAATCTTTCAGATAGTCAGAATTGGTCAAGCACTCAGAAATTAATTTATATAACTATCACAGTTTAAACAGCAGAGCGCATCCAAACACTATCTTGCACGTCTTGTTTCTACTGATCATCTGAGACTGATTACTCCATATTACAGTTGCATTCAAAATGCAATGTCTGGAGTGATTATTTGACCCTAAACAAGCAGATAATCATTACTTGAATCATTTATCCTAACAATAAAAGCTGATTATTATGATTTCAAGTCACAATAATCCAATAAACAGTTATATAACTTAAATTCAAGCACATGTTAAGAGCAAATCCAGTTTGAATGTCATTGACTTGCATGAACCATTTGTACTTTATGTTTGGTTAGAGCATGTCTTTGACATTATTTGTTCTTTAATTTTGGGTATTAACTATTTTGAATGGATTTGAGTTTTATGAAGGTTGAGAACCAGGAAGGAGTGATAAACTTTGATGAGATCTTGCGTGAGACCGACTCATTCATGGTTGCTCGTGGTGATCTAGGAATGGAAATTCCAGTTGAAAAGATCTTCTTGGCCCAAAAAATGATGATCTACAAATGTAATCTGGCTGGAAAGCCCGTGGTGACTGCAACACAAATGCTTGAGTCAATGATCAAATCACCCCGGCCCACCCGTGCTGAAGCCACTGATGTGGCAAATGCGGTTCTTGACGGCACTGATTGTGTCATGCTTAGTGGTGAAAGTGCAGCCGGCGCATACCCTGAAATCGCTGTCAAAACCATGGCCCGCATCTGCATTGAAGCCGAATCATCTCTCGACTATGGAGTCATTTTCAAAGAGATGATAAGGTCAACCCCATTGCCAATGAGCCCGTTGGAGTCACTTGCATCATCTGCTGTTAGAACAGCTAACAAGGCTCATGCCAAACTCATTGTGGTTCTAACCAGAGGTGGAACCACAGCCAAGTTGGTAGCAAAGTACAGGCCTGCGGTTCCCATTTTGTCGGTGGTGGTCCCTGTTTTGTCGACTGACTCGTTTGACTGGACCTGTAGTGACGAGACGCCAGCTAGGCATAGTCTGGTTTACAGGGGATTGATTCCACTTCTTGCTGAGGGGTCTGCTAAGGCTACTGATGCTGAATCCACTGAGGTGATTTTGGAAGCTGCTTTGAAATCTGCGAGTGTGAAAGGGCTGTGCAAGAAGGGCGATGCTGTTGTGGCGCTTCACCGCATCGGTGCTGCATCCGTCATCAAGATTTGCATAGTCAAGTAAGAGGATCAAAGTTAGCAAGATGTTTCATTTTGGTTGCTAAATCAGTTGGTGTTTTATTAGTTTATTGAAGCATGTTATGACATATGAGTTAATGATTTGGATTTTGGATCTTGTGAGTTGTGACCATGGACTAGTTTTGTGTTTGATTTGGGCCTTGACTAGTCAGCATTTGGGCTAAAGCATGCCAGGCTTATGTGGGTGATTTGGCTTTGACTAGTTAGCATTTGGGCTAAAAAGGACTGAAACACGATTTGTTTAATCCTAAAATTGTTACTTTTTAAATGTATTAATATTTTAAAATTCCAAATTTTCATACTAAAATTGTTACTTTTTACATGTCTTAATTTTTTAAAATTCTAAATTTACATACTGTTGATTGTTTTTTAAAAAGACTTATTTAATTTATGTCAATTTGTTTTCAAAATTTAAACTTTAGAATAGGTCAAAGTTATAACTTATTATATAAAACACATGATTAAAAACTAAAAGTATTCAATAAACGAGCCAATCAGTGAACTAGAGTCCTAATAGGTTGACATAAAAACAACTCATTTAGCTAAATATGACCTGTAAAGTTTGTTTATATTAAACCTAAATCTGTGTATTTCGAGTTAAGTTTTTGTAGTAAATATTATTTTCTTTTTTAAATTCACACCCTTAGGTTCAATGTACTACATTTACATTGTTTTGTTTGTTAATTGGGTTGTGAACTAAACGCATTCCTTTTGAATTTTAATAGTGGTCTCTTAAAGTATATCTGGTTGGATTGGGGCTTGTAGTTAATAAATGAGTCTCACAATCAAATCAAAATCAAAAGGTTATAAGTTTTAACCGTATGTAAACAAAAATTATTCAAGAAAAATTTATAGGCGTTATTGTTTTACAATCAACAAAAGTATATCCGATCAATTATAGGTCAACATTCGGTTAATAATAGATGAAAATGTAACCATAAATGGTTGTGAACATGCAGGGAGATATATATAATAAAGGTAGCATGTGAAATCCTAATGAAAGAGGGCATAGTTATTCAAGCAATTTTGTAACATAGTTAAAGGCTTAAGTATCGTTTGGTATGCGGGAATAAGAGTCAGAATATAATGAATCATTAAAGGTGAATGAAAAAAAAAATATGTTTGATTGGTGAATGAAATGGAATAAACTATTTATTACAAAAGTAATATCATTCCTTCTAAACACATCAAATTCATTCCATTCACTCCTAATTTTTTTTTCATTCCATTCACTACTGGCCACTACCACCCACCCACCAACCACCACCACCGTCACCGAGCCAACCACCATGGCCACCACTACCGCCAACCACCACCACCGTCAACAACCACCACCACGGCCACCACCACCGCCGCCAACCACCACCAACCACCACCACCGTCACCGAGCCAACCACCATGGCCACCACTACCGCCAACCACCACCACCGTCAACAACCACCACCACGGCCACCACCACCGCCGCCAACCACCACCAACCACCACCACCACGCCCACCAACCACCATGGCCACCACTATCATTAAACAACACTGACCGCCGCCCACCACCATCAGGAACCATCAATCGCCACCACCACCTATCACCACCTATAACCACCAGCCACCACCAGTCGTCGCCACCATTGGCCACCACCCACTACCATCGGGTCCACCACCGCCCACCACCCAACACCAACCACCGCCGACAACCACTAGCCACCGCCGTCAGCCGCCACCATTGGGAACCACCACCGCCCACCACCCACCACCGATCATCATCACAATGACCAGTTCTGTACACTATTCCTTCTTTTCCAACATACTAAACAACATAAATTAATAATTCATTTTATTATTACAGGGAACCAAACAACATAATGGAATGCAATAATACATTTCATTACTTCATACATTTCATTCGTTCGTCCATTCTATTTTTTCGTTCATTTCATTTCTTTGTCTATTTAATTACCTAATACCGAACAGTCCCTTAAGCGATATATACGTGGTTCTCGTGGTATAGTGTAAAACTGTAAACAAAATTAATTTTAGTGACACGTGTCTACTAAACAAAGATTAATTAGAAACATTTTTATATCACAATTTTTAAAAATAGTAAATTAGAAAACTTCTGGTTTAAGCCAAGTAAACGTGATCTATGGCAATTAAAACGATAAACTGATCCAATCAAACAACTTTTGAAAATTTGGGTTAATTTTTATAATAATTAAATAAGTAATATAAAATCTTTCATTAAATGCAAAAAATAAAAAATAACAATATAAAACTGTTTGAGATCTCGTTGCGGGAAAAATCAGAATTTCACGTGAACACAACCTTTGACTTTTCAGAAGATGCGTTGCTTGCTACCAACCTCTGCTTAAAGTTAATGTTTGGATTATTTTTGTTAAAAGAGATATGCATCTCTTTAATTCCGTTTTCTTTTTTAAAGTTTAAATCACAATCAAAATCTTTTGAAACTACAAACAAACGATTCGTTTGTTTGCTTCAATTCCTGAAGTTTCTCCGTTTATTCTTACCTTGTGAAAAATAAATCCAAATTATTGATTAAACTATTTTATATCAAAAGTATACATCTAATCAAATATCATAAATAAATTTTTTTCTAGAAAAATTGACTATATCCCATTACCTACCTAACGGAAGTTGTATGTTACTAATCTTATTAGTTTTTCTTAAATAACAATTTTCCTAAACATAAAAATAATTTATTGTTATATTTGTATAGATTTAAAATCACATCATATTTATGAAAGCAATCACCAATTACGTCAAGCTACAAGGTCATACACACAAAATCTTATTAACGGGATTCTTTCCAATTGTGTAAATTTGACTTTTATGTATGATTTTGGATCAATAAGATATTTAAAAATGTTTTTTTAGTTGAATAATGCAACAGAGGATATGAATCATTCTAACAAGCCATTTCAACTACTATTTATTAAACAACACTATCAAATTAAATATTTTTAAAGACGCAAAATATTCCAAAATTTTAACAAAATACAACTTTTTCTATATTTTCTAAATTAAATACATCACAAACCTCACGTTGTAAGATTTGAATCCCCATCTTAGTGTACACAATTACAACTAATACTTTAAAAGAGAAAAAACTAAAAACCATTTTATTGTTTTAAACCAAAACAAGCTCTAAAATATGTCCAATAAGTGTGCAAATTAACAACTTCATAATACCTATTCTAATCACGCAGGATAATCAAACGGCAAAGGCGTAACAACGGACGGATCAGATAAATTCATATGAACAAACCCATAATTCCTAAGCACCTGATTATCAGCAAAATTCAACGCCTTATTCATCGCATCGCGACACCCTTCTCCCGTAAACAACGGGTTATGTTTCCCGTTACACGGCTGACACCCAGCGAAATGCGTCACAAACGGGCGCCTCCAGCTCCCGAACTCATTCCCCGCGTCCTTCAACGAAGGCTCACGCAACACCCCGTACCGCTCGCTCACCTTCTCCGCGTGTCGCCTACGCAACATCCCGGCCCGCGTCTCGATCTCCAAATACCTCTCAGTAATATTCCTCAACGTGTCAACAATCACCACCCAATACCCCTCGAGATAATACCCCGTCTCAATCAACATCTTTTTACCATACCACTTTTGATGATCTTTCAACAACAAATAAGCAAGTGCCGTTTGATCATCCGACTCATGCTTAAACACATCCAATAATATTCCAGCCCATTTACCGAAGTTAGCAGATCGTGGGCCCATATCGGCCCACGAGTCCAAAAAATCCAACGACCATTGACAGTTTCTGATCAAGAACGACCCTGCGTTCAACCCTAACCAGCTTTTCTTCTCGTAAACCTCTTTGGGCCACCCATGAACGATAAAGTTGTAATCTTGATACCGATCGAACGGAATCTTGAACTCCATATCGGTGAAAGCAGCGTCTTCATCGAGCCACCAGACCCACTCGACCTCGGGATGGGCCACCATCGCGGCTCGAACCGCAGGGATCTTGGCCCAACACGACGGCATATGTGGGTCGAGTAACACATTATTGTAAAAGATATCATACCCATGGATCCGACAGTAATCGACTTTGTTACGGTAGAATCTCAACAAAAAATGGTCACCGGTGGGGCTCTTGCATGGTGTGGACCGCGAGCCGGTGACGATCAAGACTCGATCTTTCGACCTGGGTTCGAACGAGGGGTGGAGTCTGAGCCAGGTGCGGCGTTTATGGTCCCAATTGGTGATGGGTTCGTTGATGGTGTAGCCGAAGGTTGGGTCGTCGTAGAAGGTGGAGATGGGTGGGTCGGATTGGAGGTCGTGGGCCGGGTCGGGTCGGGCGCAGATGCAGGAGTCGGGTTTGGGTGGGGTGTTGAGTGTGGAGGAGAAGAAGAAGAAGGCCCAGAGGATTAGTAGGGAGGATAGGGCTCCGGTGAGGAAGATGGTGGGGCGGTCAAGGGTTCGGACCGTGGGCTTGCGCCAGATAGCGTTTGAGAAGACCACCATGGGTTCGATCGGTTTGATGATGGTGCGCTTTTGGAATGTGATGATGGCTATATACCATGTGGGAGTTATTGTGTTTTGAAAGACTAAATAAAGTCCATAAAAGAATTGTTTGGGGAATAAAGATTGATGATGCATTACATCATGCGAATTGAATAAGGGTGAAAAAGGATTTGGAATTGATATTGTATTTTATTTATTAGGTTAAAATATTAAATTATTAGTAATAATATTTTATGAGTTATAAAACGAAACTTGAAACAAAATATTATTAAAACTACGTATAAATAACTAATTAAGTAAATAAACAATAATATTTTTTATTTAACTTATCTTTTATATAAATATTTTGTGATTTCTAATTTCCTTCATAAACTCTGTTTTTAAAAAGATACTTTGATTTTTAAAAATCTAAGGGAGAGATGGTAATTAATTAAATTGATTTTTAATAAGAAATAAAAATTTATTTGAGTGTTCGAATGATTATAATACACTTTTGATCAGCATTGTTGAGACCAGATCAGACCGGCCGGGCCAACCGCTCCGACCGGGAATCGGATAGATGCCCGGTCCGGTTCGAATCGACTCGTTTTGGAGTAGGGATGGCAACGGGGCGGGTTTGGGACGGGTATGAGTAACCCCAACCCCATACCCGATTAGAAAAGGGCGTCCCATACCCGGCCCAAAACCCGTCGGGTATGTAGCGGGTAATTACCCATCAGGTATCGAGTAAACCCACGGGTAATCGGGTATACCCATTAAGGTTATATGTTTACGTCCCACACTCTACAATCTAATTTTAAGAATTTTATTATAACTTTGTAAGATACTATATGATATAAATGATAGTAAGCTTAATAGGTTATATTAACATATAATCATTAAATAAGAGATATTAAGTAAAAAAATAAAAAGATATAATTATATATAATATAAATATTAGGTATTATAAATTATAAAATAAAAAAATTTCGGGTATATAATTGGGTAAACGGGTATGATAAATAGGGTAATCGGGTCGGGTAAACGGGTATGCAATGCAATCCCATACCCGCGAAAAAAATAAAAATTTATCCCATACCCGCTTATCCGATCCCATACCCGTCCCACATGCCGCGGGTTTCGGGTATACCCGTCGGGTTCGGGTTTGATTGCCATCCCTATTTTGGAGCGGTTCGTCCCGAATCGGTGGTCGGACCGGGAAACCGGACCGGTTCGAACCGGATTTTGATTTTTTTTTTTTGTATTTTAATGAATAAAAACGGGGTGTTGAACCATAAATTAGTGTGTTGGATATAAAATATAGTTAAGTTTTATATATAATTATAAAATACATATATAAATTACTTATATTTAATTATATATAACTATATATATAACATACTATATATATAATTATGGCGTTATTCGGTTCTTAAATCCGGCCCTATCGATCCGACCACCAAACCAGTATGGCGTCCGGCTCATCGTCCGATCCAGTTCTAAAAACATTGCTTTTGATAGTAAAAAAACTTGAGTATGTCTATAAAGGTGACATGTGTAATTTTAAACCTTGTTTTATTATATAGTATAGATATAGACTAGATTTAGTAAACCCGTGTATTACACGGGTTGATCAAATAAAATATTTTATAAAATAAAAAATTATTAATTATAAAACTATATTATAATATAAGATATGGTTAAGAACTATAAGTAATAAAAAATTTATATTAACTTTTTAAACTTTTATTTTAAAACCTTTATTTGTTTTTCCCCAAAAATAAATTAAACATTGTGTTTTAAAACAAACCGTTATAAAAAAAATATATTTAAAAAAGTTTGGTGTTTTTAAAAAGTTTCTTATTTTATAAAATTTTTTTCTTAGGAATAACACTAATATAAAGATCTATTTCTTATTTTACTTTTAAAACAAATTTAGATCTAAATCAATTAAATAATATTATTAGTAATTAATGTAAATATTCAATATGAGAGAGAAGCGGGAAAATTTTGATAAGCATGAATGTAATGATGCCAAATGTCCCCACATATATTTTTTTATTCTAGTAGAAAGATATGTATATAGTAAAAGAACAGTTTTTAATTTCTATTAATGATAATTTGTTTACCCATCTATAACGGGAAAATGATAATTAGGATGATTAAATTAAGAATGCATTTTTTATACGTGGCATGTGCATGTGCGCCTGGCTGCTCCATTTAACAATAAACAAAAGATTGTTTTTATTTTTTGGATAATTAGAAAAATAGAGCCCAATCTCTAGTCAAATGAAGAGATATAGATTTTTTATTTTTCGGGTGTTAAATACTTTACTTTTAATTTAATTAATGTACACAAATCATCATAATCACACATAAGTATGACTTGACACATGTATATATTGGCTTTGTTTTTGCTCGTTAGTCATAATAATATAACAAATAATTGCTTCGATATGTCATGAATAAACATTAATAGATCCAAACAAAAGCTTTAATTTCGAATGGGGGATTGTCAAACTTTTAAGTATTTTCAATTTTATGTGGAGTTATATTAGATGTACATAATGTCAAAAAGTGTAAAAGAAACAAGCTCTAAAAAGGTAATAACGTAATACTTATACAATCATAATACGTAGAACACATATATATTAATGAATAATCACGTAATGTATTAATGTATACTCGCATAACGCTTAATGGTTGTCATGGATTCTAAAGATGTTTTACCTATGAATGGCATGATCCAAATTCGAAATGGATGTTTATTCCATTTTTTGTATCTAATTGTAAAACATTATTTCATAATTGGTCTCACACTAGTCTAATGTTGATTACTCGTTACCATTTGGGTTCATAAATGCTGGTAATTCTAATGTTATCAACATATATATACATTTAGCGTATTGGATTCAATAATTAAGACAGAAAACGTATTGAAGATTATGTTATACAACAAGTTTATATATGTTTATGTGAAATCAAATCCTTTGAAATATGGCTTGATATGAGTGAAGTTCTATCTAGCCATATTTTTGTGGGTCAGCAGTTTTGCTAGTCAATTAAACATTTGGATGTAGAAATATTCTTAAAAATTTATCTCATAGAAATTCTATATACATGTTAAAAGAAAAGAAAAAATGTCACTGAATAGTAATCAAGTTTCAAAAGTATTTTAATTTGATCACTTATTCATATTTTTTTTTAAATTAGACCACTAAACTATCAAATCGAATTATTATCGAATTTTCTTATGTTAAAAAATTAAAAGTGGAGAAGACGTGGAGATCGTAAATTTTAATATATGAAATTATATTGAAAAATAAAAAATAACATGTTAATTATAAATGTAAAAAAACATCGAGCGAAAATTTTCTTCGAGCATTAAATATTTTCAATTTTCCTTAGGCATCAAAGATCTCATGTATGATTGATTATGCAATATACGCTTTTTTATTCCTTAGATGGAGATATATATAAAAATTTATCAAAAGAATTGATTAATACATAAATGTAAACGCATGTTTGGTGAGACATATAAATCAAAAGAAAAGTCTTATCAACTGTTAAATATAAATACATTTTAGAATGATGTAGGTAAATGAATATTTGTATATTATTGATCATTGAAGCAGAAACAATTATTTCTCCATTTGTTTAAATAATATTGTAACGCTTTTATTTATATTTTATTTCTCAAAATTGCTTATTTACCCATACCTTCATGGCCCCATAGCACCATCACAAATCGAGTGAATGAGTGATGGTATAGACAACTGTAACCAAAAGCAAAAATAAATTTCATTTCTCAATTTCATATAATTTGTTTAGTTAAAGTCATGATTTTTAAGGCGTCGAATATATTTATACATACAAGTTTTTTTATAGGTTTTCAAGTCCTGTGCCATCACTTAATATTATGAGCCTCGCTACTAAAATTATGGTAATAGCATCCACAATAGAAGGGCAAAAAGTGCAAAAGTTGTCACTCATATCCAAGTTTGAGCGCCAAGATTTGTCCCTCTTATAGCACAAAAAGAAAAAAGAAAAAAGAAAAAAAACAACTCCAAAAATGTGTTCTTTCTCTTCCTCTCTTTCATTAACATGTTTTTGGATGTTTTATCTAAGTATGTCTATCTTTTTCTCTTCTTCATGTGCAAAAACACTATTATGAATGTTCAGGCTCTCTAAGTAACATTTAACAATCATTTTGTATATGTAGAAAGTCTGATATTTTTAATTTATAGAATACGATGAATTAAATAACTCATAAAATAAATTATATGAAGTTCAATCTCAATTATTTCTAGCGGAACAGCCATACATAAAATTTGATAGCAAATATACAACCGTTGTTTTAAAACATGTAACATTGTCAGAAGAAACATAATGGAAAATTAAGTCACAATGTTTGACTACGAAAAAGAAAGAAACTCGAGAAATTAGGACTTGTGCACAAGGAAGCTACAAAATAACGTGGGGAATCATGCCACTAATCAAGGAAAAGTACAATGACTTAAAACTATGTTTACTTTTGCCTACAAAAAAATTATGTTTTATTCTAGTGTTAATTACACATGGTCTTTAGTTTACGTTTATTATAAATTTGATCCCTAAGTATCACAAATTATACAAAGATTGTTACTGTTCATTCAAACGTAACACGGATAATTGCTAAAAATGAATAAACATTAATTTAAATTAAGATTTTAACAAAAAAAATTTGATTTTAATAATTTAAATTATTAATTATTGATCAATGATCAATATGATGACCAGTTTTAACCCCAATTTTCACTTTGGTTACCAATAATAATATTAGCATAAAACAATCGTTAACTTCGTTTATTTTGATGATGTGACATGTGACGTGGTGAATTAAATGACAATGACTTATACTTTTAAAATTTAGTTTTTATAAAAGATCAATTTTTTAGAAGTACTCAACCATGTGGCATATGTATCTCTTCACTGTGTTCAACGGATTGCGTCTTTCCAATCAACTTCATCCTTTTCAAATTCTAATGGTGCTTTTAGTTTTAGCACGATAGTTGATTTTGTGTATTTCAAGACAAAACCTCTTTGGCACTCCAACAAATGCTTGGATGTGTGCACAATATATAAACGATGTTAGGCAAAAGAAATAAGCAAAATCACAAATCCGCAATAAGCTATCTTTTCCTCTTTTGAAACATCTCTTAGAGCGATGATGTGTAGGGATTACATCATGCCCGTACTTGAATCAACTCATATACCATCACTAGTTTTAGACTACACCTAAGTTTGTATCTTTGCCATTAGTCCCACTTTTATTTGGGTGACACTAGTTTTAGTCGTTTAGACAATTGTGTAAGAAATGATAGAGCCTCTACCCACCTCAATGTCATTGCGTTGTGATTTACATGATTTATCTATCTCGTGTTATTGGTAGGGGGTCTATCATGGCAGATTACACAAGTTTTAGCAAAAATATAAAATAAAAAAACAAGTAAAAGAAAAAAAAAAAAGACTGAAAAGATTTCCTTCATGACACGTTAACACATTGCGAGTTATAACTATGTGATAGATTCTAATTAAAAGTTAAATATTTAGATATAATCCTCAGTAAAACCGAAGACAAATACAATTAGATGTATCGTATCCGTATTGAAATTTATTATAAAAAATGACATCTTTTAATTAGTTTTACGTATTTCTTGTTATTAGATCTAGTATTGCACTATTGAAAAGTACGAGAAAAGATAATATTAAACATGTGCGAAGGAATGTGATGAAATCATACTCATACGTGTAGATAGAGGGCAGTATGATAGTACTAATAAATAAAACATACTCAAAAGATCTAATATATTTGAACTGTTAAGAAAATACAATACATTAATTTAGTATACTTTAACTTTATATATGTACTAGTATTTTTAACGATCAATTCATAAAACCACTAAATATATTCTTAAATGTATATTATTTGTCTGTAACAAAACCATAAGTCTTGAACCCTCAATAACTTGATTGATATATTTTTCTTATATCTTGATCCCATAGGTTACATATTATTAGAAAAACAAATCACACATTCAGTTACTTCTACTTTTAATATACATTAATTTTTAATTTATCTCAATCTAGTATTTGAACTTTGGTCTTCTTTTCAAGAGGCGGCTCAATTGCAGTTGAAATGGCGATATCATTGGTTACGTGCTCGTTCCTCTTAAATCAACACCATGTGTGAGCTATTATTTTAAAATGGTAAATGATTTACTCATCAATGATTGTGATTTAAATCGTTCGTTGTGCAAATTTTTTTAAACTCTTTACTTAATAACGAGGATTAATGTTAAAACATCATTATTTCGTTTTTTTAATTTTATCAGTTGTGTAGATTTTAAAGATGGATGGATTGAATTTTCAACCACTTCTTTAATATTAAAATGAAAAAAAATAGAATAATGTAATGTAATGTAGGAGTGATAAGGGGCATGAAATGAGGGATCAACATATGTGAACCCATCCCAATGCATTTGACCAGGGAGCGTAATTCGTCTTCATTATCCTTTTTCTTCCATTTTCCTTTTCCAAGACATGCCTGCCTGCTCGCGTGCCTCTTTTCGCCACCACGTGTGCTTTCCCATTACTTTACTAAATAATAATAATATTATTATTATTATTTTTTTTTAATAGACAACGAATATTTTTAAGCCCGGCACCCGGGTAAACCCAATGGCGAAAAGCCACCTACGCCCGCGAACACAGACAGCGCTGGTGACCTGTCCTGCGCACCAATCCAGGAAAAACCCACCACCCGAATGCCTACTGTGGTAAAATCCCTGGCCCATTTGAAACATATTGTACCAAGTGAGACTCAAACCCATGACCTCCACATTAGAAAGCCATGGGGTGCCTACTCCTCCCAAACCAATTGATCTAGTACTCATTGGCAATAATATTATTAAATAAAAATAATAATAATAATAATAATAATAATATTGGAATTTTACTTTCCTTTTATCATTTTAAATACATTCTAAAAAATAATATGGGGCTAGCCCACTTGGTAGAGGCTTTGCCTGTTAAATGGAAGGTCTTGGCTTCAATCTCAAGCAATTGTGTAATTTAGTGTAGTGTATGAGTAGAGTAGATTTGTCGTTCAAAAAAAAAAATACATTCTTTGATCAAATAGTCTTAAATCAACTGGTTTGAAAATAACAGTTTTATGATTTTTAATGGAAGTTACAGGTGAGTATCACTTGAGTTGTTTGTGTTCACAGAGCGTGAGTGACATTTTGCCACGAACTTTGTTAGTGTTCGCAAAGCGTGATTGAGTGATCTTTAGTCAATTGGGGTTTGCCCGGATTGCTAGGCTTAGAGTTTCGTTGGTCGGGAAAAAAAATACATTCTTTTCTTAACCATTCTTAACATATTCTTATTTATTCTATATACTTGTGTCTCGTAAAATTTGAATCCCTACTCTTTGGGTCGAAGGGGGCATCTTATCATCATGACATTCTTTAGGGACGTTTGACGGTAAGAATCCGCCGCTGAAAAATTTATGAGACCACGTAAATCCATGTTAACCAATTTGCCCGGTTAAAATATACCTTAGAGGATTAAAAGACAGAAATTTTGTGAAAGTCGAATATACCATGATGTCTCGATTAAAATGGTTCAAACTTTACCATGAGGTCAACCACTTAAAGATAAAGAAAAAAAGTAATTATTTTACGGTTATAAAATGCTTATTAGTATACTTTAAGTGGTCATTTTAAATAATCAAACATGTTTACTCAACTGAAATTTGAACCTGAGCTTCTTTTAGTGCCGTTCAAACTTGAAAGGTTTAATATGTTAAAAAGTTTAGACGAAACGATGTGACCCAAAATGACCAGATTTGGGCTTCGGCTAATGCAAACTAGCCCAATGATGAGTCGAACAAGGCTACTTGTTTTAATGCTGGGCCTCTATAGTCTATCAAATATTAGATATGGGCCCTAAAATGACGGGTTGTAGCCTGTAGCTAAATTGATTATCTCAAACCCACATTTCCTCTTTCTCTCGCATCTAACTTGGGATTTGTCGTTTCGTTTCGTTTGACTTGAGGATTTTTGCAGCTCTATGAAAATCGAAGACAATATACTATTAAATCGAACTGATATCATGAGATTTTGGTAAATCCTATAAAATCATACTCAAATTAACATGGCGGTGCCGCTGTGTAACTATAAAAACATAGTATCATTGGTTAAAACTAAAAGTTGTGCTCTTGTCTCTTGACAGTAAAATTAAATTTATGAGGTAATTGGTTACAATTATCAAAATCAATTGTTATCGGTCAATTGATTTAGTTTCCATTATTAAAATATAGTTTTTTTACTAGATCCAAGTAAATGTCACCTTATTGACATGTTAATTTGAGGAAAACTGAGTTACATCTTTATTAGGGTGAGATTGACCTTTATCAATATCATTAACCAAATCATCAATATTAATTATTATCAGCTAATGAATTACTATTAATATCCCTTCTTTAAGAGATTACATATATTCTAACTAATTCTACACCATAAATTCTTCATTTTCATACTGTAGAAGATAAAATAATTTAGTAACTTTAACCTATCAAAACTATGAAGTTCAGAAGTTGTAAAATAAAGCAAATCCTTAACAAGCCAAAATGGTTTGGGCTCTTCTTCGATGCGTCTGCATTAGATCACACGAGAATGCCATGTACAACAATTCAACATGAGTTTCTACCAAAATTCCCTATAAAACACAACAAAAAAGAACATGTTACAATTTACAACAATTAATGATTATGAATAATCCCATCAACTACAATGCTCCAGCTATTTTACATTGATATTTCATAACTCATCGAAAATCATTGATTCTAGTAAATTACCACATGTATGTTCATATTTATAAGAAACAACTAGTTAAAAGTTTCTGCGATTTAAAGTTTCAACAACTCGCGTATGGTATCACATGGCTATACGTGTCATCTAACAAAAAACATGTCAATTTGAAGGATTCAATATGCAAAAATTAAAGTTTAAAGGAAATTCTTCATGGCCTACCATTTTTATTGTTCATATATACACCAAGGATTCTGATTTACTATTATTATGTCATGTGCGTATCAAATTGATGTGTTGGTTATTTGGAGGAAAGAATAGACTACACATCTATGTTACTTTGTAGCGATGTTATTAACGTTTGATACGTAAGTTCTAGAAAGAACATGCCTTCTACTTGTTCCTTTATTCATGTTAGCATCTAAACGTTGTATCTAGTGTCTATTATTCCAATTGGTTTAGGGTTTATGTTTATAAGCATTTGATTATTAATTTTCCTTATAGATGAAAAAGCGATTTTAGTTTGTTATGTTTGAAGTATGTATCAAATTAATAACTTATGACATATAAATCATGATTGTATGAATGATTATCTTTATACCAATAACAATCATCTTCAAATTCAAGATGCGTAGATTATCGTTTGGCCGGCAACTTGCATAAGTGATAGATGAAGGTACACACGCACATTAACATAGTTCTTTAGTATGTTTATATTAATAGTTTTTTGAAAACATATTGATATTATTTTTATCTAGTGAGAGGAGGACGGGCCTCAGGGTGAAAAATAAGAAGGGCATTAGTCAAGTCAAACAGCCATCAAAAAGTCAAGGACTCCATCATGCGTCTTTTGAAGCATATGGGTCTTTGATGGCTTACAGAATCTGGCATCCAATAGATCCCTCAATTGTCTTGAACCTCAACTCTTAATTATAGCTACAGTTGGGTCATCTTGTAAGGTGGCATTACCGGTGGCTTAGGCCCTGGTTCTAGCTCCATGCGATGATTTGCCTCTCTTTTAGGTGGAAGTTTTTTTGTCCGATGACATAACATCTTTAAACTCTTCAAGGACTTTTGTTATTAAAGTACAATTGGTAGCTCTTAACTTTACCCATTTCTTCAACCCCAACTAGCATAGTCCCAAAGGTTTCTTCGCCCTTCTTGACTCCCTTGACAAGCTCCAAGGCGGATAAAGTGGTTTGTGCCAAAAACAAGTTAGTGCCATACGAATTCACCCTCTATATATGTTTTATGACGGATATCTACATCGATGGTGGAGGGAATAATAAAGAAATTAAATGTAATATATTGGAAGGATTTGAATATTTGATATAATCTCTTTCAGGAAAAAAAAAACTTGTTACAGTTTACAACAATTAATGATCATGAACGAACACATCAACTATAATGTTATTGGTCTCATTTACATTGTTGTTTTCATAACTTGCAAAGAATTGTTAATTTTTGTAACATATTTTTTTTTAATAATAGAAAAAAATTATCAGTTAAAATAACAATTTTCTATGATATAAGATTTTAATCAATAATCACTCATGTGTATGGTATCACATGGCTGTGTGACTGTATCTCCTATCAAAAGCATGTGAATTTTTAAGAATTTCTTTTGAGAAAAGAAAAATCTTCATGACCTACCATGTTAAACAGGATACGCTAATGAACTTTTATTATGTCACCTATCTAGCAGGAATTTACTACAGATTTACGAAACTTATCACGATATTGTTGATGTTTAATAAGAAACGAGTTTTTAAACCTGCGCGATGCGGCGGATTTTTACTTCCTAACTAAAATTTAAAGCGAAATTTTGTTTATGCGTGAAGACGTGATCGCACACAATGGCAGGTTTTGCGAACTTTGTTACACGCTTTGACGCGGTGCATTACACGTTGGAGCTTCAAACACAAATAAAAAACAATATTGTGACTCGCATGTTGCAGCTTAATAATTAATAAAAAGAAGTTTGAACATAACAAATATAAGAAAAGTAACAAATTAACTAAGAAAGAAAAATATAGCTAGCATGATGCGGCATGACCACGCGAACCGACACGGTTGCGAACCACGTTATGCGCGTTGCACGATGACATTAACGTATTGGAGATCGAAATGTAGATAGAAAACAATATTATGCCTCGGACGTTGCGGCTTAAAATTTTAAAAAAGTTGTTTAGGTGGAAAATATAAAAAAGAAGCAAAAAGAACTAACAAAAACAAATGTTGGTCTTGAGTTTCGAACCCGAGACACCAAAAACAACCCATATGATTCAAACCACTTGAACTACATGTAACTTTGTGTTTGTTATAAAAACATACAATAAATATACATGTAATAAATGAAGAAAAAGACAAAAAGAAACACCGACGTTGCTAAATGAGTACTTATATAATATAATTTCTAGAAAAAACAGGCCTTCTACTTGTTCTTTGAGATCAGTGTTTATTGTTTCTCTTGACAAAACTTTGAATTTTTGTACAAAATAATGGAAAACTTGGTACACTATTATGCATGGTTTATCAATTATCATATGTATATCTAAATTAGAGCCTCTGGTATCACATAAAATAATTTAAGAAATGATGTTCTCTCATGATAAATTTTAATTGATGTATATCACAAATGCTAGATGTATACATAGCAGGAACTGAATCAACCATGAATTCATTTATGTAGCTGACGGATTGGTCGGAGAAGAAATAGACTACACATATGCAATACTTTATAGCTATATGATGTGGTACAATTATTTGTGTTCAACTTAACGAGAATTTTCTAGATTAATTAATATTCGAGCCTTCTAGTCGTTTTTAATTTGTCATGTACTTATACATGGCATATAGCTTCTATCACTCCACAATTTGTTTTGTAATACGTACACAATGTGGTTTATCGTCATAAAACTCACAATGTGCCTTTTTAAGTATCGGTAACACGTGGTTACTTGAGTTATGATAAAAAATACAAATCGTAACAAGAACTTAAATTTATATCAACCAACATATTGGTCACTGAGGTTCGATTGACGGGACGGTGAATGCATCTAATTAATAAGACATATATATCCTAGATGTCTACATGCATTCATCCTGATAAATTAGTGAATAAGTGGAGTGAGATTCCTTCTGGTTAAATTCAAGTGCTTAAATCCATTATTAGTTGGTAGCTTGTTTGGATAGAAATTTAACAACTTTAAATAAACTTCGTGTGGATGGTAGGGCATGACATGGTTTTTTGAAAATGAAGAGACACATCATGTGATAATTCTTGTCAACTCCTTCTCTAAAATTCATATATGTGTCAAATTTCCATTTAACAAAATTCTTAATATCATCTCTTATTTTAAATCTTCATTAAATTGGGATGTCGTGGTGGTGCTACGAGATGGCGATTTACTGTATAGAAGAATGGATCCGCAGACTTATTGATTGACATCGAGATGATGTGATCAAGTTGGCATATAAATGGATCTGTGTTAGATAATATCACTAAGCCTGCCGTGATTTTATATAGCATATTGTATAGTATAAAGATCTAGCATAAATAAGGCTTAGTCATATCATCTAACACTGAATCAATTAGAAAACAACAAAATGTAAGAAAATGTTCAACTCAAAAAGAACGTTTATTTGATTCGTTTGTAGTTACATAGCCAATAAGATATGAACAAAAGCGTCTCATTTTACGTGTTGACGTACTGCTACAAGCAAGTTATAAGCTCTCAAACTCAAACCTCGTTATCGAGAACCCTGATTATGACTTTCAAATGTTTTTTTTAATTAATTAAGTTTTATTTAATTTCTTTTTGATAGTGTAACATTAACATTAACATTTTATTATAAGCCAAGAGGAAAAAACTGGAGGTGAAGTTTAGTATTCTCTAACGTCTTTAAAAACATATAAACTCTATCTTATGGGAAAAAGTTAGAGGTTGTTAGTAGTTATGTCTTAATATTAACATATTTAAAAATAATTAATTTGCTAACTATTTATTCTATTAATATAATCAAAGCTAGCCTACCTATATCTCTTTATCTCTTTCTTTTGCTTTTAACACATTGCTACAGTTTCTTGTGAAATAAACACCACATATTGCACTTGGGCATGCATGAGCGAGCTGGAAAGCTTATTTCATGTGACCTTGTCTTTTGACAGTATAATAATTTAAAGTAAGAAAACAAAATCATATTAGTATCAGGTGATAATGATATATATACATGCATTTGATTTTTTTGTTATAATTTGCCCTCGAACAGCATCTATTTACAAGACATCTCAACGGAAAGTACAAGTAATGGTGGTCTCCCATTGTCGCACGATTCTAATATTCTATCAAACCCTAATTAGTGGTAGGCCAAACATACAATTAGGATGGATGTAGTATATGATGACTCGTGCCAGTCGTAACTTTTTTATATGTTATATTTGCATAGAATGTTTGATTAACACCATTTATTCTATTGACGTACACTATAAAGAAAGAACTGTGTGGAAGAAGATATCCCGGGTGACTTTTAAACTTATTTTAGGTAAGAAACTAAATTAAAAGAATATTGATTCAAATTATCTTTTTACCTCCTTAAATTGACGTTAGTTAATTTTCCTGAAGCAATCACAAGTCTAGCTAAAGAAGATAGTAACTGGATCAACGAGTATGTTATATAATTTTTTAAGAAAATTTCAAAAAGACCAAGATTACGTGGATGCTCTAAAAGGGTAAGGCACTATGCACAGCTAGACACTTCCAAATCATCTAGAATATAAACAGATTGTTGTTAAACGTACCCTCTCTTACAATCTTGATGGCCCACCATGATTAAAAATTTAATTTTCCTCTCACAAGTTATGTTGAGTAGAACGATAGGGTATGTTTAGCCACACCCATGTATACGCCTTCAATTATTTTGCCAAATTATAGATAGGGTTTCTAGTCGACCAAACTATCCAACTTAATATCCTTATTAAAACCGCTACTTGAGTGCAAACTGTTGACTATCTTGGCAAACTTTTAACAGCAAGTAAATTAGGTGACAAACATTATAATGCTGCAAATATTGAAAAGATTTAAAGTTTCTCAAACACATAGGCCCACTAGAGTGTGGTTGTTCACTAAGATAATGGTTCAAGTCTAATCCAAACATCCAACAAATCTATATTCATTATCTCATTTGATCATGCAAAACAAGTGGATCAAGATTCCCCCTTTTAACACAATTTAAAATCTCAACAATCCACTAATAACTAGAAACAGCCTTGGTCAAAACTGTGTGTGGGAGTATTGTATAATACCTTAATCTTTAGGTGATAAACCCTCAAAGTGGTAGGGCACTTATGCCTCTAAAAAAGCTAGTCATACCCATGTGCTTCTTTTTTGTCAAGTCATTCATTGATAATTGAAAGTCTCCTCATGTGATAAGTCCTAAGTTTTATTTCCATTTGAAGTGTCCCTAAGGGGATATATATACTAAGGTCATTTAGGTGTCATGCTAAGACTCAACACCATATGAATTCCTGCATTTAGTCCTCTTTCCACTTCAAGAAATCTAAAAATCCTTTCTTTTTTTATTCTACTTTACCAAAGATTTGGGAATTTCATTCCAAGATTCATTACCAAGAACCAAAACCGCGTAATTTATCGTTAAACATATCACATATGGGTATGGGGATAATCAAAATAGCCAATGCTAAACAAAAGCTCAAGAGATCCATTACACCAAAGAAGAACGGGTTGCTAGGTGAGACAGACTCCCCGAAGAAAGGCCATTTCGCGGTATATGTTGGCGAGGCACACAAGAGATATGTCATCCCGATATCTACCTTGGACCACCCGTTGTTTCGGGAGCTTTTACATTGGGCAGAAGAAGAATTTGGTTTTGACAACTCAGAAGGAGGGCTTAAAATTCCTTGCAGTGAAGATTATTTTGAAGGCCTCATTTCACTTATAAGTTCAACTTGATTTAGGGTATGTAACAACGGCTAGAGTTGCGTTTAAAGCATTTCGATTTTCTTTTGTTTTGTAACGAGAGCTGAAGATCATACCGATGAATCGCTCATTGTTTTTAGGAGATTAAGGGAACCACACATGCAGAGATGAAATTTTGTTGTCCCGCTATTGGCAAACCCATGATAAATGATCATTAGGTTGCTGAACTGTGAGACCAAATTCAAGATCTCTAAGTTACTTTGTGCATCTCCAAACCATTTGAACAATTGTAATCAAGAATGTTTAATTAATTCAATCATAATTATTATTATATTTATTATTTAATTTAATATCTTCTTTGTTAAAATCCGTATAATACACATGTTTCTAGTCTAGCTTACTATATATGCATTACTGTATATACATGTATTTTCGCATTTCAGAAAATTGAGAATCAATTTAATAAATGTTAGTTGTAGGCTTGTAGCTGGTTAAACTTGATCTAAAGAAGCATAGGTCGATGAAAATTGGTAAAAACCAAAATAATAATAATTATTTATACAAGTTGATACAACCCAAGATACAACTAAATAATCGACCACTTATTGAACTAAGTATAACTAACTAACTTCCACTAACTAACTATATTATAAATTAGTGAAGAAATGATATAAAACATGTTAACAATCATAGTTGTTATCATGTGCGTTTACATTAAATGATCCGATCACCCTGCACCTATATATAACGGATTGGAACCGTACCATACCATATTTGTGGAAGCAATCACCGATACCGTTAAACCATATGCAAAAAGAAAGACTATAAAACTAAAAAAGGCCTGGCGAGTGCTAGATCGCAATGTAAAGCCTAGGATGTACATCCATTTAATTTAGCCCATACAGGCACTAATAAACAAATATGTATTCTTAACAACATACACCCCATGTAGTTTTACCTTACCTGTTGAATACACCAAAATCATGTTTTTTAACTATATAATGAAAACACTGACGGATTACAACAACCAATATCCCACAATGCGTTTTCAAGTAGGTTGTTTGTTAGTAATCCGTCAGTGATTTTGAAGCTAAGATTTCGGGTTAGACTCCAACCTAGACTTTTTCAAAATGTTGTTAATGTATTGTTCATGATACTCACTTGTTTTGTAATGATAAAAAAGCAAATGTGAAACGGGCGCGGAGTCCGGGTTTCAGGTCACATTGGGCCTAATAAATTTATTAGATAGCCCAACGCTTTCTTGTGAGGCAAGTGTTAGTGTTTTGTATTATTGAGAATGAAACCGTGGGCTGTATATTGTTCATGCTCCAAGTTGTGTAGTGGGTACGTGGTTGATGTACTCGTGAAACAAACAATACATGTGTATATGATATTAGCATGCATATGATTCACATATATTCAAATAAAAATAGTGATAATGATTGTAAATAAAATAATTCCACTTGGCAATTAATTATGTTCTAGAGGTTGTTGGTCAAGTGAGGTTACAATAATATAGTAAAGAGATAATATATGCTCTCATGCAAATAGCCAAATTATTCTGAAAAGCTCCAAAAGAAATAAGGCAAACACTAGAGGTTGGGGTGACACGTGACGGCACCACATTTATTTTCACCAAAATTTTCCCGTTTCTCCCTTCTATTAAATAATTACTTTAATTATCAATAATATTATTTAACTTTTTTTAGAACAAAAATAGTTTTTTAATAAATTTAAAAAAAGATCTTCTTATTAATGTTATTTCTAAAAATAATTTTAAAGAATAAGAAATTTTTACAAAACATCAAACTTTTTTAAAATTAGTGTTTTTAAAATGTTAATTTTTATAAACAAAAAATAATTAAAATTAAAATTTATAATAAGAAAATTTTTAAAAATGATATTTTTAATACGGTTTGTTTTGAAACAAAATATTTATTAAACCAAAAGTTTAAAAAATTAATATAATTGTTTTATTATATATTTTTTTACTATACGTAATTTCAATTATATATTATCGTAAATTATCATTTTATACTTGATAAATTTTTATTATATTTAATATTTTATTTGTTCAACCCGTGTAATATATGGGTTACTAAAGCTAGTATCATATACATATATAAGCCGTAGTTGTACGGCTGGAAATTATTATTATATAGTATTATTTCCAATAATGTGTTAAATTTAATTACCAAATACAGTTGTAATTATATAAGTTTGACATTTGGGAATCTAGTTAAAAGTGTACCATTACGATTTTTCTTGTATAAGTTCTAAAATAAAAAAGTCAACAAAACCATTAAAATAAAAAATTGGAACATGTCATTTTTGACAAATGTCTATATATATGCATGCTACAACTTTCAAATTAGTGAGCTCGAGCTAGCTAGTACGTGCTTCTAAATCACCCTCTTTACTTAATTTCTTTTTTGTTTAAATTAATTATCACTTTCAGGCCGGTTATATATTGTATCAACGTATTTTTTTTTTTGTTTTATATATGTGTATTTTTTATTTTTATGTATTTTAAATTCATTTCATGATATTCTAAGTACATAATGAGACGGTTAAAGACAACAAAAAAAAAATGCTTTATTTTTGTTTTTTTTAGGATTCAAAATAAATAAGAGAGCAAAAACGTTTTCTAGAAGTTTAAAATATAATTATATTAAAACACTGATAAAGATATAAAATATACATTTAAAAAAATTACATGAAATACATTTGGGTATGAGAAAACACCAAAAAAACTCACGTACTCATAGCATTAATATGAAACGAACACTAGAAATAGATATAAGAAATACTAGGAAAACAAATATATAAAAAAATATATTAAAAAAATGGTTTGATAGATGTGAATTGAGAATTGATTTAGGTGATAAGTTAAAATAAAATAATAACAAATGGTAGCAGCAAAGGCCACAAAGATATATTTAATTTAGAATACTGATGAATATGAGGCTCCAGATGATGTAAACACATGTAATAGCAGAAACAAGTAGGCCAATTATGTATATATAGTGTGTGTTGGAAGGTTAGCATACTTGATTATTAATTAATGCACTAAACAAACTCATGTGAGGTAAGTAGGTAACACTTGAAGTAGATCCTTGTAGAAATTTAACCATCATCTTTGTCATATATCTCATCTGCAAATCCAGTAGTTGCTGCTAAAAAACATACACACTTGAAGTCGAAATTACTTTGATCGCATTCTAAACATTGATTTTCCCGTTACAACTTGGTCCGACTGTAGCAAATGAGTTATCAGCAACAACTATGCATAGTGGTAACTTGGCCATTACTAAGTCATTGAGAAATGCATTCCTGTCTTTGGTCTATTTGAAATTAGAAAAACTTTTTCACCGGGAAATACTTTGTTGTTCTTGTAGGACTTTCTTCTTTATCGCTTTATTGATTTTGTACTTACGAAATACAGAAACCTAAAAGAGAAACTACATGATTTAGAAAGTTATCATCCAAGACAATTTGTTAAATACTAAACCTACAAATGGACCTTAATTTTCATCCGCAACCTTCAACCGTACTTAAACATTTTACGTAGAAACTTATCACATTAGTGGCGAAGTAACTCTAGTCTGTTTAAATTCTGCAACATGTATGTATAGGTGGTTAAAAGGAATAGATTAGTAGTTAGTTCTAAAATAAAATACAAGAAAATTGCTCATATGATCCGTTACAATCCCATTAGTCCTATCAGTTGATCTTCATACGTCAGGATTTGTTAGCCATGATCTATTTTGAGTATTGGCAAACTATGCATTAAAAATTCAAAAATTTAAAATGGTCACTTTTAAAACTCTCACTTATATATCCATAAGTGTTGTCTTTGAAATACTCACATCTAAAAAGTTGTGAAAATGAAACAATGAGCTATAAATATCAATATATTTATTCCATGTTGGGTAGCTAATGATATCCAAATTTACAAAAATGCATGCAGGTCCAGTATGTTGCTTATTAGTCCTGATCACACTGATACATATAGGCCATGCTTATATATAGATTTATATATTGATTGATTGATGGATTGGATGGATGGATAAGAAATTATATTTCTCAAAGCTACTGAACTGAGCAAAGCCATGTGAAGCTTCACATGAGTAGGCCCTTGCACACAACTATACATCATTTTATATTTTCCATTTGAGTTGCTAGCTGCAAGTGTATGTGTCACACTATAAATATAAGCACCAGAGATTAACATCCATCAAAACACATTCCACACTTCTAAAAACTAAACCAACTTCTTAGTTTTCATTCCAAAGATATGGGTGGTTTTCGGTTGCAAACATTGGTTGCTAACGCGAAACAACAAATCAAACAAAACAACAAACATCAACGAGATGTTCGCAAAGGGTATTTGGCTGTGTATGTAGGAGAAACACAAAGGAAAAGGTTTGTGGTTCCTGTATCTTACTTGGATCAACCGTTGTTCCAAGATTTGTTACGGAGGTCAGAGGAAGAGTTCGGGTTCAACCATCCGATGGGAGGACTTACGATTCCTTGCTGTGAAGAAGCTTTCGTCCGTCTCACTACACAACTACACGATTCATAGTTTGAGTTGGGACAAAGAATCGTCATCTTCCAAAGATTTTGGCTGCATAATTTTGCATTAGGCATGTGACATCTTTAGAGCATAGAGTATACAAATTATTTGTGTTTTCATATGTAATTATGTATATAAGTTAACGTTGCAAGACCCTGTTTCTCACTAGAAAGTTGAATGATATATATTGAACTTAGTATTGTCTTCTGCTAATATCGGGCACGTAAAAGTGTAATCATTAATTAACGCTTCAGAATGACCATAACGGGATAATACGTCGCCATGTGTTCCATTGTCAACAAGCAGTTAGCAACAAATAGGAGCGAGGTGAACTAGGATATGATCATATGGAAACGATTGTTTCTTTGTACTCCTCTATAGCATCTTGAGCCTTGCTATTAGGATGTTCTTGGGTGTTTCAGTAGTTGTTTAGAGAGCTTAAGTAGTTAAGTCCAACTTGTGCTATCAAAATTATTTTAAACTTCTTGGATTAACCCAGATTAGTTATACTTTTACTTCTTTTAAAGGTTTCCCAACCCAAAATTGATCAAGTTAGCTGTTAACCAAGTCATTGATGTATTGACATTATTTTAACTAGGCCATTAAAGGTTGAGATTTGAGAACAGAAGTTGATAACAATTATTTTCTTATTTATAACGATAAATGTAATCTCCTTTTTGTTTGTTTTTTTTAAAACGGCAAATATACGATCCTACTTCAAAAGATAGGTGTTATCTTAGTTAGACTCACTTATTCGTTCACAACCTCATACACGTGTAGAATAAAACTACATACATTAGTGTAGAATAAAACTACATACATTAGCTCAACCAGCAAAATCAAGTATGTGGTGCATTTTTAAGTCCCTCTTGTTAAATGTTAAGTTGTCAACTTTTGTGATATTTTCTTGACAAATGTCATATTTGGCAAACCAACTTTTTAATTAACTTTTAACTTATTAACTTTTTGAAAAGTCAATAAGTATGTTTGAAAAAAATTTAAAAAATTGATTTTAAAAGATTAATAAGTTACTTTTGAGAAGTTAGTAACTTTTGAAAAGTAACTTTTCAAAAGTTACTTTTTGGTGAAATAAAAAATCCCAAACATGCACAAAGTCCTGTCAACATTCGTCATATTATCATTATTTAATATTTTAAAAATAGCAAATAACAAAAAATTTCAACTTGAAATACGCTCTAACAAACCTGTTCGGTTTAAGTCTAGTCTTTCTCCATTGAATGCCACTTACCTAGCACAAGTTGCATTTTATGTATCCTAATGGTTAGCAAAATATTGATGAGATTATATAAGTTTGCCAGAGAGTTATCAGGATCACTAAAAAATTAGTAATCAAGTAATGCAATATGATACAACTCATGAGACTCTATCAAGTATATATGATCTTGGGTCGCTAGTCAATCGTATATCGTTCATGAACTCAAAACCTAAAAAAACATTATGCAGATAAGGTACAAAAAACAAGCTATAGACCATATGGTAACAATTTGAAAAAACAAAAGAGTGTAAAGCTAGACATGTATAACTCTGTTTCTTACCAATTTCCTTTTACCTGTATAACTCTGTGCAACTGATAGCCCAACCAACCTCCACATGACTATGTGATGATAATCAATAAAAGAATATGGATGACATGGCAACAATTAACCTGCGTAATTTTTCTTCAACAGCTAATCATCAGGATCCATTTCAACGTCTTCTTCTGAAGAAGGTGAATCATTTGACTTGTTTTCGTCTCCTAAATCTGTTTGTTGTTCATCTGTTTCATCATCATCAGGTTGCTCGTTTTCATTAACAGTGGTGCTCTCTTGTGATCGGGACTTGACCAGGCTGGCTTCAATCCATTTAGGACACGCGTTTTTGCCACTTGTTTTAGAAATGGTACAAGAACATTCCGGAATTGGGTGGGAGAGAAATGACATTGGTTTTGATTGAATTAGTTGTCTCTCTAGGCCTTCCTCCCCCAAACTATCATTCAGATGTTTACGTGCAGCTAAAATCCAGCTTCGTTTTGGAAAATAAAGATGATCTTGTGTACTGTTGAACATATTAGCAAGAAATTTCCTGCTTGGAAAAAGCACATTTTAATAATTAGGAACACATATTAAAGGAAAACAGTTTAAACATAAAAACAGGCATTCACCTGTCAGGTCGATAAGTTCTGGCAGATGCCAGCTCATAGAGCCGATGACCCATAACCAAGCTTGAAAAATCAGGCATCCCGCTACCATCATTATTGAACCCAGGAAAAAAAGCATCTGCTTCAACTGATACAACATAGTCAAGTGCATCCCACAACAACCTGTGGGCTTTGTCCCTCAAATCAATCGGTGATGGGTCTGGCTCGGAATCCTTTTCTGCAACCCAACCATACCAACCTTCTTTTTCATGTCGATAAATGGGCCGGTCTGGAGGTGGTGGAAGAGGTCGAGGACGTGGGCCCGCCTGATCCCATTCTTTCTTCAGTGCTTTGGATATTTTAGCAGGAGTGGGGTTGAAGAAGTTTGAAAGAAGTGGGCTTTCATTGCCAATCAATTTATTTAGTTCATATTTATTGCATAGATTAGAACGATCCACTAGATTTGTATACATGGCACGAAGAGGGATCATGACACGTTGACCGCCAAATGTTTCAGAACCTGCCAAATATATTCTCGTTGTTGGTGGATAGCCCATAGCTCGAAAGAGAAGTCCCACCTAAATAGTTGATTTTAAATAAAAATACAAACTTATATAAATATATAATCTTGATTATGAATCTAAAATACCTCTTCTGGCATCAGTGGACATGAACCATTGACTTTCCGTATATATGAGTCAACACTTAGTTCATCATGAATGATTTTCTGTTTGATCAGTTGTGCACGTCGGTACTGTATAAGTTCCGTATGGACATCCTACACAAAACAACATATTCGTCATCTAGAACCTTCTAGTAGCACTATAATTGTAAAATTGTCCAAAGTAAAAAGACATTCTTACTTGGAAAAGCTCAGCACAACCCTGGCGAGCCAGGCTCTCTCTTACTAGACCGGGATGATATGCAAGATAAGGTTGCCCTGAAGCTCTTAACCTGTATGCATGTTTAGATCAACGCAGTTCATCTTTTTTGTCACTTAAAGAAAAAAATGGTGATACTATCCTACAGTTAGTACTGTAAATCTCTTCATAACTAAATAAAGTTTAAGAGCAAATAAGATGATTGAACCTTTTCACCATTAGATGAGCAAGTTCTAGAATCTCAGGACGGAAATGAAGTGCATGAAATGCGACACGACATCTGAGCCTTTGATATTCAACCAACTTAGAAGGGAGAATAGGCTGATAAGAAAATAAGCGTTAGGATTTCCTTTGACTAAATTAAAGAGGAGACAAGCTTGTGCAATCAAGAACAAATTTTTACTAAACAGCAATTTTTTTACTCCTAAATACCACCTAACCCCGCACTTGCAAGAATTTGAACTCACACCACATTTGTGAGGAGCAATTACCAATGCCACTAGGCTACATTGCTACTAGGCCATGGGAAGTCAAGAACAATTAGCAGATATTTCATAACGCTCTATCTCTTGAAAAATAAACGAATTGCAAAAGTGCACGAAAGCAGAATGTAGTTACGCAACATACTAACAAAGAAATTATCATAACTTGAATGAATGCAATTAGAAGATCTAATTTCCAGTGGTCACTCCTAGAATATCACTGAGCACTATCCTTTAAATTAATATCCGCAGACATATTCTATCTTCAATCTTTAAAACTGGGATTATTGTTTTCAGTTACAAAGAAGCAGTCTTTGGTTAACAGAAAAGAAACAAAAAGAACATGTATAATAAGCACTGTGTTATAAATTTGGGCCAGCAAAGTAGTGTGTGCATTCATTTTCTGTCAGGTGCCAGGTATAAACTTCAGGTTTGAGGTCAGCAAACTCAGGGGATATGGTTGGCGACTGGAGCATTGTTGAACTTGTAATACTCCTATTATGCAAATACCAAGTGTGATACTTTTTTTTAATTATACCAAGTATTGGCGTTAGCAATCTCAGGCTTAGTATAATATTAATCAAACTGCTTGTACAATCTGATCTAACCATGACTTATTGCCAAGTAACAATCTAATAAGTTGGCTGACTTTGTTCATCAAATGTGCAAATCTCATTGAGCATAGTTATGCATATTTACGTTCATTACTTGGGATACATATGAGAGAAAAGGTGAAAAGTAATATTTATGCATGCAATCCAATTCAAGCCAAGTAGGTCGTCATGTTTGTATTTTGATTCATAACTATTTCTGACTTAAGAATACAGCATATGCAACTCCAAACTCAAAAATTCAACAAAGATAAACAATAGAAGTATGGCATGCAGGACTTATCTTATGCTAGGAAAAGAAAGAATAAAAGATGAATGATACCTGTAGACAGCCTCCATCCATTATCACCAATCCAATAACCTTTGACTTCTTTAACTCGGGCAAGATTTCTCTAATATAAAAATCAGGAGAAGCCGACTTCTTGGGCTTGAAAGTAGGAAATTCTTTGCGTTTCCTTGCCTCCTTCAAATTAGGAGGCAGATTTTTCACAATGATAATATCATTTTTAAGAGAGGTTATGAACTGTTCATCATTGTAGAGGTATGAAAAGCTTTTGAACTCAGAGCTGCAGGGAATTATAAAAAATTAAAATACAAAATAAATAAAAGATTAAAGGTTATTCCTAATTATTCTCATGATTGACAAACATACCTAATGCCTTTAGAACTTGTACTTTCTTGAATCTCTGGAATGACCAGAGTAGCATTGAGAAGCCTGGATATGGCAACAAGATCACAAATCTAGAAAAATGTCAAGCCCATATAAGCCTTAAGAGAAAAACAATCAAGTTACTGTAAAAAGTTCAGATCAACAAGAACACACCGAAGATCTGATCTTCTCAAATTCTCCAAAGATTTTGGCATATATGAAACCAGTAGTTTGTTCAACTGGAACTGCAACATAAAAATCAAGTTAAATAACAGGCAAAAAACATGTATGTGTTGTAAGCTGAAGTGTCAATGCAATTGCACTAGAAGAAGCAAAGGTGTTAATCTTGAAATACTAAACAGAGAACTTGCTCTATATATGGATCATTACCAGGATATTTACTTCTAGGGTTTGCATATGGTTGCAAAACCTCTAACGCCTTAACCTTCTCCCACAACCTTTTAGATCTAATACCCTGCAGTAACATAAACGAATCAAATCAAATTCCAATGTACAAAACCATAACTCTGGTTCATAGAATAAAATTTTCAAGTAAAAATTCTTTTACCTGTTTCCCCACATCTATATTCAAATCCTCAATAAATTGTGTCATAACATTGTATTGTACTAGCTCCATACTTGTATTTGCAAGAAACATGTGCACCAGCAAAGACAAGAAAGACAGAGCCAGGCCTCCAAGTGCTAACCATTTGATTTTGGATCTCGTCATCATAAATCACACGCTTGAGCAATGATTAGATTGTAACCAGCTAGAGCTGCAACATCAAATGAACCCAGTGTTGCCAAATCATGAACTGCAAATGCAAAAAGAAGTATAAGAAGAAAAATATACATCCAGATTCTAGGCAATGACAAAACTGCTAGCCACAATTCTTTTGCAAAGTCATTTCATCTAAATGTGTACCCCAAGACCCCCCTCCCCCATAACACACACACAGCTACCATTACACCGGCGCTACTGATTCCATACAATCTGGTTTCGATTACCAGATTATGCATTTGCAGAAACAACGTATCTATACATCTAAGCTCCAATATCCTGAAATTAGGTTTTCCAATAAACACAGAAAATATGCTCATTCTGTAAATTTGACTTGACATTTAATCGTGATCAAAACACATTGGATTTGTACGAATCATCCATGAAACCATTCTATTCCCGCTCGCACCAGATCACCAACAGCACTAACAAAACTTCGATTGCATAACCATATGCAAACACCGAAACACTACAAGCGCCGACACGGCATTGTCAATCGCAACTCCCCAAAACTACTTGTTGCAACAGATTAGCCTCTAAACTAAACATAAATCACAAAATATGCAATGAAACATAAATTAACTTCAATCAATGCAACACATCTCGGTTATACGGACTGAAAACGCAAATTCACTTCACGAGACAAGAGTTCATTCAAAAATTTCACAAATGACTACTGTTTACATAGCGCTAGGTATTTAATTGGTGAGTAGATCTGAAATCACACATTAATAAACAAACAGATGCAGCGCGTGCGTGAGGATGTGTACGAACCTGAAATCCGGCGAAACAGTTGGATTGTTGATCGGAGAAGATGACCGGAGATTGAACGCTCCGGTGGCCGGAGATCGGCGGACGGTGGTAGAGGTGCAGTGAGTTTTGGGGGTGATGGCTACAAAGGAAAAGGGAGGGAGTGAAGTGATGTTGCGTATGAAGTCGGGTGGTTGCCTCGTTTAACCCAAATCCTGACCAAATTAATTTAATTATTGTGGATTAAAATTATTATTATTATTATTAAGTACGTAAAATTTACAACAATGTTGACTTTCCCAAAGAAGGCTAGTCTAGTAATCTCCTTGTCACAAATGACAAAACATGCTAATTTTTTATGCATTGGAATATTTTTGTGATTGAATGATCAGAAATTAGAATTACTTTTTTTTTTCTATTTTCGAAAATCGGCAAAAAGAAGTAAATGGTCATGATTCATTCAGCAAAATGTACATATATGGATTTCTTTTTTGGTTTGTACTATGGACTAGATGATTTATAAAAAAAATAAAGAGCGGTTCAAGATTTTTAAAAACGTGATGTAAGAGTTTTATAGGGTAGCATTTGAAAAGGTTGTTGTGAATGGGTCCATAAGCTCGTTTAATTGTTAATGATCTAAGCTTAGATATTAATCAAACCATGCTTTACTTCTCGAACCATGCTTACTTCTCTAGAGGGATAGTTGGGCTTCTTGCGGTTCGATATATAGCCAAAAACAAGAAGTTAGGTCTTGTTAACCACCTCACTAACTGTTGTTAATGAATACAAACCGCCAAGGGTCACTCGGCCTTACAAAGTGGTTGAGGTTTTTTTTTTTTTTTTTTTTTTTTTTTGGAGTTGGTGTTGGTGTAATGATAATTGTGTTTAAGCAAACTAAGCTTGAAAGGCCATAGTTTGAGTTGCATTCTGGTATACAAAACTTCTTGATAGCGATAAGGTTATTGACGGGAAGGTGACTAAAAAAAAGATAAGCTTCAAATTAAATATGTAGATTCATGATATCATCAAGTGAAGACGTTTATGACTAGATATCAATGACTTGAATTGGGTTGTACGTACTCATGGGCCAGCCATTATGATAGAGAAAAAGTTCGACTAATAGCCTGAAAAATTAAATGCCATTAGGAGCGCATTGTTTTGGACCGTATTCTAGCATTTAAATTGGAGTCACTTTTGAATGGATACTCACAAGGAACATTAACCATTTAACATCATTAAGGTTGGCCTTAATTACAAGACTAAAAGGTTTTGAGTTAGATTTTTGAAGAACTATAGCTTCAAATTTAAGTGAATTGTGTGCTTGAACACTGAATGAGGTTTAGATTTCTTGGATTTATGTTCGATGAAAATACTAGGCATGTATTTTTTGTAACTGGTGCACATTAATCATCAAATATGTGTCAATAGTGCAAGGCTTACTAATCGAATTGATGGATCTATGAGGCAATAACACTAACTAACACAGTTAAGTGTCATTATACAAGTAAAATAATTTGCTACTGGGTTAGATGGCATTGAATCCGCCCTGTCACCACCTTTGTTAGCATTGCATTTTGATAAATTTATTTCACAGATAGGTCATTAAAACTCATATACTTAAATTAGTCTCATTTTACTTTTTTAGAACAATAAACATCCACACCTATAAGACTCAAACCCTCGATTTCATCGGAAAGGAAGATGTTTAGGTACACATTAAGATATATTTAAGCTACAAGTCCTTTGTAAGTTGACATAGTTACATACTCCTCTATACCTAATTGGCGAAATATGTGGTGGTATGCATTTTTATTTAAAACCAAAAATATTGTATACATCATGATTAGTAAATGTTTAGTGTAAAGTTAGTGTGTTGTCACTCTTGGAAAGACCTTAGCATATTAATTTGATACCTAAGACATTAGTGGATATCTTATATTCATAGCGCTTATGTTGTTAAATATTTGATAAACTAACACTTAAAAATTTTTCGTTTGGTAAATTGTAGGAAAGTGTCAACAACAATAACTCAAAAGTATGGTAATAGGGATCCAATCACATCACCTCAAGATGATCTAGATGTGTGGATTGAGAGTTCTGGAAGCTGAAGAAGGGTCGTAAATTTAGCCTAGGGAGTTGTGCATTCAAACTCTTACGTTCCTCATCGTCCATTGCCAAAGGTATGCAATTATTTTATATAATTTAGTTATAATTTTATATTGTTTAATGTTTGCTTAATCAATAAAATAAATAAATAAATGGCAACAAAGCCCTTTATATGAAAATGGAAGCAAGGTGGAAAAAACCTCCATGGAGGATCGAGCCCCGTGGCGCGTACATTTCTTAGTAAGAAGCGAGTAAAGCCAATTATACTATACTTTAAAAAAAGCTCATGTAGCAAAATCTATAAGCAAATTGTATAACATTTATATTTATAAATTTTTTTTGTCTTCTAGCCATGTGGCATGAGTTGATTTTTTTTATTATAACCCCTCAAGGTTAGAATTTAGATACGTACACTTTATATCCTGCAGTTATGTATTTTATCAATAGGTTATAACCTCGTGTATTACACGGGTTAAATAAGAAAAAAATACTAAATATTTACTAACGAAAAGTTAGTACTGTAAAACGTCAAATATAAAGTTATTTGATTAGCTAATATAACATTTTTAATATTCTTAAAACATTCGTCTTAAAAAGTTATTGCTTTGAAAAAATTTTGTTTTGTTTATCAATATCTCACTCTTTAAAAACTATGGCTTGTTTTGTAAAAAATATTTTTATGTAAAACTATTATTTTTAAAAAAATTAATTTTAAAATATTTCATAATTTAAAAAGGTTCCGCTATTTTAGAAAAAAATCATAGTTTTAGACAATTTTGATTTTACAAAATTATATTTTTAAGTAAAATACTTAGTTTTATTTAATGAAAAAATGCTATTTGATAAGTTAATAATTAAAAACGGATATGAGTTTAATATAGAGAGAGAAAGAAAAAAAATTAAGAATTAGTTATTTTACTTTTTAGAATGTAATAAATAATTTGAGCGGAAAAACTAAGATAAGAAGACTTATGAGAATGTAATGTAGCATCACATGTAAAAGATTATTAGATTAGATGTAACAAAGTTTTTAAGCATATTGTACAATTTTTTTATGCAAAACTTGTTTGTCTTCTACTCATGTAGTCATGTAGCATTAGTTGTTCTTTTTCATCATAACCCTTCAAGGTTATATATGTACACTTTATACCCTATAATTATGTATTTTGCATGTAGCAAAGTTTTTAAAAACATTGTACAACTTTTTTATGTGTAATTTTTTTTGTTTTCTTGCCATGTGGGCTTTGGCATGAGTTAGTGTTTTTTTATTATAACCCATCAAGGTTAGATACGTACACATTATACCCTATAGTTTATTTTTTTACACATTCATAATTTTATTTAGTTTTTTAAGCATTTCTCGAATAAGTTTTAAATTTAGTGTTTAAAAGAAATTTAAAATATGTCATTATAATGTGCTTATTTTTAACTACGTTTCAGGGTAAACTAAATTCAAAACAGTGTTGTGCGTCAGAATGTAAAAGCCATTAAAGTACAAACGTACATGTCCTCAAAATTAATTTAGGGTATTAAATTTTATACTATTTTCTTTTCTTCTCGTCCTATATTTTTTAAAAATATTATGTTGTATAAATTTCCAATTACTGCGTGCTTATTTTTATCGACATTAATATTTTTGACCATTGACTCTTATTTTTATTGACGTTTAGACGTGAATTTTATTACTGGTCTCATTTATTTATATAAAGTTTCGAGTATTATCAATGGTCCCATCGCAACATATAAGTTTGTAAGATTTTTATTTTTTATATAAAGTTTCGAATGACATTAACGACATAGGAATTTCCCTTTTTCTATATAAAGTTATATGTATTATCAACATCGCCTTCGAGGCAAAGCTTTGACGTTATTTTTTATGGGATTACGTTCTCGCAGCAACGCGGAGTCTAAATACTAGTTAAATATAAAATGTGAGAAGAGATAGAGATTCACAAACCGACATCCTTTTTAATAGTAATTAATAACAGTAAACGTTATCAAGCGATTAAACAAATCTATACTATATGATAAAAAAAAGTTTTTTAAGGACATATGTCGACTTTTGATGAAGTTTAAATTTTTGTTTCTCGGGTCTCTCTTCTATTAAATGAAAATGATTATAAAAGGTAGACTACATAATTAAATATCAAAAATATAAATCTTGTTATTCTAATAAATTATTAAAACATACTAAATTATAATATTTCAATTACATCTTGTCTTAAAACATAACTTTATAATTCTTTGATTTTTATTACTTATAATTTATTAAATATTCATTATTATTATATTTTCATTAATAGCTAATGACATCCAACATACAAAATATTAATAAAGACTAATGATTTTAATATGTTAAATTTATTCTATCTATGTAATACATAAGTTTCTAAACTATTAAATAAATAAAATATATAATAACCTTTCGCTGCATTTTTAGATGATTCTAATTTAACACATCGCATTGATACATTTGGCATTGATTGTTTAAAATATAGGTTGTGAAAGAAAAACGTGGGAACCGATTTTGAAGGGGTGGGGTGGAGTTAGTATTGTCTCGAACCCATGTCGTGTTTTAAGGGTGAGCATGGCTGCATAGGTAAACAACTCATCTAGGAGCGGCTTCGTTAAAAAAGATTCAACGCGTTACTTTTTTTTAAAAAAAATTAGATTTTAATAACTTAAACTATTGACTATTGACGAATATTAATTTCAACTAATAATTTGATTAATATTAATCTTAACTTTGATTCTGTTACTAATAACATTCTCGGTTTAAAAGTTTGTTAATTCCATAAGTTTTTTTATGATTTGGCACATGACATTGCTTGTGATGTGACATGTGACATTGCTCGTGGCGTGCCATGTAACATGACGTATTACAAAATTAAAATAAAAAATATAAATATATCACTCAATTTTTACGTTTCTTTGTATTCAAGCTACTCAACTACAACAAAAGAGTTACGTTAAATAAATTCAGTTAATGATTTTTAAAAAAAAATATAGATGAGTACTAAATTTATATTTTTAATTGTAACTATCTTATACATAACGTTACGAGCTAATGGTACTTAAAATTAATATTGACAAATATTCAATATTTTAGATTAATAAAATCTATTTTTCTTTAAATAGGGCCCCAGTCATAACTTTCAAATGCCAAATGGCATTGAATTTTTTTAAACAAAACCCAGAAAATGAATTTTCATTTCGTCTTTCTGTTCATAAATACGTAAAATTCAAAGTATAGTTAAATGTTAGGTGATATTACAAAACTTAACAACATACCATTACAAGACATAAATTTTTTTTAGAGGCAAACGCACTCTAGCTCTATACATCTATTTTACTTTTAAAATTAATTAAAAAATACATCAATTTACACGCTCAGCAATTTAATTGGAAAATACATCAATTTACCACCAGAATAATCCTTTAAAAGCAACTTGTTGACATAATAACATAAATACTAATTGCAATTTTAAATACTAATTGTAACTGACGATGAGAATTGAATGTGGGTATCTCTATATAAAGGGTAGGAAGAGGTAGAAAAGCTATACAAGTTTCATCACAATTCACAAATGGCAATCCTCCTTATGTTTTTGATATTTACTTCAGGTTAATAATCATCTTGCCCTCATTAATTGTTATGCATGTTCTTATGTTCTATGATCTAATGCACGTATTTTGTGAGTGAGAAAGTTTTCAATTCTTTTATTTGTTGCAGGTATGATGAACTTCCCTCAAACCTCAAATGCTAGTGGTTGCGCGTGTCATCATGACGAAGATTGCGTACCTAATCAATGCCCACCAGATTTGATCCCTATGTGTATGCTCTGCAGTTGTTTCTGTGCTGGAGGGGCAAAATCACCAGTTGGTAGTGAGACTGACAAATACACAAATAGTGATGGTGGCAAAACTAAAGAACAAGTGCAACTTCAAATCCAACCCTAGATAGTAAAATTTTGTTTATGAGATTCATTGGTGATCAAGATGGATGTATGCAAGAAATGAATATGATTAAGACTAATTTGCAATAACATTTTCCTAATGTTCTTTTCTACATTAATTGTTCTAACACTATCAAAAGTCAAACACCATGAACCTTATTATTATTATTTTTTTGTTATTGAACGGCAACCATGAACCATATTTATGCCAGAGAGATCTAATTTATCAATTTGAAAATCAATATAACAAGGAGATTAAAACAAACAACAGAGTCTTGACTCTCATCTCCTACGTAACAAGAAAAAATAGACATAGATTTATGAAGATGATTATATAAGATAACCGAGGGAAATTGTATATAGAAATGACAAGTAGTCAAAATCGTCCACATATCCTTTGAATATAGGGTTTTTATGTGTAGATTTGATGTTAAGATTTTAGTTTGGTGTTTATGAGTTACAAACTTACAATAGTATAAATTTTGTTAAGTAATTTGTAGAGTTTAGTTATGACGAAAGTCTTAAAATTACCATTTATTAAAATAACAAAACATAATATATCAATTATATGCATGTATTTTTTAGTTTTAAAAATAATAATTTTAAGAATAAAAATAACATGTTAAAATGTTTAACTTAATCATTTTAAACTAGAATTAGTAGTGTTCTCAGATGCATTGTGTCGGGTTGGAGCTTGCACGAGGTATTTTGTCATGATCTCGAATATTTAAAAGTGCATACAAAAACACATAGCAACTACTGTCACTTTGACATAAAATGTTATGCCATTAAAAACACTCCAATCATAAATTCACGATTCAACAATGCCTAGACCCTTAAAAATCCAATAAACGAGACACTAACTTTTAACTTAAATTAATTTCACTAAAAAATCAAAACGCTTTAATATTCAAGTTCCACCCACACTTAGAAATTTAAAAGAATAGTAAAAAACATTAAATAATCATGCAAATTAGGGGGGGGGGGGGGGGCGACTCCCAACCCGCAAAAAATTTTGAACTCGGGTCTCTTTCCTATAAGACGTGTGCCTTTACATTTCACCAAAACCAAACCTTCTTTTTGTGTTACGTAATCATCTTTTTTATTTGAGTGAATTGCCGTTTTCCTCCCTATGGTTTGGTGATATTTTTCATTTTCATCCAAAAAGATTTTTTCTTACATTTAGCTCCTCAAGGTTTAAAAAAGTTGCTATTTTCATCCAAAAATATGAATTCCGTGGTCAAATTTTTATTAACAACACGTAAAATAAATTAGGATTTTGTTTTTATATAAAAATTTACGTAAGTATCATTTTAACAATGAATATTTAACAATTTAAAACAATGTAACTAAGATTTTTGGATGGAAATAACAATATTTTTCAAACCTTGAGGAGTCAAATGCAAGAAAAAATATTTTTGGATAAAAATAACAAATGTGATCAAACCACAGGGAGAAAAATGACAATTCACTCTTTTTATTTAATGCAAACATAATAATATACGAATAATTATGCAAATGCACACCTTACCATTTCATCATCCTCCTTTTTGGGTTGCACATCCACCTCTTCTTTATTTAAACCAAACCTGGTTTTTAAATTTTTAAAGCAAAAATAATCAATTGGCCACCACACGACCCCAACCATTACGCTACATTGTAGCTAAGGGTTGCTTTCTACTAATAGGATAATTGTTACTTTGAAACTTTAGGATGAGCCCCAAAATTTTCAAATAACCAAACTAAAAGTTGTAGTTTACTGGTTTTTAAAAAGCAAACTAAGAAAAAAAATTTCACAGTTTTGGTTCTTTATGTGCATCCTTAAAACTAGCTTCTAGATACGACAAACACTCGATCAAATAGAGGTGAATGATCAAACCCTTATTTCCGCTGCATGTTTTTGCCATGACAGACACCAAAATTGTGAACATTGCCAACTAGCCATTGGTCCCCCCCCTCCCCCCCCTAGCTCTTTTGAGCTTTCTAAAAGATAAAAAAAGATTAAACTATAAATACAAACCAATATAACACAAAATTTTTACACCTATTTCAAATATTTCTTCTACTCATTTTTTATTTTATACAGTATATATGAAAGGCAACAAAAATCCACCAACCCCCCAAGGCCAAACCATCCAAAAAATTAGACCGAAGGTGCGCGCGAATCCTAGTAACCGGGACATGGAGATTTCCTTAAACCATATGATAATGTTCTCGAGCCTCAGTTGAAGCTAGTTTTATTTATAGATCTTTAGTTTAAGTATTTTTTTTATTTTTAATGTTTTTATTTATATGTTGTTTTTATTTTTATGATTATTGAATTTAAATAATCCCAACTTCCGTATATTGTCTGAGATTAATCCCAACTCCGGAAATTTTTACATACATTTTTAAATTTGATTTTATTTTCTTTCAACGATCAATTAATAAATGAGAGTTAACCTTGTTAGTTTTTTTTTATGAAATGAGCCCATCTTTGAGTCATATTTCAATTATACCGCCGCCCAACCTCTACCAGGTTTATTTTTCGGTGCCTAGCCTGTATTATCACCTGAAATTTACCCCCAACTAGTCAAGTGGTTCAGATCAGAAAGTGAAGATTGACATGTTTTTTGGTTTAAATGCTGACATATGTTTATACTTTGTATTTGATTAAATAAGATAAAATTATAAGTACCCTAAAACTAATATTTGATATTAGTGTTTTAATTTAATTTAAATAACATTTAATTAAACAAAAAACTTATTCCGGTCGATGATATCTTAATCTAATGGCACTTGATGTTTATCCTTATGGTAAATTGTTGCGTTTTTTGTTAAAAGGAAAAAAAGAAAATTCCATTCGTTACGTTTCCGTATAGTTCCCAAACTCCCACGTCTCACACTTATATAACCCATCACGACTCACGAGCTCGATAGTATCGCTGTTGAATCTCCGTCATTCCGATAGTCGAATTCTCATCTTTCTCAAGCACTCGATCATGGCGAAGATTAGGGCTTTTTCCATCCTCGCTCTTCTTCTTCTCTCTTCTTCTTTCTTCCTTCAAGGTACCTCTTGCATCTCAGATCTGGATGCATTCCATACGCTTCTTACGATTCCGATCAAGATCCAATTTTGCCCTAGATTCACCACTGTTTGTGTATAATTTAGATTACATGCTTTTGGATCTGTTATTGTTTTATACAATTTAGTTCACGCAGTTCTTCTTCAATGTAGTTGACTTTTCGATGTGAGTTCGTGATGTTGTTTAATCGATTTATTTATGATGATAGTGTCACACAATCTGTTGTATTAGCCTGCTGTTTGGTCATTGACAATTGATTTGATTTTGATTTTAGGTTTAGCTGTCTGTGCATGCATGTACTGATTTCAGAATTTATGTTTATTGGAAGTGTTTGATTTCCCTTTTGTTGATCTAATCACACTCAAATTTGTTTCAATTGAGAAATTATGGAAGAAAATTAAATCAGTTCAAGTTATTTGAGTTGTTCTGTGTGTCATGTGTAACTCTGTATTGCCGCATAGGGTATAGGTTTGTTTATCTCTAATTGCAACTTTCTTGATCACATATGCAATCTATAATTCTAATTAAATGTCATTTAGAGGTATGTTGCCGTATACTTGATGATAATTGAAAAATTAAAGCTTTACACGTAATTCTGAGCCTGGTTCTTCATTTAGGTAATTTTGGAGTGCAAATGTTGTAGTTTTAGCATCACATTGCATGTTAATATCTCTTGCATTATTTGGTAATTATGATTTTGTTCAATAGTTGCTAGGTCTCAGTCTGATTCAGACTCAGAAGCTGATGCTGAACTTGTGGCGGAAACTGTTGAGGAAGGTAGTTATGTTGGTGATGATAACCAGGATATTGGTGTTGGGAATTTTAATCCGGCTCCTGGTGTGGAAACAGTGTGTGTTTTCCCTAAAAACTCCGCAAAATGTAAGTTTAGTATTCCTTGTTTGTTTTAAGCATAAAAGTTCTTGTTAACAGATTTAGCTTCTAAGAGACCTTGTTTGTTCTTTAATTTCTTTGTTTCTGCAGTGGTAGTAGCAGGGCAAGAAACTGAACTTTTGGTTGGAATGAAAAATGAGGGTAAGCTCTTGTTACCTTATGTTAGTTGTACCTTTGCATCCGTAGAAATATTGTTACTTAATAAAATACCTTGGTTGATGAACAGGGGAACAAAGCGTTAAGGTTATCGCAGTTCATGCTAGTGTTCATCTTCCTTTTGATCACCGGATGTTGGTTCAAAATCTCTCTACAATGGTAGTATATGTTACTATAATTGTAAATCTTTTTTCTTTTTTTTTTGAACTTTGATGTATATTCTGTTCCCTTATATTGTCAGGCTTTCAACAACGCATCAGTTCCTGCTTCGGTTCAAGCTACATTTCCCTATATATTTGCTGTCAGCAAATTCTTACAGGTAAAAATTTATCTCTTCTGTACATGCTTTTAAGTCCTTAAAAATAATGATTAGCATATTATTCTGTTTGATTAATTACCATATTGGTGAACCACACCTTTAGCAGAACATCAATCACATTAATTGATTCTATAAATTACCAAACTACTTAGACATTTATTTCTTGTGGCAGCCTGGAACATTTGATCTTGTTGGGACAATAGTGTATGAAATTGACCAACTGCCATACCAGAGTACATTTTATAACGGCACCATTGAAGTTACTGAAGCTGGTGGTCTTGTTAGTGTTGAGACTGTGTTCCTGGTTTCACTTGGACTTGCTCTTCTTGTGCTACTTGGCTTGTGGGTCCGCTCTCAGCTACAATTTCTTTCCAAGGTAATTAAAAATAACAAACTCCTTTCGTTAAATTTAACGAGTATTATAAACTAGAATACAAACTGGAGTGCAAGTACCACTGCCTAATATATTTTCTTTGTCATTGATTTTTTATGTTCTTGGATTATACTTTTTCTTCTTTTCATTTGGATTTTATGTTCGTGGATTATACTTTTTTCTTTTATTTGTTCTGTCACCTGTTTTAGCTTACACCTTTTCTTGGTATGTATCTGTCCTGATTATATGGTTAATTTATTTGACTCAGAAAACGAAGAAGATAACAAAGGTGGAGGTTGGAACTCGAACTGTTGATGCATCAATGGATGAGTGGCTGCAGGTTTGTACTTTTTTTAATCTTCGTTGAACAAGATGACATGATATAACTGTTTGATTATGACTTTAATAAATGGAAGAGGAGTTTTTGCTAATGAACAACTTGTTATGAACTCAGGGAACTGCTTATACTCAATCACAGCCCAACAAATTGAAAAAGAAGAAGTAGAGGAATAGCTTCTGATGTTCAGCAAACGTAGTCGGTTGTAGAACGAGCAACATCCTCAGTTTTCTTTTTGAGTTTTAGCTAGCAATTACCGGCGTTCGCTTTTAATTTAGAGTGTTTCATATACAGTTTTACTTTTGGCAAATCTTTAACTACTTTCCATTAGAAGTTGAATCATGTTTTTTATTTTTTATTTGTGTTAAAGGTTGTGCGGTGTTGTTGAAGATTTGCAGGGGTGGCTCAACTATTTAAAAAAAATTATATAAAAATTTAAGCTTTTATACAAATTGTTTTATAAATTTTCCGCTATCAGCTTTTCAAATAAATCTGGAAATTGTTATCAAGATTGATAAATAAGAAAGTAAATTAAACTTTGAAGGATTAAAAAAAAAGTGTTGCTAACCTTTGTTTTTATTCTAAGTTTTAGAGTTTGCCCTGAGATTATCGTATATGTTTAAACTAAGAATCACATGACACTACACACAAGTACGTGTACGCGTGTAGACGTTATTTTTTACTCGTTAGAAGTGGGATAATATTAAAGTACGATGTATATGAAAATAGGAATCTAGAGGTGAACAAATACCACACCTTTTAAAATGGTCTGGCTTGAACTGGAATCTCGCCTGACCCAACCCGTCTATTTTACTAAGGTATATATAATGATTATACAAATGTCGCATGCATGCCACGCAATGATGTGATCTTATATAGTTGTGAAAGGCCTAAATTACATGAACGATGGATTAAGGGGTGGATGATTAAGATAAAGCATAAAATTTGACTTATTGTAAAGGTCAAATGTTTTCTACGGAAAGTATGACTATATGAGAGTGACAATGTGAGTAAACTCGGTCTGAAGTTACTCATGCATAATTTATGTTGGTATGAATGAACATAGTTTGACAAAGAATATTAGAACTCCGTAATTAGATTGCTTCTGATTATTTGAACAGGAACTACTTTTGCTTCAATAACTACTTTTGCTTCAATAACTACTTTTGCTTGAGCTACATGCATTATTTTGTACTCTTGCAAAGCACTATTTTGCGAAGAACAAATACTATAAAAACTAACGTATTTTTTGTTTTTCTATAATAATCTCTCAAAAACTTTTAACTCATAAAAAATAACATGCTTTTTATTTAGCTCACAAGGTCTTTTAATAATATTTTACAAGTTAAAATCCTTTACATGTTAGATTTGAACGTAATATTTTTTTTCTTAAACTAACTTGGAAATTAGAAATGAGGTGGACATTAAAGGGATTAACAACTATTTACCCTAGCAAATAAATCGGCGATCTTTTCTACAATAAACGTTGTTACGCCGAATGAAATGCATTCTCTAAAAAGATATTTGCAATCAAATCGAATCCATTTTGTAAAAGTGTGTACACATCTAGGAAAACACAAAAACAAATCGTGTTGTTTTTCTCAAATTGAATAGTTGCTTTGCTTTTGCTTATGTTGGTTGATTTCATTTGCCTTGCTTCTATGATTCACTTGCAAGTATTAGATAGTTGTTTAATCTCTTCAAATGTTCATCCCATAACAATCTGATGTACCGGTTTTAAGTTGTTTCAAAATATATTTTTATAAACTTGTTCAAATTTAACATGTAAAGTGGCTTTAACGTGTAAAAAAATGTTAAAAGATTTTTATTACAAACATATTTTCATAATCATATTAAATAATGTCATTTATAAATGGACCAACATAAATGATCATGCTGGGAAAAACGACAAACGGATTAACAATTTGGCAGAAAAGACAATAAATAATCGCAACTATATTCGGTGATATACATTGTAAATAATGTAATTACTTTTTATTCTTGCAAAGATATAACCTTATATGATTGAATAATCAGTGTACGAATTGCTTTTTTTTTAATTACAATAGTAGTCCAAGATAGTTAACTAGAGAATGTTTGAACGTTAATAGATAACATTTTCACTTATGGTTTCTGATAAGTGAAAATGAAAATGGTTGTTGCTTGTAACTCAAAGTTCATTTCTCCCCCAAAAAATGTTGTACAAACGTGGGCTACATAGAGTTATTTAGCTATCCGTATCCCTTTAATGCGTCATTTCAATTATTGTCTTCCAACTGTTTGATAAAATGTTTAGCTGGACCCAAAATGATTTTTTTGAAATGTACCATACTCATTAATAGCTCCACCATTACTGAAGCATGCCTCTTGAAGCTGTATCAAGATTTCAAAACAATGATCCTAACAGGATTATTATATAACTTGTATCATTCGTATGTCTAACGCGATGAATTTGAAAATTGTCTGCAGTTGTTTATTTACGCGTATAATTTGAAAAGGTTTCGTATAATTTTGTCAAAGTTCTTGAAGCAACAGCAGCCTGTAACCATCTTGATCATCCTTAGGAAGTACCAAGAAATGAAGGTATTAATGAACCAAGTTTTAGTTAGTAGGTGTAGAGGTCACATTTACTGGTTTACATGCTAGCTAGCTAACCCAAGAATTCAATGCAGTTAAGACCAAAATCAATGAAAGACGATTGAGCGTCTTCGTTTTATTTTATCTTTAACTTCCATTCAGACGCGGGTCCCTTAACGTCATGTGATCTTGTTCATAGCTATGTCGTCGGCAAGTAGCTTCTTTAGCCAAACTGTCATAAGCTCCCATAGTCCCATTCTATTATATATAGAAACTAGTAGTGAACTGATTCAAGTACCAACTCAAAAATGAGCAGTTTTTAGAAACTTGCTTATAATCAAGTGCTATAGTGCCTGTGTTTTTCAAGATTCTTGATGCAGGGTTATTTGGTCTATCGGCATGAAACCCTTTTGGGATTCTTGCTGATTTTGTTATTTTCCGGGAGTTTGTGTTATGGTTATGACAAAGTTGTTGAGGTAGTTGGAACCGGAGAATGTGGTGATTGTAAGGAGAGTACTATTAAGAGCAGCCTTGCTTTATCAGGTAAAATTGTGACTTACATTGTCTTTTTTGCAATATTTGGTCGTAGTGTACATGTGTTTATATGGCTATCACAGTTCTCTACTTAATACTGATTCTTTATTGAACGCGTATGTTCAGGGCTTAAAGTGACCATTGACTGCAAGCTCGAAAATGGGGAGTTGAAAACAAGAGGTGTTGGGGAGCTTAATAGTGAAGGGAACTTCAAGATATCTTTACCACAAGAGATCTTGAAAAATGGCAAATTGACAGAAGAATGTTATGTACAACTTCACAATGCAGCAAATGCACCTTGTGCAGTTCATGATGGTACTTTAGATGCCATGAAGATTGTCTTTTTATCAAAGTCAGACCAAAAGCATACATTTGGACCAACAGGAAAACTTAAGTTTTCATCTGCTGTTTGCACTTCTGCATTCTTGTGGCCTTTTTTTAAGTATCCTCCACTGCCAAAACTACCACATTGGCCTAAAAAACACCTGTTTTTTGGCCACCATTTTCCATTGCCAACACTTCCACCAAAAGTTTATCCTTCGTTTCCGTTCTCGCCAAAGATACCGTTTAAAAAGCCGTTTTCGCCACCTGTTTATGATCCTCCGGTTGTTGAACCTCCTCCTGTTCCCGTGTACAATCCAACACCCAACCCTCCGGTTTATGTCACGCCACCATCAAAACCACCTGTTGTTGAGCCTGCCCCAACTCCGGTCCATAAGCCAACACCCAAGCCACCAGTTTCTGTTTACAAGCCAACACCCAAGCCACCGGTCGTCAAGCCAGAGCCAAAGCCACCTGTCCACAAGCCAGAGCCAAAGCCACCTGTCCACAAGCCAGAGCCAAAGCCACCTGTCCACAAGCCAGAGCCAAAGCCACCTGTCCACAAGCCAAAGCCAAAGCCACCTGTCCACAAGCCAAAGCCAAAGCCACCTGTTTACAAGCCAAAGCCACCTGTTTACAAGCCAAAACCAAAGCCAAATCCACCTGTTTACAAGCCAAAACCAAAGCCACCAGTTGTGAAGCCAGAGCCAAAGCCACCAGTGGTCAAGCCACCAAATTGTGACCCGAAACCAAAGCCACCGGTTTATAAGCCGTCTCCAGTCCCAGAACACAAGCCAAAGCCAAAGCCAACACCAAAGCCGCCTGTTTCCAAGCCGGCTCCTATTCCAACTTACAAGCCAAAACCAAAGCCACCTGTTTCCAAGCCAGCTCCTGTTCCAACTTACAAACCAAACCCAAAGCCCCCGGTTTTCAACCCTCCACCGGCTCCAGTTTACAACCCAAAGCCACCGGTTTTCAACCCTCCTCCAGTTCCAGTATACAAACCAACACCAAAGCCGCCACTGCCACCGCTAGTAAACCCACCGTCTCCGATTACCTTGCCGCCACCTGTTCCCATTTACAAACCTCTTCCACCATTCTACAAGAAACCTTGCCCACCATTTTCTCTCCCGAAACTTCCTCCAAAAAATTTCCCTCCATTTCCTCCAAAAGATTTCCATCACATCATAAAGGATCTCCCTCCCCTACCACCTATGTTCTCTCACCCATAACAATCAATTATCAAGAAACAGATAAAGCCTTCAATCATGCATGAATTAAAGAAATAAACTTGAAGAGATTGAACATGCATGATATGATGGCATAAAAGTTGATAGATCCATCAACTTTGAGAAAATTAGGGTTTAATCTATGCATGTTGACCATGGTGATGGAATGTAATCAAACGAGTTTGTGAAGTTTCTAAGTTTGAGTTTTATGTTGTATGGATTTGTTTCAGTAATGGTGTTTTTAATTATTTGAAACAAGTTACCTTTAAATTTTCAGATGTGATCTACATGTGTAGTTAAGTTAGTTATTGTGTGTTGTTACTATTTTGTTCAGAGTGTAACGTTAATAAATTATGGTGCAACTCTTCGTCTTTATTGTATGATTGCAGAACTTGCAAAGCATAACAAACTCTTAGCAACATGAATACTCATAGTCTCATAGATATGTAAGCACTACATAATATTATCACCTACAATTCTTGCTTGCTATTAAAAGTATTTCTTTCAACAACGAACACAAACACCTCCTAAACATCTACTCTAAAATTCACTTATTACTCAATTTATGAGCTCAAACCCACGCTAATTTGATGCAAAGGCGGCCGGAGGAGGCCACCCCCCCCCCCCCCCCCCTTTTTTTAGTCGGTATTATTAATTTTAGACCCAGTATTGTGAAATTTCCTCTGTAAACAACTAGTTCAATCTACACCACTTATTTGATGAGACATCTTTCATGTGCAAATCAAGTCATATTTTCTTAGATGTTTTTAATAACATATAGATGAACAAGCCATATATAACTGCAAATAACTCGGGTATATACTACAAACCAGGTTCTATTATCAGAAAATTTGGTTGTATACCAGACAATATAGAACCCAGTTCTAGGTTTTATTATGAAAAAAATAAGGAAACCCGTTTTTTATAATGAAAGCTAGAAGAAACTTTAGAGGTGTCTACCTCTAACAAAATGCAACTTAAAACAAGAAACAGCCACAACCATTGCACCAAATACACCATAAACTCATAAGCCAAACAAATTTTGCAAACTACAAAAAGGGAGTTCTGTTTTACTGAATCAAATGAAAACCTTCCTCACTCGCATACCTTTATACGTATGATACAATAACTAAACGTGTTCCCATTCTAACCAGAACATCTCTATATCCATGACAAATTCGACAAAAGAGAAAAGAAGAACTAGCGGCATGGTGATTTGCTCCATATCTAGATCTAGCGCTACGGTCTTGTGTGCATTTTTACCTACTCTTCCCACAATTGCAAAACATTTGCACCTTCTTTTTGGCTATTTATTCGGCCAATCTGCAAAAAACTGTCGTGTTAATTTAAAAAAGAAAAAAAAAAAGGAAAAAATACAAGAAACTCATAGCAGCATCATCTTCAAATATAAGCAAAATAAAACCATCTCGAATACAATTCAAGATAGGAGACAATATTCATCCAGCATACTTAAGGATGTACATTGGCAAGACCAACGGTTCATAGACACATGATGGTAAAAGTTAAGTTTTTAAAATGATATTGACAATTTGAGATCCATAGAATTCAGTGTTAAGCTGCTAAAAGTTATAAAAGCCTCCCTTGTGAAAATAAAAGCAGGATGATGAAAGTACTACTCACATGTTGGTCAAACGAGTGCACACAAGCAGCATACACCAAATAACTTTCTTCATTATCGAGTCCAAAAATATGTGACTAATATGCAGAATTGCGATCCTGATAATACCCCATTAACTTACTGACAAGTGGGACTAAGGCGGCTAATGCGATTTGAAGCTGTTCCGAGCTATTCAAACGAACACTAACTTGACCGGAACCCTTGTTATTTAAATTAACACGACCAATCAAATTAGTAAACCGACCAATAGGAATCTGAGACTGTGCGTTCCATCCAAGTGCCAGATCACCATGCCAATCCATAACTGAAACACCAATTGTTGACAAAAATCGACCCAAAGGATAATCTTTATCTCTTAATGTGGCCTCCAAACTGCCACCATAAGCCACATCACCGCGACCAATAACTGCTCCTCCTGCCACCACTAACTGCCCTCGTTTATTAATCGTTAATTTGTCCTCAAATTTCATACCACCAGTTAACGAATCACCCAAGTAAGTAGCTGAAAAACCAGCTGATGCTTTGTTTTTTCTGTAATTAAGGAACCGGGTTTCACTTCTTAAAGTATAAGACATTTCTTTTCCAACTGTCTGCATATCAAATGCTAAAGTTGTGGACTTTGATTTTCCATGTTTTAATGCACTTGATACCTCCATTTGAAGATTAGCATCTTTTTTATCTTTGGTAATCTGACCAGAAAACGATACGGGTATCTTTTCTTTGATTGCAAGCAAGTGTTCCACATTAATTCCTTCATAACCAACATCATGGTCCCAACCATGTGGGTCAAGTACGGGTCTAACAAGCCATTGATTAGCAGAATCGAGGACCCTGTACCGATGGGTCGGGTTATCTGCATCAAATGAAGCAGGTAAATTCATATCTTGAGCAGCAACAGGAACCGATGCAGCACCATTATTGTCTTCTTCTACGTTGTTATTATCAGTTAACTCACTTGGAAAATTCTTTTCTGCTTCTGCCATTTTTTTCATCATCTTTCTTCGTTTCTTTTCTTCCTTCAACTGTTTCTTCATGAAGATCTTTTCCCTGTATTCCAGTTCGTCGTAATAGGATTTCTTCTGTGCCTTACTAAGCTTTGACAACTGAGAAGTAGTCAACCGTTTAAACGGTGGTAATTCATCGTATTCTGATGATTCTTCATCAGATGACTCATCCATGTCATCACCATCATAATCATCATCATCATCACCACCAAACTCCTGAGGTAACTTCAGCTGAGGCCTCGATTGTAGAAGATTTGAAAGAATAAACGGTAATGGCGGTGCTCGAGTTCTTGCTGCAAAGGGCTTGCCAGGCGGTGAGTCTTGCAACTTTAAAAGCATATTAGCTTCAACCAGAATCTTTGAAGCAAATGATAGCAGTAACAAATGAGGCTTCCACACTTGACCATTTGGTAAAACCCTTTGACCAGCACGATTCGTTCTACATGCCGAATGGTTTTCCACTAATGAAACAGGGTTCATTAGCCGCATATCACCTGCAGCTTGCCGAATGGCTTGCTGGACCACATGAGACCGTTGAGTCACAAACATGTCATAACTAGTAGCCGTACCATTTGGGCCTTCAGGTGGAGCAGATGCAGCATGGGTCAAGACCACAATAGCATTAAACCATATAGACTGACCAAATATGTCAGTTATAGTTCTCAAAAGAGGCATATCACCAAAATCCCTAGTTTGCATGTCCAAACGATCAAGATATAAAACAATATCTGGAGGTGATTTTTGAATAAACCGTTTAACAGAGTGAAGAATTTTCTCATTTTTTCTTTGATCAGCCCATGAAGAAAGAAGGCCCGGTGTGTCAATTACACGAACCTTAATACCCTGCACGGTTCCAACAACATCCTGCACTTTTTTTGTTCCAACTTGAAACGCGTCAGTTCCAAACTTAACTTCATCAAATATAGAGTTAATGGTTGCACTTTTCCCGACTCCGGTTTTCCCAAGAACCATGATGGTGCATGAGAACTCAAGTGGTTCTTGACCGGCTGCTTCCAACTGCTCAGCCATGGCACTAGCCCGCTCAAAGCTAAAAGCAGCAACACGGCCCCCATTGCTGCCTCTTATTTGTTCAGCCAGGCCTAATCTATACAAGACCTGAGCCACAACAACATTATGAGGGGTTTGCCCAAGCCTACGGGCAAGTCTCAAAAACTTGACACGAATCATCTGTAGCTTTTCACGGGTGTCGTCATTTTCATCGGCTTCCCCGTTTGTTGGTTCATCAATGACCTGGTTTTGCAGAGAAGACGCGTTTCCATTTAGCTGAGGTTGGATCACACGGTGTGCGGGTTCCAGCAGTGGCGCACCACTGCCAAGACCCGCAGGACGAGCTGGAGCCGGCTTTGGAGCTGGGGTGGGGGTGGGTGCGGTGGTAGGTTTGGAACTAGGAATGAGAGACTGGTTAGGTTTTGAATCAGGTTTGAGATCAGGAACTGGAGTGGGTGTTGCAGATTTTGGTGTAGATAAAGATACACCTATACCAGACCTTGATTCTGGTTCTTTCTTTTCTGGCATATCTTGTTTCACTTCATGTTTAAGAGGTTCACTTTTTTCAATTTTGGGAATTTCTGTTCTTTCCACATGGTTATCAGGCACATCTATGACCGAAGTGCTTCCTTCTTCCATCTTTTTATCACCTTGATCTCCAGGAGATAGATCAAAACTTTTCTGTCCAACCTCTTGAATCTGTTCAACTGTTGGTTCATCTTTACTCTCACTAACCAGTATTATATTTTCATTTGCATCTCTGTTTGCTTTAACTCCTGTCTCCCTGTCTTGCTGTGTTTTGAGACTAGTGGAATCTCCATCTTCATGAATCACTGTTTCACCGAACTCAGAATGGTCTACAACGCCATTTTCCAAATTCCCTAGTATCACAGTAGTTGGCTTGTTGTTAACCTCCTGAGCATATTCCAATATATCCCCATTAGACGCCTTCCCAGCCTCACTTACCCCATTATCTATAATCCCGTTGTTTTCCAACACCTTCTGTGCATCCCTGCTTACATCTGGATAAGTTTTTTGTTCATCGTTGACACCCACCATTTTCACTTCATCCTTTTCACCAGCCACTGACCCATCAGTTTCCAACTCGCTAGCTAGATCTTTCGTAGTATTATTAGAAGTGCTTTCTCCATTGGTTACCTGCAACAAGTTAACCACTTTTTCCTTGCTATTATCATCATTCATCGCCTCATTAGCTTCAAATCCACTCGGCTTATCGCTGGCAGTACTGTCAGATGCTTTTCTTTCCTCGTCAACATCAGCCATATTAAGCATATTTTCCTTGGTTTCATCACAATCCAAAAGCTCATTATTTTCTATTACAACGGATTGATCCCTGGTTGCATTACCAGGCATACTTTCCCCATCAATCGCCTGCATACATCACCAATTAATGAAATTAGCAAGCTTCTGTTTCACGAAAAATAAATCAAGTAACAAGTATAAGGTTACCTTCACAGATTTGATGTCCTCAACGTCAGCGTTTTCCACAGTCGATTGCCTATCACAAGGAGCCTCAGCTGCATCTTCTAACCGTAACGAACCACCCAAATCACCACCATTCTCATCACTTTTATCTTTTCTACCATCAACACTTTCTTCTGTATCCTCCGTTAGAGATACACTCTCAACACCAACATTTCTCTCCTCAAGAGCTTCATCAGTTCTATTAACACTCACCCCATCTCCCAACATATCTTCATCAAAACCCTCTCCTTTCAACTTCACTTCTTCCACCTTACTCACACCATTTTCCATCACAACCCCCCAGAATCTATCTTCAAAACCTCGATCCCTAAAACCCGTAAAAGAAAAAACCCTAAATCAGTAAAAAGAAGCAACCGCCCACATATATCCAATCAAATACCAACAACAATACAATCAAACAAGTTCAAGCAAAATTAGATTCAGACTTCAAAGAGATCTATACTCAACAAACACGTATCAAGTTCAAACTTCAACTCGAATAAAAAAACTAGGGTTTAACGAATCAAACAGGTGAAAAATTGAAGATACAAATGGATAAAAGGTTAATACCTGAACGTATAGAATTGACGAAGAGGTGAGAGGAGAGGAGAAAACTGAGAGAATTATATCGTATTCGTGTTCGAGGTATATGCACACACCTAACCAGTGCTGTTACGAAGGTGTATGAGATCGTACGGTGGATAATAGTTGATTGGATATCGTCGTTGGTGAAGGGCGACTCGATGTGACGCAATATGTTATAGAGTATAGATAACTTGTTATCCAACTTTTTCTTTAATATGCATAGGATTCGTATAATTGTTATCCGTGACTATTAACTATGATTAATATCATCAGTTAAAATTTTTCATAAGCAAAGTTTTCTGTCTTTCTTTTCATCACTAAACCAATAGATTATTGACGACTATTAACAAGGGCGAAGCTTAATTAGAGCCGAGGGGTCGCCGCCCCCCCTGTTTTTTTCGCCAGTAGTATTAAATTTTAGTCCGATAGTGTAAATTTTGGCCAGGTAATGTAAATTTTTATATAAATATCGAGTTCGTCCCCCCTAAAAAAAATTAAATTCGCCCCCGCCCCCCTTACGAAATAGTTCAAGCTCCGCCACTGACTATTAACTAGCAGTACGGTGTTTGTTTTACCCAAAAGTAACATAAGTTTGAATCTTTGTGAGTGTAAAGTTTGATGGTGTAAAATTTTTGTTGTTTCACGAAATTTAGTATGATTATCGTAAAAAAAAAGTAATCAGTATAATTATTAAAGTTTTATGTGATTTTACTCTTTTTTATAGTGGTTGTTGAATAACTTTTTTACTAATTTTATTAAAAGGTTACATCTGAATTGCTTAGAAGTAAATTGTGTTTGGTCTATTTTGAAATACAATTCTTAATAGCTCATCAAGTCTTTTAATAAGTAGGTTTTAAAAACATAATGATTGATTCAAATGTTACCTTTTATTTAATCAAATCTTTTAATGGCTCAGAACAAAACAACCACATACTCATATATACTTTTCTTTGAAAATGTTTCATTCCCTAAAACGTGAAGAATAGCCTTAAAAATAAAATCAAACTCGTGGATTCTATCATCAAGTGTCATGTAGTCTGGTTCTTATTATCATTAATGTTGATATGGCTCTTAAAAATGTTACGTAAGTCTTGTTGAAAGATTTTTCAAAGTCTTCTGTTTATAAGTCAAAAGTTTTATGATTATTAATCTTGAATTGATATTGCACATAGTATAATTACAAGATTTGACTAATAATTGGGTCAAAGACAAGATGTTACATAGGAGGAGGATTGAGTGTGTTGCATTGTGGTGTTGATTGAGATGGGTGCTAGCATTAAAATTGAGTCGTGAGATGTAAAAAAGAATAATATTTAATTACATAATTTTGTAATTTCTAATGAATTAGAGTCGTGGATATAAAAATTATCTGGATGATATGATCCTGTACAATGTATTATGTTGATACATCCACATATACAATAATATAGACACATTTTATGTATACGTGTAATATATAAATATCTACATGTTTCACCTACACATACAAAGAATTTGATAAAATTGTCCTTAGTAAATACTTGTCTTATAACATTAAAAAGTGCGCAAATAGACTTTTTTCTTTTATATGATATAATATAAACTAAAAAGGTATGATTTTTTAACATAACTTATTGTTTTGAGATATAGGGATGGTGTTTGTTAACTAGGCATTTTTGTATCAACAATCACGTAATCACTTTTTTTGTCCTTATGGTAGTGCCAATTTTTCTGTGGGACTATTGGACATAGGAACAACTTCACATCAACGTATTACGTAACACTGTTTTTTTTATTTGGAAGCTGATGAATTAAAAACTCTCCACATGGAACGCATGTTTACAAGTTAACAACTAATTTTTTTTACTTTTGGAAAACCGATGAAAATTAAAAAAAAAAAAAAAAAAAAAATTGATGTGACATTCTGTGCCACCCGAAAAAATCTAGGAAAAATAGGACGACTTCCTTTTCTGATGGAAGATTGTCTTGGTCACAGGATCCGAAAATTTGTGTTCTCGTCCGAAAAAAATATTTGAATGCCATCTCATTCTTAGGGATATTTTCTTGTATCCACTCTGACATACCTTAAGAATTAGTTATTGAATACGCGAGTTCTAGGACCGTTATATTTCGTATAAAATTTACATGAAAACGTAAATAAAAATAAAATGTCGTAATTGAGTGAACGGAATTTAAGAGGACATTATGTGTTAAGAAGCACATAAGCTAATGTAAAAACAAATGATCATGATATATTTATATTACAAAACAAAAGACTTTATTTACGGGCTTATACAATAAATAATATCCACAAATACACTCGGAAAATTAAAATCTGAAAGATAGTATATAATTGGGTTAATTATAAAACCTAGATGTTATAAACAATAAAAGACATATAGGTGCAATATATATGGTTAGATATAAGTGACCAACAACTAATGCATGCAGCCCAAGTGATTAATGTGAAGAATTTATAAAAATAGAAAGAGATTTTGAATTCAAGTTTCACTAGTGACAAAAAAAAATTTCAAGTTAGGTTAGAGAGTTTTTTCACCTAAAGTGTTTTATCCTGAGGGTCATTTCAAGTTCACAACTGATTAATACATACTAATGTACGAGTTTCACTTTAGGGACGTAACAGTCTAGTGCCCAAAAGTTCTATGCTCGAGTAATAAAGATGTTTGGGTGAGCCCGTGGTCGGTCAATGATCTAACGAGCCATCCAAAAAAGACAAGATATTAGTAACTAATAAACCCCGTGTGTCAAACATTTACTAAGTGATAATCTATGGGTGTGTGTTTACTTTTATGTGTGCTTTTCAACAAGATAAGATTTGTATAAAGCTAGTTTTTTTACATGTGTGTTGTGCCAGCTCGTATGATATTCATATCGAAACATATGTGGAAATTAACAAATCGTAATAGTATATTCAGAATATAGAAAAGAATTACGATGTTTTAGAAAGAACTAAAAATATATATGCTTGGAGTCTTGGACCACGGGTTATGGCCGCACATTATGAGACTTGGTTTTGAAAAATATAATTTATATCGAAACGCACGTTGAAATAATCATGTCACAACATTAAACTTGGAATGTCCAAAAGTGTTACCTTGTTGTGAAAAAAATAACGATATATTATATTTGGCCCGGATCGTGTTTCCAACGAAATTTATGCTAGATGTATATAAAAAAATAAACATGTCATGAAGGTGTATTCAGAATTATAATTAAAAAAACCTTAAACTTTTTAAGTTATAAGAGAAAAACAAAATAGGATAAAAATTAATTATAATAATCAATAAATTAATAATTTATGTTCAGGAAAACAGCACAGGTTAAAAAGCCCAGGCAATTTTCATGTGTCCTACAATTTGACTTGTACACTCTCTATTGGGTTGTAACGTCATGATAAATAAGATATTGGTGTTTAAATATTGTAACTGAAATAGAGAAGAGTTTGAGTGAAACGAGTGCCACATAATTTCTCTTTTTTGCTTTCATCAACCTAACTTTGATGTTTCTTCTGATTTTTTTTTATCATCTTAGGTGTTTTTCACTTACAAGCAAAATGTTGTTCATAGATCAAGCAAACCATTAGTTCGCTACTTTGGTAACGTTATTCCTAAAATCGACGCAATTGGCTTGTAATTTAGTGGATTTTCGTGAGCCATTCGATGGTAAATTCGTTGATGTTCTTTTATCTAACAAACGGACTTACATTAACAAAAATTTGTGTTTATATTATTAAATGAATGAACATAAACGTTTGTTTCAACGGTTCATTTATGCTCGCTATTTTAAAATTTTAGTACAAAATTTTAAATTAACATACTTATATTTATATTATGCTTTATGTATATATATTATTTTTAGTAGGCTTTACATTTTTTAATTCAATCATTTAAACTTTGTATCACATCATACATATCTATATTAAAATGCGACTCATTATAAATCTAACCTTTTTTTTATGCCGCTTATCCTCTTTGATCTAATGGCTTTTTGGTAAAATCATGATAGGATTTTTTTTGATGAATGTACATTTAAACCATTTAGATGTGTTTGTTAACCATTGACATCATTGGATGTATTTGTTAATCATTGATATTATTGAATACGTGACTAGTGTTTGTTTATTTGTGTTTATTTATGTTAATTAATGTTGGTTTGTGTTCTATATGTTCATGAACTGTTCGTTTAGATTTTTAACAAATGAACATGACCGAACACGAACATGATTATTTTCTTGATAAATGAATATAAACTAAAAATTTGTTCGATTAACTGTCCATGTTGGGTTAAAAGTTAAATTAACGTTCATTTACACGTCCGAGTTAGCATTAATTCAGTTCGTTTATATGTCCATACACAAACTTTCAATCATGGTTAAGCAGGTCTGGTATGTTCTTGAATGATGGTAGGTTTTGGTTTTTTATACTTGGATGGTTCTATTTCATGTTATATACTTGTTTTCTTTTAGTTGTAATGTAATCGAGACATTTCATGTGGCCAAAATTAAAGCACCAGCCTTCTTTTATTTATCATGCACTTTCTTAACTTTTAGCTTCTTCAATTATTTACTCTAAATCAAGATTTCATCAGGGGGACAAAGAAAAATATATGCTTTCAAAGCAAGTTACATTTCACACACCAAAAATCTTTAACTTATCATTATATAATTATCTTTATCATCTACCTAAAAACTCTTAACATTTCACCTCAAGCTTTCACCAACGCTTGTAAAAGACGGATTTTGTTACTTAGTTTGCTTAAAACAATACCCGCTGCAAGTGACTAAATGTTTTGTGGTGTTACATGTTATTGGAAAGATGTTATAGAAACCTCCTATCAACTTTCATTTAACATGATTGATTCCTTAGACTTTATTTTCTACATTGAATCCCTTAGATTATTGAAACTCAGTGAGATGTTGCTAAGTTGTACATATATGTGTGTTTTCTTTTTCTTGTTAGTTCCATAAACTTATAAAAACGCACCAAATATGTCTTTTCTTTCTTACATGGTCACATAATAATAAAGCTTAACGACATGTATGTAACTTTAATGAAATCCATAGAGCTTCTTTGATATTTACTGTTTGTTATACTTACCATCTTTAACGGTGTCAAATTGTTTATTAGACAATATCAACATGTTTATGTAAGTTGTTCATTCTTTTACGTTATTGATGGTTTAAGTCTTACTTAATACACATGACTATGAAATTTAGGGTGTACGAATTTGTGAATTTAAGAAAAAAAAAAAGCAACAATAACTAATAATATTAGTATAACTAGAATTTAAACCCCCCGCGCGTTGCCGCGGGGTTTTTAAGTGATTATCTTGTATTCGTTCAAGATTCTGATCTTCCTCCTCTCCCATCATGGTCGGTGAACACTAATCGACCTAACCATTCAAGTGTAATTAATGGTGGCTAACCCATTCAACCGACTCACAATCTTTATTCGTATTTCATCCTCCTAATTTCTAACATCGTTCAATCGATGATTTTAAAAAACATGATACCAAAACCATTCACCATGCTCACCACCACTGATGTCTCTCGCCAAACGCTGTTCACCACCATAGTCGGCTGTCACTAAACGCCGCTTAGGTGCTCACTACCTCCTGTCTCGTCCACCAACTGCCAGCGACCACTAGGCGACCTTTGTTACTCGTGGGTCGATTCTAAATAAATTTATATGAAATCTTAAATAGAAAAAAAATGTTGATAGGGTATGTTGAAAGCTTTGAGGGACATAAATGTTATTTATAAAAAACAAAATAAAAAAAGCAAAATAAAAAATAAAAACAGATGGAAAGTAATTATAAAAAAAAATTAATTGTCACCAATTTCTAATAAAATTCAAATAGAAACGCGGACGCAACAATAAATATAACGTTAACCTAAACTAAAATTTAAATGGAAAAGTAAATGCAACGTAAAGATAATGTTAGTAAAAAAGAAGCTTAAAACTAATAGAATAATAATGATAGGTAAGTATTAAATTTAGTCCACTTTTGTCTTCTGTGGTGTGGTCCAGTAGCCACTGGTCTGTGAATGCTAGCCCACTAAGAAAAACAAAAAACCCATGAAAAAAAACTGGTTAAAACAAAGAGTCGAACCATCGCCTGTGGCTTCTAAGGCAACGACTAAACCACTGGGCCAATCCCATCTTGTTGCTCACCTAGTTCAAAAGTATATATATATCTATAATAATAGAAAAACAATAAACTAATTAAGAACACTGTAGCTACCGAAATACTCAATTAATATATATAGTAATATTAGATTTAAAAGTGTTGGCAAAGAGAAATTTAATAACTCATTATTGTTGTGTTTATTTAACAGATTTAAAATAAATATACATTCTTCACCTCACATATATATTTCATGAATTTCATGTTTGTCTTTTAATAACTAGGCTTTTACTTATAATTGAAAATCGGGATCCATTTGTGTGTAAATAATCGATCAACCTCACATGGTGGGTTAAGAGGACCCAAGCAAAGGTGAGCATGCTTCCTAAGTGGCTAACACAATAACCATACTAGTATAAAATAAAAAATAGTAGTAAAGTACACTTTTTACATTTTCAGTCAACTACCAATTAACAGGACATATTAAACGTAAGCAAGGGTTATACTCTTTGAACATGAAATAACCAAAAAAGGGACTTCTTTTTCGGTAACTAGTTGCAACTTAAAACAAGGAACAGCCACAACCATTGCCCCAAACTCACCGTAAACTTATAAGCCAAACAAAATTTTGCAAACTACAAAAAAGGAGTCCTTCCTCACTCGCACACTTTTATACGTATGATACAATAACTAAACGCGATCCCCATTCTAATCAGAACATCATATATCCATAACAAATTCAACAAAAAGAACTAGCAGCAAGATGATTTGTTCAATATCTAGACCTAGCGCTACGGTCTTTTGTGCATTTTACCTACTCTTCCCACAATTGCAAAACATTTGCACCTTCTTTTTGGCTATTATTTCAGCCAATCTGCAAGAACCTGTCATGTTAATTTAAACAAAAGATTGATACAAGTAACTCATGACAGCATCTAGATATGGGTATAATAATAACATCTATAGTAATTTCTTGATTAACACACCAAGATAGAATATAAGATAACCTTGGACCATGAAAAGAAAGTAATAATATAGTAATACAATACATGATGGGAGACAATATTCATCCAGCATACTTAAGGCTGTACATTGGCAAAACCAACAGTTCACTAACACATAACGCTAAAAGTTAAGTTTTGGAAATGATATTGAAATTTTGAGATCCATAGAATTCAGTGTTAGGCTGCTAAAAAGTAAAAACCAACAAAAATCGTAAAAAGGTAAATAAAAAATCATTTCCTGTGTGATGATAAAGCAGGTGGATGAAAGTACTACTCACATCTTGGTCAAATGAGTGCACACGAGCAGCATAGACCACATAACTTTCTTCATTCTCAAGTCCAAAAATATGTGACTAATATGCAGAATTGCGATCCTGATAATACCCCATTAACTTACTGACAAGTGGAACTAAGGCGGCTAATGCGATTTGAAGCTGTTCCGAGCTATTCAAACGAACACTAACTTGACCAGAGCCCTTGTTATTTAAATTAACACGACCAATCAAATTAGTAAACCGACTGATAGGAATCTGAGATTGTGCGTTCCATCCAAGTGCCAGATCACCATGCCAATCCATAACTGAAAGACCAATTGTTGACAAAAATCGACCCAAAGGATAATCTTTATCTCTTAATGTGGCCTCCAAACTGCCACCATAAGCCACATCACCGCGACCAATAACTGCTCCTCCTGCCACCACTAACTGCCCTCGTTTATTAATCATTATTTTGTCCTCAAATTTCATACCACCCGTTAATGAATCACCCAAGTAAGTAGCTGAAAAACCAGCTGATGCTTTGTTTTTTCTGTAATTAAGGAACCGGGTTTCACTTCTTATATTATAAGACATTTCTTTTCCAACAGTCTGCATATCAAATGCTAAAGTTGTGGACTTTGACTTTCCATGTTTTAATGCACTTGATACCTCCATTTGAAGATTAGCATCTTTTTTGTCTTTGGTAATCTGACCAGAAAACGATACGGGTATCTTTTCTTTGACTGCAAGCAAGTGTTCCACATTAATTCCTTCATAACCAACATCATGGTCCCAACCATGTGGGTCAAGTACGGGTCTAACAAGCCATTGGTTAGCAGAATCGAGAACCCTGTACCGATGGGTCGGGTTATCTGCATCAAATGAAGCAGGTAAATTCATATCTTGAGCAGCAACAGGAACCGATGCAGCACCGTTATTGTCTTCTTCTACGTTGTTATTACCAGTTAACTCACTTGGAAAATTCTTTTCTGCTTCTGCCATTTTTTTCATCGTCTTTCTTCGTTTCTTTTCTTCCTTCAACTGTTTCTTCATGAAGAGCTTTTCCCTGTATTCCAGTTCGTCATAATAGGATTTCTTCTGTGCCTTACTAAGCTTTGACAACTGGGAACGAGTCAACCTTTTAAAAGGTGGTAATTCATCGTATTCTGATGATTCTTCATCAGATGACTCATCCATGACATCACCATCATAATCATCATCATCATCACCAAATTGCTCCTGAGGTAGCTTCAGCTGTGGTCTCGATTGTAGAAGATTTGAAAGAATAAATGGTAATGGCGGTGCTCGAGTTCTTGCTGCAAACGGCTTGCCAGGTGGTGAGTCTTGCAACTTCAAAAGCATATTAGCTTCAACCAGAATCTTTGAAGCAAATGATAGTAGTAACAAATGAGGTTTCCACACTTGACCATTTGGCAAAACCCTTTGACCAGCACGGTTCGTTCTACATGCCGAATGGTTTTCCACTAATGAAACAGGGTTCATGAGCCGCATATCACCTGCAGCCTGCCGAATGGCTTGCTGGACCACATGAGACCGTTGAGTCACAAACATGTCATAACTAGTAGCCGTACCATTTGGGCCTTCAGGTGGAGCAGATGCAGCATGGGTCAAGACCACAATAGCATTAAACCATATAGATTGACCAAATATATCAGTTATAGTTCTTAAAAGAGGCATATCACCAAAATCCCTAGTTTGCATGTCCAAACGATCAAGATACAATACAATATCTGGAGGTGATTTTTGAATAAACCGTTTAACCGAGTGAAGTATTTTCTCGTTTTTCCTTTGATCAGCCCATGAAGAAAGAAGGCCTGGTGTGTCAATTACACGAACCTTAATACCCTGCACAGTTCCAACAACATCCTGCACCTTTTTTGTTCCAACTTGAAACGCGTCAGTTCCAAACTTAACTTCATCAAATATAGAATTGATGGTTGCACTTTTCCCAACCCCAGTTTTTCCAAGAACCATGATGGTGCATGAGAACTCAAGTGGTTCTTGACCAGCTGCTTCCAACTGTTCAGCCATGGCACTAGCCCGCTCAAAGCTAAAAGCAGCAACACGGCCCCCATTGCTGCCTCTTATTTGTTCAGCCAGGCCTAACCTATACAAGACCTGAGCCACAACAACATTATGAGGGGTTTGCCCAAGTCTACGGGCAAGTCTTAAAAACTTGACACGAATCATCTGTAGCTTTTCACGGGTGTCATCATTTTCATCAGCTTCCCCGTTTGCAGGTTCATCAATGACCTGGTTTTGCAGAGAAGACGCGGTTCCATTTAGCTGAGGTTGAACTACACGGTGTGCCGGTTCCAGTAGTGGTGCACCACTGCCAAGACCTGCAGGGCGAGTTGGAGCCGGCTTTGGAGCTGGGGTGGGGGTGTGTGCGGTTGTAGGTTTAGAACTAGGAATGAGAGACTGTTTAGATTTTGAATTAGGTTTGAGATCAAGAACAGGAGTGGGTGTTGCAGATTTTGGTTTAGATAAAGATACACCTATAACAGGCCTCGCTTCTGGTTCTTTCTTTTCTGGCATATCTTGTTTCACTTCGTGTTTAATAGGTTCACTTTTATCAAATTTGGGAATTACTGTTCTTTCCACATGGTTGTCAGGCACATCGATGACTGAAGTGCTTCCTTCTTCCATCTTTTTATCTCCTTGCTCTCCTGGAGATAGATCAAGACTTTTCTGTCCAACCTCTTGAATCTGTTCAACTGTTGGTTCATCTTTACTCTTACTAACTAGTATTATATTTTCATTTGCATCTCTGTTTGCTTTAACTCCTGTCTCCCAGTCTTGCTGTGTTTTGAGACCAATGGAATCTCCATCGACACCATCTTCATGAATCACTGTTTCACTGAATTCAGAATGGTCTACAACACCATTTTCCAAATTCCCTAGTATCACAGTAGCTGGCTTGTTGTTAACCTCCTGAGCATCTTCCAATATATCCCCATTAGATGCCTTCCCAGCCTCACTTACTCCATTATCTATAATCCCGTTGTTTTCCAAAACCTTCTGTGCATCTCTGCATACATCTGTATAAGTTTTTTGTTCGTCATGAACACCCATCATTTTCACGTCATCCTTTTCACCAGCCACTGACCCTTCAGTTTCCAATTCGCTAGCTTGATCTTTTGCAGTAATATTAGAAGTGCTTTCTTCATCGGTTACCTGCAACAAGTTAACCACTTTTTCCTCGCTAATATCATCATTCATCGCCTCGTTAGTTTCAAATCCAATCGGCAGATTGCTGGCAGAACTGTCAGAAGCATTTCTTTCCTCATCAACATCTATCGCATTAAGCATCTTTTCCTTGGGTTCATCACAATCCACAAGCTTGTTATTTTCTATTACAAAAGGTTGATCCCTGGTTGTATTGCCAGAGGTACTTTCCCCATCAATCATCTGCATACATCACCAATTAATGAAACAAATAAACTTCTTTTTATAAAAAATAAGTTAGTAACAAGAATAAGGTTACCTTCATAGATATGACCTGCTCAACCGGATCAATGTTAGCCTTTTCCACAACTGTTGGACTCTCACAAGGAGCCTCAGACGCATCTTCCAATTGTAACAAACCACTCAAATCACCACCATTCTCATCACTTTCATCTTTTATATCATCAACAGTTTCTTCCTTATCCACCGTTAAGGATGCACTCTCAACACCGTTCTCATCACTTTTATCTTTTCTACCATCAACAGTTTCTTCCATATCCATCGTTAATGATACACTCTCAACGCCGTTCTCGTCACTTTTATCTTTTCTACCACCAACAGTTTCTTCCATATCTGTTACAGATACACTCTCAACACCACCATTTGTCTCCTCAAAAGCTTCACCAGTTCTATTAACACTCACCCCATCTCCCAACACGCCTTCATCAAAACCCTCTGCTTTCAACTTCGCTTCTTCCACCTTACTCACCCCATTTTCCATCACAAAACCCCAAAATCTATCTTCAAAACCTCGATCCCTAAAACCCGTAAATGCGAAAAAAACCCTAAATTAGTAAAATGAAGCAACCACCCATATACACCCAATCCAATACCAACAACAATACAATCAAACAGTATCAAGCAAAATTCAATTCACACTTCAAGGAGATCTACTATATTCAACAACCATAAATCAAGTTAAAACTTCAACTCAAATTGCAGATAAACAAAACTAGGGTTTAAGGAATCAAACATATGAAAAGTGAGGATACAAATGGATAAAAGGTTAATTACCTGAACGTATAGAATTGACGATGAGGTGAGAGGAGAGGAGAAAACTCAGAGAATCATATCGTGTTCGTGTTCGAGGTATATGCACACACCTAACCAGTGTTGTTACGAGGGTGAATGAGATCGTACGGTGGATAATGGTCGATCGGATATCGTCCTTGGTGAGAGGCGACTCAACGTGACGCAATATGTTAATATAGAGTATGAAACATTTGCAATTATCTTATCTTATCTTATTACCCTAATAAAAAAATAACTATAATAGACACATGGTATTATCACATTTCATTTCACTAAAATTTTCTCGTTTCTCTCTCTTATTAATATCACATTAATTACTAATACTAAATTAAGAAATATATCTTTTTATTAATATTGTTTTTAAATAAATAAATATTTATAAATAAGAAATTTTTCTAAAACATCAAACTTTCTTAAAAATATTAAATATTCTAAAATTGATGTTTTTAAGTAAAAGTTTTATAAACAAAAATAAATTAAAATTAGGAGTTATAATAAAAATATTTTAAAAAATTATATTTTTTTAAAATGTTTGTTTTGAAACAAAATTTTTAATTTTTTATAAAGAAAATAAAAAATTTAAAAATAGAAGATTAAAAAATTGATATAATTGTTTTATTATTTATAGTCCTTACTTATACATAATTTTAATCAAAATTTATCTTATAATACTGTTTTATAAACTATTAAATTTTAATTATATTTAATATTTTATTTATTCAACTCGTGTAATACACGGGTTTACTAAAACTAGTTTATAATATATATATATATATATATATATATATATATATATTGAGATGTAGTATAAGAATAGAATAAATTTTTTGTTTTAAAAATTTTATTTTTTTATATGATAGTAGGATATTTACCAAAATTTTATGGGATCTTCTCCTTCTTAGCTTATACTTAACATTTTTATTTTATGTGTATGTATGTTTTCTTTTACTCGTAAAACATTCGGTGTATTATACGGGTTGAATAAATAAAATATTAAATAAATTGTAATAAAAGTTTAAAATTATAAAATCATACTTTTATATAAGATACTAACAAGTAAACTCGTGTATCACATGGATTAAATAAAAAATATTAAATATAATAAAAAATTATTAAGTTATGTATAAATAAATTCTTCAAGTAAAAACAATAATAATATCATTTTAAACTTTCATTTTATAATATTGTGTTTTCTGAAAAGTTTTTAAAAAATTTTGTTTTTTAATTTCATTTAAAAAAAATCATCCTCATAAAATTTTTAAAAAGAATGGTTTTAAAATAGTTCGTATTTTTTAAAAAAGATTTTTGTTCAAGAAAAAAATCTGTATCTTTTAAGTGTGTTTTTAATTAAAAAAGCCAGTTTTTTTAATTTTACAATATCAATTTTTAACATTTGAAAATGTTTTATATAATATACTTACTATATATATTATTATTATTAATTAGGAGAAATAGTCGGAAAAATAAAAACGAGAAAGTTTAATATGTTAACGCCTGATATCTCAAAACATTCTTTTATGATATAGAATAGTTATATAACTTGCAACTTTTAAGGTAATCTATTAGTTTTTAAATCTTTATCTTTATATTATAATAAAAGAGTAACTAAGAGGGACACGTGGCAACACCACATTTCTTTTTCCCCACCAAAATTTTCACGCTTCTCTCTCCTACTTAATGGTTACTATAATTACTAATAATATTATTTAATTTATTTATAGACTAAAAATATTTTTAATAAATTAATAAAGGAATCTTTTAATTAATATTATTTATAAAGAAATAAAATTTTATAAAACAAATATTTGTCAAAAACATCAAACTTTTTTAAAAATATAAAATATTTTAAAAATTAATATTTTTAAAAAGTAAAATATTTATAAATAAAAATAATTATAAATAAATTTTATAAAACGTTTTGTTTTGAAACAAAATATTGATTTTTTTTAAACAAAAAAAGTTTAAAAACTTGATATTATTATTTTGTTACTTATAGTCCTTATACATAATTTCAACCGTATTTTATCTTAAAATATTGTTTTATAATTAATAAAAAATTATTTTATTTAATATTTTATATATTCAACCCGTGTAATACACGGGTTATTAAGCTAGTATTATAATAAAAAAGTAACTAAGAGGGACACGTGACAACACCACATTACTTCTCACCAAAATTTTCCCGCTTCTCTCTCCTACTTAATAGTTACTATAATTACTAATAATATTATATAATTTTTTTATAGAATAAAAATACTTTTAATAAATTAAAAAATAAATCTTTTAATTAATGTTATTTATAAAGAAATAAATTTTTATAGAATAAGAAATTTTTCTAAAGAATCAAACTTTTTTCAAAATACAAAATATCCTAAAAATTAGTGATAACCGAGAGTTATAATAATAATTTTTTTAAAATATTTTGTTTTGAAACAAAATATTTAGTTTTTTTTAAATAAAAAAAATTTAAAAAGTTGATAACTTGATGTCATTATTTTATTACTTATAGTTCTTACTCATATATAATTTCAACCATATCTTATCTTAAAATATCATTTTATAATTAGTAAAATTTTATTCTATTTAATATTTTAGATATTCAACCCGTGTAATACACGGGTTACTAAAACTAGTTACATCATAAACTATTTACTCATAAGTTTAAACTTAAGTTTACTTTAAATTTATCTATCTTTTACCCGTTTGATACTTATCAGTAAAGACTATACTATAACATAAAAAAATATGTAAATAATGATTTTAGATGATATAATATTTTATAAATAACTTAAATAGTCGTTAAAACTGTAATTTTACTTTTTACAATGTTATTGAAAAACATAATTGGTAATGCTAATGACATATTCTAATGGACCTAACTATACCCTACAATCCACAAAATCTTTTATCGTCGTTAACCTAAAAAATCACACCGTCAAAATTGACGTCTTATCTCGTTCGAACTTATAAACCAAAAAGATATGTGCAAATTTCTAGGGGTGTAAACGAGCCGAGCCGAGCCCGAGGTCGCTTAGGCTCGAGCTCGGCTCGTTTTGGTTTTAGGAAGCTCGAGCTCGGCTCGTTTATAGTTTTATTTATAAAGCTCGAGCTCGGCTCGTCAGAAAATTTTCAAGCTCGAGCTCGGCTCGGGCTCGGCTCGTTTATTGTTAAATTATTAAATTATTATTTTTTTATAATTACTTTTATAATTATTTATAATCATACTTTTTATATATAACATAATATATATTATTTAGCTATTTTTTATCATAATAATATATTTAATAATATAATTTACGTAAATATGTATTTATATATATTTAATATGCAAAAAAAAAAACTATATAAACAAAAAGCTCGTTTAGGCTCGCGAGCCAGCTCGAGCTCGATTTTTGAAGATCGGGCTCGAGCTCGTTTAGTAAACGAGCAATAATCTGAGCTCGAGCTCGGGCTCGAGATCGTTTAAGCTCGGCTCGATTCGAGCTTTTTTCGAGCCGATCCCGAGTAGCTTGCGAGCCGGCTTGGCTTGTTTACACCCCTACAAATTTCCCATAACATGGGAGCTTAATTGCACCTTTTGAGATTATTGGGATGGGTGTTCAGACCTCACGTGATTAACTTGGGCTGTGGATGGGATAGTGGGCCAAGTTGTAGGCCTATTGGACCCCAGAACCAACTCTCCACGCGAAACGCATGTAACAATTTGTTTCTTTTTTTTTTTTTTTTTTTTTTTGTTGGAGTATTGGAGGTACGGGCGTTTATCACATTAGGTATTCGGTTTTCGAGTTAATCAGTTTGGATTAGTGAGGATTTTTGGGGTTGAAACTTGAAAGTCTGCCCGGGTTAATAACAATCGGTTTAAAAGGTTTCGGGTTGTTCGGGTCGGGTATCGGGTATTAAACAATAGTCTTAAATTAGTAGACATTAATGAATTTACTTTAAACATTTACAAAATTAGTGGACTTAAACTAGTTTACTTTTATAAATTATAAAATGTTTTTAAATATAAAAAATATAATTATATACAAATAATTTGCTCAACTTGGACCATCTAAACAATTATATGCAAACTGTTTGCTTTATTATAACATGTTTTTATTGGGTTATTCGGATTCAGGTTAATCGGTTTGGGCTATACGGGTTTTTGAGGTTATAAATTCTATCCAAAACATGACCTGAATAACAATCCGGTTAATCAAGAGAAATCGACGGGCCTAATTGGAGGAGTTGGATATGCTCGCTAACCAGTGATCGAATACCTGTGCTCAATTACATTAAATTTATATGAAAATGTAAACGAAAATAAAAATATAATAAGTGTGTATTTTAAGGTATGTGCTTATGAATTTAAGATAAAAAAAAATTAGCAACAACTACTAATATTATTGTAAGTTTAAAATTTAAACAGCTGGCAAAGAGAAGTTTGATAGCTAATTAATTACTGTGGTGTTTATTTAATAAATTTAAAATGGTTGTACATTCTTCATCTCACGTATGTATATGATCAATTCATGTTTGTCTTTTAATAACTTAGCTTCTACTTATAATTCAAGATGCCCCGATCTATTGGTGTATAAAACTATAAATAATCGATCAACCTCACATGGTGGGTTGAGAGTACCCCATAAAGGGTGAGGGTGCTTCCTAAGTGGCTAACACAATGACCATACACATAAAATAAAAAAATAATAATAATAAAATACACTTTTTGTCCTTTAAATATATATAGATAGTTGTACAATTCGTTTTATGTTTTAATAGCTATTCTAGACATGTTTTACGCTTAATGTTTGCTACGGAGTCTTCGGATTCTTCTTTTTTACTAACCGACCCGTTATAATTTCAGTTAGTTTCATGTTAAATGATCAACCTTACTACTACTAATAAAACATCAAAAAGTTAATATAAAAAGTATAACCCACTAACCCTCTTTTTTACTTAACATGTTGACCACTAGACATCACAATCATCTTTATAATTTAATCTTTTATGCTTAAAAATATCGTCAAAATTACAATCAATTCCTAACTTATAAAGTTTGCTGATTTGGTGTTCATTATTGAATCAAACCGATTTAAATAATAGAAACACTCCAATTATCACAAAAGCAAATAAAAAACAACGGTTGATGAGGACACATAAGCAATCATTAAAGCATATTTTAAGCAAATCACAACAAGAGACGAGGTTCTTTGTATTATAGATCTAAACTATTTGTGTACTTAGTTGAGCTTTCTAAGTTGGTTTTTCAAAATTTTGCTAAAAAGACTTTATAATGTATAGCGATTTAAATTTATGAAAAAAAATCTTACTATGAATCCATTTACTAGAAGAAACAAAGAAACCAAATAAAACAAAAATATGATGTACGTAAGTACAATCTTTGAAAATAAATGGTATTCAAACAAATCATGACACTCGTCAATGTAGGTGAAGGGCTATTGATTACATATTCATTTAGAATGTTTTTCAACATACAATAATTTTGAAGGATATATAATGAAATTTTAGGTATACATGACGATTAAAACAAATTCGTCTTGCTACTTTCTTCTATGAAAATGTGATCCTTTGTTTCTTCTACAATTTTATCAGTTAACGTAAAAACTATAACAATGCGATAATATGTTGTTTAGAGTGTTTAACAAACAATGATAATTTAAGACATTCATACGACAAAAAATTACTTTATTGTGAAGAAAAGAGATGCTCTAAGAATATGAGAGTAAAATTCATCATATTATGTAAAAAAAACATGTTAACCGATTAATTTATTTTACTCTTTTATACTATAACCCGAAGAAAGATATGTGGTTCCTAACATATAAAACCGACTATTGCAAACCCTATCACAATAATTACTTTCAGAACACAAAGTTAAACACTTCAAAATGCTAAATATGTTTTTTTCTTCTCTAAAGGGTATGGAAGTAATTTCTATTGAAATTCCTCACATATGGAACAAACCATGATTTGGTTTAAGCATTTTAGAAGTAATTTCTATTAGATTTACTAGCTGCAAAACAAAGCTGTTGCTTATGAATTTTAGTCGGTCCACCATTGACTGATGTGGACGAACTAAGGTGACAATGGATACAGATAGCCCCGTACCTTGAGGCGAAAAAAAAAACAGGTTTGTAATTTGGAATCATATTTAGATTGAAACCTGTTTGGAGAGAAACAATTAGAGTTGAACCTGAAACTTCGATTTGTAATTGGTTTGTAAAACATCAAATAATAACAATAATACATATTTCAAATGTTTTAAATCATCCTGCAATGGTTTCGTTAATGTGAATGTGAAGAACCAACAAAGTGAAGCGGCGATCCACATTTAAAAATAATAATAATAAACGCACCACAATAAAAAGCGTGTGAAAGCGTAGTAGTGGTAATACAGCTACGTAATTGTGACACTGAAAGTCTGAAACGATGGAAGTCACACGGTCCTCTGGAAAACATAGTTTAATTTTGTATCACTTGATAATTTTAACTTTGATTGTGAGTAGGGCTGACAATTTCTGATCTATTTATTACACGATTAAACCTTTTTAATAAAAATTATATTATTTATTTTTTTTAGTTGTTAAAAATAATTAAAATTAGGAGGCTAGACTCCATTATTTTTCATTATTGGTTCATAAAAACATTTTTAAAAAATTTCGGGCATGACGTATATGTAGTTAAACAAGTTATTTTTATGTATGATACGTGTCCTACACGCATCAATACGTTATCTGTAACCTGTTAAACATAATAAAATCTGTTTTATTATTTTTAATCGTGAGATAATTTTGAAATTTAAAAAGTTAAATATCTACAATCATGTGATATTCTTTCAAAACCATCTCAGCCGTTAGATATCATGGAAATTGACAATACCGAGATCGAATATCCTACGGTCATTCTAACCGATGACATGGCATTCTAATATTTCCAATCTTATCCCCACGCAACAAATTGTACTCTATATATGCGCGCGTGAGCCAAAAACAAAATACATTCCTTCTTTGTACGGAGGAAGTAGTGTTTCTTCTCTTCTTCGATTCTAGGGTTTGCAGGTTGTCTCTTCGATTCAACAATGGAGGTCGACGGCGCTAGGAAATCCGGCACCGTGAAGTGGTTCAATGACACCAAAGGATTCGGTTTCATCACGCCGGAGGATGGCGGCGAAGAGCTCTTTGTTCATCAGTCGTCGATCAGGAGCGACGGATTCCGCAGCCTCGGCGACGGTGAGACGGTGGAGTATGTGGTGGAGACCGGATCTGATGGCCGTACGAAGGCGATGGATGTTACTGGTCCTAATGAAGGTCCTGTGCAGGGAAGCACTCGCGGTGGCGGAGGCGGAGGTGATCGTTACGGAGGCGGTGGTGATCGGTACGGAGGCGGAGGAGGTGATCGTTACGGAAGCGGTGGTGATCGGTACGGAGGCGGAGGAGGTGATCGTTACGGAAGCGGTGGTGATCGGTACGGAGGCGGAGGAGGTAATCGTTACGGAGGCTGTGGAGATCGTTACGGAGGAGGTGGAGGTGGTGGTTATAACGGTGGTAGTCGTGGCGGAGGCGGTGGTTACGGAGGTGGTGGTGGTAACGGTTGTTTCAAGTGTGGTGAGAGTGGACATATGGCAAGGGAATGTACACAGAACGGTGGAGGCGGTGGAGGTAGGTATGGCGGTGGTGGCGGTGGAGGTTACGGTGGCGGTCGTGGCGGAGGCGGTGGCGGAGGCTGCTACAACTGCGGTGAGGATGGGCATTTCGCTAGAGAGTGCCCTACTTCTAACAACCGTTGATCTGCTACTGTTGATGGTGGATGCTAAAGGGTAAAATGTGTCTACTCACATTCTCTTTGCTTCCATATCGTTTACTTTATCTTTTTGGTTTTTATGTTGATGAATCGCTTGGTGGTGAACCAAAATTATGTTTGCTTTTGATATACTCTTTTGGTAATGGTATGTTCACCGTTTAAGTTAGGGTTTTGGTTGTGGTTTAATTAGAAGTTTTAGGGTTTAAGTATTCAACTGCAGTATATGTTTCTCAGTGGAGACTTGTTCTTCTTGTGTATACATATTGGAAGCCAGTAATGAAAGGGAAAATTAAGGGGTTACTCTAAACTTTGACGATCTTTGTGTTGGATGATAGTTTTTGATGATAATTTTTGTTGATGATGATTTTTGGTCATTGAACGGTTCAACTTTTGTGGCGAGCATGGGCCGACCCAGGGAATAGTGAGGGGCACTCGCTCCCGTGAAATTTTTTTTTTTTTTTTAATGTTATATGTATGTGAAAATCCCTAACGTTTTCTTTGAAATTATGCAATCGTCTTATTTTTGCCCCCAATATAAAAATCATCTAGTTCACCATTAGTGGCGAGTGAAATTCTACTGTTTTATACCCACACCATATTACTGGGTTTGCCAGCAAGAAAATAGTGTTTGATTTCATACCCACTAACCTACACCATATTACTTTAACCATTTGATATGTGTCTTTATGTTTAAAATTCACATGAAAGACAGACATGTCTTTCGCATCATTCAAGGTTCTTCTTGGGCGTGGCTTTCGCCTTTTAACACCTTGTCATTTCTTGATAGAATGCATCACATTGTTGCTAGAAAGATTGTCTGCGCCACCTATCGTCTTGCTTTCTTTGAGTAGACTATCGATCAGCATAACAAACACGAACACATTTACATTTGTAATAAACCTGAGAAACAAGAATATCCGTACGTTTACTGTTCGTATATGTTCACTATGTTTGCATACATAACAACATAAGTTAATAAAAAGAGTACCTGGTAGCAGTAAGTAAATCTACAAACACAACAACCAAGATGGTGAATCTATGATATGATGCTACAATTGCGTTTGTGATTAACGAAAATTTTTGTCTTAAAGCCGTGTTTTTTCCAACCCTGCACAACAATCAACATAATTAGTCATGTGTATTTTTAGTTAAAGACAGGGTTGTATTTAAGAGTGTGCTGGGTGAGCGACTACAAACCCCCCTTGATTTGAAGAGGGCGTGATTTTTTCTCCTTTTTAAGTATCGGTGATTAATTAACATATATAAACAAAATACAAACTTATTTGTATTTACATGTTTTAGATTGCGCCTAGTAACTTAAAAAAAGAAAAACTTATTTGTATTTACATATTTATCTTCTTTTATCTTTTTAAATATACTCGGGAACATAACGTTAATAAATACATGTTTTATCACTCAATCTCTTAGTAAATACATGTTACATAAGGGCTTATTTTTAATATCTATAACCTCTAATAAAGCAATGTTTTTTTTGCCACTTGTCCTTCTCTTAAATCATTTTTTTGCCACTTGTCATTTTTCTACACATGCACACATTAATTCTCCATCCAAAAGAGTATTATAATAATTTAAATAATCATACAAATTTCTCTCTCTTATTAAAAATAAAATTTATTAATTACTATAATTCTCTCTCTTATCTAAATTTTTTTAAAATCAAACTATCTTTTCATATTTTAATTAAAATCTAAATAACAACAAATTAAAGTTTTATATAAAATGAAATTTTCTAAAACACTAAACATTTTTTAAATAAAATATTTTAAATCATTTTGTTTTTAAAAAAATTATACACAGGTGAAATATTTTAAAAACATTCTTATTAAAACAGCAGAATAATTACAAATCAGAGTTTTTAGAAAACAAGATTTTTATAAAAAAATATTTTTATATAAAAAAATTAAAAAAATATTTAAAAATAAAACTATTTAGATAAGAAAGTTAAAAAATGGTTTAATTATTTTATTTCTTGAACTATTACATATATATAATTTTAATTATATTTTACATTAATATATTATACTGTAACTATTCGTGTTTATTTACATATATATTTTACATTAAAATTTAATCCGTTTATTTAATGCTTTTTTAGCATATCTATCTATCTATAAAAACTAAAATAAGTGTAAACAATTCTAAATCTCATTATACTTACTTTCTCATTTCTCTATATTATTAATAATAATATTGAATACTAATAATATTACTCATACCATTTTCAAATTAAAAAAAATACATAATTTAATAAATTAAAAATCTTTTTTTATTAAAAGCACACTTTGTAAAATTTTTTTTTATAAAATACAAAATACAACGAAATTTTTTTTAAGAAAAATCATTTTTCTTAAAACAATATATTTAAAAATCACATTTTTTTATAAAACAAAAGTTTAAAAAAAATACATTATTATTTATTTACTTAGCTATTTATATGTAATTATAATCATATTTTATATTGAAGCATGATTTTATAATACATAAATTTTTATTAAAAATTATTTTAATATTTTATTTATTCAATCCGTGTATAACACGGGGACTAACCTAGTTAGAAATAAACTCATATCCACTCGAACCACTTTCATCTTTTTTTAGTATTAGAATCAGGAAATTTATATTCACTCGGACCACTTTTATCAAAATTTTTGAACTCAATAGAGTATAATAGTAGTTCAATATTTGGTTTTCTACTATTAGAAAGACAATTGTAGGTGAGATTCAGCTAAACAAACGAAACCATCATCACAACAAATTCCCAAATAAAAATATCTGATTATTCAAAATTATGATCCAATAACATTTAAAATCGGAATGTGTTAAATAGACAACTCATGATTTTAAATCAACACCCTAAAATTTCTATACGTGTCGTATAGCCCCATACGCGTCGTATGGGGGGGGGGTCGTATAAGGCTATATGTGTCGTATAGGGGGGGTCGTATAGGGCTATATGGGACGTATAGCTTTCTGACAACCCCCCTGAATTTTCCTCGTTTTCAGTGTAATCGACCCTATACGTCACGTATGAACCCATACGCGACATATAAGAGGGTGTCGATTTATCTAGATGGGTGTATAGCAGGACCCTTAAAATCGAAAACGTAACCTTCTGATATCACAACACAAAATTACACAATAAAGCCTAAAAAATTAAATTAAAATAATATTTTGGTGGGAAAAAAGAATTGAAGATCATCACAAAACCCAATCGAAATCGCAAATCAGCAGAAACCTCTGCTTTTTCTACCATCTTCTTCCCCTTTCCCCTTTACTCCATCCACCATTAATCAAAATCCCCAATGGATCATCATCATCGTCATCTTCTTCATATCATCTTCACTCTAATCTTCACAATCTCATCATTCACAGGTAATCTCCTCTTCCCAACACTAATCCCCAATTCCACCATCAATTTACTCACCATAACCCCTCTTGTTGATGCCTACAGTGATCCAATCAACGACCTTCAAGATCGTCAACAGGTGTCGTCACACCGTATGGCCGGGGATCCTCACCGGAGCCGACAGAACCGTGCTTAACCCCACCGGTTTCACCCTAACCCCCGGCAAATCACGAACCCTAAGGGTACCCGTTTCCTGGTCGGGTCGGTTATGGGGCCGTACCGATTGTACAACGGACTCCACCGGAAAATTGACCTGTGCCACCGCCGATTGTGGCTCCGGCAAGGTGCAGTGCGAGGGCCGCGGCGCCGAACCGCCGGCGACGCTGGCGGAGTTCACGCTCAACGGCGACCAAGGGTTGGACTTCTATGACGTCAGCTTGGTCGATGGGTATAATCTCCCGATGTTGGTGATTCCGAGGGATGGTAAGAGCGGTGGTTGCAGTTCTACTGGTTGTTTGGTGGATTTGAACCGCCGTTGCCCCTCCGCGCTTAGGGTGACGCGTGGTGGAGGTGGCCGGAGCGTGGTGGCGTGTAAGAGCGCGTGTGAGGCGTTTGGGGACCCTAGGTATTGTTGCAGTGAAGGGTATAATACGCCGGAGACTTGCCCTCCGACGGAATATTCGGCGTATTTTAAACATGTGTGCCCACGTTCGTACAGCTATGCTTATGATGATAAAACCAGCACTTTCACATGTGCAGGGGCTGATTATATGATCATCTTCTGCCCGTTACCATACACTAGGTAAATTATGAGTTTATGATCAATCAATTGTGAGTTATGATTGCAGTTGTTAATATGTTTGCTGATAAAGATTAAACATTCATTGAATCGGTATTCGACAGTGAGAAGCTGCTGGAAGCAAGGAAGGAGAGTGCGGATTTGCCGCTGGTGAACAAGACCATGATGCACATTGGTGTTCACTCGGGTATGATTCGGTTTGGTCTGTCTGTTGGTTTATAGTTGTGTTAATTGTTAAGAAGAGCCATAGTGACTTGGTGTCTTGGTTTGATGTTTGGTTTCAGGGTGATGGTCATATCGCAGTGGTTGGAGTAAGGTTCTTGTTTATTTGGTAAGAGGATGGAACTGTGCATTTTCTTGTTGTGTGTAGATTTGTTTAGATATTGAACTTGATGATCTGATACAGAAGTAGACTGAATGACTAGATCTTTTCATATTTGTTGGTAAGATCTTTAGGACGGGTGTTAACAATGTATAAAGCAAAGAAATTTTTGTATATTTGTGGCTCACCCTAGTCTGTTGATGATAATCATCAGTAAACACTGTAAACCACTTGTTATTTAAATGTATGCTTTACAATGATTGCAATGTAAGTTGATTAGCTGGTTAATAATCAAAGAGATGAACATTTAGAAGGCATATATGCTATGATCTTGATTAGCAGATTGTCATCTGAGTGAGCTCAACATTGATCTTTTAACTTTAGTGAATTTTGATCTCATTGCTTCAGCTAATCAGCTTTTAGTGAGCTTACACATTGCTGCAGCTAATCAGCTTTTATGGGTCGCTTGGGCATCTAGCATTAGCACTAACTACGCCATTGATTTGCAGGTTGCATAGCAGAATCTGTAGAAATGTAGAATAGAAGAGATAGAGAAGAGGAAGTTGGAGGTTAGTGAGAATCTTGAATTTTTAGCTTCACATGTTGTCTCGTGTCCCAATACGACGGATAAAATAACTGAAAGATGATCTTCAAAGGAAAGATTTCACTTTCGAAAGCGTGCCTAGAATCTGGTTTGTCAATTACCACCTATGGTTGGTTACTCGAACACTATGCTTTTAGTGTGTGACAAACACTGTTTCATAATGGTTGTAGATTGCGATTTGTAAGTCCCTTAATCATCAAATGTCATTTTGGCAAATTAACTTCTTTTCTGTGATATAAAATGCCAATCTAATATATATGAAACCCATAATCAAGATTCGACTCCGCAAATGCCATAGATTTGAAACCTCTAGGAAACCCTTAATTTTTCGAATGTTATGGGAACAATTTTTCTTTTTGATCATTGCTATCTATCATGAACAACTTAACAACCATCTACCACAACCGGAACTAGTGATCATCCACTTCATACCAATTTTTACGCTTCCAACTATTCATTTACTACATACTGTATTGCCTTTGATTAAAGATCAATAATCAGAATTTACTATAAACTAATAAAAGGTAAAATGACCATTTATTTAATGTTAACTAGTGGGTGTTAATTTTAAGCGAGTAAATAAGACAATTAGTGAATTAGCGATAACTCTTTTTTCAATTGTATGATGTTCGCAAGTTTGATCAAGTTACGAGAATGATTTTTAGAACTTATTCTAGTAATAATAATATAAGGAAAAAAATAGATAAAAATGTGAAAAATGATTAGTAAGCTAGTTGTGAGTCAAAAACAAGCTCAGAAGTCAAAATGAAGTCTCACAAGAAAAAAAATAAAAAATAAAAACGAGCTTAGAATAGGAGTTTATTTGCTTTCATTGTAGACTTTTCATACAAATTCGTAGAAACATTATATGCTTAGGGCGAGAGGCTCTTAAGAGGTGATCAGAAGGTTTTATGCAAATAATTATATTCTAGCCAAGGAGAAAGAGTATATAACATCGGTCGAGCTATTTGACAAGAATGAAGTTTGGCATATATAAAGTCTGATAATATTAGAATAAATGCATATGCATAAAACTTAAAATTTTATAAAATAGATGCATATATAAAATAGATGTTAGTCATATAATTTGTTCTCAGAATGAGATGTGTAAATCAAATTCAGCTCAAAATGTATTGTGTCAAGAACTATTAATGTAGGATTGTTTGTTGTTAAGAGTACAACTTAGACCATCAAAAAGTATAACTTAAATTATCCAATCTATGTCAACTAGTAATTGAGTGTCACATTATTTTTACTTAAAACTACTTAAATTGATGAGACACAACCCAAACTCGTAGATTATTATTATTTTCTTAAATCAAGTTTCATGTGGAACGCGGCCCTACCCGAAGTCTTAGCTTCTACAACCAGAAATGAACCCGTGATGACAATGTTGTCGAAACACCCTAACTACCCGTGGCCCTTTGCCGAGGATGGCCCGGGCTAGGGCTGCTCACGAGCAGAGCCGAACTGAGCGAACCTTTGCTTGTGCTTGGCTCGTTTTTAAACCGAACCAAGACGATCGGCTCGTTTACAACCAAGAGGAAAATCAAACGAGCCTTTTTCGAGCATGAATTTTGCAAGCGAGCGTCGAGCGAGCGCAAATGAGCGGCGGACAATTTGTATAACCCAACTATCTAGTGTGTCATCCGATTTATATTCCAATGAAAGACAATAACAATGTTGAATCTTAAGTTTTAATTACTTAGAAAACAGTTACATTTCATAACATAACAATTTCATAAATGACAATACGTTGTGGCTAGCGATGAGACTAATGCTATAGCCGATGAAGCAGTGAGCATATTGAAGAGAACAATGGCTGTGAGAGTGAGAGATGATCGACTAAAAGTAAGAGCGGAATCAAAAACTATCATTAAGCGCCTTAGAATTTCATTATGTTTAGTTTTTTATTAGTTTGATTGATCTAGTATGCGTACATATAACTATATATTTGTGTATATTGGGCCACATCTACTAAAGTGCAATGTATAAATTATATATATATACATATATACACACACACACACTAAAAATAATTCGAGCCGAGCCTAGCCGACCGGACCTTTGCTCGTGCTTGGCTCGTTTATAAACCGATCCGAGCATATCGGCTCGTTTACAACCGAGCAGAAATTCGAACGGGCATTTTTCGAGCAAAATTCGACCGATTGTCGAGCGAGCCCTAGCCCGGGCACCCTTAATAGGTTCTAAATCTGCTAATGATCTTAAAATGGTGTGAATTACGAGTTAGGGGATAATATGTGGTTTAAGGCCTAGGGACCACAATAATAACGGAAAGATGATCTTCAAAGGAAAGATTTCACTTTCGAAGCCGTGCCTAGAATCTGGTTTGTCGATTACCACCTATAGTTGGTTACTCGAACACTATTCTTTTGGTGTGTGACATAGACACTGTTTCATAATGGTGGTTGTAGATTGTGGTTTGTAAGTCCCTTAATCATCAAATGTCATTTTGGCAAATTAACTTCTTTTCTGTGATATAAAATGCCAATCTAATATGAAACCCATAATCAAGAGTCGACTCCACAAATTCGATAGATTTGAAACCTGTATGAAACCCTTAATCATCGAATGTTATGGGAACAATTATTCTTCTTGGTCATTGCTATGAAATTTTTTTAAAAATAGGAGTTTTAAAAAGATATGGTTAACAAGAGTGGTTTTTCTTTTTGAGGTTTGACATTAGGGGTACCCGCCCCTGTCATGGGCGGGTTCTCTATCTCGGTCAACGTGTCACATGGGAATCCATGTGAATGCAGGAGCTGTCAAATCAAACTCAGAACTCGCCCCTGCCATGGGCGAGTTCTCAAAAAGCATAAATTATTTTTCGGTGGTGAGCACAAATTAAATCATGATTAGTATATTATATACTAGCTTTAGTAAACCCGTGTATTACACGGGTTGAATAAATAAATTAAAAAATATAATAAAAATTTAATAGTTAGAAAATGATATTTTAAGATAAAATATGATAAGTAATGACTATAAATAATAAAATAATAATATCAACTTTTTAATCTTTTTTTAACTTTTTTTATTTTTATAAAAAAAAAGTTAAAAATTTTGTTTCAAAACAAACATTCTAAAAATGTAATTTTTTAAAATATTTTTATTATAACTCCTAATTTTAATTAATTTTTGTTTATAAAACTTTTACTTAAAAAATCTAATATTTTTAAAAAAGTTTGTTATTTTAGAAAAATTTCTCATTTTATAAATATCAATATTAAGAAGATTTATTTCTTAATTTATTATTAGTAATTAATGTGATATTAACAGGAGAGAGAAACGGGAAAATTTTGATACTATAAAAACTAAATAAAAAAATGGTTTTCTTTTTTTTATTGTGTTTAAGAAAGTGAGAACCGTAACCCACAACCAATTAAACTGTAAAATTGGGTTGGTTTCTAATCGTGTTCGAATTGTGAATTCGGTTTTCGTTTCAATTATCGGTTTGCCTTTTTTTCATCCTCAAATTTCATGTAATCACGTCGATCCCGTTAAAAAGTAATTGAAACTGAATTTCTAGATGATGATTTAATTTGTAATTAAGGTGAGAAAAGTATCTTTGCTGCTTTGCATACGTATTATACTCTCAAGCATATATACGTCATTCTTTTTTGTTAATATATATAATATACTAGTTCTGACATAATTTTTGCTTACCATCGAAAAATTTTTTTTTGATTTTTGAGAACTCGTCCATGGTAGGGGCGAGTTCTGAGTTTGATTTGACAGCTCCTGCATTCACATGGATTCCCATGTGACACGTTGACCGAGATAGAGAACCCGCCCATGATAGGGGCGAGTACCTCTAATGTCAAACCCCAGAAAGAAAAACCCCTATTGTTCAATATCTCTCTCTAAAACCCCTATTTTTTAAAAAAATTCCATTGCTATCCATCATGAACAACTTAACAACCATCTACCACAACCGGAACTAGTGATCATCCACTTCATACCAATATTTACGCTTCCAACTATTCATGAACTACATATTGTATTGCCTTTGATTAAAGATCATAATCAGAAATTACTATAAAGGGTAGAATGACCATTTCTTTAATGTTAACTAGTGGGTGTTAAGTTTAAGCGAGTAAATAAGACAATTAATGATTATTCTGATAATAATAATATAAGAAAAAAAGATAAAAATGTGAAAAATGATCAGTAAGCTAGTTGCGAGTCAGAAACAAGCTCAGAAGTCGGAATGAAGTCTTACGAGAAAAAAAAAAATAAGAAATAAAAAATAAAAACGAGCTCAGAATATGAGTTTATTTGCTTTCACTATAAGACTTTTCATACAAATTCGTAAAGACATTATATTCTTAGGGCGAGAGGCTCTTAAGAAGTGATCAGAAAGTTTTATGCAAATAATTATATTTTAACAAATATTTTTCAAATGAATGTAATTTAAAGTTTATTTTTCTAGCCAAGGAGAAAGAGTATATAACATCAGTCGAGCTATTTGACAAGGATAAAGTTTGGCATATAAACTCTGATAATCATTCTACTTTAATAAAAATGTAAATATATATAACATGTGGCATTATCACATTTATTCTCAACAAAACTTTCGCTTCTCTACCTTATTAAATAATCACATTAAATACTAATAATATTATTTGATTCTTTTTTGATTAAAATTATATTTAATGAATTAAGAAAGATATATTTTTATTAATGTTAATTCTTAAAAAACAAACTTTTATAAAATAAATTTTTTTATAAAGCATCAAACTTTTTTATAAATATGAAATATTTTAATATTAGTGTATTTAAAAATAAAATGTTTATAAATAAAAAATAATTAAAATTGGGAGTTATAATAAGAAAGTTTTTAAAATTACATTTTATTAAAACGTTTGTTTTAAACAAAATGTTTATTTTTTTTTTGGAAAAAAGAACAAAAGTGCTAAAAATTTATATTATTGTTTTATTACTGATAGTACTTAATTATATGTAATTTCAATCATATCTTATCTCAGGATATCATTTTAGAGATTTTTATTTAATTTAATATTTTATTTATTTAACCCGTGTATTAAATGGGTTTACTAAAGCTAAATAAATGCATATACGTAAAACTTAAAATTTTAAAAAAATAGATGCTTGTTTTGTTAGTCATATAATTTGTTCCAAGAATGAGATTTGTAAATCAAATTTAGCTCTAAATGTATGGTGTCAAGAACTATTAATGTTGGATTGTTGAGCATTAAATTACAACCCAAACCATCCAATCTATATCAACTAATAATTGAGTGTCACATTATTTTTACTTAAAACTACTTAAATTGATGAGACACAACCCAAACTCTTAGATTATTATTATTAGGGGTGAGCATGGTCGGTTTGGTTCTGTTTTAGCTTAAAACAGAATTCAAAAACGATAGTTCGGGTTTTAGGTTTTTTAAACCGTTCGGTTTCGGTTTTTTCGGTTTGTGGTTTTCATTTCGGTTTCGGTTTTTTTCGGTTTTACCATTTGGACTTCAAGTTTATAAACAAAAATTTGTTTTGAAGTAATGAATTTAAGTTAAAAACTTTGTCCTTACATTATTTTGTTGATCTTTAAATATAATCTATATATTCTTAGAAATTAGTTGACATTAAAAATTAAATACAATTCATAAAATATAAGAATAAAATTCAATAAAACATTTTAATCTATTAATAAAACAAAAAAAGTTTAAAGATTATTTTTAAAACTTAAATATTCAATTTCTTGTAGATAACATAAGTTAAACTAATAACTAATAAGCTAATAATATTTATAAGTGTATGATTACATCTTTAAATTTACAAGTTTGGTTGTATGGTTCTGGTTCGGTTTTTTCGGTTTTTGTTACAAGCAAAACCAAAACCGAACCGAAAAATTCGGTTTTTAAAAAATCATCAAACCAAACCGTCGGTTTCTTAGCGGTTTCGGTTGCGTCAGTTATTTTGGTTACGGTTCGGTTAATTCGGTTTCTTGCGCACCCCTAATTACTATTTTCTTAAATCAAGTTTCATTTGCAACGCAACTCTACCAGAACTCTCAGCTTCTACAACCCAAAATGAACCCGTGGTGGCAATGTTGTCGAAACACCCTAAACTACCCATGACCCTTTGCCGAGGATGCCCCGAGCACCCTTAATGGGTTTTAAATCTACTAATGATCTTAAAATTATAGCAGGTGTAGATTAAAAGTTGGTGGATAATATGTGGTTTAAGGCCTAGGGACCACAATAATAACTCGACTGACTTGCGTGTCATATAGTCAACGATGACAATCTCTCAAACACCTGGTGGGCGAAACCATATCAGCATATCACCATTGCATACTACCACCTCCACCAATTAAAACCCCCAAAACGACAACAGATCCATCAATTTCACAAGATCTGATGATCACCGCATGAAGCGGAGGATCAAACAATCAACCCATTGCTTCAATTAAGGAGTGTCGAACCCACTGACGCTGCTGGTGGCTTCTGATCTTCTTTCAAGTGTGATCGGTGGGGGTTTCACTAATCTTCAAGTATAATTACGTATTTCTGAATTCGTTTGGGTTTCATTTGGGGATTGGATGAATGTATGAGAAAGAAGAGGATCCTGAGTCAGAGATGGGTCGAGAGATCTCGAATCTAGTACGGCCGCGATCGCTTGTTATCTTCTTCATCGTTTCTGTTTTCGTCTTCCTCGCTTTCTCATCATCTTCTCAGTTGGTAATACTCTTGTTAACTCGAGCATTTGTAGATTTGAATTGCATTTGAATGTGGTTCTGAACAAAATGGATTCGTAGGGTTTGTTTTGATTTCTGGATATAAATGAAGCATCTTGTTGTTTGATGAAATCTAGAATAACTGTTAATAATGAAGTGAAGACGTGAGGCTTTGTTTGATTAACTTTAGAGGACTGATGATTATGAATTTATTGGGTAATTCACTAAATTCTTCATTATGTTTGCTACTGTTTAGTGGATATTATGTTAAATGTGTACATTTGTTTATGCTTATCATCCATTGTAATTTAACACCTGATATGAACTAGGGCAGAGGTTAAAAAGCCGTAGATTTTGTAAGGTTTGTGATTGGTCCTCATCGTTTTTAAGGTAGTAAAGTGAGTAACTTGTAATTTTCTTGATTGTCATCTGGTTAATCATTAACCTTAGAAACCTCTTTGAACATCAGTTTTGTAAGTATCATTGGCTCTATTAATGTGCTTGTGCATGTTTTAAGTATGATAATCCATGTTTTAAAGAAAATATTAACTTTAATCCTATATTATCTGTTGATTATACTGGAATGCTTTCGAATGAGTTATATAAGACAGTATTTTAGGTGGTTGTTGGCTATATGTTTTGTTATTTTATATCAACCTGTTGGAAGTAACATAATATGTGTTTAGGAGGAGGATGCAGTGGAAGAGGTGCATGAAATTACTCATAGGGTATTTCTGGATGTTGACATTGATAAGCAACGGTTAGGTATGCTCCTTTGTTTCTATGAACGGTGTATGATTGGCATTGTGATTATGTAGAAAAACTTTTCAACCTCATCTATGAATTTTAAAGGTTTTGTATTTGAATTTTGTTGTATGCATTTATTAGTAATTCAATTTGTATACCTTATGCTTGTATTGCAGGAAGAATTGTTATCGGGCTGTATGGTGGAGTTGTACCAAAAACTGTCGGTAAGACTTCAATCTTCTGTTTGACTTATTATTTTTAAATAGTGGATTGAAAGTAAACATTTGGAAATGCAGTCATTCGCACCACTTATATGTGTGTTATATACTCATCAGAGCTATCAAACTAACCAAACTACACAGCATGAAAAACTAACTAATGCTATTATTACTTTACCTCTGCCTAATTAATTTTTTCTCCATTTCTTTGTGTGCAGAGAATTTTCGAGCTCTATGCACAGGTAACTAATATCCCAGTCTTCCATATATTAGTAGATCTATAAAATGGGAGATACACATGCAAGAAATTATTCAATATGCTTCAAATTCTCTTTATTTTGTAACCAGGGGAATTTGGCAAGGGTGCTAGTGGTAAACCCTTATATTATAAGGGAACACCATTCCATCGTATCATACCTGGGTTCATGATTCAAGGTGGAGATACAGTTTATGGGAATGGGAGAGGGAATGAGTCCATCTATGGTGGAGTCTTTCGTGATGAAAATTTTAAGATCAAGCATTCACATGCAGGTATGGTAGCAATGATTATTAATGTCCTCTGCCTAATTACATGATTCGTTAAGAAGATTACAATGTAGTATTCTATTCTGTTCTAAAGATTACAATTGTTGCAGGTATGGTGGCCATGGTGAATTCAGGACCAGATTCTAATGGTGCACAGTTCTTCATTACTACAGTTAAGACCTATTGGTAAGCATAGGCTTGGTTTCTTGCTTATTATTCTGCTTTTGGTTTCTTCATGTAATTCACTGAAGCTATTATCTATATAAGCATAAGCTGATTATTAGGAAATATGAATAAGAAGCTCCTCACATACTTGGGTTGATCATCTTACTTTAAACGTGTTCTGTTGACTTTCTTCCTGTAGAAAAAGGAAACAAAACAATTTTCTGTCCCCATCTGATCTTATGCACTGAATTGGAGGTGATAAAATGGGCGGGTATGACAAACGTTAGGTAATGGGTCTAGACAAGTTGGGCATGGCTCCCTAACACCTTTTGTCATTTCTATTCCATGAATATTATACATTATCAATTTTTTAAAATATGATTAGAAAACTTTGTTCTACAATGATGATATAGCTTTTAAAATAAAACGGAGGTTTTAAGAATTTTGAATACACTTTGGGTGACATTCGAACTGTTTATCATTTTAGTAATAATTTTGATAAATTACCCATTTGACTCGTTAGAGACAAATTATGACCCAAATAAACCTAGTTATCTGTAAATGGATTGAAATGACCACCTCTACATAGAATATGTTGCTACTATAATTTATGTAAGCGCCTTGTCTGCGTATCCGGGACACACTAGGAAATTTGCATTGTGTCCTTTTTAAGAAAGCTCTAGCTCAAGGTACTTACAGGCTTACAGCTCATTCTTGGGAATACAAATAAATTGAGAATATTTATCTGGTCTATATAATTCTATTTTTCCTTTTTATTGGAAATGACATATGTCCCCAGATCAAGTGTTGCGACTTTCATGGTATGGAAGGAGTAGTTCATTGAATGGTAGCAATTGCTAGCACCATCATATCCCTCAACCCTTAGTCCCATAACACATGTTTTCATCTCTCTTGTCATATAATATTATCTTCACAAGTTTATGTATGTATGTATAAATCTACAAAATTGTTCTGGTTCCAAATTCAGTGTTTTATGGTAGCGTGTTCTCCGAGGAATTTGCAGGTTGGACGGGGAACACGTGGTGTTTGGAAAAGTAATTGAAGGCATGGATACGGTGTATGCAATAGAAGGCGGAGCAGGAACTTACAGTGGTAAACCCAGAAAAAAAGTTGTTATTGCTGATTCAGGTGAAATCCCAAAGAGCCAATGGGATGTTGAATTACAAACCACAACTGCTGCGGCTGAATCTGAATCATGACGATCACACAGTCATCAATTGCTAGATTTTACAAAACCAGTTATGTTTATTATTCATGTTTTCAGTAGTTTGAAAATACATTTTATCTGTATCTATTTTCTCATCACAGCTTGTTATTAATTATTATTTCCATCTTTAGAAAACATTGGCATACTTCTTTATGCACTTGTATCCTCTTTGCAGTGACTTGAGTGGAAATCAATGGAAGGTATAGTTGGTTTCCACCATTCAAAAACCATACTATATACATACATACATACATCATTCAACTCCCAAAAGCAAATTATGAATCATTTTAGAATAAACTACATGGACCCTTATGGTTTCATGAAATTGCAGATTTCATACATTTTACTTTAAACTTTGAAGTTACACGATTAGGACTTGGTTTTAAAACTTGTAATAATTCTTTTTATTTGGATGAATGTTAACTGTATTAAAAGAATTTTAGAACTGCACCTTAAACACCTATTTATTGCTAGTGTTAAACCATACTAGTAAACAACATCTAGATAATCTATGATTAATTGTAATGTTCAAAACTCAAACCTATAACCTTTGATCGGAGTGTGAATTAAAATTGATATTAAAAACAGTTTAAATGGGTTCATTTTATGATAACTTGAACATAACTTGTAGACCTGATGGGTCAAACAAGACATTGATTATGATAGGAAGCTTAGCATATAAACCAGATCCAATCAGCCATGTGATCCATGTGCTTAAACATTCAAAGCATATCTTTTCAATATTTCTCCATCACAAACCCTAAAAAACCGCATAAACTTCAATATTCGATTCGTTTTAGCTCTAAGTCTTCTATGAATCAAGATTGACTACTTCACCTCAGCTCACAATCCTCTATGGCGAGCTCCGATGACACCACCACCGTCACCGGAAAGTCCTCCGACGCCTTCGAATCCCCATCAAAACCCCTAATTTCAACCTACATCGATGAATTCCACCACCACCACCACCACCACTCACCTCCGCCCTCTGAATCAGACCCATCATCATCATCCCACTATCCGACCACCATCACCTACAATTACTCATCTCGCCCCATTAAAGACCTCCCCTTTCTTCTCCTCTTCATCCTTTTCGTCATCTCTACTTTCGCCTTTGGTATATTCGCTTCCGTCAATCGAAACCCTAATTCCCCTTCCTCTGTTTCTGCTTTCGTATACGACATCCGCACTGATTCTTGCATCAAAGGCGATAGCATCGGGGATGGTGTGTTGTTTCTCAACTTCTTACGATCTGATTCTGGTTATATTTTGAAGAATCTGATACTGACTGTTGTAGTTACGTTGATTTTAAGCATACCCATATCTTTGTTTGTGCTTTTTTCACTCAAGCATTACGCCAAACAGTTGGTGTACGTTTCACTCCCCTTTTTTGTTGTGGTTCCAATCTTCATAGACTTGTATTGGTTCGTTGCGTGTACCGTTAATTCAACTTGTAGCGAAAAGTTTCCTTTGGGGTACAGGATCATAGTGCTGGTGTTTGTGCTTTTGGTGATTGGGGTGATTGTGTGGATATTTGTGGTTAATTGGAGTAGGGTTGAGTTGACTGTGAGGATCATTAGAGTATCGGCTGATGCGTTGTCGAACAACTTGGGGTTGTTTGGGGTGCTTCCGGCTATGAGTTTGGGGTTGATTGCTTATTTTGTTCCAATCGTCGTGTTCTTGGTGTTTGCGAGATTGAATGGGGAGATTGTTCCTAGAGAAAGGCATGGGAAGATTGTATGCCAGTGGAAAGAAGATAGTTGGGTTCCGGCTTACTATGCTTTGGCGATCCTTACAGCGTTGTGGTCTGCTGCTGCAATGGTGGAAGCACAGGTTTATGTAATCAGTGGGACTATTGCTCAGTGGTACTTCTCTAAAGATGATTCAAGGGTCAAACGGAGTATACGAAGTTCTCTAAGGTATTTCTCTCTCGATTAATTATCTTTTGTTGTTTGTATTACGTTTGTTAGTGTTTACACAATCATATTTAGGGGATCACTAATTTGAAGTTGGGATTTTGTCAAGATGGTAACTTTATATGATAGTTATATGTTTCTTGTTTCAGAAACGCATTTGGCCCGTCCTCTGGAACAATATGCTTTTCAGGACTGTTGATTGCTGTTGTACGGATAGTGCGTAGTGCAGTTGATACTGCAGCAAATGAAGATGCAAGTGGGATGATAAATGTCATTCTTAGATGCTGTGTCAACGCCCTTTTATCAGCATTCGAGTTTCTTAATAAGTTCACCATAAATTTTGCAGCTATAACTGGTGAAGCTTATTGTGCTTCTGCCAGGTTGACTTACGAACTTCTAAGACGTAATCTTCTCTCTGCGGTTGTTGTGGAGATTGTTTCCACGCGTCTTTTGGCTGCAATCATCTTCGTTCTCTCTGCTATTTATGCTATTGTGGTCAGTAGTTTCTCACTTTATCCTCTGTTAGTCTGCTTCAAGATTGTCCGGGTCAAAAAGGCAATTTATGTATAATGGGCCGTGTGGGGGTTGACATGTTGCGCATCTATACTTGTATGAATCTTTTTCATATCCAAGATTGTTTGTATACTTGTACTGAAGCTTTTGTCACTGGTATGCATGCAGGTTTGTGTGATATTAAAGGCAGCAACTGATCTAGATGTAGATTCATACATTGTAGCTGCAGTGGCGTTTGTAGTTGTGCTGGTGATTCTCGGGTTTTTGGTGCACGTGCTGGACAATGTTATTGACACGGTGTACATTTGCTATGCTATTGACAGAGACAAAGGGGATGTATGTAAAGCAGATGTTCATGACATATATGTTCATCTCCCGATTAGTAGGAACCATAATCCATCATATTTAAATGCTAGAACTCCACTTCTTGTATAATTATCATTTTGGGACTTATTTAGAGCACTCTCTAAGTTTTGTATTTTGTTTGTACAACACACTGATTCTTTTTGTCTGTTTAATAACATAACCTGCTAGTGTTGCTGCCAATACACCACCAATAAATCACATTTTGCTTGAGGATTTGAGCTTACTTTTTGTGTTTCTTGATGTTTACTTGTAAGGTTTTTGTTGCCTATGTACTTGCTGTATGGTTGTTAAGATGCTGATCCTGATCTTGATCCTAAGAACTTGTGACCGATTAATTTGGGCTTATTTCTTCGGATGAGTCCATAGAATGTTTTATGGGTCAAACTAAAAATTAGATAAAAGGAAATGGGTTGGATTTGGGAAAGCTGCTAAAAGTTTTGTGCCGGCCCAACTTCAATCTGGCCCATATAAACAGAGTTATATGGAACATATGTCAAGAAAACCCAATATCACAGATTCTACCGGATCGAATCAATTAAAAGTATCCAGCTTATTATTAAAATTTAAATGAAAAATATAAAAGTGAAGATTATACAATTTATGTTCTTATTAATGGACTAATGTCCTTACTTCCTCTCTTTTCTTTTTTCTCTTTGTAACAAGTTTTACACAATTGTATAACTATATGATAATACATATAAACCAAACTAAGGCCCCGTTTGGTTCACGGAATTCTCAGGAATTAGAATTGAAAAATATTTCATCCAAAATCATGTTTGGTTGGTCAATGTATAGAATTAGAATTGAAAAATTTTCCCTCATTCAATGAATTCATATTCCTTTCACTTACCCATGAAATATTTAACAATCTAATGGAATGTTCAAAATTAACATTTGAATTTCACTCAAAATTGACTAACCAAACACGTTATTAATTTTAATAAGATTATAATTCCATTTTCAATTCCAATTTCAATTCCAATTTCTTTGCAAAACATTGTACGAATCAAACGGCCCCTAAGTATATATATGTGGTAATGATGTATTTTATTAGTCATTTTGGAACCTATCATAAATAACAAACATAAATGAATAATTTTGTTTACCTCCCCACACTTTTTAGAATATTTGTGGTTCTATAAAGAACCTTCACCTTGCTACATTATCTTAGTTGGTGTTTGTTTTTAAAGAGGTAAAATGTCTGCAGTCTGCGGACCAGATCTGCAAACATCTGTAGCAGAAGAGGTGGACCAAACCTCTGCAGTCTGCAAGAAGAATACTGTTTGTTTTTTAACGTCTGCAGATTATTAAAATAAACTATTTTTGGTGTACGGATGGTGGTGATGGTGGTGGATGGCAGCGCTGGATGGTGGTGGTGGGTGGTGGTGGACGTGGGTGGTTGTGGTGGTGGGTGGTGGCGGACGGTGGCTGGTGGCGGAGGTGGACGGGGGTGGCGGCGGACGGTGGCGGAGGTGGACGGTGGTGGCGGCGGCCGGTGGTGGTGTTGGTGGGTGTTGGCTGGTGTTGGTGTTTAAGAAGAGGTCTGCAGACCTTAGAAGTGGCTGGACCAAGTCTGCACCAAAAAGAGGTCGCGCAGACGTTTTTTAATGGAATGTTTTCGAAAAAACAAACAGTCTGCAGATGGCAATGTCTGCGCGGCGCAGACAAAAGAGCCTGCGCAGACATTTTTCAAAAAAACAAACACCCCCTTAGTCAAGAACTTAGCAATTAGGCTAATTTGTATCTATATTTTCGTCTTAACGTCTTATAACATTCGAATAAGTAAAGCATGTCAGATGAATCCATCAGATCATTCTCCCTTGAGGAAAACAGATTGTTATAGGGATTTTTACTAAAATGGTTATGATTTATCAAGTTTTTACAAAAATGGTCATAAATTTTTAGCATACAAGTCCTCTGTTCATAGTTGATCCAACCAATCTTAACCCTTCATTTTCAGCTTACATGCTGACGGTTTAACCCACGTTTATGGCACAAAAATATAGGAAATACTACACATGATTGCTCTAGAACACGCCACGTGTAAGTTGCAGGCTGAAATAGCTTGTATAACACGTTAGCCAACTTGCAACTTTGAGCGAAGATATAGGCTTAGCCGACGATACCGTTGGTTGTCCTTAGCCAAAGACCTGGTTGAGTTGACTTGTTGGCTAAGCAAATTTCTAGGGTCAGCCCTTATCATAGTTATATGTTTAGCTATTTCTAATCTTTCAGTGCCTAAATGTTAGTCTGTAGACTGAAAAGAGCAAAATGAAAGGCCGAACCAACTAAAACCAGAAGACTTTTAGGCTTAAAAATGATGACCATTTTGGTAAGAAGTTAATCAACCATGACTATTTTGGTAAAATTCCCTTTGCTATATTGTATAGTGAAGTCCTTGACTACTCATATCAACCAGTAACAAGTATTTCAAAACTCACGTTATTCAACAAAAAACGAACTAATGAACATTGATCAAAGAATATAACATCATTTGAATAATAAAACACGTGAAAAAGATTTAAAATAAACTGGTAGTTACTAGATTACATAGTACATACCAATAAAGCCTCCGTTGATGACCAGCAGGCACATATATCTGACCAACCTACGCTTTGAATGAACTCATCGAATACAAAATACAAATTTAATAATAAAAAGAAATAAAAAAGAGCAGCATTATTTGTTTCTGTGACTTTGGTGCGTGCAAAATTAAAGAAAACAGTTGCTTTCCATTACGTGGCCACACATTAAAACGAAACCTGATTCGTTAAATCCAGATATAATTTTTCTTTGTTGAAAAATGACTTCGTCTTTATATATAGCACTCGCTTATGCGTGAACAAAAGACATTCGATGTGTGATTAATTCGTTTAAAATGAGTAAAAATAAGTCGTGTTAATATGAAAAATCTTATAAAGACATGGTGATTAACACGCTCATTTACTCCAAATCCTAAACCATATCAACTTTTATCCATTTCATGTTATGATTTAAAATCTGATTTACTTTAAAGAGTTTTTGACTCTTATCGCTGAGCTACCAACTTAAATTTTTCTTTAAATAATGTTGTCTATTTGGCATGTTTAACGTATGTTATACAAAATTCTAAGTTTTATGGATATACAATAATTTAACCATTGATTAATGATGGAATTCAGATGGTTATGATTGAAATAAAGTTTTTTTTTACATGTCTAACCGTAAAAATTAACCTAGAAAAATTCTAACAATTTTTTGAATATGGCATAGTATCTACCGATATATGTTTTTGATGATTGACTTATTAAGTAACTTGGGACATAAAAACCTAAATAGTAAAAGTAAAAATACAATTTTGAATAATAATTTCAAAAAATAAATAATGAGAATGTCAAGGATTAATAACAATAGGGGTGGCTGAGAAGGCTCATGTGAACCTTTTCTCCGGATAAGGTTTTAGCTAACTATGATTTATCCATAATATATGGGTCCCACAATGGTAGGGTCCACCGCCGCAACGGAGAACGTGACCTGACGTCGGTGTCTGCAACCACCGCCCCTAAAGCCCAAACGAGAGGCGCCGCAGCTAAAGCTTTACATGCCATTGATTTATAATATTTTTAGCCCAAATGATTAAGATAAAATCATGTGTTATGAGAGCGCTATTGCAAGCGCGAGGCAGGTAGTTACCACCCTGATCGTGTACGTCCAACTGGGTGGCGTGATCGGTGGGGCGTGAGCGAGAGAAAGAGTCTTTGGCTCCTTGGGTTGAGAGGAGTCGTTGGGCTTTATTTAATGTAAAAAAATTTACAATTTTACGTTTTACGCTAAAACACTACCCCGTATTTTATAAAAAATCATCGCATTTCTATCTATTTTCTCTTTTTTTTTCTCTTGAACTTTTTAAAAATCTTTTCCACTTGAAAATGCCGGTTAACTGGATGGTTTGTTTCATCAAAATTTTGATGTCATGGATGACAAGGCTTTTACAAACTTTATTTTTAGTCAATTTGATTATCCCGACGAGATCATTCCAGAGACACAACGGGCTCAAAACAAACCGGTTGAATATGTTCCAATGTTCAAGTAAAGAGACCCTCTCATCGCAAGAGTACGGGAAGAGCGGGAATTCAAGTCAACAGAAAGGGTCGGGGCCTCATAAACAAAAAAATCCTCCTTGGTTAAAAGAGGGTAAATTTTTTGTGCTTTGATTGGATTAATATATCCGAAGATCGTAAAGCTGGTATTTTGTTAATTATTTTTTTATGTTTATTAAAAATTTAGTCTCACTTTATTTGTTTTTAACATTTTGATTCAATATTTTTTGGTAGCCGATTACCAAAAATCAAAGGTGTTTTGGGCAAAAAATTAGGGAGTTTTCCTACGAGCAATTTAGTAGTAAAGAACGCACAGCCTGTACGATTATAGATCGTTAGCCTGAAGTTCGTAAATATGCCAGATTATTTAGGAATTTAGGAATTTACAAATAGTTGCCGAATGCAACCCAGTTGTTGTGATAACCAACAGGTTTACGAATTCACTCGTGAAGAGTGGAAACAAGAGGTTTTTAAAAAATATAACGTGAATAAAATTTTTGACGAAGATTATTTGTGGGAAATACTTAAGGGGTGCTTGAAATGGCTTTAATTAGTTGCACTGAATGCGGAGGAAGCCAAATCATGAAAGAATACTAGTTTGTCCGCCGCGTACAAGACTTAAACTAGCTCGGATAGTCGCGATGCCCTAAACTTAGCCAATTCAGACGTCTCAACACAACGACCAAGTCAACCAATTGGTAGGGATCGAGGGAAAAAGTCGACTCAAATTGTTGGTTAAGAATTTGTCTCAAAAATCGACAAAATAACTGCAAGTATCAATACGACGGCAAAGGCAAAAACCTCTAAAGCTAGGTTGAGCTTTTTTTTACCAAAGACTTTAGTTCTCTCCCGGCATCAAACAAAACTTTAATGGAAAAAGAAAATGATTGCATCGGGAAAGAATTGGAAGAGGAAGATTAGCTAGATTAAATTTTTATTTATCAAGTTTTTTTTATTTATTATGTTTTTAATAAATTTTTTTGATTATAATGCTTATTTTTATATTATTGTTTTGCATTAAAAAATAAATAAATAAAATAAGTAATTTGTTAGAGTCCTGATCACCTGAACCACAATAAGATCAGACTAATTGATCAGGGGTTCTATACAGTGTCCAGTCAACGTCACATAAAATAATATTAGATGATAACTTGAGCCTGAACTTTATCTCACAATACATAGCCTAAATTATCAAGACAACTAAAAATATGAAGATTTTGAGTTCAAGACTCGTTTGATACAAAATTGCTCTGAATTAAATTAGTTTTTTTTTTTTTTTTTTTTTTTTTTTTTTTTTTTTTCTGTTGTGAGTTCTGAGAAGATTAGGGTGCGGTCTCGAATGAAAAACACATAAGTGGACGTGATTAAGATAATATTTTTTATTTTGAACCAAGGTTGTACATTTGTCATTTAAAAAGAATCTGGCTATTAACCACGGTTTTGTACGCTTTAAAAGTCGATTGAAAACGAGATTCATGATTTAAACAAGGGTTGTTCAACTTAATAACCATCTTTATATGTGTATTATACGTTTATTCAACGCCATAGGTTAAATTTATCATTCTTTATTTTTTTTAATTTCTTTTAGTATATCAGTTTAATAATATGTTATCTATATCACTAAAAACAAAACAGGTTCCGTTGATCGGTGTGTTCAACTTAGTACAATCTAAAATTTAAGAGAACATGTACTTTTAATCAGCTAATATTCTACTTGTATGCAAAGAATTTTGCAATAATGCAATCGCGTTTCAACTTTTATTGTGTATATTTTTCCTGGTCAAATCAGTATAAAATTTGGCACTTGAAATAAATGTTACATGAGTAATATTTAGGTATCTATTTTTATTACATGTATCATAAACAAACGCCTATTATACTTCAATTGGTCGTATAACACAACTATAACCTTTTCCTTATTTTAAACTTTTTGTTAGATTATTTATAAATAAATCAGTAAGAAATCGTATAAGATTGATGGTTAATAAAATATGTTTTGAACAGTTGAATCTTTCGGTTAATTTAAAGAATAGATTGTCAAACTTTATACGTCTTATATTTCACAAATATTCAAATACATTGTTTTATTGCAAGGACATACGCCATTATCCCACTAGGATATGCATGTGATGTTGAGGGTGGTTGTGCAAACCAATTAATAAAATATCACTTTCATCACAAAGAAGATGAAATTTCTTTTATCTGATTTGTTTACATATAAACAATTTTTAATAGGTGTGTTATACGTATAGGTTGGAATAATTTCACATTAACTATTTAATATGTATTATACATTTATACACATACAAGTCATGATTTACGTGATAACACGCCAAATAAAAATACATAAATATATGATACGCGCATAATAGTTGCTTATTAGTATATTTATTACACATATGTTTTTATCATACTAAACATAACTTCAAAGAAGGTACATACATGATTCAAACTTGTGTCTGTATACGTGACTAAGACTTGCGTAAAATGAAAATTCTATAGGCGATACCGTGATACACACATGGAATGATTGAACACAAATTGAAGTCATGTGTCATGGTCTGTGGACAACAACTAATGTTTCTTGATAATAAGCGAGCCATAAAGTATAGTAGGCACCAGAATATTATCCGTGTAACGATTTTTAATAGGTGTTTTTCTATATGATCATCAAATGTATATATAAGATGATATGCTGTTAAAAATCGATAATGTCACTGTGTTGTCCCATAACTATAAGAGTTTGTGGTATACTCCGCGAGTGGGTAGTGTGCCACCTAAACTAACACTCACGCGGACACCACACCGCCTCTACGCGTTAGGTATCCTGAGTGGTGGCACCATGACTAGACTCGTTCTCTTGAGTATACACATGAGTGGTTTGTTTGGATTTTCTATGAATATATATATATTTATCTTCTAAATTGATTTTTCATTAGTAACTTGTGCTTGTTAGTTTTTTGTATAACACTAAATACACAGTTTTGTTTTGTTTTTGAACATTCTAATATGAATTTTAACGAAAACATGGTAATATTCAGAAGAAAAAAATTTTGGTTCTCGTAAACGGTATTGACACGTGTTTGGATAGACATTACGAATGATAATAAAACATGTATCGATGCAATCTAATATAAATTGAATAATTATTCTAATAAGTAATTGGTTAAAAATTTAATACTAATTGTTAAGAAAAATAACTCAACACTCACTAGCTAGGTAGAATACATGAAGAGTGAACGAGTGAATGTGTTTTCTGTTTACGTGACGATTACATGAGGGTGTTTACATTTCACCACACCACAGCACCACTCACTTGATATAACACATGCATTTAGCATGAAATTGTTTTAATACAAGAGATAGAAGTATAAAAGCCAATAATATCATTGTTGAACCTTTAAGTGTCGGGAAAATTTTCAAACCGGTAATTTGAACAAATAAGTTTACAACTTACAATAATAGCAATTGATTTTGAAAATATTAAAAATATTTAACGAATCAGATTATAACAAGTGTTCAAATATCTCCAGCTAGCGATAACAATACATGTGGTATTGCTAGCTTTATGGCTCCAACGATACCAATACATGTGATATCGCTAGTGTATCGCCCAAAATTTAAAAAAAGAAAAAAAATTACATATAGCCAGCTAGAGACACACCGTCCCTCTTGTATCGCCCATTTTTTAAATTATAAAATAATTAAAAAGAACTAGTACGAGTATATAAAAATATATAAAAAATTAGTACAAGTATATTATTTTTAAAAAATTTCTTTGGAACGTTGTTTGTCTGCACATTTTAAAGATTCATATTACTTTCTTTGGACGCCGTCGTTTTTCAATAATCCAACTTAATGGTTTTGCAACCAGTTAAGAATGATATTGTAGTTTATCCATGATATATAAGTAAAAAATAAAGAAGGGAGTTGGATAGTGAATGATATATGAGGGAATGAGGTAAGGACTTTAAAGTGTTTATAGATATGCTTTGAAGAAAAATTTTTAAAAAAAAGAGAAATTTGCATAAATGGTCCTTGTAGTTTGAACAGATTGCATTATTGGTCCCCAAGATTTAAAAAATTACAAAGTTAGTCCAAATTTTTATGTAGTCATTACAAATTTCATCCCTAAATTTTATAAAAGTGTAAAGTTAATCCAAACTTTTATGTGGGTGTTGTACTTTTTGTCCCTAAAATTAAATTTAAAAGTTAATTCAAATTTTATGAAATGCATAAAAAATAAATGAATCTCGTGTTAGGAACAAAAAATGCAATGAATATACAAAAATTTGAACTATCTTTGTTATTTTTAAAATTTAAAAATCAAAATGCAATTTGGTTAAACTACAGAGACCATTTATGCAATTTCATCTAAAAAAATAAGTTTATTTTAATGAATTATTAAAAAAAACTCAAAATTCGTATTTTTATTTTCATAAATAAAGTTTGGGCGATATGAAATAAGTGGTAGGCGTATCTCCAGCAATATATATTAAAAAAGATTGTCCCAAAGATACCACATGGGACCTGTATCGCCGGCGTATGTCCGGTATACAAAATGATTCTTTTTAAAAAAAAAACCATGTGGGCAATACGCACATCCATTAGTATCGTCATATAACCACACGATAGCTATGTTTGAAAATGTTCCAGTGAACGGCTATTTAAAAAAAAAAAAATGATCAAATGGCAGTACCGGTAATTTTCCCTTAAAATTTATCATTGTATGCGTATGTATGTATTGATAGTGTATAGAAGTATGCATGTAGTGATAGAAGGTTCTAATGTGTGAGTACCTAACACCATTGAAAGAAAACAAAGACAAGTCGGTGAGTCTTTAAAAGCGACCCCTTTCACTTTAAAGTAGTGAAGGGGCATTGGCTTAGTTCATGCCTTCATGGGTAACTGACTAACTGGTAAGGCTTCTCAACTAACCATCTTTTTATTATTAGTTGGGCCCACGCCCACAATTGTTTCTTTTTTTTTATTATTATTATTATATGGCATTTTCAATCTTTTTCTTTCTATTATTTACTTATCTAGGTAAGAAGTGGGTACACGATTCTTATTTAATAATTCTTTACAAAATAATCATAACTAGTTTTATTATCCGCCGCCCACTACAATGGCACACTATGCAACGTGATAATTTATAGAGTACAATTGACTCAACTCTTTTTTTAAGAAAATTTACATAAATACATAGATCAACTAAAAATGTATATTTGAACCTGCTCGTTTCCAAACATAATTTACTTTAAAATGTGGATGGACTCGAACTTATATCGACATGTATGCAAAAATGTGATAATGTATAGACTACAACCGACCCAAATTCTTTCCAAACTTTCAAACGTAGTCTTACTCGAATTTATACCGACATATATACAAAAATATGAACGTAAGAAATATTTTTTTTAAGTAAATTGTATTGGAGCAAACCCGAAACAATTTTTAAAAAGTTTTAGAGGGTGAAAGTGTAAAGATTGAAAGTAAGACGTATATAAAAATAGGCACATAAGCTTTTTATATTTGGCCCCAGTCGTTTTTTATTACGTTCAAACAAAAACGCGAATGCAAGAAATTAATTTTTAGGTAAACTTTTATATGGTGACCTGAAACTTAAAAAAAAAACTTTAGAGGATGAAAATAAAATACTACAAAGTTCTTAAAGAATAAAAACTTATTAATAAAAAATATAAAAGCTTTGGGATTCGAACCTAGGCCATCTCCGTAATAACAAGTGACATTAGAAAGCAACACAAGTTTTCTTGTGGAGGTTGGCCTTAAAAGATCGATAATGTTTGGACTTGATCTTTAACACTTAATTTCGGATCACACAGTTTCAAATTAACCTGATGTGGAAATCGAAAACGAAATACTTTGGGACTGTAACAAGTATAAGAATTATAAATTATTTCATAGGTTCGGGTAAGGTGAGATATATATTAGATGATCCTTCACCAATTACTCGAAATGGCGTCGTTTCTATTTACTCGCACGTAAACAAAATAAATGCATTAATATGTTATATACAATTGAAACTAATGTTAGTAATTTTTTGAATATTTTCAAGCTCTTATCAGCTTGAAATCATTACATATTCGATATTAAAATTTGGGATGAGGGTTGAGATCAGAATTCGGTTTATTAATCCCATAAAGTAAATTTTCTCTATTTATGATCATAAATGAGAACCATTGATACTAGTAAAAAAGATGAAATGAACAAATGAGAATGTGACTTGTTCTTCAAAATTTTATAAAGGGTTCTGTTATTCAAACACACATTTTTGTTATTGAGACACCCTATTATCTCTATCTCTTTTTATGTATTTATATGTATGTATAAAGAGAAATAGATACATAGAGAGATAGATAAGATGAAAATAAATTAGTGTATCAATAACATACCCTAATTATAAACTTTATCCTAAGGGGCATTGCCCCACATACTCATGCCATTATGACGGTGGTTAACCATTATGATGACGATCTTCACAACCTAACGTACATTATTGTATTCGGAAGTATAAATATTCGCGGTTATGTATATTATTGCAAAATGTTTACAAGTCATTATTTCTTAGACAGAGATACAATTGGGAAAAATATTAGAAATATGCTAAACTTATATTATACTCGTTTACTAAAAATATTTAATACCGATATAATAATAAGGTCCGGCTGTGTGTTGAACAAAGGGTCCACACAAACAATATTTTCCAAATTATGGAATAGACATTTTTAAGTGTATGGCAAATGATATTAACACTGATTCGATATCTTCTAGAAGGTTTGTTATCTATATACCTACTAGAAGGTTGACAACAATGGCTAATAAATAAACTGATAACTAGTAAATATGTTCGCGGTTGCGGCGGCGTACGTAACGTGATAAAAAATAGACTATAATTGTCCTCAAATAAAATATAGATCAAAAAGTAAACCAACTTAAGATGTACATAAAAATTTACATGAAAATGTTTTGTATTTGACCTAATAGTTTGGTGGCCGAACTTTAAGATTCTAAACTTTAATGGTCAAAGTCTACAAAACAAACTAATGGCCAAACTATAAAAAACTAAAATTTAGTGGACAAACTCGACAAAACAAAAACACAACTATAAATAGTTTGATGCCCAAATTTTTATGTACGAAATTAAGAAACCTAAATATTACTATTCTTTTAATTTGTAATTTCATATACTAAAAGTAATACAATAAAATAAAATATTATAAATAAGGTTAAAAGGAGGAAATAGGAGAAATATGATTAGAATAATTAAATAGTCAATAATTGAAAAGGTGTGATGGTTGGTTGGCTCATGGCCAGATAATAATCGTTGGGATGGTAGAGATCTAGAATTATATTGGTGCCATGGGAGGTTTTTTGTGTCTTCACTCTTACTTTTCTTTATTTCTCACACAGTCACATACGCATCTATATGTGTATATAAATATAAGTCTAAAATTTGAACCTATCTTGCATTTGAATCATGTGAACATAAATAATTATTTATTATTTTATTTAGGTCTTTATTCATTTGTGTTTTATTTGTTTCTTGTAAAAATTATTTGATTCTAGCATATTAATTTTGTTTATCTAAAGGAACATATTGTTTCGTTTGCATTTATATTTTTGTAGTTTAAATCCCTCAGTCTCACACCCGCTCTCTATACATATACACACATATAACTTATACTTCTAACAAAAAGATAAGAACACATGAAAATATTCAAAGGACGTGATGGGTAACAAAAAGATAATAACACATGAAAATATTCAAAGGACGTAATGAGGAGAAGGATGACAACATACATACATAAACTTATATATGATGGTTTTCTTTAAGAAGTCATACATAAGTAAGAATCAACTCTTGCAATTATTTCATATGCATACGCGAAATTTCAAAGCCAAGAAATATTTTTTGAATGACGCTTGTCAAGTTGTCATCCAAAATATTTACTCAATGAAGGTTTGAACCCGAATCTTTTTAAAGATTTTTCAAAAATCTTATCGCTAGGCCATCTTATGATGTTTAAAAGCCAAAAGATCTTTTAAAAATCTTCTTACTAAAATACGACACAATAAAGTGTATGATAAACGTTGCATGTACGAATAAACTTGTTAAGATACATATTTTCATGATGACTTTTTTGATAATTTATGGTCCCAATATGATTACTTTATGAATTATAAATATTTAATTATTATGTCATTAAATTGTAATAATATCTTTTATCAATTTCACAACATGATTATTTATAACACTTCATCCGGAATCTATTTTTTAAACCCTCACACTTTTTGTTAACAAACCCTATCACAAAAATTTGAAAAATAAACACAAAATTCAACTATGTAAACATGAGTTTTGACTATGAGGGAAATCAAATATTACCTTCTTTTATTCATCTTATCATTAAAAGTTCTATTTTACGTAAAGAAGAAATAATTTAACAACTTTTTTCTTTGTTCTTGCTCATCGCCTCATCCTCACATTACTTATCCATACCACCAATATATACAAGAAAACAAAATTCGAAAATCGATTAAATTTATCCAATCAATTGAAAATCTTTGGTGTCACATGAATCAACATACCCTACATTTTAAAATCATTATAAAATATCTATTTCATCGGTTTTGAAAGATTTTGTAACTTGTATAATTATAATGTTTTAAAACAACTATTCATACAACCATCTAACACACTTTTAATCTCCGCACCACAACGTACAACTTGTATTTTTACATTTAGCCTTATTTAATCTACTTATGTCCTTATTATTGTACAATTTATATGCATTCTTATTTGTTCATCTTCCAACCAAGAACCTGTTATTTGCAAACCTTTTTCTATCATTTAGCACTTTGATAGTGTTGGACTAGGTTGAATTGATCTAAAATGTTGGATCCGCTATCATAACTCTTCAACAACAATCTAAGTCTGATTAGACATTCATTAGTCATAGATACGATAACACTCGTTGTGTTAGTATGTATTCATATTCTTAGCTTCTACCAACAGGGATGTGACTCTTTTTTTCACGCCATACGCCGTCACACCTATTGCTTTTGTCATCATAGTCGAAGCTCTTGTAGTTGTGTGCGACCAACACCCGTCTTTATCAAAATGGTCACTTCTCATATGCCAGATTGAGCGTTTGATCGATGTCAAAATGGTCCACTTCTCATATGCCTTCAAGCTTGATTTTGAATATATTATTACTTTTGTAATGTTATAACAATACCTACCATGTGCCATTTATAAATACTTTATAACACTACCTAAAGGTTGTAATGTATCGATAAATATTATCCATCCAATCTCCAACAACCCGAAACACCTTTCAAAGGTCCTCACTTTCTCTGGCATGTGCATCATTTTTCCACATAACGGGACAAATTGTGAACCATTTCCTTCTTTTTTTTCTTCTTCGCCCCTAATATTCAATCTATATCTTCCAAATTTCATGATTGTTTTTTCTTTTAATTACTAGAAGTCACCTATGGTGTACATTTAGATAGAAGGTCAAACAAGTTCCAATCAAGATAACCTATTCACTAAATTGTTACTTTATAACTAACACCATTATTTTTCTTTGATGGATTGGTTAGTTAAAAGAAAATTATATCAAATAAATTATGGTTTATGTGCCAAATGCGCACCACTTTATTACTTTTACCTGATAAACTCTTTATTAACTTGGCACATCACTAATGTTAAATTATTCACATTAAAAAACATAATAGATTATGCTGGTTTTATGTACTATGAAAAAATTAGGGATTGAAATGCACGTTTAACCAACTCCAAAGAATATTATGTATCTTGTGTATATACTTTTAAAAGACAAACTACAAATGTTTAGTAATGAGTACTATTATTTGGATACACCATACAAGCTTAAGTTTATTACATGAGACGTGAATCAAGGTAATTGACTAACTCACAACACTGTTTAAACCGCTATAAAGGTTTTCTGTTACTAAGAATCAAATTTTAAGTATTTTGTATATTATTCAAACCTCTAGTACATGAATCGTTTGGTTCAAACATCAGAAGTTTTGTTTAAGTATTATTTTTTTCAGTATTTGTTGAGTCAAATTGGTATGGGGGTAAGTTTATGATAATTTGTGAACATAAATTAGACATACAAAATATGTTTTACTTATTTCATATTATAGAGATGTAATTCAACCTAATGTCATCTACTAATTATTATTTAATAGATGTTTTATGTTCGAATTTAACTTGTACCGATTTTTAATATTTAACCCTATTAAACGCATGTATTTTATCAGATCTCATTTGTTAGCATCATATTAATATGCTCACATGAATTTGTTAGCATCATATTAATATGCTCACATGAATTTTCTAGTAACGGATTTCAGAATCACAAAAAGAATGTACAAATACATTATACATGTATGTAGTAAGTACATAATCTTTTATACATATGTTTAAAATATATACTTAAATTAGGTGCAAACATGAGTCATTTAATTTTCCCATAGTTTTATACAACCAAATTCTTAAATCTAAATTGACAACAAAATTTTACTCCTGAGTTTGTAAAATTTTGTTATATTAATGTGAATTTATGAATTCATAGTCTCATACATATTATATAATTATTATTCATAAGGCTAAATTATGTTTTGTTAAATGCATCTTACAAATTTAAAATTGAAAATTTTGACAGAAAAATTTAACATCACATATAAAAGATCTATTTTACCATTTCTTATAATTATACAGTAAAAAAAAGAAAATTATATTTTTCAGGAAAAAATACAAAATATATTAGTTAAAAAAATTACCCAATTTAGAAAAATCATTTCATTTCATCTCCAAGCTTCTATAGTCGATTGCAACATTTTTCAAACCTAAGAAATCATAACCAGTGCTGTTACCACTTGTACCACTGAGGCTGAAGGTACAACTGCATTCTTTGCTCTTCCGTATTCCCATACTGCACCCAAAACATATGATAGCACCACCGGAAGTTCTACCTCCGGTCACCAATGTCTGATGGTGATACTCAACGGATTGTTGATTTTGTTGTATGTATGATGATGATGATGATGTTATTGATGATGATATTGATGATGATATGATGTTGTTCTGATGATGATGATGATGATGATGATGATGATGAGGTGGGCCAATTCTCAACTCCAAATTCAAATCCAACCACCGTTCTTGATTTTCCGGCGAAGTGTTCTTGATTTTCCAGCGATCAGGTGAATCACCACCGATGTTAACATCTTCAACCTCGTTTTTAACTTGGGTTGTAACAGGTGCAGTGGGTGTTGTACTCGCAAACGAGATGGTGGTTGCGGTGGTAACCTCCGGCGAGGAGTTTACATTATGATTGGTGGCGGATGCGGCGGCGACGACGGTGGCGGTGGCGTTAATATTATTATTATTCTGATGACCGTCGGAATCGGTTATCGGCCGGTGAGTCGCCGGATCAATTCCTCTGTTCAAAAGCTTTCTTCTGATGTGTGTATTCCAGTAATTCTTTATCTCGTTATCGGTTCTCCCCGGTAATCTCCCGGCGATCAAAGACCACCTGTTCATAATCGATAATTCATCCCCAAATCAAGAATCAATAAAAAGAAACGATTTTTAACGCAAATTAACAAAAATTGAGACATGGGTATTGTTTATCCACATCTAATAATCAAGAATCTGAACATATCTTGAAGAAATTTTAAAGAAATTTTGAAGATATATCGAAGAAAAGAAGAATTGAGCATACTTGTTACCAAGGAGGCTATGGAGTTTGATGATGAGTTCATCTTCTTCCTCAGAGAAGTTACCACGTTTAAGATCCGGGCGGAGGTAGTTGATCCACCGGAGACGGCAGCTTTTGCCACAGCGGAGGAGTCCGGCGGCCTTAGGTAGTGACCTCCAGCAGCCTTCACCGTGAGCTTTGATGTATGAAACAAGACGATCATCTTCTTCTTTGGTCCATGCACCTTTGTTTGTGTGTGCTTTTTCACAACAAGGGGATCTACCCATGGTTATTATTATTATCTTTGTTGCTTATGTTTACAATTTGTTGATGGGGAAGCCGGCCTTTTGGGTTGTTTGATTTGGGGTTTTATAAGCTTTTGGGATTTGACTATATAGGGCCACAGGGGGTGTGTGTTTGTGTGTGTGTGTGTGTGTGTGAGAGAGAGAGAGAGAGAGACTGAGGGGTGTATAATAATAAGTGCTTCTAGATGCGAGTTGGTGAGACGGGTTTAAGGGAGTGGCTGGTGGGCTTGTGTTGATGATGATATTACCATATTGTGTTATTATTAAAAACAAAAGATATTTAGTGAGTGAGTGAGTGTTGTTATCCATGATAACATATTTATCCTACAAATTTATTCCAAGATAATGTACATGATTAGAAGGGTTATTTACTTATTTTCCCTCACTAAAAGTAACTAAGGAGAAGATGATTTCATCCTTAAAGTGAGGTGATAGAGGTTTAGACTCAATCTTTTTTATAGAGGCATCATCTGGTTTGTTAGAAACTGTACGAAGTAGGTTCATTTTTATATTAAAAGATTGTAATTCTAACGATACTTTCGTTAGCCATGGGAAATATTTTAGTACAATAACGTTTACAAATACGACTAGTAAAATAAATATAACAATATTTATGTACCAAACTTGATTTGAACATCCATCTTTAGTATATACTCCAACGAATCTTCATATAGTATTCTTGACTTGAGTTTTCATCACATTCGAATCTTCAACTATACCTATTGACTGCAACAATTAACAAACAAAAGATTGACGGTTGTGGCTGAGGATCGTGTTAAACACGGGTCCCTTAAAACAGATTTCGCGTCTCTACTCAAGACAACGCGTCTGTCTCCCAGGGTACAACAGCCAAAGCAGTATGTACTGCCAGAGAGTGCCTCGGGCCCGAGAGATCACCGGGTAAAATATGTGTTATGATGTTATATGAAAAAGATTAAAGATGATGGTGTAGGAAAAATAATTTAGAAAATGTTCATCTCTAAATTTCTATGAAAACTTTTTGACTCTAAAGAAAATAGATTTCTTATATACTCATGCTAAAGAATTCATATTAATGTGAGTTTTATGATTCACAACCAAAACTTCCATTTGATTTATAAAATGTTTTAAGAGACCAAATTAAAACTCTTATTTCATTCATGACATGTTTAATGCTTATTTTAAACCATAAAAAACATTCATAATATTTATTAAAAGACTTGGTCAAAACATAAAACATTCATGTTAATCAATACATGGCTTTATTAGTATTATGTAAGAAATTTCAACAATTTCCTATTATAATCACCCAAGTTTCACTTTGTTCATTCCGACCACTCAACTTCGAGCATCGATATCTAATTTATCTTAGCTTTAGTTTAGACATGGTATAGTTCGTTATAAAATGAGAACTTAAACCAATAAATAAATAATTATTTATATGACAAATACATAAATATAATTATTTTGTGTCTAAAATTCCAACAGAAACTTGAATACCAGTTATCGGCTCTGGTTATTAATATGGGTCGCTAGTTTGGTTCTATTATGAAATAATCAAAGGAGTGGCCACAACTCTTAAAGTAATGAGATTTTAGAAATATGTGTACTTGGGAGCACACTCTTAATCACTGTTGAGACATTTCGAAAGATAAGAAGTAGCCGTGATTCACACGGTCTACTAGATTTTAAGTTATGGTATTCAAAGATGTGACTCGTCAAAATAAAATCATGTAAACAAATAAAATCAATAAGTATTTTCAAACATAATTTTATCAAACATATTACCTATGAATGTGTTCTTAACTTCACATATTGTTAATATTTTAATCTATAAACTCATTATTCTTGATTTTACCATAAAAGTGCACAAGTAGATTTGCAAATGCATACGTGACTTATATTACATGCAATACATGTTGATATGCGAACCAAGAAAACATTCTTGTGAATAATTTTGAATTTTGTGAAGTGATAAAAATGGCATAGTTACTTCTTTAATTTAGAAAATTTCTTTTAGTTATAGTAATGTGATCAATCAATTAAACTTTTGATCATTAATAATCAATGACTCAAGTTAGTTCAACAAGTTATCATAATATTTGTGGTTATTTTTGTATATTAATTTATCTATGTTGTCAAAATGTAAACTAGCATAAGTTAGGAAGTAGAGAGGCTAAAAAGACCCTTCCTTTCAAATTTCAACCTACTTAACTTTTGAAAATGTGAACTAACTTATCTTTTTAGTGTAAGATGAAGATAATATTTTGATATGATCACTTACATGAGAGTGCAACAAAAAGTAACAATTCAGTGGGATGCACGTTTAGTAGAACCGTTAATAAAATTAGAAAAAAACTAGGATGGAGTTCAAGTAGGTGTAAAGTGAGGTGTAGGTAATAGAGTGAATATTTGGCACAAAAGTGTGATCCTTTTGAACAACTTTTAGGTCAATTATTATATAGAGTAATTAGCTAACCTTCCCAAATTCTTCAACTACATATGCATTAATTTACTACCTAAATTTATTTAATTATGTTGTTGGAACTAACATCCCACATTGTGTTTCTGGTGAACCTTTCTTTTGTCGTGCACTTTATTCATATTTTTTCTTTATCACGGAAAAAGTTTATATTTTAAAAATAATATTTTTTTAATAGCAAATCTATCTTGCTTTTAAATTACTATCAATAATCAAGTGTATGAGTTTAAATTCATAACCTTCTATCTAAAGACAAGAAACTCTACTAAATGAGCTAGCTTCTAGTTTTACATTGATGTTAAAGATGATATCTAATGTATCTGATATGATTAATTAGGTAAGATTTAGAACATGAGGTTTACATTAAAATTATAAGGTATTTTGTAACATCAACTGTAGAAATAATAACCTACTATTCACATGGTTTGGATAAATTATTTTTTTATTACACAAAAACATAGGTTTGATGTGGGGAGGTAGTATATATGTCATGTGTTTGTGTGTATATAAAACGTGCTTAATACAAAATCAGTTTTAACCAGATAACAGTAAAACTAATGAGATACTTGTTTTTTAACATATGAAAAATAATCACATGCAGAGAGAGAAAAAATAATATAAAATATATTGTATTTATATCATCTTATATGGATAGTATTTTATTTAAAATTCGTTTTTATAAAAATCTCTCTTAAATTATAATCTTAATTTATAGGAGTGAGTGGAGTGTTTCTAGAAGGAAGGTATGAGTAGGAAGTTGGTTAAAAAATGAAAAGGGAAAAGTTGGAAGAAAATAATCAAATATAGAGATATGGTGGTTGTGGTTGAATATGGGCTTTGGTTTACCTGCCACTTTTCTCTCCCAACCCAAGCTTGTGGTCCAAGTCTACACACAATTGGGATGTTGGTTCACCATTTTCACCCCAATTTGCACATCACTTGTCAACCCCCCACACAACATTAAAAACACTTTTACTTATTTTTTTCTCTAAACACAAATACACACACATATATATTAGCTTTTTCCGTAAGAAATAACACAAAATTGAGATTTGATATCACATATCTAAATTAGAATCATTTGAATTGAATGATGGGTTAATTTTACTCAACCTAGCTAGCTAATATAATATTTTAGGCAAATTGGATTTTAATAATCCAAACTATTACCTATTGGCCGATAACAATTCATACTAATAATTTGGCCGGTAAAATTTTCAACTTTCACTTTTATCACCAACAACAGTCCCAATGATATAATTTTCGATTTTTCACGTTTAATTTGGACTCGGCTCCAGTCGCAATAATAATTATGAATGAAATGATGAAACATACAAGTTAAATTGAGCCTAAAATAAATAAAAATCAAACGTAAAAAATTGAAAATTATGATACTAGGACTGTTGTTGGTAACGAAAATGAAAGTTGGAGTGTTGCTGGCTAAATTAATAGTATGGATTATTATCAACTAATAGTTAATAGTTTGGATTATTAAAAATTCAATTTGTTAATATTTTATGATCATAGTGTGCACTGAGTTTTGTAACATGTTTTTTTTTTAATTTTATGAAATATTATATAATCCAATTAGATACTAATATACGTAACAAGCTTTTAGATAAGGACGAGGATGATTTTTATGATATTAATCCTACTTTATTGTACTACAAAATAATGATGATATGTTATTTATTTTCAAATAACGTGACATGAACGTTCATCAGCAAAATGCCACATGGGCTACAGCAAGGCGCATATTATAAGGTTAAAAAAGTTTGGGACTTTGGGTTGGTATTTAAAAGATATTAGCACATGTGCATTTTTTAAGTTATGTACATATGGTTAGATATATACTACCACTAACACCCTAAAATTTTAGGTTCATAAACGATCAACTTTTCACTGCAACAATCTCGTGTTTCTGAGCTCTCTAATAAATTATTTATCACATGTTAGTTTATAATAAATACCTCTAAACACACGTTTTCATATGGACATGAAAATTATAAGTATCAATTAATTTCTAGCATCTTTAGAATGTAGAACAAGAAATGTCAAATACTTGCTATATTTTTCTTGCATTTACATTTGCTTGATTACTTTCTTCAAATCAATAGTTCATTAATACAATGCTTAGTGTTCAACAAATATGTTTATAAATACAAAGGTTAAAAGATCTAATTGCTCGTTGATAAACAAGGGATGTAGATTTTTACCTTTTAATTTACTCATATCTGAATATATTCTTGGTGTTTAATAAATAAAATTATATAAAAAAGGGATTAGAACATAAGAAAGATAGAAATTAGGTTTAAAAAGGGAAGATATCTAACATCTCTAACTTTCATGGGTTGATTGCGTGTTGAACCAACACCCTTCTAATTTTTAATCCATAAGGACATGTTGCAAAGTTTGGTAGCAATGAATAGCAAAGGGTTGGTGTTAAAATAACTAAGCCACAAAAACTTATAATCAAAAAACCAACAAGTATTCAATAGAAAGCACATGCTCTTTGTAAGGGTAGGTTATGCCTAATTCTTTTAAATAAGAAAGTTACTCTTGATTTCGACTTGATAATTATTTGTTCTTTATGAACTTAAAAATATAGAAGCGGTACGAAAACTTTTTTTCTTTTAAACCCCTTGATATAATTTTAAGGTTGCCGGAAATAATATCTTATTTAAAATTGTGTTCGTCTATATTACATCAAGATCAGATGATCGAATTGTTTTTTGATTGGAATATCAAGCTTATTTATGAAAGTCGAGAAGAAGCTTATGATCCTATGGTCAAACTGATATATAAGATTCTATGTTTGTAAGGATCATATGTAAGATTTATACGTTTTCTTTGAACACATCATTTATAAAAAAACAGATTTTGGCTAACATATAGATCTTAATAATCAAACATTTCAATTTATGAGCATAAACATTGTCTAAGTATATAAGAAACTTGTCAAATTCACACAAAATAAAGACTACTATAAAGTCCAAGATTAGTGATTATTATGTAACAAAAGTTAAATGGGCATTTTTATAATTTTAATTTTTAAGAGCTCAATAATGTTATGTGAAACACGTTGTAGTGTAACCAAAAAGTTAGAACAAATTTGTAGTTTCTTTAACACAAGATTTATATCCAATAATCTAAACTTGTTTTAGAACTGCTGCTAATCTACCTCACTACATATCACTTGTAAAATCTAAAGCTTTTGACATCTACTATAGAGACAAAGCATCCTACAACTTCAACTGTCTCCTTAGAACATCCGGTATTCTGAACTTAAAGAGAAACCATACGTCTCAACACCACTTGAAGAAATGAGAAAAACTAAAAAGCAGAAAAGACCATGAAGATAAGTGTGGGTCTAGATCCCAAGTTCCCGAGCTAAGCCTAAAATTCGGGTATTAAATTTTGGGATGAGAAAAAATATGAAATAAGATAGGAATCATTAAAATTTAGACTTAACTTAAATGAGTCAAATCAAGTCGAGTCATGGTCAGCTCAAACTTGGTTTGTTACAAATCATACAGAGTTGGCTCGTTTACAACCGATTCGATTTTAAACTAGTTATTTTCGAGTTCTTTTAGCAAATTCTAAGCTCTATGAATAGTAATATCGAAATAACTTATAACCTATATAAAAAAGAATACAATTATAGGGTAAAAATCTTGTTTAACTCACATTTATTTTATGAAAGTCTATCATTGATACCACTTAATACTAGGTCATGGGCTCTTCAATTAGATGGTATCAAATACTACTATATTCTTCCGTCAACTGATATTCAATTTTAATGTTTTTAAAAATATTTAAATACTTATTCTATTCAATTATAATGTTTTTAAATATATTTATATACTTATTCTAGTTTTGAGTTGTTACACCTCACCACCACAACATACCACAACTTCTTAATCTTTCTATTGTTATTAAAACGCCGGTCTAGAACAAGTAATCGACACTTCGCCCATAATGCCAAATATAACCGAAAGTTAAGAACATGTCGTGTGGTTGAAGAAAGCAATTACAGTAGCATTTAATGAGAGAATTTAGTTCAATGTCTTTTCTATAACAAGGTTTTGATGTTATGTGTAACAAGAAAGGACCACTTGCATGTCCTATAATTGAGATAAATCGCGTAGTTGGCTAAGAAAGAAGACATCCACTTATATAAATTGGAGAAAGACATGTATATGAACGTAGTTAACACATATGCATGTTACTATGACTTTTGGCATGGTACAACATCACTAGATATAAATTGCTTAGAGATATGTTCAACGATTAAGATTGTAAATTATTGAAAGATTATTCATAAAGTAAAGTCGATAGTAATATTAATTGTGATTCCAAGAATTTTTTAGCTGGCTCATACTTCATCATTTTTTAGTCATTTAAAGATCAACAATTACATACAAAAAGTGTTCAAAGGTAAAATCTAATCATCATAAACTAAGCATTAATTTTATTCTTATAGAATAAGGGGTTTTTAAATGAAAACTAAACTTGAATACCAAGGTAACCCATGCATACTTCAGATTATTTATTGGGAAAATAATTAACAACTCAAATATTAAAAAAAAAAAAAAGAAAAAAAAAAGAAAGCGGTGGGGTGGGTTAAATATGACAAAAGGTTAAAAAGTGAGGTAGAAGGTACCAAACACACACAGCCAAACTTGGAAGGACCAAAAGCATGAGTTTAGGAGGGTTAGGTAGATAATGTAGGGAAGTTGGCAGGTTCAATTATTTGCACATGCCACAATTTAAATACAAAACCTAATCAATATTTCTCATACCCAAGTTTCACCAGGTGTCTCTTGTATATTTAAAGTGTTAGAAAATTCAAATCTTATAAGATATATAGACGATTAATAGCACTAGATTAAAAATTGTTTAAAAATTAAATTTTCTTTTCAGCTTTTACTAATTTTTGAATCTATATAAATATTATTGCTCATAATAACTTGCATCTTATACATCAACTTGTACATTAGTTTGTTAATAGATGAGTGTATAATAGGTCAAAATGTTATGCTTCTAGGAAATGAATACACCCAAACAAATAATTCACAATACTTAGATGGGTATCGGTAATCATTGTGCTTTCATATTGCAATAATCACTTTTGGTGTTTAAATTGTTTAAGGGGCTGTTTCAAACTTATTGCTGATTCAGCATTTAATGGTTTAAACCTATTAATGATAAAACAATTATCTATTCAAAAGTTGCTAAACAATCCCTAATTCATTACGGTTGTGATTATTCAGCAATCAAATAATCAGTTATTATGCTATTTTAAATTATTTTCATCCACCCTAATTATATTATTATCACATCTTATCCATCAATATAAATAATTCCAATTATAGTCCTTTAGATACCGACAATTTAATCAATAATACTCATAACTGTCACTTTCATTTCAATAACAATCTCACTCACATAATCATCATAGATTTACTTGATTTATATAAAATTACGCTCACGATGATGATAAGTAAATTGCCGTTATGGATTGATATCAATCCAAAATTCAATCTGCCTTATAAAAACTTATTTTTAAAGTAAATCTTACTCAACTTCAAATGAACTGAAGAAAAAAATTATATTAGAAGAGGAAGACGAAAAGAAAACTTGGAGTGGAATAAACTGGAAAAACTAATAATTGAACCAATATAAATTAAACCATAGCATGTGACGAGATCTAAAACTTGATTATTTTAATAAACCCAACACAAAGCAACTTAAATTCTGGTAGAGACATTTGTATGTTGCGGAGTCCATTAATTAATCAAACCCAAAGTCAATTTGTCTGGAGTTTTAAACTTAAAAATAATGGTACAGTGACTTGTACCTCCTGCATATAAACTTGTACCTTGTTTCAAATTTGACAGTTTCAAGTTTTAACCTCACTTGGTCTTCTTGCGGGCTTCATAAACGTAACTGAGAATCACCACAGCAGCACTAACCAAAACCCCGAAAGCGCTTTGTGCCAATACGACGCCGTCCTTGGATACTTTTTTAGAACTTGGTGTAAACCCTAATTCAGAGAGTTTCTTGTGTGACAATGCATAATCATTAAAGAATGCATCTTCATCCTGGAAAGATAAATTAATGTTCAATAATTAAGCATAACATGGGAGAAACGTAAATTTAAATCATAATACTTATTTAATATAATAATGAAAAGGACGCCTACCAACTCATAAAATAACCACATTAGTCATACCATTTAATATTAAGGTGTAATTCCGAAAATGATGTGATAACCAATCAAATAAAAAGTCAAATGCCATGTAAATTCTTAACTAAACGGTGCGGCTATATGTATACCTATATTGCATGCGCGCCCCTAGTACCTGTAACATCAATTATTTCAACTTTTAAACTGGCGTTCAAATCATGGCCTTATAGTCTAGTGGCACTGATGATTGCACGCCACAAATGTGATGCGGCTTCATATCTTTGCAAGTATAATGTTATGTGGTATTTAGAAATTAGGACTAAACAAATTATTGTTCAAAGAGAAAAGTTAATACAGGTGTTTGAGTTCCCGCTTTATGTAAACGGGCGTTTAACTCTTGGATTTCTGTTTTAAGCAAGCCTATAGTCAGGTTAAACATGCACTTAAATCTTGTATTTCTCTTTTAAACGTCCATATCTGTCAATGGTGTTTGTATAACATGTTAGTGGTGTTTGTATAGAATTCCCCTAATCAAAACTTATATTTGAGATTAATTGTTTCATTAAGAGATTGTACTATACATGTATTAGTTTGAGATGAAGGAATCTAAGTCATGTTATATCCAGGAGGATTTACTTTCCTATGACATACCTTGTACAGTTGTACCTGAACAAGAACAACACCTCTGTTCAAAGGTTGTTGGCAACATGTGAGTGTGGTTATTATTTGAATGTTGAAATGGAGGATAGGGTGGGGACAGATTAATAATGGGAGCAGACCAGTAGTCAGTGTCCAGAGAGGGTCCCAACTGTGAAAAACTAATAATCTATAGGCAAAACCAATCACACAACTGTATTTGGCTTTAATGTTTGTTTGATTATTATAGCTTCCCATTTTGGTAGTTAAGGGTAGGTTCCTACCCTATTAAAGGATGTGTCTGTTGAGATGGGTGGAGGGTTGGTGGTCTAAAATAATAGTTAAATAATTAAAGTTTCTAGTTAGATTTACATATCTACCATTGCTATCACCACAGCTTATTGGGTCAAAATTTGTAGCTACATATCTATGTAACATATTTATATTCTAAATCAAGTCAAATTCATACACACCAGAAAACAGATAAAAGAGAAATGGCATATAGACTTCCAGTGTATCAGATTGACTTGGTGCGAAATATACCCTATCCCAATAGTTTCTGTAGCCCAAAAATTGGCACCAGTAACTAGCATCAAATCATTATGTTACTTTAGCACATATATACAGGATCAGCAATATTTTAGCAAGTATTTGTTTTAGCTTCAATGTGTTTTCGCCTAATGTAAAGCTGGGCACCTCGATTGTTAAAAATGAATATTACTTGGCATCGCAATTTGGTTATATAACAGAGCATACCTTGGCATACAGCTCAACATAAGGGCGGAACACAGGATCATCCAGCAATGCAATGTCAGTAGGAAGTTTTAATAGCCCCTCTGATTCCCCTTTCAGAAGTTCACTGGTGTCAAAATATTAGTGTCATTTCAGTTTAAAAAAGTAGGGAAAATTATTAATCTTACTATAACAAGAAAATGATAAAGAAGGTTCAGCAAGTTCTACACAAAATAAGAGTTATCGAATTTCAGTGGCTCCCTAGTCCAAGGGCCTTCAAAGCCTGATCTGTCTGCATGTGCTCTTCCCTGCAACATCAAAAGTTCAGCGAGAAACAAGCAAATCTATGCCCATGTATAGCAAAAGATGCCTACAGGTTTCAAGTGAAACAAGTAGTATTAAGCTATTAATCTAACAAGAAACTAGTAACTTACAAGTGTATGTCCTCCGGATAGGGCTACAATATCCTTGTCAGATAAACCCATGCGATAAAAAATGTCCCGCAGGTGGGGGGCACCTGAATCAGTATAAGTTCAGTAAACGAATATAACTGATATTTACATTAGTAAACTACCATGCAGATGAAAGTAACATGCAACTAAAATACATGAACATTAGCACAAATTTACCAGTGGAAACTTAACCTTATGGCAAGGCTTTGACAGACCAAATTTAGCTTTGTAGAAAGTAATACAAAATAAAATGATTGGTGGTAAATAAGTAGCAACATTCATATGACTTTTGCATATAACAAGTGTTTATGCCAACACTCATCATGGAGTATTTCAGTCTTTTCACTTGATCATGTTGGCATGTGTTTTGCAAAATATAATGGCTTTTAGAAGGTAAAGTCCAGGTTAGAGAAGTTTGGAGTGTGCATATATAAGTTTTGTAGATACTGATTCATGAAGATAGGGATAAACTCTGGTGCGTTGAGAGGATAGACTAGTTGCAACATTATAACAAAATAGTACAATAGCAAGATGTCCAAAACGCTCTTGTTGAAACAAAAAGGGAAAATAGATAAATTGCTCAAGACTGCATTCCTGAAGGACATGGGTAGTATTTTCTGATATAGCCTCGTTACTGATTATGTGCAATAGTATTGATTACAAATCCGCTTTAGGATTTTAGCTGGCTTATGAAACCATACATCAAAGTTTCAGTAATAAAGTATATATTTGTATTATCATGATACTGAGGTATATTGAATAGCTTGTTTATTATTATAGAAGTGTTGTTTACATACCAGGATAATACAATATTGAAAACAATACAACAGTTGAAAAACAACATGCAAAACTGTAATCAGTAGGTCCAGTAGCCGAAAATAGTCAGCGAAGACAGGGGAGAGTGTGATTTAGAATTCCAAATTCAAGAGATTTTGATGATGCAATCACAAACAACAACCTTGCCAATTTTCTCAAACATGATTTTGCTTTCTGAATTTTACGAAATTTGAATGGCCAACCGAAACAGGCCAATTAACAAAAAAATATTAGACTCACCATGATGTAAGGTGTCTTTCAGCCATTCAGGCTCATTAGGGGCTTAAATGGTGTTCTTTTTCTTTTTTTTTGGGAAAATTCAAGATCAAGCCAGGATTTGTTTTTATTTTATTAGGACTTATCTTGGTTAAAGTATATATTTCCTAATTAGAGTTTATCATCTAGGATATCGACAGTTCGGGCTAAACCTCCTATAGGGGTGATTCTGAAATGCTCCTATAAGTATATCGATTTTTCTTTTGATTATGTTTTCTGCTTATGCAATATTAAAGAACACCAAATTGGGACTCCCAAGTTCTTTGAATTCGTTTGAGAGTGTCAGCTATATAATTCAATCCGTCATCAGAGGTTGATTAGGATACCTTGGAAGAAGACGATGATGCAAAGTATGCTTTACATGAAAAAGATATCCCACAGTAAAATGGTCATGCAAGGGGTAAAGCAAAGATAAGGTATTTAATGCAAAATGATATCTAGTTGAAAGAAAGACTACGCAACTTGCCAACGACTGGTTGGCAAGTCTAGCGTTGGTGGGTGGCGAACCAAAAACACCCTTTAGTTGTAATGATGTCATTACAATTATGAGTATTAAGTTCCTGCATCATATGAATGATGTAACTGGACTGGTTATTAAGAACCCTATCTGAAACGAAAGCACCAAGTAAATAGGTGAGATTGCCCAAATCTTTAGATGAAAGGATCAAGAAAACCATGTTACAGATGAGCTCGGATGAAATTTTCCCTTCCTACTAGACAAAGAGTAGCATCTTTGTCATGCACACATGCACAACCATAACAAATGATTAGAAGAGGTCAAAGAAAATAAGAAATACAACTGTTTGTCAACAAGGGAGCTCAATGCTTCACTCATTTTTATTTCAAATAAGTTATTCCATAAAGACCATTAGTTCATAATTAGAATTATTTACAGAATTACAGGGGTATGGTTTTGTTTTCTCTTGAAACTCAAATTCTTTAGCTGATACTTAGAGTAGTTCAGGAGTTTCCCTACTAACAAGTTATGAAAGATTATTAACATTTGTAGGTGTTTTCGCTTTTTAAAAAATTGTGAAAATTTAACTTTGGAATTTGCCCTGTTCGAAAATCTAGAATACGTTATCTGAGTTTGCTAATGCTGTTAAAACATCAGGTGGCTAGTTTTTGTTAAAGGAATTATTACATTAATAATGATCTCCCCCTACAGTGATCATGTGACTCCCTACTTTCAGTAACGAAAATGAAAACTTCAAAGCTGATTCAGGAATCATCTTGTAACTAAAAAGAAGCTATTTAAAAGAGACCTTGTTTCTTATAGAAGATAATTAATGTATAGAAGAAGGATCAAAAACCTTTGGTGGCATTTGGGAGTCTGCCTTCCTTAGGAGAGATCGTTGAATCCTAGAAAAAGATAGAATTTGTTAACGAAGAGTAAAGTTGTTGCAAGAATAATTCCCGTAGCATTCTTATAACTAACTTTCCAAAGAAAAAGATTTCAGAAAGAAATTAAGCATGAATGGATAGGCCATATGACCAGTTGTACAGAGGAGAGACGCAAGTTAAAAAATAGAAAAGAACTTAACAGAAGAACTTGAAAAAAACCGTGACAAAATCAAGATACCTTTCTACCAGGAACAAAGTCAACAGTAGGACCACCAGTGACCTCCACAGCAACAACTCCTGCAAGCTACAAAACAGAGGTTCTTTCCTGGTCAGTAGTGTGTTACATTTCACATTTCATATACCGTGTGTGCTTGTGTGTACGTTACAATAGGATATACATTACCACAAAACATTAAACTGGAATTATATATCATTATTGGCAATCTCAGTCCTCAAGAAACCCCCTGTCTAAATTTATAGAAACAAATTTCTTTAGTATCACTAAATTCACCTGATATAGGTCTGCATAAGTAATCCTTGGATGTTTGGACTTTATTTCTTCTGCAGTAAGAAAGAACATACACATTAAAGCAACAAACAGTAGAAGTGGTTTATTCAAGTCAATATCATTCTCTTTATAGGGACACCTATCAAATCTATTAAGAAGAATGCTCTGAAGACTGAAAATGGAACATAACAAGCTTCAACTTAAGGAGTTAAATATCAATTTTGACAGTAAACAGAATCCTCTCAATATTTAAGCGCAATATCGAGTTCCAATATAGTCAGCCTAAAAATCATCACACTAATTTTCTAGTAACTTTAAGTTCTTCACAATAGACCAATAAGCTATGAACTAGTAGCACCCAGGGATAATACCATTCTATTTACATTCGGATCTTCCTCAGAATATACTTAAAATGGTGCATTTGAACTCAGTTTAAGTTTGCAGCATGAATATGGTCTCAAAAAAAACCTTACAACACACTCACACGCTCTGCTCCAAATCCTAAACCTACCAAAGCATACTTACAAAACTAAGCATATTCTGTAAGTGTGGTTGATTTCATGATATAACATCTTACAACAACAGAATACATAACAAATGTCAGCCAAAAACTACAACCATATCAACTTTACCAATTTATGAAGCTAAATAACTAGTTTACTGACTACTTCCCAAAAGCCTAATATGAAGTCTTAATATGATTCCTTCAATTTGAATAACAAGATAAAAAGGTTTACCACAAAAATCAATAGCAATCTTCAATCCGTTATTAGAACCATGACTATACTCCTCCTCAGTTCTGATGGAACCATTAGGACCTCCGGTCTTCGTATTCACATCATACGTTCCAGCATCATGCCACCTACAACAACAATAACATCATCATGAATATCGACACAATCATCAAGAACACGTGTTACGAGAAAGATGAATCGTACGCTAATCGAAGCATGATCGGTGCGCAATTCTTGTTGGCGATAAAAGCACGAAGCTCCCGACGAGCTTTATCAATCTCCTTCAGGTATTCGGTGTCTACAATAGGCATCGCCATTGATTATTCGCACACAGTGAAGGTGAAACCGAGGGTGTTCGTTGAGTCTTAGGAGTAGAGAAAGAGCAGACCACTGGAAATATAGATATAGATAGGCTAATATTAGGAGCCAAAGAAGCTGTGTTCCTGTGTGGTCGAGTTTAATCTAAATCTCGTGCAGACGGCGATCGAAGGTGTTAAATCCGCCAACATGGTTTGACTTTCGTCTACAAAGGATTAAGGATTTGATATTGATTTTAGCGGCTTGAATTTGTTCTGAACGAACTCGGATCATATTTTGGTTCAGCACACGAACACTTGGTCTTGTTAAATTTATAATTTTCTAAAAGAAATAATGGGTAACCTTATGCCAGAATTTAAAAAACCTTTTATAGTTGAAACGGTTTTACTAGAAATTTATAAATTTAAAAGTATTAATGTACAAATAATGTTAAATGAAAGTTCAATCAGAAAAGATTGTGTTTATGTCGATCTTTAAAAACTTATTTCATGTTTAGACTCATGTACATGAGATGATTTCCAAGTTCGTTTCGCATTCATGTTCGACCGGTCTATTCAAGTTTGGCATTCATGATTGACCCGTCTATTCAAGTAACAAGAGCCATCTAATATCTCTAGTAGCATCATCAAACGTGAACGGTCCCAGTTGACATATGAACTTGTGGGATTTACTAAAATGCTTAAGACCACTTGTATTTTTAGTTTGTAGTTATCTAAATACTAATATATTAGCTTCGTGTATAAATGGTGTGGGCTTGAGTATTACAAATCAATATGATACTCTTTATGATCTTATGAGTCGATCAGTCTTTGTTGGAATTATTCATATGCTTATTTGTATAAGTTAGAACTAGGGCTCTTTATGAATCGACTCATCAATGAATAACACCAACAGAAGCGCTACAATAGGTGATATCTATATGCGAAGTTGCGAACAAACACAACTCAAAACCAATGAAAACAACCAAATTGATTGCTAAGTTTATGCCTTATAGGATGTTCTCTAAGAAAGATCACCTCAAGTCTTCAACACCATGCACTTATATGAGTACTTGGGTTTCAAATTGTAGCATATGTCTTCAGGTTGATGCTCATCTTCATAACCATAACCAGCTAGACCTTGTAAAACATACAGTCAATCCTTCAAACAATGACATTCTTGTCGAACATACAGTCAATCCTTCAAACAATGACAATATATTAAAACAAAAGCCCCATATCATCAAAATGAACTCAAATCTCCAAAAAGGATACAAATTTACTCACCTTTAATCACTTTTTTCACCAATATATTTTTTTCTTTTCGGCCTTCGAATCCAGGACTCGTGAGCTTCTTCTCCCTCATAGCATGTAGAGAAATCTTAATAATAACTTGGAAAACTTGAGAGTCGCAATTCGCTTTCAGATTGAAACTATTTGGGGTTCACACCAAATATTCAATCGGATAAAACTCAAGTTTCAGAAATCGAAGTATGATTCGTGTGTATTTTTAATCATGAACCAGAAGAGAAATATGAAGAAGATCGACCAATCCGATGGGGAAACTGCCGAAGGCAGTTTTCCTTATGCGAAATTACACTTTTTACCCCGAAGTTTCACATGTGAAATTTAGGGAAAAACAAATTCTAGTACATTTTTGATAAAGCAATGTTTACCAATGTTTACAAATTCTAGGGCATTTTTTACTCCGAAGCTCGATCCTAGCCAGGGGCTCTGCCCCTTAGACCCCGCTCCCAGGGGCGCTGCCCCCGAACCCCCGCCAAGGGGGCGTTGCCCTCTTGGAACCCCCATCGCTTAGGGGCTTCGCCTCTAATAAGGTTTTCAATTTCAAAATCACAATAAATTCAAACAAGTGTGCACTCCCCGCACCTCCTGACTTGTTTGATGGATATTATGATCAAATTGGTCGTTAGTCAATCCAATTACACTAAAATATCTAACATAGCAATCTTCCTCATCTTCTTCTGGTTAGCCCTCTCTTGTATATTCCCTCTTCTATCTTACTAGTTCTTGGACAGAAATTTTTCTATTTTATCTGATTGAAGTTCTTATACACACGAAATATTTTAATCTGAAAGAGTATTCTCTCGATTAAAACAAATACCCGAGACATACTTGAACTTATAGAATGCTGCTCCCATTTGGGAACGCAACATGCCGGTGCTCTAAAAAACAAACCACCTATCCTAGAAACAAAAATAATAATACCTAATTATTTTACACAAAGTTTGTACAAGAAACAACAAATATTATTAATTGATGCCAGTTATGAAGTACCAAAAAGTGTGATACTATTTTCTTTAATCATGCTTCTATTGATGTTTCCCTTTAAGAAAAGAAAAAAACGATTGCATCAAGATACAGTCCTCCATTGTAGCTCAATTTGGATCTTCCCATTTCTTGAATCAATAAGATGGTACTTCTCATTGATCCTTCTGTTGTGCACAACATCCCCCAAGCTGATATCAACATAACCCAATGATTCCTGTTTTTAAACAACAAAACAACCAGTGGTAGGATTATTATGTGTAGATTACACAAGGTCACAAGTCCTATCTTCTGCTACTAAAAATTTCTAATAACAATTTTTAATATGATACTTGTTTTTTCTTGTATGTTCACTGTCTTTTCCTTTGAAAAAAAAAAGAACTTTTTTTTTTTTTTTCTGTCGGAGGTCTATCTGGGAACAGACTCTTTATCCTATGAGATAAAGGTAAGGTTTATCCAAAAAGAACGTTTGTTTGGAGTGGGATTTTGCTAGATGTGTTAATTTGTTTGTTACACAAGGTCATAAGTCGATCATAACTAGGTATGCGCGAGCTGCTAGCAGTTTAGACCAGATTTAACCAACAAAGTTAAATTTTACCTCCAAACAAGTCAAGTGGGTAAAACTTAAAAGTTATAAGGCAGACCTAACCCAAACAAAAAGTTACTCATTCCTACACAATAAGCCCGACCCAACCCGTAACCTTAAGAAAAGTAAGCTCACAAGTATGACTCTCGGGGAGCCCGTGGAATTTGGTTCAGAGAGGTATTGAGAGACCAATGAGCTCAAATAAGCAATCCAACAGGTTAAAATAGTCAATCTGACCACAAGAAGTCAACATTACCTTAGGATGCAATAGCCCAATCCTGGATGAAACACTAGCAACTTCCACATGCAATTTATCATTCACCGGAGGCTCCTCTAACTTGAACTTGAACTCTTCATCCCATCTAGGATCTCTGTTCTTCTTTATATGCTGCACCACCAAAAAAATAAAAAAAAATTGTAAAATAAAATAAACCAAAAGATTGAACTTTGCATAACTATACCTTTGTTTTTCTCTCCTCTCCTTTGAAAAGGATCCTGACATATGGATTAGTGTGGTGTTTTCCCTCAACATCTTGAGCTTCATGAACTCTAACCACTAGCTCACCACCACCCGGTGGCGTTCCATCAGATGCCTTCTGAACAGCACCAGCGTCTTCAAAAGTCGGCATATCTTCATCCTTAAAAGGCTTATATAGCAATTCTACCACAATTTGGCCTCGTGATTTCTCATTTTGAACATCATTAGGATCCATATTTTTCAAGAGATCGAGTGTCATGGTTTTTGGCTCATCAGGCACAAGTTCCTTCAAGGGAACGACATTCATGCCCATCTTGTCATGTTTGCCAACCTGTAAATATTGCAAAGTTAACTTAATGGTATTAAATGAACCCTTTAAAAGGGTATTCTGGTAAAAGAGACTATAGGTCTGTCTAAAATAATATGAACCCAATTCATTATTTAGAAGAGATATCACAACACAAGGCACTATTTGCACATCTGAATAGCTTTGACTTCTAATGTCATAATACTCATTTTGAAAAGAGCAGTCGGCGTTTGATATTTAACACATGTATTGACAGTGTTGATTTCTATAAGAAGAAAAAAACATATACACTGAAAGTAAGAGTTAGATTTGTATAGCGAAAAGGAACAAAACAAATGAGTAAAAATCTAATAAGATATGGGAAAACTTTACCTGTTCCCAATCATAAACTTGTAATTCTACAGCTTGTGATTCCGGATCTTTAACGACCATATTGAATTCCTCGTTCCATTCTGGGTTCAAATTCTTATGCTTGACAGTTGTCTTCTTTGATGGAAGCTTACTTTCTGTGAGCTTTATTTTCACATATGGATCAGAAGCACCTAAAAGATCTTTCTTTCTCAACTTCATTGCCTTCAATACCTTCACATGAAGGATTCCTACAGGCTTCTTTAGAGCTCTGCAAAATGTGAAATGGTCAAGATGTTGACTTTTACAAAATATGAGCAATCGTCAATGATTGCACAAAATATATGAATATAATCATATAAACATACTTGGATGGATCCAGTACTTGTACTTCTAGAGTTCTAGGCCAAAGATACATGTTGGCAACTTGATCTTTGATTTGTTCCTGCATAAGATAGCTTTCAAGATCACTTGTTTTCAAAATAAAAAATACAAGTCAATAAATTGACATGGGGCCAATATAATTAATCGTTATGTTCACTAATTATCATGTTTGTAATACAGGAGGACAAAACCAAGATCCATAACATAAATTGGAACTTAGGAGCATGCATACCAACTTTCTTAATGAGAGTTAATAAGATCTGTTTTTACGTAATGATAGTGCAAAAGAATAAGTTGAGCGTTATAAACCAGATAATATAAGAACCACATAAAGGAAATTGTTTAAGCATAAATAATATCTACATTTACCTGGACAAGCCTATACAGTCCCGGAATTGACATAAGGTCAGCCCCAAACAGCCTGAGTCCAAAGTCAACATGCGGCTGAAAATTGAGGGTACACGTGATGAAAAAATGTACAACCAGTATTAACAATCAATATTTATTACTTCACATAGATTCTTTAAACATTATGGCCACAAATTACAATGTTCTCAATGAAAGAGCTATTAATATAGGTAGGTGGTTCTGATAGCAGAGAAAGATCCCTCTAAATTTAACAAGAATGTCATGCACTCATGCACATGATAATCTATGAGATTAAATATCTACAAATGATCCTTAACAGAAAGAATCTTAGTAATGTTCCATTTCAAAAACTGAAAATTTGTTATAAATATTAAGGCTCGTCCTCATTCTTTTCAAATAAAGCTTAAGGTTCAAGATTAGTCAACTTGACACATAATAAAGGCTTTATTTTCTTATGTTTTGTCAAATGTAACAAAAAGAACCCAATTTACCTTCTCCATGAGAGAGACGCAGATTTTAGCAAAGCAAGGAAAGCTGGGAACAAGAGGCTTTAGCGTGATACGAGGTGCAGCAAACACTTGTAAATCCACCACCTGAATTATTAATAATACTATTCAAACGCAACATTTTCATGAAACATTTTCCTTAATAAGTGAAATAAATAAGTAAATAAACCTGAACAGTTGCTTTTAAACCAAATGCTTTAGCAACCACAGTAACATTAGGATTTCCAGCCCATTTTAGGGATGGTTCCATGATCAGCTCTTTCTCATCAGTAACATAGACTTTCATCCCTGAAATAAAAAAGAAACGGGTTCTTGATATTCCATAAAATTCGTGCTAACATTTCAATGTTGACTTGATGTGTAGCTGAATAAAACTGTTTCAACCATAAGTAAACTGTCTAAAAGGTCCCAAAAAACGACCAGGTACACGAATCTTTAAAAACAGACTCAATAACTTATAATGATAGAAAATTGATCATCTTAGCATACAAGATTTTGGTACAGCTAACAGTATTTGCATCAACAATCTTCAGATGTCTAACATGTCCCTCTATTCTGAGTCACATCTCTAACAAGATTTTCATTAAACAGCTAGTGTGCATTAATGAATCCTTGCATTGATATAACAATATTAACACTAGAATTTCTAATTAAAAACATGTGGTGACCTCACTTGCTTTCATTGGGATAAAGACCCTCTGTTGCTAAGAGCTTTTAAAAAATAGAGTACAAAAAAGCATGGGTTCTTTGGAAGTAGGTAGGTTCTTTGGAATTTTGATTTGGCAAATAAATCCTTTCTTTTTGAGATTTGAAAATAGTTTAATCAAAATGTTACCAATTTGCTCTTTAACAAACACTATATAATATCGAACACAATGTTTATCACGGTCCACAAGTTTACTAAATTTATCTTATCAAGAGGTATTTCAAGTTTTGATTATTAGTCAAAAACTTTTATTTAACAATGCTTTAAGTTCATAATTGCAGTTATTTTGGAATAGTAGGTAAAGTAAAAACTTTTGAGCAAACTACCACAATTAATGACAAGTCACAAGATATTGAAGCTCACATAGCATCCCTTCATCCATTTTTAGTTCATAAATAGGTTTAAACCATTGAGCTTTGGCCTGCAAAGACTTGCCTTGATGACTAAATATAGAACACGATATTATTTTCTTTCAAAGAAACAAAGGGAATTCGTGAATGACAAAACACTTGCAACTTCTAACATCATGTGCACTTTGATCATTTACAATTTTGGTAATTCTTCAAGAGACTTGATTTCTTCTAAACCACGTGCAATATCATCCCCAAAAAGTTCATCTTAAAATTCATTATTGACTTTTAAATAGATGGTTTTATATGATGAATGAGGTGATAGATCGAAATTTGTAACTATATGTCATGTCATACAATTTGGGGCAAGAAATTGCAGAAAATAATCATCCAAATGTGAGACTGTCAAATATACATTTAGACAGTTAAGCCTTTATTTCTAGAATTGAGTAATTAAAGTTCTTTAATTTGCAATACAAGTGACTGCAATAACTTGTCTTCGATGGTCGTTTAAATTTGTTAAGTCAATTAAGAGGATGTTTACGGGTAAAAAAACTATTCTCCAAAACAAAAGCAAAAACAAAACGGAGATAGGCAAATAAGACGTCATAGCAAGGGGCGAACATTACCTTGAAAAGTAGGAGGCAAAGACCCTAATGTAAGAGTCTCAAACTCAACTGAATCAATTTGGAACTTTGGTATTTGTTCAGCAATAATGGGCTTTGCAATATCCTTTGCAGCCTTGCATATTGCCTACGAATATAAAGCGTTACTAAGTTCAATTCAAATAAACCAAAAGCCTTGCATATTGCCTACGAATATAAAGCGTTACTAAGTTCAATTCAAATAAACCAAAAAACTACTCGTAACATTAATAGATTTACTAAAATACCTTGTCAAGATAAGGCCACATGTATTCAATGAACTTGTTAAGCCAATCAATCTACATTGATCCATGAAAACATTATGCCACAAGATAAAAATATTTTGCAACCGTCAATTAACATGCTGGACAGTTTCATGGTGAAATAAATACCCGATCGAAGTCCGGGTTTTTAACCCACAAAGGTATCTCAGGAAGCATACTTTGCAGAGTTTCAGAGTCTCGTTCAACCAACGGACGAATAATAGGATCCTGCCCAAAGAGATCACCATTCCAAATAATAAATTAAAGAATTCCCAAGCACCCTTTAAACTCAATTGAACAAATACTTAATCAAAGATTCTGATCCTATAGACTTTAAAAAAAAAACATAGAATCAACTGGTATATCGCCACCCATCTCCCATCCATAAAGTTTCTGATGTTTCACATATTAAGCACAAAAATATCAAACCCACAAGCAGAACAAAAATAAGACAAACTTTATTTGGTCCAAATCCCCAGATCATAGTATCATAACCTTAAAGCTGAATACATAAAGAAACTGAAAGTACACTTTATTCTACAAGAACTGGTGCACTTTATCTGCTGTCATTGTCCAATCTTTACTTAACCACTAAGGCATATAAATGATAGAAAACACATTCAAAATCATTTGAGATTCTTTAATCAGTCAACTCAAAATCAAGAACAACATCGAATCCATGATACAGAAACAAGATGCAAACACACACATACACACATAGAAACAGAGAGGAAAAGAAAGAGACCTTGACATCTGTGGGTTGAAAGTAGATGAAGAGATAATAACCGATTACAAGTCCAGCAGAAACCCCAACTCCAAACCCAGAAAACCCCAACAAAGTACTGATCACACCCATCAAATTCTTCAAGATTTCTTTCCTTTTTTAAATTGAAAACAATCAGACCTAAATATATGAGTTGTTTCCCCTTTGAGTTCTTCAAGAAACTGCAAATCTCGAGAATTTTAGAGCAAAATCTAAACTCAAACAGCTCTTGTGATTTCCCCCTGCCGACTAAAATGAAGATGTGTTGAAATATTTGGAATATATTAGAAAGAAGTGACGATTGTAAATTTGTAATATTAATCAAAGAAAATAGAAATGTCCACCCGTCCGTTATTTGTGTATCAAGGGGTCAATTTGTCTTGTGTATACGTGTGGCAGTTGAAAGTCCTTTTCAACCGTTTGAGATTTTGGGGACAATTTTAAGCAAAGATCTTTCCTATTTTGTATCTTTTACTTTCCTAATGTTCTTTTAGCGTGAGCCGCAATGATTTCTTACTCGAATTGGATCTGGATCGGGATTCAGTGTCGAACCGGTCCGATCCAACCTAATTTGTTTTGTTTTTTTAAGAACTGGGTGGTTCGGACCGGTTTGATGGATGTATTGGGTTTTTTTATATTTTCTTTTTTTTTTGAATTTTAATAAGTTTAATGGATGGTTTAAACTATGAATTAGAGTTTTAGATTAATGATTATTGTTGCGTTTTATATATAACTATAAACTATACATATAAAATATTTATATTGAATTATATATAAAACTATATATTTCATAACATATACATGTACTAGCATTAGTAACCCATGTATTACACGAGTTGAATAAATAAATATTAAATATAATAAAATTTTATTGGTTTTAAAACCATATTTCAAGATAAGATTTAATTAAAATTACGTAGAGCAAATATATAAGTAATAAAACAATGATATCAACTTTTTAAACTTTTTTGTTTAAAAAAACTAAATAATTTGTTTCAAAATTAATCGTTTTAATAAATTTTCATTATTATAACTTCTAGTTTTAATTATTTTACTTTTTTAAAACATTAATTTTAAAATATTTTGTATTTTAAAAAAACTATAATGTTTTAAAAAACTTCTTATTCTATATAAATTTGTTTCTTTGTAAATAACATTAATAAAAAGAACTTTTTTAATTTATTAAAAAGTATTTTTATTCTATAAAAAAATTAAAATAATATTATTAATAATTATAGTAACCATTAAATAGCAAAGAGAAGCGGAAAAAAATTGATAAGAAGGAATGTGGGGTTGTCACGTGTCCCCTTCATTTACCTTTTTATTAGAATAGAAATAATTAGAATAGAGACAATTATGACGTCATCTGGTTTTTAAATTCGGTCCGACTAGTTGACCAGTAATAGGACTGATTCACCGTCCGATCTAGTTCTAATAACATTAATGAGTGGTGACGCCTCTATTATAAAAGGTCGTCCGTTTTTAAAATACAATCATTCAACTCTAGTTATTTATTTAATTTTGCAGCTGTCTTTTTTATACGATCGTCCGATTACGATTGTTTGCCTCTATTATACGATCGTCTGCCTCTGTCATACCATGTTCACCTCTATTATACAATCATTCACCTCCGTTATAGAGTTGACTGTCTCTATCTTTTTGTCGCATCTATTACTAGCCTACAGTCCTTGTATTAAAATTGATTATATCATATGACATTCCTTAATATAAGATTATATTATATGAATGTTGTTTCGTATGTTAAGAACTCTTATGAAGAAATCAAAGAAATATTTAAAAGAATTAATAAGAATTAAAAATGCAGAACCCTTTTCCAAGTAACATTACAAGAAATGTCCACCCGTCCGTTAATGGTCAAATAAGGGGTCTATTTGTCTTATGTATACGTGTGGTGGTCCTTTTCAAATATTTGAGATTTTGTAATTTATTTTTATTAGTTCTTCGATATTAATCTAGCAAACTTTATTCGTTTTAATTTTAAAATTTGTTTCCACTTCTTATTTAGAATATAATTTAATAAATTTTGACATATAATAAAAATATATAAAATCACTGGATTTATTTTTAATATGATATTTTAGAGGAAAGAACAAAAATAATCAACCCGTCAAAGGGCATTAGCCTAATGATTGCAAGATGTTGTGGCACTAATATTAAACAGTGAGGTTTCATGTACTATCGTGAATGAATGGTGCAGAATTAAAAATATATTAGTTGGGCGTGAGTTTGCTATTTAAAGATAAAATGCATTAGCAGAAAGATTTATAGGGTAAAGTAATCTTTAACATCTTGCATCATGAAAAATAAAATTGGTTTAAAAGTAAGCATGATGTGTAAGAAAGACCCATGACATGGATGGGAGATATTTTGTTAATTTCTTATAAAATGTCTGAAATACAGCCAACTTAAAAAAATGATAATCTACATTATTTTCAATGACAGATAAATGATTTTAAAATGTTTAAAGAACATGTGAAATTGCCAAATTTCTTTGTTTTCACTCCTTACAAATTACAATAGCCCATTTCATTCCATTTGGCATTCATTTATTCCAAAGTGTACCAGATGAGGAAATTAATCAATTATCCATCGAATGAGACAATCCAACAATTTCCCTTTTTTAAAATCCCTGAGAATCTTTTATAGATGTGAAAACCCGCATAAACTCTACTAATTTAATCATTTAGCAGATCATGGTGCTCACCAAACATTCTCCTGAATTTTCATAAAACCCCCCTCAACTCCATGTTAATTGCTAATCATCATCATCTCCATAGGTTTTCTTTTACTTTTCTTTAACAAAATCACTCCGCTTCTTTCGTCGAATCTCAACACCAGTGGACCATCTTCTTCGATCGTTTTCTTCCGTCCATTCTTATATAAACCCTTTTTCCCATCATATTACCACCTTCAATTTCTACTTTCCACTACTCAATTCAACATTTCTCTCAGTCGCAGGCTTCTTTTAAGGTAAATTTCCTCTTTTCATTGCTCAATTGATGCTCATTGTCTCGGTTAATTCTCTTTCCAACACATGTACCCGAGTGGTTAGTGTTGTCGTTTTGTTGGTCCATTAGCTCATTTAGATTGTTGATTGATGATTCGTTAACTTGTATCATTGTTATCTTGTTTTAGAGTGTTATAAATTTTGCTTATCGGTTGATTTGTTCTTCGTATTTTGTCTTTCTAGGGTTTAGATTATGATTATGTGTTCTGGGTATGATTCAAATTAGCTTACTTTTCTAGGGATCAAAGCTAAGTTACTACTTTCTCACTTTTCACTTTTGGATTTGCCTCTGTTTCCCCCAAATAGTCTTTTCTCTGTTGTTGTGATCTTTAACTGCCTTAACTTGGTTTCTGTTTCTTGATCTTTATGTATGTGTTTTTCTAGGGTTTATGTTTCAGGAAGGAGTGAAGTTGATTGATCGAAAAATTTGGGTAATTTCTACTTGGGAATGTTGAATTTGGTAGATTTTAGAAGCTGAATTTGTTGAGTTTTTATGGGGATGGACTATGGAGAACTCGATTTCTCTAGTCACGAGATGTTTTTAGGTTCGAATGCTGGTGGTTCCATGAGTAGTTTCTTTGATGAAATCTTTAATGACACACACGCGTGTACTCACACCCACAAATGCAACCCTCCAGGGCCTGATTCCTCACACACCCACACGTGTTACCATGTGCACACCAAGATTCTACCGGCAACGAGCAATGATGAGAATACCCCTACTGATGACACTGCTGAATCATTACTGAAGGAAACCAAGAAACGCCCTTCAGGTAACCGGGAAGCTGTGAAAAAGTACCGTGAAAAAAAGAAAGCACGGGCAGCTTCATTGGAAGATGAAGTGGTTAGGTTAAGAGCATTGAATCAACAACTAATGAAGAGAGTTCAAAGTCAAGTGGGGTTAGAAGCAGAAGTAGGGAGACTTAAGTGTTTGCTTGTAGACATTAGAGGGAGAATTGATGGAGAAATAGGGTCTTTTCCTTATCAGAAACAACATCAGGCTGATCAGAGTGCTGTTAATCCAAATTTAGCGGGTGGGTTCTTGTTGAATCCGTGTAATACGCAGCGATCAATGCACCATGATTTTGATGTAAATGAATGCGATTTTGAGGATCTGCAATGTTTGTGGAACCAAGGATCAATGCTCAACGAACCTGCAAGATGCGGAGGTAATGATGGTCTAGTAGGTGCTAATCCTTCAACTGGAACCAAAAGAAAAGGTAAATAACAGTTCCATGATATATTGCATTGGTTATTTGGTTTATATTTTGATTTCTGTTTTGCACTTCTGATGATTAGAAGCTGAATCTAGCAAACTTTTCTGGTTTGGGTCGAAATGGTAACTTTTGGTATTGACCAAAATACCAAATTGGATCGGTTTGACTTGACACTTTTTGTCCATTTTTTTGGATATGCTTATACATAAACAATGTGTCGTCGTAATATTCATTAGTCATTACTTATCGGTTTGACTTTTGGTATAGACCAAAATACTAAATTGGATCGGTTTCTTGACACTTTTTGTCCATTTTTTTGGATTTCCTTATACATAAACAATGTGTTGTCGTAATAGCCATTAGTCATTACTTATCATCTCTATGTCTGTGCTGATCAATGTTTGTTTTCTTGGTTATAGTTGGGCGTGCAGCAGCATCCAGATGAACTGCTTATCATCAATCCTTGGCGTTTGATGTACAATAACTTCAAGAAATAATATGCTAGATGGCAGCGATCTTGTGGTTCTTTTTGTATGTTGGTTAGTGCAATTTTAGTTGAGTTTTTTTGTAGTTATGAAACTGATGTTATCAGTCGCTAGTAACTAGTAGTTTGTTGGTTGTTTTTGACTTGTGTATGCCGTTCAGTTGGGTTTTGATCTAGATTCAACACATGCAATTAATAAACTTGGTTCATTGATCCAACAATCAACCTAATTGATCAACTCAATTAAGTCTATTGATCAATCTATATATTATCTTGTTCATTCAAGCTAAATAATAGAATAAATACTTATAGTTGAGAATGAATGAGAAAGAGAGTTCAAGAGATATTTGTTTCCCAGGTGTTTAATACCTCATAATCATCTCAAAATAATTCTTCATATAAAATCAATGCTATGGTTATATGCGCTTCTACTTGCTCACATATCTTTGTAACAGAGTTCATTATATAACAATACTATAGATACACAAGTAATGTACTTGAATAAAAGTTGAATAGCTATTTTTATGTCAGTATAATTTTTAATAATGTTTTAAACTCTACAAAACCTGTAATTCAAGTCTTCTTGTGTGTGTTCTTAAAAAATTGTTTTTCAACTGCTCTATATATCATGATAAATTAATCAAATTTGAATTGAAGTTTTCATACCAGCTTAACTCATGGTTTATGTACTATTAGTAAAAGTAAATACGCGACCAAAAGAACTACTTAAACAATTAAGTAAGCCACACGTCCACAAACATCTGTAAGAGCAAACAGGTCATGTTTGATACAATAGCTACACTATTCAGGTTTACTGAAATTTTAAAGATATTCAAATGTCATCAAAGGCAGAAACTCAAATGTCATCATCTTCATGATAAATGCTTTCTGCCATTTGCCAAATCTGTAAAGCATTGTCTTCAGCCACACTGGATATGACCCATGGTTCATTCTTGTTCCATGAGAAATCTGATATTTTTGCCTTATGGCCACCATGTGAAAACAGGAGCTCTGGTGGGCCATCCTCTGCTTCTCCTTCCAATTGTTCATCTCCAATCCTGGAGAACAAGCATAACAAAACATACCACATTTTGACCATGTTTATTATTTTTCATTTCATGAATTTTAAGGATTTTGAAATCATTTTAAATGTTGTAAGTGTACCTGTTTAGATCCCAAACCATCAACCTTCTGTCGTCAGCAGAGGATGCAAGCACAGTTTCATGGTTCGGGTCCCATTCCACTTGGAATACCTCCTCCCTGAGTAATAACATCATTCATATCATCCATGCATCTCTATTTCATAAGTTATTGATAGATTTCAAAATCAATTATTACTATTCAAACATGTTTCATTTGATTATCTTTTGTGTTTTGTATCACATTAATGTGTTTTGCTACCAACTTTATAACTAATTTGACCTTGCTGTAACATCAAATCTCGAAGTGAAAAAACAACTAGTAAAAAACAAGGTCAAGAGACATACGTGTGGCTACTTAAAACATGCAACGGTGATGTCAGCTTCCGCATGTCAAACAGACCAACAGTGGTGTCTGAAGATGCAGTAGCCAGGACCCACTCATTAAATGGATTGAAAGATAAGTAATTAACCTGAAAAAGATAGAGAAAAATAGCAGTTAATTACACAACATCTTTATGTAAGATATGAACACAATGTTACAGAAAGTTCATAGAATTGCTTCACCTCTTTCTCATGAACTACCACAGCTTGTTCATGTTTATTTGTGCGCAAATCCCAAATCATTAGCTTGCAGTCATCACCAACAGATCCAAAAAGACTATCATTCATCAAATGCCATGATACATCTTCTACCACACTCCCATGATCCTACACCGACATTTTGTATTACTTGTTAGCTAGTATGAATACCCTAATACCAAGTTAAAGTAGATAATAGTTACCTCATAAATATGCATAGCATCAAGAACTTTATTGTCAGGCATTTTGGACACATCCCACAAGCAAATTTTGCAATCGTTAGAACCACTCAAGAGATAGCCCTCTCTAAAAGGGTTCCAAGACAATCCATAACCTTCTTTGCCATGACCCCTCAATCTAACATCGGGTTCACAGGAACCCCCTTCGTGATCTAAAGGTTGCTTTGTAGAGTCAAATACATAAACTTCAGAAGAACTGGTTTTTGCTGCAATGATTGATGGAGCCTGTGGCATACACCGTGCCCGATTGACCTCTCCATCAACATGTATCTTCTGAACAACCTCTACCTACAAGTAGATCAGATAAAATGTCAAATCAAAACAGATTAAAACCTAGCCTTACTTATAATTGGCAGATATTAACAATAGATGTTTCTCTCAGGTTCCTCTACTTGATAATAGTATGACTAATTTCACCTGATTTTCTCAGTAATACTATCAGTATTGCACATTCACTGTAACTACATATATAAATCTTTAGGCACAATAATTACTCCTTAATATTATCACAATCAAGTCAACGCTCTAGCATTGCCCAACTAGTAAACTAAACACACATATCAATTTTAATCTAGCATATGGTACATGGTTTATTGACATCACAAAATTATCAAATCTCACAAGTAACTCCTAAATAATCTAAAAGATCACCAAGTCCCCTGATTGCAACTCGCAAAACAGACTCATTTTTTTCCTACTAAACACACATACCAGTCAGTAATTTCGTCGAACACCTTGCGTGCATAAGGTACATGGCTTATCAACATCACAAAATTATCATATCTCACAAGTAACTCCCAAATAAACTAAAAGACCATTACTTTCTGCCGATTGAGACTCACAAAACAGTCTCATTTTTCCTACTAAACACACAAACCAGTCAGTAATTTCGTCGAACACCTTGTGTGCACATAAAAACATAGCGGTTTTTAAATTCACAATATTTCCAACCTCTATAATACATTATTCCTTTTCCAAAAGACTTATAAACAACACATAATAATGTGCAAACATCCGTTTATGCATATGAATGTAGATAAATCCAGATGTTTTAGCGTTCTACCTTTCCCACTAACAATTAAACGTTACATTAACAGAAGCATTTTGTGCATAAATCAACATCGTTCCATGTCAAATCCTTGATATTCCTTCATGTAACGAGTACGCAAATAAAAGATAAATATAAAAATAAAAAATTGTTCAACCGACCTTAGGGATTTTGTGATTTTCCAAATTGGTTTCAAGCGCCGAAGCAGGATTAACCGGCAAGTGAGTTTCAGCAACCAGAAGAAAGTTAGGGCAATCATCAGATGTGTGCGTCCCCAGGATCAACTTATGAACGGCGAAAGAGCCGTCGGAGTACACCGACGGCGGTGACGGAAGCCACTGGACGGTGAGCGACGGCCACTCAAGGGAGTGAGAGACAACAAGATCGTACAAGAAGGGAGTGTTCTTCCTCCAGACGCTGAATTCTTCCTCCACCTGATAGTCTTCGCCGCCGGCGTCTTCCTCCGTCGCCATTTCTCACTTTTCGCTTGAAGGTTTTCCCGCGTAAAATTAGGGTGAAGAATAGAAATGGTGAGGGGAAAGCGGGAAGTATTGTGTTATACTATAGATATAAATGGGCCGAGAATTTTTTGTTTTTGAGTGGGCCCGGCCCAAAACAAGACTAACGAATATCGATATGAGCTAGCCTGGTTCGATTTCTTTTGTTATAATCAAATAAATAATTTTGAGAAAATTGACCCAAAACCAAAAATATTGACTTAATCCTTTTTTTTATAATAGATTTTCAAATATATTTTAAATTTTAAAGAAAAATAATAATTGCATGGAAGCTTTTAAAGTTAATGTATTACTTTGTAAGATTACAAAATTTATAGAAATTAGTTATAAAAAAAAGGACCAGTTTTTGAGAAGTTTGTACGTAATTCTCGGGACTAAAATTAAAATTCTACATGATTATATTTTTTTTGAACTTATACGGTTGTGTAATCCCATCCCAATACCTCGTCAATGGTTTGCCTATTGATAAGATTTATTGAGCTTAGTTATGGTTATGTTTATATAACCTTCCTTTTAATAAACATGGAGAAAATTGCATAAATAGTCCCTGTGGTTTAACCAAATTGCGTGTTTAGTCCCCAAATTTTAAAAATTACAAAGATAGTTTAAACTTTTGTGTAATCATTGCATGTTTGGTCCCTGGCACTAAATTCATTCATTTTTTATGCATTTTATAAATTTTAAATTAACTTTTAAATTTAATTTTAGAGACCAAAAGTGCAACGCCCGCATAAAAGTTTGGACTAACTTTGCAGTTTTGTAAAATTTGGGGACCAAATTTGCAATGACTACACAAAAGTTTGGACTAACTTTGCAATTTTAAAAGTCTGGGGACCAATCATGCAATCTAATCAAACCACGGGGACTATTTATGCAATTTTCTCAATAAACATGCCTAATAAAAACTAAAAAAATATTACTGTTATGTTTTTTTAAAATTTCTTATCACGTAACTATTTTTAGGCAAAATCGCAAGTGTTTATTTTTACATGTGTTATAATTTTATAACTATATCAAATAGGTCATTACGCTCATAAGAGTGATAAGAGATACAAATAAAATATTTACAAATTATAAAATCATAAAAAGATATGTACGACTAGAACATAAAAAAGTACATCTTTATAAGTACGTGTGTATATGTTTTATAAGATTCATAGCATTACTGAGTATGTAAGCTACTCGTGGCTAATCATATTTACCATTAGCTTTGATGATGCATTAGACTCGAATAAAAGACATACATATGAAAAAAAAAAACTATCTTAAAACTGTGATCTCTCATTAACTTGAATAAAAAAAACCTTACTCTTAAGAGCCACTTGCATGAGGGTATATATGTCAACTTAAGCATGGATAAAGAACCACTTACGTGGCATCCAATGGTAAAGCCCATATCCTCATTTCTCCATATGCAAAATGAGAGGTCCAAACCTTCGAATCCGACACACCAATCATCTCCTTCACCACCCCATCATAACACCATGCACCATCATCCACTCACCTCATCAACACTTAATACTCCACCACAAATCAAATCCAACGACTCCCTCCACTCCACTACAGTAGTCCTTCCCACACCCAATCAACCCAACAAGCATTTTCAAAAAGCCTCAAGAGCCAAGAGTGATCAAAGCTCACTCATTTCACTCAAGTTTTGTCAATGGCGAAACCAGTTTCGATTGAAGTATGGAACCCGAATGGGAAATACAGAGTTGTTAGCACCAAACCCATGCCGGGTACACGCTGGATTAACCTCTTGGTTCAACAAGATTGTCGTGTTGAAGTAAGTAGTTCAGTTAATGTTTAAGATTCTGATGGATTTTATCGAAAGTTTTGTGTATTTTGATTGATTCGTGTTGAAATTTGATATTTTTTTTTGTGGTTAGATATGCACTGAGAAGAAAACCATACTGTCTGTTGAAGATATCATTGCTTTGATTGGAAATAAGTGCGATGGAGTTATCGGTCAGGTATCATATAGAACTTAAGTTTGTGTTTGTTTGTGGCTAATTGTTGTTTTTGAATTGGTTACTTTGGTTCATATGTGTTTGAATTGTGTAATATGGTGATTATTATGTGTGTTTTTTGGTTAAAGATTTGTTGATTTAATGTCATGTATGTATTTTAGTTGACAGAAGATTGGGGAGAAACATTGTTTTCAGCATTGAGCAAAGCAGGAGGGAAGGCTTTTAGTAATATGGCTGTGGGCTACAACAACGTTGACGTCGATGCTGCCACCAAGTATGGTGTTGCTGTTGGAAACACACCTGTGAGTTTCGTTCTTCGGGTTCAAGAATTTGTGTTTCCATAATGGAAAAAGGACATTTTATTCTCTCTTGTGCTGAAAACTTGACTTTCTAGGTCAGATGGATCCATTTTTTGGCTTTGAAATCGGTCTCTATATGTTTGGTTGATGCAAAAGAATGAACAAGTTTATTCAACTTTGTTAGAATATATTATAAATAAACTGATTTTGTTGTAGAATTAAGGAAAATTTCATGAATCAAGTGTGACTTTAATTAGTATTATGTGTGACTTTTGAAAGTCAAGATATAGCATCTATGGATGGAACTGATGTAACAAATGAATCCATGGTGGTATGATGAACTGTTATCCTTTATTCTTCCTAATTCTATCTACTCTATTCATCAAATGGTCTATTAAACAATATTAAAATCAACTTCACCACAAATTTCATAAACATAACACAGAGGTTTTCTTTTTATCATGTAATGCAACAGACATGATCTATCTTCATAGTTGCACTTTCTCTAATCTTGTAAAATAGATGCTTCCCACGCTAACTATCTATCGGCTGTTATTTTCCCATTGTAACGGATTTGTGGGCATAGTTTAATATTTTTGATCTTTTACGAAACTAACACTTGGGGATATTGTATGCATAGGGTGTGCTTACAGAGACCACAGCAGAGTTAGCAGCATCACTTTCTCTTGCTGCTTCTCGAAGGATAGTTGAAGCCGATGGGTTCATGAGGGCTGGCTTATACGATGGATGGCTTCCTCATCTGTAAGATCCTGTGCTTCATATACTCCAAAACATATCCTGATCAAATATCCGATCAATAACTATATTGAATACAGAACCTTATTCCTATTATTCACCTATGACAGTTCAATGGATACAAAATTACATTTTAGATCACAAGTTACTATAAACAGGTTATAATTATCATGTTTTGTACATTGCTTTAGGTTTGTGGGAAATTTGCTTAAAGGACAAACTGTCGGTGTGATTGGAGCTGGTCGCATTGGTTCTGCTTATGCTAGAATGATGGTAAAATCTTGTTCTAAGCTCCAAATCCACTGGTTTTGAGTTCATTTGGAATCCAAATATTGTTAACTAGCAAATATATGGTTATCAGATTGAAGGGTTCAAGATGAATCTAATCTATTACGATCTCTACCAAGCGACACGTCTAGAGAAGTTTGTTACAGGTATGTCTCAATCCATTTTGCGCATTTTCTATTAAAAGTTTTAGCTACAGATAGAAACTAATTTTTTTTCATCAAAAAGCTATAAGTTTGATGGTTTAAACATGTAAAACAGTCACTTTCATTTTGCTGATATGAGGATAGATGATGGGATCTATTAATATTTATTTGTAATCATATATGAACTAATAAGTAATTAGTAATTTGCAGCTTATGGTCAATTTCTGAAAGCCAGTGGAGAACAACCTGTTACATGGAAACGAGCATCATCGATGGATGAAGTTCTTCAAGTAGCTGATGTGGTAAGAAAATGTTAATTGTGTCTTCATAATCTTTTGGTTTCATCATAATATATTTTCTATTTGATATTTTCTGCTTATGATTAAATAGATAAGTCTACATCCAATATTGGACAAAACAACTTATCATCTCATCAACAAAGAACGGCTTTCAAAGATGAAGAAGGTAAGCTCAAACCAAAGTATAAAAGTTATACTTTACTGAGTTCTTATAAACCAAAATGGCTAAATTATTTGAATTTAAACACACAGGAAGCGATCCTTATTAACTGTAGCAGAGGACCAGTGGTTGATGAAGAAGCTCTTGTGGAGCACTTGAAACATAATCCCATGTTCCGAGTTGGTCTTGATGTTTTCGAGGATGAGCCATACATGAAACCTGGCCTTGCTGACATGAAAAATGCCATTGTTGTCCCTCATATTGCTTCTGCATCTAAGGTACATAAATTTTTTCTTAAGTTATATTTTTTTTACTGTTTTTCAGTTGCTAATGAATGCCAAAGTTGATTATATCTACAGTTAACTTTTCTAACTTCCTGTTTCCGGTTTATGCAGTGGACTCGCGAAGGAATGGCCACACTTTCTGCGTTAAACGTTCTGGTATGCAACTTCTTAATACATTATACGTAAAAATCGTTTTGTCCATCCTGCTAGTAAAATAGTAATGATATTTATTAGATTTATTGCTCTAACTTTGCACTAACATAACATCTAGCAATTTCAACTTTTTGACCTGAATGTGATGATGACATTAGGTCTGCTGGTTAAATAGATAATACACTTAGATGCCATGTGGTCTATTATAGTTATTGTTAAGAAAATAACTAGTCTAATACTGTCTTTCTTTCTTTACAAAATAGGGAAAAATAAAAGGGTATCCAACTTGGTCAAACCCGAATGCAGTTGACCCATTTTTGGATGAGAATTCATCACCCCCGCCAGCATGCCCGAGCATTGTCAATGCTAAAGCACTAGGTAAGTAGCTTCCTTCTTGAAATGCAACTCGTTTTCGTCTTAAAATGAAATCTTTCAAAACACTAAACGCGTGGAGACGCATAAAGAAATCGTCATGTTAAGCATCAATGCATCACTCGAGTTATTGTTAATTAGAATTTTGTGTTTGATAATTTGTAATTCTAATACTTATTGTTTAATACAGGACTGCCTGTTTCAAAGCTCTGAAGATGGTCTGTCATTTTATTGTCTACGTGTATACTGTTTATGCTCACTACTCTTGTTGTACAAGTGAAATTGTTGTTTGATATATGGTGAAATGAAGACTTTGTGAATGATAATTTGTTGAAATTTAAAGCAGATGATTATATTATATACTATTATAGATAATAGAATATGATACATTTATTTTATAGGCATTCATATCACTAACATGATTTAACAATTTACTAGGCGTCTTTAAAAAACCTAGCATTAGAATTTATCTTATAATGCATTCTTCTGATAACAAAATATTTTAATAAGACTAATTTACAATCTTGTTCTTTATATTACTCTCTTTCATAATCAAATAGTTATTTTAAAATTTAAACTTAATGCACAATAGTCCTACATGTGTCCCGTAAATATCAGGACATTATTTTATTTTGTTTGTTGCATTTATTGTTTTATTATTTTATGCATATATATCTCACTACTCTAATAAAATGGTAACTAAAAAGAACACGTGGAACGCTAACCATTTGGTTGAGTGGTAGCCTCATAACTTACTCTAGGAGATGTTCGTGCCTTGCATTTTTGAGTCCACGTTGCCATGCCCATGTTAATTGTTATTTCTTTTTAAATTTAGTGAGTAATATTTATGTTATGGGTTGTTAGTTTCTCTCCATGATTCCCACGTTTGAGCTTTAGTAGTTATTTTGTAAGCCTCTTAAAGGCCTCGTAGGATTTGCTTTGAAGGCATGGATGAATTTTATTGATCTCTGATTCTTCTCTATTTCTTCTTCTTGTAACTTGCTCTCATCTTGGCTAATACCCAAGAGATTAGAGACCACATCAGTGGTATCAGAGCCGATCGATCCTATGGACACCCGCAACAAGACTAATGCTGAGCATCGTCAAGCTACCGAAGAGGCTTTGGCCCGACACGAGTCAAGTATCGAGCAGATCCATTCTACTCTCCAAACAATTTTGGCTAAACTCCAAACACTCGAGGTGCATCGCCCCAACCGTACCGGTGGTGGGAACGGACCTGTCCAGTCCAATTCCACCGGCTTGAAACTCATCTTTCCACGGTTTGGTGGGGGTGATCCGGCTGGCTGGATTTATCAATCCGAGCAGTTCTTTGCTTTTAAGGGAATTTCACCGGATCAACAAGTTGAGTTGGCTTCATTTCACTTGGATGGGATTGCCTTGCAATGGCATCGTTGGCTAACCAAGTTCAGCGGTCCCCTCTTGTGGGTCGAATTCACGACGGCACTACGCAAACGATTTGGTCCAACTGATTTTGAAGACCCGAGCGAAGCCCTCGCCCGTCTGACTCAAACCGATACTTTAGAGTCCTATCAGGACGAGTTCGAAAGGTTGTCCCATCAAGTCGATGGGCTACCGGAACCCTTCTTGACAAGTTGCTACATCGCGGGTCTAAAAGATGAGATACGGTTGGATGTCAAGATAAAGAACCCCCGCACTCTCCCCGAAACTATTGGTGTTGCGAGGGTGATCAATGAGCGTAACAAATTGCGACTTCCTTCCCAACATACAACATCAGATTACAAGACTTCACCAACTCCTACTACCGGGTTACTTGGGCCTCCTCCCAATAATCATACCGCACAACCTATTGCTACTTCCCATCGTCGTCTCTCTACTGCCGAAGCTAGAGAACGCCGGGAGAAAGGCCTATGTTATTTCTGTGATGAGAAGTTTGCTCCGGGTCATCGTTGCTCCAAGCCGCAACTATTCATGATTGACGATACGATGTCGAATACTTACTCACACTTTCACCTTGCGGACAAGGTGAATTCGAGCGGGGAGGATTGATACGTGCCTTGCATTTTTGAGTCCACGTTGCCATGCCCATGTTAATTGTTATTTCTTTTTAAATTTAGTGAGTAATATTTATGTTATGGGTTGTTAGTTTCTCTCCATGATTCCCACGTTTGAGCTTTAGTAGTTATTTTGTAAGCCTCTTAAAGGCCTCGTAGGATTTGCTTTGAAGGCATGGATGAATTTTATTGATCTCTGATTCTTCTCTATTTCTTCTTCTTGTAACTTGCTCTCATCTTGGCTAATACCCAAGAGATTAGAGACCACATCAATGTTGTGAGTTCGAGTCCTACTAGCAGCAAAATATTGTTGGTGGGTCTGGTTTTACTGCAGTGGGCCTTTGGGTGACGGGTTTTCCCTGGAATTGATGGTTGGTGGGTTTGGGCTACCTAACGCTGTCTGTGCTCGCGGGCGTATGGGGTGCCTTTTCGCCATTGGGTACCCCGGTAGCCGGGGTTTAATTAGTTGGTCGTTTAAAAGAAAAAAAAAAAGAACATGTGGCAACATTACATTTCTTCTCACCAAAATTTTACCGATTCTCTCTCCTATTAAATAATCATATTAATTACAAATAATATTATTTAGTTATTTTTTAAATTAAAATAATTTTTGTTAATTAAGAATATTATCTTTTCATTAATGTTATCTCTAAAGAAATAAAATTTTATAAATAAAAAATAAAAAATTTGAAACATCAAACTTTTTAAATATACAAAATATTTTATATTGGTGTTCTTAAAAAGTAAAGTTTTTGTAACTAAAAGATAATTAAAATTGTGAATTATAATAAGAAAGTTTTAAAAAATGACATTTTTCTAAAGGTTTGTTTTCAAAAAAATTATTCTATTTATAATAAAAAAGATTCAATCATATCTTATTTTAAATTATTATTTTATAATTAATCAAATTTTATTTAATTTGATATTATTTATTCAATCCGTGTAATATACGGGCTTACTAAAGCTAGTTTTACATATACAATTATTGAGGTAATGGTCAATTTCAAAAGCTAAATAACATGGAAAGTTCGCAATAAAATTGCACTTGTATTTAAAAAAGAAAACCTATAAACACATTAAAATTGTTTCTTTCTTCTCTACTCACGTAAGGTTAGAGCTAATTGCATGAATGTTATATGTGGCTTGCGTGTTTTATGAATCTTTGTTTTTTAAAGTTACATATTTGGACTTTGTTGTTTATCAAAACATTATACATTTGACTGTTATCATTAAAAAGTATAATAAATTCATATGAAGTCACTATATCTCTTATAAAACTCAAAAGAAAATTTAAACATCCCAGACCATTATCATTCCTTTCTTCATCGTCAACAACTCCCCCCCCTCTCCCTCTCTCGTTCACCGTCAACCCCCACCCCCATGACACACATTTGTTCTCTTCTCATGAACTGAAGTTAAGTCATCATTATATTTACGTGAGAAAGAATAAAAAATTAGAAAAACTATTAGTCACTCAATATTCACACCATATTTATGTTTTTAGCAATTAATTTGGTTCTAAGAATTAAAAGGTCTTAGCAAAAGTAAAAAAAAGAAACTAAGTGGGTGTTTAGGATTATTATTTTTTTCAAAAGTTACTTTTAAAAAGTAACTATTTTTAATTTTTTAAAATTTATTTATTTACCTTTTAAAATTTACTTATTAATTTTTTATTTTATGTTTTCCAAACTTATTAATTTTTTTAAAAATTAAAAGTTGATATGTTAACAAGTTAAAAGTTAACTAAAAAGTATGTTTTCAAACACCCGTGAATCATCTTTATAATTACAATTTATGGAAGTACAATTACATCCCACCTCCAACACCTTCAAAGCCTAATCTCCCTCTATATTTACCAAACCCAACAAGCAACTTTCGATCATAATCTTTCTACAAAATTTACAAATCAGGGTTTCTTTTCGCCCCCAAATCACGACCATCGTTCCAAAATTCCGGTCATGTCGTCGTTGAAAACCATCGTGCTTCGGAGTTCCGACGGTGAGACGTTCGAAGTTGATGAGGTGGTGGCGGTGGAGTCTCAGACGATCAAGCACATGATCGAAGATGGGTGTGCTGACACCATCATCCCTCTTCCCAACGTCACAAGCAAGATCCTCTCGAAGGTGATTGAGTACTGTAAGAAACATGTGGAGGCTCCGAATAGCGATGAGAAGGTCGCGGAAGAGGATCTTAAGTCGTTTGATTCTGACTTTGTGAAAGTGGATCAGGGCACCCTTTTTGATCTTATTCTGGTACGTGTTTTGTTCGATTGTTGCCTATCATTGATATGATTATGTTTTATTGTTGTTTAGTTGTGCCTACGTTTGTGCCCTAATTTTGTCTATCTGGTTTTAGTTTTTTGGGGATTATTCTAGGGTTTTGCTCCGTAGTGTTTAATTTTGTGAATCTGATAGTATAAAAACATTGTGGGTAAGATCTTGCAGGTTCATAGGTTTGCTGTGTTATCTTGTTTATAGACTATTAGTTAAGAATCAAATTGATAGCTGCTCTTTGTTATGGCTGAGTAAAGGTTCCTAATTTGTCAACTTAACAACATTAATTAGTTAATGTAATAAGAGAAACAGAGTGATTTGGAATTCGAGAACCTTTTGCTGATGATTGAAACCCTAATTTTTCAACTGAACAACATCAATTAGTTAATGTAATTAGAAAAACAGTCTGATTTAAAATTTAAGAGCATTTGGCTAATGATTTAACCCTATTTTTTCAACCAAACAACGTCAATTAGTTAATGTAATTAAAAAACACTCTGCTTAGAAACTCAAGAGCTTTTGGCTAATGGCTTAACCCTAATTTTCAACCAAACAACATCAATTAGTTAATATAAGAAGAACAACAGTCTGAATTTAAAATTTAATAACCTTTGGCTAATTAATCAACCTTAATAGTTAAACTGAACAACTTTGATTAGTTGATGTAAAAGAGGATAAAGTATAATTCTTGGGACCCAAGAACCCTTTTTTTTGCTATAACCTGAACAGACTGCTCTGTTTCGGTTCTATTTACTTTTTTGTTCCGAAGTCTGCATATTCGTGCTGTTTGTTGTATGCTTTTCACATATGATCACGCCTTATTTGTTTTCTCAAGTGTTCAATAGTCAATACATTGTAATAGTTGATATGGTTGTTGAAGATAGTGTATGTATATATAATGAAATGGTTTTTGTTTTTGTTTTCAGGCTGCGAACTATCTGAACATCAAGGGTCTACTTGATCTGACCTGTCAAACCGTTGCTGATATGATCAAGGGAAAGACTCCTGAAGATATCCGCAAGACATTCAACATCAAGAATGATTTCACTCCTGAAGAGGAGGAGGAGGTGCGCAGGGAGAATGCATGGGCTTTTGAGTAAATCATCAATTCTGTTTGTCTTGTTTATAGTGTAGTAGTGTTTTGTGGGTGTCACATGCTTATATTTTAAAATTTATGAACATCCTTTATGTGCTTTGTTACATTTTCTTGCTTTTTTCTTTGGGTATGTGTTTTGTGCTATGATGTTTAGAAGCTAAAGACAAGTGTCTTTGTTTAACTGTTAATGGTGGGTTGATAATGACATGATTAAAGATGTGTTAGCAGTTTTGGTAATACATCATGCTTGTGTTGTGTATAATGTAAAATTTTGCCACCTCTAGGGAGAGGTTTTTAGGTTGGAACACAGCTTCTTATGGGTTTCTGATTAAGTGTTGTAGTAACGGCTTCTTACGTTAGAAACGAAAAATATAAATCACGTTCACAGACTACAATTTGCATCTTGTTGGTGTTGTAAGGACAGACAGCATAGTCATCGTTGATATAAGAAAACATGTGTTTCTTCAACGAGAGGTAGTTAAAAAACATTGAATGTTGTTAAATCTCCTTGATCCAATTAAAACGTACTAGGAGATTATCTGTTTTGGGTTTGCCAACGGGCACAGATTTGGTAGAAACCGTCTTCACAAACCAAACAAGTTGGCATTTTAATGCTCGGATTCCAATCGAAAGATCTGTAGTCTATACCATCAAAGGGAATGTGGTTTAGTTGTATTAAGTTAGGGAGAAAAGGTATGATTCTCGCCTCCCCTACCATTTTGTCCTTGCAGGGACATGTGCGGTCCTCAATTGCCGAACGGCTGCCCTCTATCCCCTTGCTTCACGTGCGGAATAGGAGGAAATCTTTATAATGAATAAAAACATTGTTCCCACTCGGGACTACAAATCACGCTGCAGCTTTATTTAAGAAGTGGTTACCATCAGATTCATATAACTTCTTGTGTGATTAAGGTTTTGAGTAGTATGATAAACAAATGATACATATATAAAGGTAAGATTAAAGGACGTGTGAAACTAGTTGTTATAAAATAATAAATAAATAAACATTGTACCAACTGTTTGTTAGTCCTCATATAAAATTAATAAATGAACACTGTACCAACTGAAATTGGGAAGCAAGTGCCCGGACCTAATTTTTCCAGTGTGCAGCCGGCCTTCATGCAGCCCAAAAAGTAGAAAAGGCCCAATATAAAATATATTCTTTTTTTTATGCTTTAAAACTTACCTTCTGATCTAATGACATTTGAAATTGTCTAACAAAAATAGTATGAGTTTAAATCAATATTGTAAAAGTTGTTAAAAGCTGTCAGGTCGGTCGACTAGGCAGTACTTAGGGAGTACTAGGACATAAATTCTAAAAAAATATTTTTTGGGAAATTATACATATATTATATATCGTAAGTTCACTATGTATAACAAAATATGTGAATATTAATATAAATTAAAAGGATAAATATTCAAATATAAAATAATTTAAAATTTAACATTTACTTTATAATATTATAAACATAGTAATTATTTAATAGTCATCTTTCAAAACATCTACATGATTAACAACAAAATCAAACAAAAATCGATAAAAAATAACGAAAAATTCACAAAAAACACCAAAAATCCGAGTTTTTCGAGTTAGGCCGAGTTGGGCCGCCTAATTCCGAGTAGGCCGAGTTGGACCGCCTAGCTTCGAGTTGGACCGCCTAACTCCGAGTTGGACCGACTAGCTTCGATTTTGACCGAGGTTGACCGATTTCGAGTAGTAGGACCGAGTTGAAGAAATTCACTTCAGTAAGTGGCTGAGTCCTGAGTACTCGACCGAGTTGGCCGAGTTTTACAACACTTGTTGAAACCCATAGTGCAAGTTAAGAGTAAGCCAATTATCGTTAAAAATAGTTATCTATTAAGTATTCATTTTTTTAGGTCTCCCTTTAAATAAATATTTGTAGACTATTAGTTACATCAGAAAAACCTACTGCATCAGTCTTAGGTTGAGCTCCTCACAACCTGCTCACCAATGTTCGAAAACCCACCGCAATAGTCTCAAATTGAGCACCTCATAAATTGAATCATTGATGTCTGAAAAACTTTCATATCGGTCAAAAGTTAAGCACCTACGGACTTGCTCATTAAGGTTCATATAACCGGATTTGTTCAAACAAGATCCTTTATGCTTATTGTCATTTACATCAAGGTTACGAGGCCATGCATGATACACTATATTGTTTTCGGAATATATTGTTTCCGAATGCATTACCTCCACATCATTTCACATCTAGATCGCACGACATCCGAACCACCAATACATGACTTAAATAGAGTAATCATACAAGGGTCAAGAAAATCAGATTAACTAAAGATCATGGCCAATGTGGGGCTAGCCCACTTGATAGAGGTTTTGCCTCTTAGAGGGGAGGTCCTAGGTTCAAACCCAGGCATGGTGTAATTTAGGAGTAGGGGTAGTATAGATTTGCCGTTCAAAAAAAAGAAAAAAACTAAAGATCATGTTAGTCGTGGAAAAGTTATTATGGTCCAGCCTACTTTGAAACATTTGATAAGTGTTAAGCATATCGTGTTAGTCGTGGTATCGATACCACGCCTTGCTCATTAAGTATCGAACTATATATATTTTTTTTGAACAACAACTCCTAGATTAAATAGGATAGAATAGGCAACACCTAGATAATCTAGAAATTATCCACACCAAGATTCGAACCCACAATCTTCGGTTGGGGTGAGCACATCACTCTAACTCCTACCTAATTACCACTACACCCACCCCTGTTGTATCGAACTGTAAGATCTCAAGGATCCGATTTCCTTCTTATTTCTTTCTTTCACCACAAGTTTCCTTCTCAATATTTGTGTTTACACTTTGAAAAAGTAAACCAACATCTGGAGGGAGGAGGAAGAAAGCCATAAGTGTTATTTGTGTTATGTAGAAGAAGGTGAAATGCGACTGAGAGTTTGTTCTTATTTCCTTAATTTCACACACACACACACATACAAAGGTTCTATTCAATTCAGTTCTTTAATGTATGCTATTGTAAAATGAATGTGTTTACTATGATCTTTCGTGTATCCATTGGTTTGATTTGATTTGATCTGATCTGATTTTTGTTTTTGTTTATTTAATTTTGCTTTTTGTTGTCTTCTAATGGCAGTGGTTACGGATGAATTAGGTTTAGTGGGCTCAAATGGGGCAAATACCAGAGAACTAGGCTACAATGCATCGTCTGTGAATTTGGGGTAAGTGATTACCGATTACTGATTAGCTAGTTGTTAATCGTATAGAGTTCATCCTGTGTGGACATTGATGTTGCTTCGTTCCGATACCAGTTTTAAAACTAGAAGAGCATATAATAAACACTGATCAATGTTTACTTTGCAAAACCCATGTTCTAGGAATATCAAAGGCTAATACCATTGTTATAACAAGACCAGACTTAAGAACCCAATAACTTAAGAATCCAATACTCTGTTCCAATGAAGTCATTTCCACCACTTCTTAATTGTTATGTTAACTTTTAAGTAACAACGCACATAAATCGTATCAATATCTTGTCCTCTTTATTCCCGATGGGTTGCCAATCTAGAATTAGAGACATTTGATAAGTAGTTTTATATTTTTAGTTTATCATTCACGAGTAGAGAACTTTGATCCAACCAAATCTACTATTATTACTACTGCTAATGCTACCACCGCCGCCGCTTTAGTCTTAGATTTTAAATAATTAACTACATTTAGTAACTTTAAAGAATTCATTTGAATCAACTTAAACTATCCCAATGTCATTCACTATCATTGCCTACTGTCGAACCATTACTGTCATCATTGCCAACGTGCAACACCTCCTTAACCACAGACGTCATATACCACCATAAAACAAATATAACGGGTGGACATATTTTGATACATTTCTATGCTAAAACTAAAATGATTATTTTGCTGTTTGAGAAAATTTTCATCAAATTTTCAGTTAATCCAAACTAGATGACAAATTAGGCTTAAAACTACCTCTAGAAAATATGTTAATGAAAGTAACATAAAAATTTAGGCCGAAGCTATTCATATTAATATTACACGAAAAGTCTAGTGACAAGTCTTTCACTAAGAAATATAGAGTTATGCAGGCTAATTATTTGAATGTTATAATTAACTATAACAATGAAAGTGAAATGTTTGTGTGGTGAATGTCATTATTAAAGTTGGTTGTGACTTGTGAGTGATAATAATAGAAATTGCACACATTGCTTTATTCTAAAACATTTCAATTCTCAAGTTACCTGAGCAAGTAACTGTCATCTTTCATTTTTCTTTAAGCCATAACTAGTAATTTCAAGTACCTTTCTTGAATTTTAAACTTTGTGAGTTGAATTTAAAATACAAAAATAAGGAACATCAATATTGCAAGCCACAAATTAAGTTGTTTTGAAAAAAGTAAAAGAAAAACTAGTTAAGAAACATTAAATTGAATGTGATAAAATTTATTAGATTTGAAACGTCTCAGTTTTAAATAAAATTTATATCAACGCATCAATACAAAGAGTACGTCGTAATTTTATATTCAGAATTTTAAAAGATATAATATTATTAGCTATCCTCTTTTGTATATATATACTTTTTTTTTCTCCTTCTCTTCCTTGGAGCCTCTTAGATTGAACTGGTAAAACAGGTCTAAAAACATTAACTGGGTCAGATACCACTTGACATTACGATTAACACATGTATTAATCACCTACATGACATGACTAACCAATTGTGTGTTTTTTTCAAACATGAACACAAACTTTGTTTATAAACATGTAACACGACATGACTAGTTTCAAACAATTCATATTATATGTTCAGCAACACAACACAACCTATTTAACACGATTAAGACTTGTGTAGACACGATTTTAATCGTGTCATAAACATGTTTAAATCCAATCCAAACATATTTAACTTCATTTATGTTAGTGTATATCATTTTTCACTTCTCAATCACTAAATCATGAAAATGGTTTCCAATCTCACCGTTCATAGTACTACTATTTTTTTAAAATTGTAAAAAAATAGAAAATGATTATAAATAAACATTTTTCACTAAGAACATTACATAATAAAAAAAAAAAAAACATAACAAGTAGTTAAATTATAATAAAAACACTACATAGTTATACTTTTAAAAAACATCATTCATCATCAATTCATCAAACAATCATCGCTTAAAGTTTTTAATCACGGTACATTTCATAGACGATATTATAATATTTTCGACTCTTACATTCTTTTTCAATCAATTTTCTTACTTTTGATGAGTCTTTACAAGTGTTAAAACAAACGAATTTTCTTCTTCCTACCAAATTGCTCACCGCATGACATGCTTGCCTAGAGTTTTTTTTTTTTTTTATCAGCTTGGTCTGTATATTAGCTTAAGCTCGTTCAAAAAAATCACCTTTTTTAATGTATTTTATTTTATATTCTAAATTTAATATAAAAGTAAGTGCGAAGATGAGGTAATTTATGAATAATTATTATCGGGCCCCTCCAAGCTCCCTATGGGCCAAGTCACATGTGACACCAATTTCCAGAAAAGTAAAGGGCTCTGTTTGACATAAAACAAAAGTTAAAGGACGTGAGAAAAAATAATAAACAACGACACCAATTTTAGCTGTTAAAATTCCAAACAGCGGAAAATTACAAAGAAAAGAGATGGGTCATAGTCATGCATTTAGCCGTTGGAACACTGTGGCGTATGATAGGCTGTCAAAGAAGTGCCCACAGGCGATTAGGGCCCCCCATCCCCAAAGCACCACTATTATCTCTTCACATGGGCTTCGCTGTACTCATGGGCCCGCTTTTCCACTACTTTCCAAAACTTTTATTGTTTTTGTAAGTTAGTCCTTGTGTTATTGTTCATTTGCAGTTGACCCCTTTAAAAGAAGATGTCATTCAAATAAACAACAAAACATCTCTCAGACTTTAACAAGCATGCCTTTTGCCCTTTTGGCTTTTGCTAACCAATAATAGTTATCTCGTACTTTCTCTTTGGCGAGAATGATAAATTCTGTTTTTCAAAATGTATAATACTCGTTCAATGAATGCTTATTTCAAAATGTATAATACTAGTTGAATGAATGTTTAGGGAAAGCATTATACATTGTAAGATGAATATATCAAGACTTGAGCATAGGCTATTAAGTCGAGATTAGCAAACAAAATTCAAATCAAGTCATGTTGTCGGGTTATACCATGTGTAGCATTTTTGTGCTTGTACCAAGTCTAGTTCTATTAGATCATAATTGTAATTAGTATTATGATGATGGTTTTTGTAAATATGGATTTAGTATATAATATTCTTATTGTAACTCTAATTCTCATACAATCAATACAACAAATCACTTTTACACACAATGTCTTTCTTGGTACCTAAGTTGCAACATGTACAGAGCATGTTCTAGACTGTAACATCGCTACCAACGATTAAGTAATTGTAGTATCAAGAATGACCTTAATATATATGCAGTACGTGTTATGCATATATGTAAGAGTGTGCAGAGGAAATTGCTATAAAGATATAATAAGAAGGAGAAGTCCTTTATACAACAGAGGATGATGTGAGGCGAATCAGAGGTCTAATAATCAAACCTATGCCTAGTACTAGACATAAAACCAAATTAACATGCTATGCTATTTAAAAAAACAAAAAAAACAATAGTGCATGTGGGTAAAAGTATATAAGAAAACGACTTAACGTTATGTATGAGACATATCCAAAAAATATTAACCGTCTTACGAGACGAGTAAGACATAAGGTTCCATCTACAAACAAACGTGTTTGCTCGGAACACCATGAGCTCCTTTACAAAACACACAAACTACAAGGACTACCATGTAAACAACCCCCCAATCTTTTCAAAATTTAAAAAAAAATCCCGAAACCACCCTTTCACTTATCCAAACCTCAATCATTCCCTCTTTAAAAAGACACACCCCCACACACCACCCCTAACTCACTACAGAGAGAGAAACATCACAAGCAACGTTAACATGTCGAAAGAAGTAAGCGAGGTCGGAGAAGCCGCAAGAAGAGACTATGTGGACCCGCCACCGGCACCCCTCCTCGACATGGGGGAGCTCAAGCTCTGGTCGTTTTACAGAGCCCTTATCGCGGAGTTCGTGGCCACACTACTCTTCCTCTACGTGACCGTGGCCACCGTTATCGGCTACAAGAAAGAAACGGACCCGTGCGGTGGCGTTGGCATCCTCGGGATCGCCTGGGCCTTCGGTGGCATGATCTTCATCCTTGTATACTGCACCGCTGGTATCTCTGGTAAGCTCCTGCATGTTTCACCCTTTTTTTCTTTTTTTTTTTTACTCGATTAGTGGAATTTCCCGCGCGTTGCAGCAGGATCTGTTAACGGGTTGTGAGTGTTAATATTACTTGCTTTTTAATAAAATTTATAATGAAATATTGTAAGCGTAATTGAGAATGTATTTAGAAGTTTATGGTGGTCGAAAATTAAATTTTGACATAAACCTTGAGACTCGGGAGGGTTTGACATGGTTTCGTTTTTTATGAAATTTATATTGAAACTTAAGAAAAATTGAAAATATATTTAGAGGTTTGTAACATGTTATACACATAAAGTAATGAAACAAAACTAAATTTAATTCGACATGACGTATATTTGAAACTTTTTAAGGTTTTATGTTTTAAAAATTATTAAAAAAATAGTTTTAGAAAAGAAAAAAGAATGAGTGAAGACCTATTTTAAAAGTTTTAAGATATGATGTAAAAATGAATGAAAACCTATTTGAAAAATATTTAAGATATTATATTTTAAAAGCATAAACTAAACGGTGATACTATAGTTCATAAAAGTTCTAAATTAGGGGGTGTTTGGCCTGGTTTTTATTTTTTGGTTTATGTTTATATTTTAAAGTAGCTTATAGCTTATTTTTTATTATTTGATAAGCTCTTTTTAAGTATTTGGATTAGCTTATATTCTACAAGTTGATTATACGTTAAATCCATCATTTTTTTAATTTGTTATGGTAATAAGTTGTTTCAATAATCATTAATCTACTATTACTATCATTTGATGACAAATGAGTAACTTATATCCTTATACAAATAAGCTAAAAAATAATCTTCAAATAAGCTTCTTCAAATTAACTTATATAAGCTAATAAGCATAAGCTTAAAAAGCCAAATCAAACATCAAGTTAAGCTTATTTTGTAAAAAAAGCTATAAACTTTGTTAAAAAAGCGAGGCCAAACACCCCCTTAATACGAATGAATGAATATACGACACTCTTCTTACTGGATATGGTTTATTTGTTTACTATTAGTTGAAATAATTTTTATGTGGTTAAATTAAATAGGTGGTCACATTAACCCTGCGGTGACATTTGGGCTGTTTTTGGCACGAAAGGTGTCTTTAATAAGGGCACTTGGGTACATGGTGGCACAGTGTTTGGGTGCAATCTGTGGTGTGGGTCTGGTGAAGGCCTTCATGAAGACTGACTTCAACTCATTGGGTGGAGGTACAAACTCCATTGCACCAGGGTACAACAAGGGTACTGCACTAGGGGCTGAGATCATCGGCACATTTGTGCTTGTGTACACCGTCTTCTCTGCTACTGACCCTAAGAGGAGCGCACGTGACTCGCACGTTCCGGTATGTGTTTAATTTCGTTGTTTTATCATGCGTGTGTTTTGTTTGATAATTGTCTTGTGATGTGGGGGCTGGAGTTGTTATAGTTGTACGTTGTGCATTGAAACGTGTACTTGTAGGTTTTGGCTCCACTACCAATTGGGTTTGCTGTTTTCATGGTGCATTTGGCCACCATACCCATTACTGGAACTGGTATTAACCCTGCTAGAAGCTTTGGTGCTGCTGTGATTTACAACAGTGAAAAAGTCTGGGATGACCAAGTAAGTTTTTTAAAACCTCAATAGCACTAATAAATCTTTAATAAATAATTCTAGAGTTGAATTGATTTATGTGATGAATATAACCATTTTCCCTCAAGATATTAAAACAACAATTTACTTTTACTTTTACGAATTTCATCTGTTGTTTCAATTTCAGTCGAAAGAATTTAATCAGTTGTTTCATTTTATGTTTTATTTACCTTTCAAGCGATAAAATCTTTTAGACTAAAACATGAAAATTTTGAACTGAAATTAGTGCTTTTAAATTTTTGAAGAATTGAGAAAAATCTAAATTTAGCTGATAATTTTATAAAGAAGATTAGAAAACTATTTAAAAAAATCCCTAATAAAATTCACAAAAGCAGATAATTTATTGTGTAGTAAAATCAAGCAAATAAATATTTCAAATAACTAATGAGATAATTAACGAAATTCATACCAAAATTGAGAAAACAAATCTAAAAAAATTGTGCATGTTATTTTAACTAGTGAACCGATTGAAAAATTGTAGCATTATTATGGGTTGGAATGTTAAAATTCAGATAATGGTCAAGTCCATATCAATGTACCACAGTTTATGCATAGCGTACAGGTCCACACATTCATAGCATAGAGTATCTTCTTACTTGACTTGTACGTTATGCATAGAGTTGTACACTGCAAAGACAACGTACACTTTGCAATGATGGTGCTATAGACCATCCAATGGAAATGGGACATTGTACAATGGATAAGGGATGGTACATTGACTAAATAATGTATTGTACATATAGCATTGAAAGTTGTACTATGATAGTTGAGTTATAAATGTTGTTTATTTGTGGTGCAGTGGATCTTTTGGGTTGGACCATTTGTGGGAGCTTTGGCAGCAGCGGCATACCATCAGTATATACTCAGGGCTGCGGCCATCAAGGCCTTGGGTTCGTTCAGGAGCAACCCGACAAACTAAGGGGAGGGGCATATGTGTCTTTTCGCCATGATTATTTCTTCATTTTTCGACTTTATTTATTATGTTTGTGAATTAATGGTATGTGAAGAATGATTGCTTGGACTTTTAATTTATTTCTTTTTAAGGTTGCAGACTTGGTTGTGTATTTATCTGGGCTTGATCCTTGATTAGTGAAAATGGTGGGGTTGTTTATCTATCTCCTTAATGTATTTCTGTTTATTTTAGATAATTATAATTAGAGTTAATTGATTATATGGATGCTCATGTGATATGGTCCTATTATGAATTTGATCTATAACTTTTACTTATTACATATTTAGTCTCAATTGATTACTCAGACGTAAAGCTTGTAGAATTGTAGTTGTTGGAGTGGTATTTTAAAGTTTTTCAAAATGATCAAAACACTTTTGGAGTTTTGGTTACTTGTTTTCAATCTAGTTAACGAGATCAAAATCTAGCAAAGTATTAAGGTTATTTTTATTATTTACTCTTGGTAATTAAGGTAAAGTCTGGTTTGCAAATAATATTATAAATAAACGTAAGTTTAAAGAAAGAAAAGGTAGAAATTAATGAAAAATATAAGTTTTATAGGGGTGAAGGGAGTGTTTTTTGTGCAAGCCATGTCTGCCCGCTCGATACCAAAGGAGAGGGGCGGTGTTTTTATCATGTTGAGCCTTCCAAATTGCGCTTTGGTACCGCTCTTCAAAAACATTTTCCAAAACATTTTCCCTCATCGGTTGATTCTTGTTGCGTTTCCTAATTGCCACCTTCCAAATATAATCACACGCCAACACCCATCGACAATTTTCCATGCTATGCTTGTATGATTTTCGTATAAAAGGCCCCTTGGGACTAGTTTGCATGTGCTTTACCGAAGCAAGAGGTGTGGGTTCAAAGCATAGCCGTTCTTAAGGAGGGACGGGGTGAGTGACCGCCCAGGACCTGACTTCCTTGTGGGTTTGGAATTTTTTTTATATATTATATGTGTGTTTGTGTGTGTGTGTGTGTATATATATATATATATATACACATATTAATAAAAAACTATATATTTTGTTGAACACTTAAACCCATCATGCCATTAACAAACTCATTAATAATTTAATTACTTTAGGTCTATTATACATTATAGATCATTACCATTTTAATTACTTTAGTCTATTACTTATTATTAAACTTTATACCCATTATAATTAGTTGCCCCAATAGTGTTTTAGGGGAGTGTTACCGAGAAAACCAATAGTTATGTGAAAACAAAAAAAACCATGTAAAACAATAACATAATTTATATCTTTTTTTTGTTATTTTAATTGTTAAAATATTATTTAAGTATTTGATACATATATGTTGAGTATACATACGAGAATGAAGAGTCTTACGTATACGTAACAATATGTCGAATGAAAAATGGTTACATATACGTATTCTATGTATGACGTATATGTAAAACCATGATGCGGTTTTCAATTGATCCATACCCTTATTTATATATACTCACACACATATATATAGGGGTGTGGTAAAAAAACATATAAATTATGTGACCGTTTTCATTGGTTTTTTTAGGATCCCTCATCTAGTGTTTTAAAATAAATATATATATATATACAAATGCTACATTGCTACTTGGGGGGACGGTAAAAGAAAAAGCACGAATCACATGGACGATGAAAGCTATGGCGCCCGTTTTTTTCTACTCGCCCAAGGTCAAGATTTTTCAAGAACTTCTGCGGACGTTCAAACCATTGACCTCCCACCCCTAGTTGATTTATAAATTTTGCTTCTAAATTCGTTTCTTTTCTTGTTTCATGTATTTTAGTTTTTGTATTTATCCTTTAGTGACATTATGTATTTACAGTTATTTTCAAGGTATAGTGAACTGTTTGAAAGGTTCAAATTTTAAAAATTAAGGTTATTTGATTTTAATAATCCAAACTTTCATTTATTGGTCGAGATCAATTAAAACTTAGGAAATATTTACAAACATTCCCAACATTGAGTTTATTTTCCTCTAACGATCCTTACTAACTGAGAGTTAACCCCGTAAATTTTTTTGATGGTATGGACTGCTTTTGTAGCCAAAACACTAAGCAGAAAATTAACATCTACCATCAGGTCGGTCAATCTGAAACTTTTGCACCCTAAAACTCATCAATCTTCACCTTCTAATTTGAACCACATGGCTCGTTAGAGGTAGATTTCAAGTTACAATAGAGACTAAACAACGAAAAACGGACCTAACAGAGGATAGGTGGCGCCGGAGTTGAAAATTAGCTCAAATTTGACCACATTCCATCAAAAAAACTAACGAGGATTAACTTTCGGTTATTATGGGATCATTGGAGGAAAATAAGCTTAAAGTTGGGAGTGTTTGTAAATATTTTTTGAGTTGGGATTAATCCCGACCAATAAATAAAAGTTGAAATTATTAAAATCCAATATCCCTAAAAATTATATGTATTTTTAAGGGGCAATTACATATATCACTCTCTAAACTTGCATAATTTTGTATTTTCTCGAATCATGCTTAACGACCATTGTGTATTATGCATTGAAAACTTGTGTTTTGATAAAATATGTAATTTAGCAAGTTTCTAAGAGCATTCACAGTCTATTTATTATTTTTTGTCAGTGTGTGCCTTATATTATAGGGGATAGTTGTGAGTGGTTGTGAGTGAATGAGAGATAAACTATTATTGTTCATTTTTATATTTGGGGAAACACGATACAACCCCATAAGATTTTTAATATTTTTGAAATTGATTGTGAGTAGATGAGAGATAAAAGGTAATGATAAATATATAAAAAATATTATTTAATTAAAATGATAGAGAGAAAATAATAAATTTTAATATAATTATAGGAGTGGGATGAGAAATGTGATGTGAATGTTTTAAAATAATTTTTGTAATTCTTCATGTTTTAATGTACCTAAAGTAGTTTTCTATATAGACTTTAGGATACAATGAGTCTTTTTTTTTTCTTAGTTACACTTATAAGATTCTTTTATTTGCCCGACCATTTGCTCTTTTATTGTTAACTTTTTTTTTTTTTTTTTTTTTTTTTAGTTTTCTTTGATTTTTTGCCACCCATTGTGTTTTCTATAATTGTGTTTTAAGCTTATAAAACAGACGGTGGTCATTTGTTTTTAAAACTTGTAACATTTACTTTAACAACATCGTATTGTTATTTTAAGTTGCAAACATACTACATACTTTTCCGATGTATTTATTCTCTATGTTTTGAAGAGGTTAATTAATTTAAGTTCATAAACAACGTATGCTTAGATTATGGTTAGTAGTTCATGATTTTAATTCATGCCACACGTTTCATCTCCATAAAATTTATGGAGATGAAACTCGTGATAATCGGAAACCATATATCTTAATATAGAATTATATTACAATGAAAAGGACCATCGAGTTTAAAAGAGACATGCATAAAAAGTGTCTTTAAAAAGCGTAGTAAAAAATATGGGATGCTAATGTGATAATGGCGTATATTGATAACAATCATAATAAACTACCAATAACATAAAAACGAGTAAGGAGTCATGACAAAAACAAATAAAACACCATACTAGCACATAAAAAAATGACAACATATAGTGACAACTATATAAAAACTAAGCTCGTAAATCTAAAATGTAAATAAATTTAAGGGTACTAGGGGATAATCAAAAGTGAGTTCGAAGGTATGACATGTACAAATAGCACATAACATTGGCACATAAGAAAATGATAACATACAGTGACAACTATAGAAAATCTAAGCTCAAAAAACTAACATATAAATAAATTTAAAGGTACCAGGGACGTAACCCAAACTATTCAAATTAAGTTGACAAATAATTGAGTGTATCTGAAACTACTCAAATTAGTAAGAACCCTTGCCAAGGGTAGGCATGCATTAATTTAAGATGGTATGGAGCACTATTTCCTAACAAGTGGGTCGAATATGTATTTTCTTAAAAACCAGGGGCCAATATTGAAATATTGATCCTGTAAAACGAGACTGAATGACATAACTTGGGGGAAAAGCTGCCCTAACCTCCTTGCTGATTGCTCCAAAGCTTTATATTAGAGCGATTGCAATTGATCTCCTTTCGGGTAATTTTAGGGTTACAATCGAACTACAAATCTTGAAATTCTTTACTCTGTTTAATCTCTTACAACTTGATTGCAATTTTACAGAAAAATGACTCAGGATGTTGAGATGAAAGAACAGCAGGTCCCTGTAGCTCCTTCGAATTCAACATCATCTACCACTACTGTGTTGCAGCGTAAGAATCGTTGAGATTTTGCTTGATTTTGCTCTATGATTTCTGTATATATCATATTGTTTTGGATGAATATGAAACATTAGTAATTGAAAAGTTTGGATTTATTGTGCGAAATCTATGTCAAATTGGTATTCAGATTTGAAGGAAATTGCGGCACTGATTGAGACGGGAGCTTATGCTCGTGAGGTTCGTCGGATCTTGAGGGCTGTTAGGCTGACAATTGCGTTGAGGAGGAAGCTAAAGGCCTCCGTGATTTCTTCGTTCCTCAGTTTTGCTCTTGCTCCTGGATCGGAAGCACACTCACGGCTGTCTTCGTATCTACCAAAGGTTAGCTTCTCTTGTTTGATACCTCCATGTGTTTCTTGAACTTCAAGGTGTATGTTGATGCACATATCAAGTAGAACTTAATCCCAAAGATTGAACAAATGTGCTAAGTGTAATATAACTACTGATGAACCCTTGGGCACCCACCTAGAAATTCCGAATCTTGATAGGAGGGCAGTCTGCTGGTGATCAATTCATCAATTATAGAGTAGCATACAGATCACCTTGTAAACATTGAGATAAATGTGAGTGATTTTATTTCCGTTATGGGAATCAGAGTTTTTTCGAAGTAAGCCTGCGAGTAAATCCTTGTGGCTCTCTGATATTACAGGTCATAATAATGGAATCCACGCATTTACGTATGCATTTGGAATTGTAAACGGTAATAGAACTGTTTAGACAAGCATATGGTGACCTATAGGCTATGGTTTTTTGTATTGTTGATTGAATCCAGAAATTTAGATAATTAAAGTAAAAGAACCTACTTGCTGTGTCCTTTTGAACTTCTTAAGAAAGAACATTATCACTAATGACAAGTTCAATGCATAGTCGTTGAAGACTTGAAGGTGCAAGGCGCTTAAAAAGCGAGGTGCATGGTATAAAAATACCATTATAGGGGTTTTGGACATGTTTTAGTCTTGTTTTGGGCTGGTTTAATTGTTTCATACCTATTCAGACGATTTTTTGCCAGAAAATGTGCCTGAGCGTCTGAAAGTTGGGCTTTTGAAGCAAGGCGACAAGGCTCACCTGAAGGCCTAGGTGTATGTGCCTTGTTGGCTTTTGACAATAGAAGTTCAATCCCCCTTAGAATTTCTTGATGATCAACACATGAGTGAAACGAGCCAGGGCTAGAAAACTAGATGAAAATTGATTACATGTATTTAAACATAAGCCAACCCTGTTGTTTCAGATCGCATCTATTATGTTCTTTCTCTTGTTTGCTACAGCAAAACATGAAACCCTTTGATAACACCTTGTTAAGTTAAAAATTATGCTACTAACAGCAAGGTTTCTTAAATAAATCTATGTGACTGATGACTATGAGTATAGCATAGTAGATTCTGAAAATTAAATCTTATACAATCAGAGAATCAAGATTCAGGTTCTGATCTGCTCACGTATGCGTAATGTTACTTTTACATGTTGTAAAATTGCTGATATAAACAAAATCTGGCTTTTGAATTCTGAGCTGATCAAACTGCTGCAACTACTATCAATGTTGCTGTTTAGGAACTCTTCTTGGTTTTGCTTTTATGATCTACATGAAAGGGAGGTTCAATGAAGTTGGATAAAACATCAAAGGGGAGTGCCGGCCTAGTTGAGACTTGAGAGTTGAACCTATTTTCTGGAATAAACCCAACCATCAAACCAAACAACAGGGATTTAAACTGACACTCATTCCTATTCCAATCTGTATTTAAAGCCATTCATTCTGATTGTCACGTAAAGCTTGCTTCCAAAGTGATCTAAAGCTTTTTATAGCTCGTATTATTTGAAGCTAGTGAACTTTAAGGCTCATAAATATCTCAAATCATGAATGGTCATAGCATTTTTTCTCGTCATTTGTCCTGTTATCATCACTCTCTATAAATTCAATAGTTTCTTTAATAACCGGAGATATTTAGATATATATGCAGGGATCTTTATTAATGTTTAAGTAAGTTTGGATCATGACATATCTTTTATAAGAAGTGTATGGCATGGATTGAACTTTTTTAATGCTATGTGAAGGATGATCAAAATGATATGGAAGTTGATACCGCAACATCTGCTACTCAAGCTACTGTGAAGCATTCCTCGGAGCTCGAGATCTATTGCTACTTGCTTGTGCTCATATTCCTCATTGACCAGAAAAAGTACAGTGAGGTCAGTCTCTTATTTTATTTTGTTATTTATTATCATTGTTTTTCTGTATTGTTGATGACATAACCTCCTTTACTCATCATTTAGGCTAAGGCTTGTTCTTCTGCAAGCATTGCCCGCTTGAAGAACTTGAACAGGAGAACAGTTGATGTTCTGGCATCCAGGCTGTACTTTTATTATTCTCTTAGCTATGAACTTACTGGTGATCTCTCTGAAATCAGGGGGTGTGTGCTGTGCTTTACTGGTCTTTTATCTTCATTTATCAATATGTCAGTAAAATAGGATGTAATTACTTACTACATTTTCACCTACCTGCAGCAATCTCCTTGCTTTGCACCGGGTTGCTACATTGCGTCATGATGAATTGGGGCAGGTTTGTTTCTTCATCTTTTTACAGTTTGTTGTTGTCAGGAATGTTTTTTTTTTTTAATTATTTGTTTTTGGTATTGTAATATGCAGGAAACACTTCTCAACCTGCTACTTCGCAATTATCTCCATTACAATTTGTATGATCAAGCTGAAAAGCTGAGGTCAAAGGCACCACGTTTTGAAGCTCACTCGAATCAGCAGGTGTTCTTTTAGATAATTGTACTTTTAATTGCCTTTGTGGCATTGATGTGCTGTAGCAATGATTATTCTCTAGTAAATTATGTGAGGTTTTATTTTCTGTTTTCTTTATTATTTGTTTCAGTTTTGCCGGTACTTGTTTTACCTTGGAAAGATAAGGACGATACAGCTGGAGTACACTGATGCAAAGGAATCCCTTCTTCAAGCTGCTCGTAAGGCACCTGTAGCAGCTCTTGGTTTTAGAGTTCAATGTAATAAGTGGGCTGTGATTGTCCGCTTGCTTCTTGGAGAGATCCCTGAACGAACCGTTTTTATGCAAAAAGGCATGGAGCAGGCCTTGCGACCATACTTTGAGCTGACTAATGTGAGCCTCTTTTTGTCTTTTTTTCAACTTCCATTTATGGCTTTTGATTTCTAATATCTTTCTACTCGAGGTGTGTGTTTTTCTCAACGAAAATGCTTGTTTCTCAGGCTGTTAGGATTGGAGATCTAGAACTGTTCAAAACCGTGGCAGAGAAATTCTCCACCACATTCAGCTCAGATCGGACTAACAATTTGATCGTGAGGCTGCGCCACAATGTGATAAGAACCGGGCTCCGCAACATCAGCATCTCATACTCACGCATCTCCCTTGCTGACGTGGCAAAAAAGCTGAGACTGGACTCGCCTAACCCTGTGGCAGATGCCGAGAGCATTGTGTCAAAAGCAATCCGTGATGGTGCCATCGATGCAACACTAGATCATGCAAACGGATGGATGGTATCCAAGGAAACTGGTGACATTTATTCAACAAACGAGCCTCAACAGGCCTTCAATTCTAGGATTGCTTTCTGCCTGAATATGCATAACGAGGCAGTTCGTGCCCTTCGGTTTCCTCCTAATTCTCATAAGGAGAAAGAAAGTGCTGAAAAGAGGAGAGAGAGACAACAGCAGGAACAGGAGCTTGCTAAGCATATTGCTGAGGAAGACGACGATGATTTTTGAGTTTATCAAATGATCGAGGTAGTCACGTGCCTTTGCTTTTTTGTTCTTGTCATTGAAGTGTTCCAATATGTTAAAATCAAATCCCTGGATTTTTGTCATTCATCAGACAACTCCTTAAGTTTGAATGTAGACTATGTATGCTTTCACATGTTATGATCATCTTATTGGAACGTGTGTTTTCTTGATGTTTTAATGTTCATTATTGATTGTTTTATGTTGGGTTATGAGTTTTGCAACGACGGTTGGGTTTTGTTTCTGGTGTGGCTGTACTTATAACGGTTTGAATGTAAGAGGAAAACCATGGTTTAAGCGAGTGAACGTTGGTATTGTCAGATGTTCCTCAATGGTTACTTGGATAAAAACGTGGGTCATGTGTGTTATGCTTTACTAAAGTAATATTTCAATCGAGGTACAATAAACGGGATAATCCGATAAGAACACATCTAGTAATCATGACTCCATCATAAAATTGTTTGATTCGGGTAATATTGTTCGCTTATGGTTTTATATGGATTTACCAATTTAAAGTAGATATAACACTACAATTTGAGTCACTTCTATCATACTTTTTGGTCTAAAACAAGTCCAAATGAGTTGACAGACTCAAAATCACCAATCACTGTTCGTCACCGGAACCTACTGCTTGCTGACACCACCATGCATTCATCTGCTGCTATCATTGCAACCGCCTCGACCACAACTTGGTCTCTAGAACCACTGCAACTGCCTCAATTATAGTTTCTCTCACTGTCACCACCGCTACCGCCTCCACTGTTGGTGTCACCTTAGTCCATTGAAGCCAAAATCTATCCACACAGTCGCCACCTCGTAATACCATCCAACCATCTTAAAAAGATGTAACAAGTGCAGCCATTTTGTTATTCTATTTTTTAAACCAACCTTGACTTGAACGCTCAATTTTGACTCGTCGCTGGTTTGACTAGTTAACCGACCCAACACGACACCCGTTTTGCTAGACTCAATGAGGACCCTCTAGATGTAAGCCGGAATTTTAAACCAAAAAAAAAAAAAGCTAAAAAAAACTAAAAGAGTTTGTATAAGTATTTATGATTGAGCGATTATCGATGTCTAAGACCAAAATGCTTATATACATATATCATAAATAAAATATTATCCATGAAACATAAACACACATCACTAAAAGTTTCTCGCCGCTATATTAATTGGTTCGAGTTTATGCAAATCTTTATAGGTTTTGGAAGCAAAACCCTTAAAACGACTAAACGTGCATAAAATTATGTTAATAGTTTTTTTATATTAAAGATTAACTCTAAAATTTTAAGTGTCATGTAAGTAAAAGAGATATAATACATATAACTTTTTTATTAACTATATAATTTGAAGTGTCCTAAAAATAAAATAAATACAATAACATACGATATAACTATTTTAGGAATACTGAAAACAATGCATATGAAATTGTCCGTAACAATAAATACAGTAATAAACTAATAATAATACAAATAGAAGAAAGCAAATACAATTTTTATCGTGGAAGCAAAATACACCCCACCGATTATACGATACGACAATAATCACCACTACCCGTACCCACCCACTCAAACAACCAACAGATTTTCCTCCACCTATGGCTACCACTCCTCTCTCCACTCGCTCCGCCCTCCACGGCGTCGCTGCCCGATTCCGCCACCACCGGCCGCCGCTTACCACCACCAACACCCACGCAGTCGGAAAACTGTTCAAACCCCATCGATTGGGGCTCACGTTAGCCTCCAATCGCCGCACCTCATTATCCCGATTCGTCGTCCTCGCCGCCGGCGGTGGCTCCACCGCCGACGATTCCTCCTTCGAGATGTCTGTTGAGACGGCGTTGAAATTGTTAGGTGTATCGGAAGGTGCTTCGTTTGATGATATACTTCGAGCGAAGAATTCGGTTGTGGCGTCTTGTAAGGATGACCAAGAGTCGATTGCACAGGTTTGTTTAGTTTTGTTATGCTCGTGTGAAATTATATTGAGCTTCTACTGTTAAGGTTTATCTAATTGCTTGAAAGTTGTAGTTATCTAATTGGATTTCTGATTGAACTCTGCGCGTAGAAATGGTGGTTTTGATTGAATCACGTGTGATTTTGAAGCTAGGGTTCGTAGATTTTGGTGATTTTGACTTGATTGCGGATTTACAGTGGGAAATTTGGGATTTCTTTAACTTAAATTTGATAATCTGGGCAGAACTTCATTGAAGATGATTATGGTATATTGGTATTTGATGATTTGATGATTTGATGATGATGATGTTGGTTGTTTTCTTCCTTTTTGCGCATGATGAAAGGTGAATCCATAATTTGACTTGTATTCGAAGCAAAGGAAACTGCATCATCAGCCAGGCCATTAATGGGAAAAGTGAAAATGTTGCATTTTTGTCCTCGTTATTCATATCTACTTACTGCAAGGGACACTACGCGTTTCAAATTTTCGATCCTCTTGCCTTAATGATGTTGAGTTTAGATATTGTGAATGGTAGATTGTCCTTCAGTTAAAGGCATAGGAATCGATAGCCAATCTGCAAGCTTGGCTGGTGTTGCTAATTGAATTTAAGCTTTAAAGTGCATGATTAGAGCGTTGCATTGTTTTTCTATTGATTGTTAACCTAAATGGAAGCGTATGAAGAGTTGAATCTGCTTCTTGTTTTACTGATAAAGTTGAACACTTGCTAGGTGGAGGCTGCATATGACATGCTACTGATGCAGAGCTTATCACAGAGAAGAGCAGGGAAAGTTGTAAATAGTAGCATTCGTTATGCAGATGTTAAACCTGTAAATTCTCCTCAAATGAGTTCAATGCCTCAGTGGGTACAAGGTGTCTTTAAAAATCCACCCATTTCAGTAGAAGCACCATCTGCTAGTGATTTGGGCATTGAAGCAGGAGTCTACGGTGCTCTAGCTGTGTTAACTTATGTTAATGGCGCCTCTTCCCCAGTTGGTTCTCTTTCAGGTGCTGATGTTCCCGGGCTTATTTTGGCAACTAGTTTTGGGGCTTCGTTATATTTCATGACTAAAAGAAATGTTAAGCTAGGTATGTCACTTATTACTTATCGACTTATATTTCATTGCCTACTGTTATCTGTTGCTATCATTGGACTATGCAAATACTACCATCTAAATGCAAGTTTGGAGGTCTTAATGATGAGTGCATCATTTTCTACATAAAAAAACTCATGGATAATGATTAATTGCTTTATTAAAACATTGTGTGATGGATTTTAATCTAAATATGTGACTATATTCAGGGAAGGCGACTGTGATAACCATAGGGGGTCTAGTGGCTGGTGCCGTGGTGGGATCTGCAGTTGAGAACTGGTTGCAAGTAGATATTGTCCCATTTTTGGGCATACATTCTCCTGCAACCGTGGTAAGTGAATTTGTTCTCATTTCTCAGTTTTTGGTATCTTTGTACTTAAATTAGTCAAGGCTTGAAGTTTCAAGATTAAATTATGATGCCTCTTGAAATATGAAATATGATCATCTAGGATGTGTTCAATATAATGTACAAAATGGATGTTTCAGAACTTAAGTTATATAGCTTGATCTTGAACCGTCCGTCTTTCGTATATGTAATTTGTGTACATTTACCTGTGCTATTTTCATGCATTTCACGTTGCACGTGTATCTTGAAAATAACTTCAATGGAACCGCATTTTTCAACTTTAAATTGTTTGGGAAATGATTCTCATGGCTATGATATTATCTTACTACAATCTCTCTTGACATGGAAACATTGTTTTCCTCGTTAGTGGTAGTTATCTGACACAGTCATATCTAATTCAAGTTCTCAATCATAATTTCTCCAACTTAGGAATCACAAGTCACAATCTAGACATTAACTAAGCCTTTAGATTCATAACTAATAGCATCTCTGGGATGATGGAAGTTCTTTGTAAGTTTCAATATTAACATAAGAATGAACATATGTACATCCTTGTTCAAGAATGATTGTGCAGAGATGTTATTATCTCCGGGATAACTGTTTGCGGCTAGGAAGACCATCAAGTACGTATCTACCACCTTATTTTCAGCAAATTTATTACATTGACCCTAGTGTCAGTACAAATTTACCAGCTTTGGTAAACCAATTAAAGACACAAGTTTTTGTTGGTTATTGTGAGGTGCTCAAGTTTCTTCAAACCACTTGACACGAGAACAGTTAAGAGGTATGTCAAGTCTGCTTACTTATAAACATCAACTGACTGCTCAAATGCAAAATGATCTAGGCATTGAAACATCTTCAGGGGGATTCGTATCATTCACTAGTGATTGAAATTCCTTTGCTTTCTCAAATAGCTATCTTATTTCACATCCCAGAGCAACAAGCTTCAATGTGTTTTTGAATAAACGCATCTTATTGTGTATCAGTTCATAACCTATAGACATCCTAAACCTTTTGAGGTTTGTCATTATTCCTAAAGAAACTCTAATGCAAAAAGAGTGTGGAAGAATGTGTTAGTGAATCATATTAGCCTGCATATAAACTGCTTTAAGGCTTCCATGTTTTTAAAGACATCGTTTTCAAGACAAGCGTTAACATGTCCTATCAAATCTAATAACTTCATCTGTTTCAACTTATCTATCATAAAGGGCAACATTTTTATCTTGCAATTACTAAAGCTTAGCTTGAATGACTTCTAGGAAAAGATAAATTGTCCATTAATGATCATGAACGAAGACATCGTGTTCGAAGTATGGTTTACTTGGAGCAATATGATTATAAATTAAGAGGTTCAAATTTTGTATGAATTTGACTGAATAATGATCGAGTTTGGGCTCAAAAGATTGAATGACTTTTACTTGTGCCATAAAATTGTCAAAAGTTAAGGGTACTTCAACTAAGCTGACTTGCGTGTCATTTCGGCTCTGGCTTGTTTGTTTACAACCAAGCAAATTTGAGCAAGTTTTTAAGCTTTTTCCGAATGAGCTTCGAGCCATAAGCTATTTTGACAATCATAAACAGAATTAGAAAATTAATCATTCAAGTTTCAGACCTCTTTCACTCTTAGTTAGTTGGGTCTGAAATGGCCTGGTTACAAAGTTAAACATAGAAGAACTAACTAGGATGGGCTTTTTCTAGAGGACCCAATCCCAACTACTGCATGTACACAACCGATCCATCAAAGTATCTGACTTCTGAGCGACGATAATACGAAACCAATTGATTTCTCATGAAACAAGATTATGTCAGTGAAGGTTAACATAACCTCACGAATGAGAGGCTCCTAAATAGAACGATTCTTGACCAAGTGGTATAGAAGTAGATTTGACAAGGTGTCTGATCTATGATGAAGATCAAGAAACCGCGAGCTACATTTCCTAGAGCGCCGTATTGCTAGAGATTTTTAGATAGATGTTTTTAAGTGGTGGAAGATGATTGAACCTATCCTAATCCACTTTAAAGACATATTCGAGATTCTAAATACCACTCTTATTAACGAAGACGCCAAATTGTGCTTCGATGTTGTGGTTTGTAGCTTTTAGATATCACGCAATCTGATTACGAGAGATAACAATTAGCTCTTACATCGAGTATGCCACTATTTGGGGTGCTACTCCTTCATGGTTCATTTGGCCTTATGACAATAGTGTTTACCAGACTTTTAATAAAGCAATCAAACACAGATATTTGATTCATAGATACATTTTACGTAGCTTCTTACAAAGTATTATTATTAATATTAATATTATTATTATTATTGTTATTGAATGAATGGAATGTGGTAGAAAGAAACAAAAACCAGCCGGCAGGGAGCAATGAGCGTAGAGATCCATTGTCGCTGTTATTATCGTGATTATAAATGAAGTTTTGTCGGATCCATTAGCAGCTAGTGTTTAACTGTTATGTTTATTGAGATCTGCAAAGTCAGTAGTGTTTAGCCATTTATGCTGCCATAAACTATGCATAATCACCTGCTTTCCTTTCATCTCATCTACAAACTCAGGTGAAAATATTTAATATTTTTGCTATTTCACCAATATCATTCACGTTATTAACTATAGAAACACTCAAGTGCCATGCCACACTTTATGCTGCCATAAACTATGCATAATCACCTGCTTTCCTTTCATCTCATCTACAAACTCAGGTGAAAATATTTAATATTTTTGCTATTTCACCAATATCATTCACGTTATTAACTATAGAAACACTCAAGTTTCATTAATTTTAGTATAGTCTGGTTGTGTGTGTGTGCATGTTTTTTTTTTAAATGTTAAATTCTTTGAATTAAAGTGATCCAAGTGAAATATTACATATATAAAACATATTTAAGTTTTTTTATAAATGTTAAATTCTTTGAATTAAAGTGATTTAAGTGAAATCTTTCTACTCTAACAAAAGAGTATCTAAGGGGGACACGTGACAACACCACATTCACCCCCACCAAAATTTTTCAGCTTCTCTTTCCTATTAAATAATTACCTTTATTACTAATAATATTATTTAACTTTTTTTAGATTAAAAAATAGTTTTTTTTCATAAATTAAGAAATAGATCTTTTAATTAATATTATTCCTAAAAAAAGTTTTTTAAAAGTTAGATGTTTTTCTAATACATCAAACTTTTTTAAAAATACGAAATATTTTAAATTGATGTTAAATTTTTTATAAGCAAAAAATAATTAAAATGACGAGTTATAATAAGCAAATTTTTAGAAATGACATTGTTTAATACAATTTTTTTAAACAAAATATTTAAATTTTTGTTAGGAAAAAAGTTTTAAAAAGTTGATATAATTATTTTATTACTTATAGTCCGTACTTATACGTAATTTCAATCAGATATTATCTTAAAATATTATGTTATAATTAATAAATATTTATTATATTTAATATTTAATTTATTCAATCCGTGTAACACACGGGTTTAATAAAACTAGTGTATATATAAAACATGTTTACTATTTAGAGATTATTTTTTCAAGTTTGACTAAAATTAAAAGGTAACCACAAAGAAAAATAATTCACTAAATGATAACCTAGTTATATAATTGTTCCATAAATCAACTTAAAAAAATAATCACTAAATAGTAAAAAGTTTTATATATGTTTTGTTTAAGTCACTTAATTTAAAAATAAAACAGAAATTACAAAAAGAATCACTAACATACAATTTTCATGATTTTATTCCTATAATACAAATATCTAAGGTTTTTTTTTTCTTTTTCAAAAATCCATCCATTTCTGAATACCTACGAACACGTCCTTTTATCTTTGATGCCTTTTACAGTGGTGGCATTAAAATTCTTAAAAATTTCATTTCATTAAAATTCTTAAAATTTTCATTTTAGCTGGAAATTAATGCCTTAAGGGTTTGATCCGGATTTTTCTTCCATTTAATATCCACACAATGCTAAAACTGTTAATTAACGGACAAAAGCACCAAATAGTACCATAAAAGATCAATCAACCTCTGACAAACTCAGTTATGGATCGGAATCCTTGTCATGTGAGGTTTCAATCCTATTATTAATGTACTTAATCCAACAGCATCACATGACTTTCCAACTTGTGAGCCCAATTCTCACGTGACCATCTACTTCAACCTAATCTTTTACAGTGTCACTTCAGAAGAAAGCTGGAATCTTTTTCCTAACATATTGCTGGCACTTTGGTTTTACAGCTATTATGTCAGCCTAATCAGATCTACAATGTGATTATCATGCCCAAAACTTAAACCCCATAAGATAAACAGACTCAAAATGAAGCAAATCAGCATAATTCACCTACATCCTTCAACTGATTCTTTTGTTACAACACACAATATTTAATAGGATAGAGATAACGTTTGTCCTAAATATATCTCTATGAGTGAGATTTTATCGGGTCATATACGCAGAAAGATCAAAAAGTGAGGTAGTAGGTCCTAAGTGGCTTTGCATCTTAAGATTCTAACTCAACTAATAGAGAATCTTTTACATGACTAAAAATCACTTTGATACAGCAAAATTCAACAAGTTATAGTTCTAACTCAAAAGATTAATCCCACAAAGACACTATCTTTTTAGTGGTCTTGACAGAAAACAGTGGAAGCAAGAATCGAACCTAATCACTTGTTTATTACAAAGACTTTATCTTTAACAATGACTAATTCTGGAAAGCAAACATGGGAAACACCATGAACTACAAAATCGCATAAACATAATCAGAGAATGAGCTAATGCCAACTTCTGCAAAATCTAGTTCTTCTTCACACTTACTAGAAGCAGTGATTAACTTAAACACATCAAATCAAACATATAAATCATACTGATAAATTAAAACCAACAAAAAAAGAGCCTGATCGAAACAAAAAACAGAGTGCACAGAAACAAACGATTAATCATAAGGATAAACGTCATGGAATTCGATCAAGACTCTTGCGATTTCACGGGTTTCTTGCAGAGAATCATATGCATCGGAGTGAAGATCCCAGTCTCACCTCCTCTAGTGAGATAATCAGCAGTCTTGAACAGCATCTCATGAACATCCCCTGTTCCTTTGGGTGCAACCCCAAGTGCCTCAAGCACCGTGACCACAATGTGGTTCCTCCAATAGGCAATTCGGCCCATCTTCAACCTCGACCACCATGGATGCGACGGTGGTTTAGCTAAATCCTTCTCTTTCACCACCTCAAACCCTACCTTTTTGGCTACCTCTGCAATGTCTGAATAGCTTCTCAACCCAGGTAAAGCATCACCCCTCTCGATCCCATGGATGATCTCCACATGCTCAGGATCTTCACCTCGGTACAATTCAGTAGTCACCCATTCGTACGAAACGTACATCGCCCCCGGCTTCAAAACCCTAAAAATCTCACTGTACACATCCTCGAGCCGCGGCGCGTGACAAGTGGCTTCGATTGAGTACGCGCCGTCGAAGCTCTCGTCGTCGAACGGCATCTCGAGAAAGTTCCCACACACAACCTCACACAAATGATCCAATCCGGCTTTCTTGTTATGCGATTTCGCTCGGGAAACCTGATACTCGTTAATCGTGATTCCGACAACGTTACACCCGGAATGAGCCGCAATGGCACGCATCGGGCCTCCGACGCCGCATCCGGCGTCGAGAATCCTCTGGCCGGGGGTAACTCCGATGAGATCTACGGCCATCTGTTCATGGATTCTTGTCGACTCAAGGTTGGATTTCCCGGGGATTGCAGGGGAGAAGTGGAAGGATTGGCCCCAACCCCATTCGTAGATGTCGGTGACGAGGTTGTAGAAGGTGTCGACGAAGGCGGGGACTTTGTCGGTGGTTTGGATCTCTTTGGGACGACGGAAGAAGGACCAGTATTGATTGTAGTTGTCTTGAACCTTTTCGCGATCGATTGAGCCGCCGGAGAGTTCGACGGCGTGTTTGCCCTTTTGCTCGGCGGAGCCCAGGATGCAGATGAACCAGTAGAGGCCGCCGGCGACGACGGAGATGGTGCAGAGGAGAGTGATGGAGTCCATGTGAACAAAGGGGTGTGAGGGTGTGAGTGGTGGAGGGTTGAAGTGTGGAGTTTCATATATAACCATCGCATAAACTAGATTTTAAAATGTATTTAGAGACTCATTTTGATTTTTGCCCCTGTGGTTTTTAAAGTATTTTTTCTGTCCAAATTGCTAAAATATCGTTAAATTTTGATAAAATTAACAATGTTTTTTTTTCAAACAAGTAAGATTAATTTTGAGAAAGTGAAAGCACAAGGCGTGTCCCGTTAGGTCATCCATCAAAGTCACAACCTACGAAACTCATTCATTTGTTATTCACTGTACGATCATTTTTCCTAAAAGATTTTTTTTTTCTTTTTTCAGGTCATTTATCACGCTGAAACGAAACAATTAGAAATCCCCAACTCTAGCCATTATCATCGTCTTGTCGGACGCCTAGTCACTACCCTAAGTTGTTGTTGGACCTCGACACCAAGCAAATCTAGTTGTTTAAACTCATTGACACCATTGTCGCATCACGAGCCACCCTTGCCCTTGTTGTCTTAGGAACTTTAATGTCAACTTTCTATTCATCTTCAACAAAATCACAGTAAATGACACCATTGTCTTCTTACATCAGTATTATACAGGAATTCAAATTATTGATGGGTCTTTGATCTCATTTAAAATTATTATAAGATCGATGTTACTATATAAATCATTTTTTGAGAATAATAAAATTGCAAGTTACACTCCATTTTAAGGCTCACTATATTAATTTTGATGCGTATGATATAAGTGTTAGATACAATAGTTTCTAATATGACTCTTTTTCATCATTAATATATTTTTTTAATGTTAAGTATTATCCTATTTATAATACTTTAAATCATGTCAAAGTTAAAAAAGAGGCACTTGTAGTTATGTTTCACATGTACGCTTTCTTTTATATCATTAAACATGTATTAAATTGGTAAAAGTTTTTTTTTTTAGTTTTTGAACACGACGTGCTGGCATTTCTGGTTGAACGGCATGTCTGGTTCGACTTTGAATCATTGGTTAGCATAATAAAAAAGAGTTAGCCAACAATATAGAATCTCATCAAATTTTTATACCCCATCGCTTCGCGCTGCTCTCACACACTAGTATCTTATATAGCGTAACCTTTAATAATTATATATAAAATTCAAAAATTCAATGATGCTAATATAATTACTCTATAGATTAAAATAGAAGCAAATGAATAGTGAACTATTAAATTTCTAATGTTGGCCACAATAATATATGTCTTATGTTTTTTGCTATTTTATATGCTTTACATTACTCTATAATTAATTACCAAACTAAATGATCAATAGTAAAGTTATGATTTTTAGATTTTAACCATATCAGTTTTAAGTGTTTTCACTTTTAACTTTAATTTTTGGTTATTTGACTTTGGCTATTAAAATTTAGAACATTAGAGTTTAGCCATAAAAATGTTCATAGTGAAATTTTACTTTTTTGAGTTTGGTCACTAAATTTAGTACTTTTGAGTTTCGCCATCAAACATTGATTATATGTTGACATATAGCACAACCTTCGTGGGGGAAAATTAATTTGACTCCTGCTGCATAGTGCTTGACTTTGGTCACCAAATTTTGGAACTTATAGTTCGACCACCGATCTATTTTTTTTAACTTTGAGAACGTAAGTTTAGGATTTTAAAGTTTGGCCACTAAACTATTTATAGTGAAGTTTTATTTTTTTCGAGTTTAATTGGTTACTAAACTTTAGTATATTTGAGTTTTACCATCAAACTTCAATTTTATGATTTCAGACGAGCCAAACAAATAACGATTAAAATAACGTAGCATTGCATGTGAAAAATTGACTTGACTCCCGTCGCGTAGCGCGGGGAAAAAACAACTAGTACATGTAATTTAGTTATATCCTAGATATTTCTAAGATTATTGATTTGTGGTCCATCATGTTTGTCGCCTTATACAATTAGTGGAGGAAGCGAAAGCAGAGAGTGGTTTCCGATTTTTTGAATTTGAATGAATTTTTGAAAAAGTCGAGTCATGATTCATGAAGGACGACTTTTTATCTTTCTTTCCAATACGCGATAACGATATTTTTGTCTTTCACGTACATAGGTTAAATAACTTTGTTTTTATATGAAATTAATCACTCCTATGTACTTTTCTTTGTCTATCCTTTCCATTGTTATGACTTAATTTTTTATTTTTTATTTACATTGGGACTTAAACTCTTAAAATTACGAGGAGGAACACTATATATACAAAACAGCAATCTATTTGTAATACAAGCTTTTTGATTGTTGATGAGTTAGTTATATGGAAATATTGGTCATAATTTGTAACTATATATGTCAATTGAGGCCTCGAGGTGATGTTAGGGCTTGAGGCCCCCAAAATATAGGCCTCTATTTTTCAAAAAAAATTGTTTATAGATATTGGGCGTGGCTGTTTGGTTGATTATGGGCCCAAAAAACCAAGAACCGAAGAATGGGAGATGATATATTGTATGGTAGCAGAAAGTGAGAAAGAGCGAGTCGAAGGTAACGACGAGTCGCTCTTGGTAGGTCACTGGAAGAGCGACCGACGACATCGGGGTTTATTACGAAGCCACAAAGGTCGTCAGTTCAATAATTCTAATCTTTGATTTTATTTAATGCATCAAATCTTTATTTCTTCTTTTATCTTTGTTGATTGTTTAGTGTTGATGTTTACGGATACTAATCATAAACAAAAGCAAGTTACTTGATACTTGATTTTGTGAATTGTTCTTTCATCTTTGCCGACTGCAAGTGGTTTTGTTCAAGTGATCGAGCTTTCAACTCAGCAAGGCTGCTTAAAACCTCATCTTATCAACGTAATTCTCCCATTATTGTTCAACTTTTATTCGTTTTTTATTCTACTGTTATTTTATTTTAAATGATCCTGAGTGTGAGTGTGTTTATGACTCAATATTGATGTGGCTTTATGATTACAATAATTGATTCTCCTATTAAGCTTTAATTGATACTTGATTTTATTGTGTTTTAAATTAATTGATTTTGTTAAAGTGTAAATTGTTTGGGTTTTATGTGATTTATTGATTACGTTAGGCTGTTAATTTGTGAATTTATTGTTTATTGATCTTGTTCCTTATATTACTGATTTTTACTGATTTGTGATTTTACTTATTATGTTAACATGATACTGTTTTGTTAAACTAAAATATTAAGTTTGTTATTTTAATGAAGTGTTTTAACATTATACTTGGGTGTTTAAATAATGGATATACATACTTAATTATTCTTTGAATTAGGCTTCAGAAATTTTGTAAAATTTCATTGATGGGGCATTTTGTTCATCCTGATTTAGGCTTCCATAGACTTTTTAATAATTATTATTTGAAATACTTAAAAGGCGATTTAGATTCCTCTTTGATTTAAGCTATTTTGTTCATTTGTGATTTAGGCTGTTTTCTGCGATCCTTGATTTGATTTTGTGATTTAGACTCCTCTTTTATTAGGATATATTTATTTAATATTGTCGGTCCCAAACCCGTATAACGGATGGATAATTTTATCAGAAAGTTTTTGAAAAAGGTCCTAGCTTTTTAGTTCGTTTGGGGCCTCCAAAAACATTGAGCCGGCCCAGCTAGATGAGACTGCCTGCTTTATGGTTTAACTAAATAAAACTATGTGTTTTAATCTAGATGGGTAGGATCATTAACCTTTAACTCTAGTCTAGTCCATTTAGACAGTAAAATCACCCATTCAGTTTTTTCCAAAAACTATGACCTTCTTCCATAAGCTACATCTTATTTAATTTGTTTGATGTATTGAAATTTTAAATCAAAAACTATGACCTCCTTCCATAAGCTACATCTTATTTAATTTGTTTGATGTATTGAAATTTTAAATGTTTGTATACGTTAATACAAGTAAGAGTTGCGGCAGAAACATTCATAATATTTGAAATTTTATATAACAAATACCGAAATTGTGACATAAGCCTGTCGTAACAGAAGATGAGAGGATTTGACTGACTTGACAATATGATGAAGAGAGGTTTAATAAACAAAACATATATGGTATGTTTAATCTTAAATTAAATGTTAACTTTATTTTATATATATCTATATTTATATATAATACTAAAAGAGTAACTTGAGAGGACACTTGACACATTTCTAGGCATCCTAAATTTATTTTTCTCGTCTTTCTCTCTCCTCTTAAATAATTACCTAAATTAAAAAATATTAAATAATCTTAATTCTTTTTTAAATTATAAATAATTTTTAATAAATTAGGAAAGATGTTTTTTTGTTATGTTATTATTAGAGTAGAAAATCTTTTTACTCTAATAAAAAATAACTAAGATGGACACATGATATCACCACATTCTTTTTCACTAAAATTTTTCCACTTCTCTCTATTATTAAATAATTACATTAATTACTAATAATATTATTTTATTTTATTTAGATTAAAAATAGTTTTTTAATAAATTAAAAAAACGATATTTTTTCAAATGTTATTTTTAGAGATATAAATTTTTATATCATAAGAAATTTTTTCAAAACATTAAGCTTTTTAAAAATACAAAATATTTTAAAATTTATATTTTTAAAAAGAAATTTTTTTATAAACTAAAAATAATTAAATTTTGGAGCTATACAAGGAAATTTTAAAAGATATACTTTTTAAAATTGCTTATTTTGAAACAAAATGTTTTTTTAAAACAAAAGTAGTTTAAAAATAAAAATTTAAATAGTTGATATCATTATTTTATTATTTATAGTACTCACTCATACATAATTTAAATAGTTGATATCATTATTTTAATACAAGAGTTGAAAAAATAAAAAACATTTTGTTTTAAAAATAAGCAATTTTAAAAAGTATATCTTTTAAAATTTCCTTGTATAGCTCCAAAATTTAATTATTTTTAGTTTATAAAAAAATTTCTTTTTTAAAAATATAAATTTTAAAATATTTTGTATTTTTAAAAAGCTTAATGTTTTGAAAAAATTTCTTATGATATAAAAATTTATATCTCTAAAAATAACAATTGAAAAAAGATCGTTTTTTTAATTTATTAAAAAACTATTTTTAATCTAAATAAAATAAAATAATATTATTAGTAATTAATGTAATTATTTAATAATAGAGAGAAGTGAAAAAATTTTAGTGAAAAAGAATGTGGTGATATCATGTGTCCATCTTAGTTATTTTTTATTAGAGTAAAAAGATTTTCTACTCTAATAATAACATTAACAAAAAAACATCTTTCCTAATTTATTAAAAATTATTTATAATTTAAAAAAGAATTAAGATTATTTAATATTTTTTAATTTAGGTAATTATTTAAGAGGAGAGAGAGAGACGAAAAAAATAAATTTAGGATGCCTAGGAATGTGCCAAGTGTCCTCTCAAGTTACCCTTTTAGTATTATATATAGATTTTAGTCATATCATATTTTAGAATATCGTTTAATAATTAATAAATTTTTTATTTAATTTAATATTTTATTTTTTCAACCCTTGTAATACACGGGTTTACTAAAGCTAGTCTTAATATATAGTTATTTACATACATATTTGTTTGATGTATAAAACTAGTAATTTAAACTGGCGCGATGCGGTGGTGAAGTTAAAATTAGGGGTGTGCAATCGGTTCGAACCTGCTGGAACCAAATCGTAACCCGGAACCGGATAGCCTAAATCTAAATATTGGAACCGAACCTTATGGTAACCTAGTCGGTTCGATTCTTGACAGAGTAACCGGTTGCGCTTTTATTTAAGAACCGGTATGGAACCTGGTTTTTTTATGAACTTAAAATAACGATCTGGTGTGATCATCACTTAAGAAAAATCAAAATATTAATGGGTTGCATGTTCATCCCTAGAATGTGTTCATGAACCCTATAAAAATATTTATACTTTTATAGCCAATTTTTGTAAGGATTATTTTCTTTGATTTGTGAAATTTAGAAGTTAAAGCATGTCGTAAAAAAAAATGATGTATTAGAATTTAAGTATAAATACCTTCAGAAACTTTTTAGGTTTACAATTTCTAAATCTTACTTCATAAATGGATTATTATTTTATGATAATTTAAACTTCATGGGTTATCCGTTTTTTAGATACATACCTAGTTCAAAACCAAACCCGAACTGCACTGAAAACCGTTTAGGCATATTATAGGAACCGGGAACCAAACCTATATTAATACAACCTATATTAATACAACCGGTTCTGGACGATTCAGTCCAGCCAGTTCTAGCGATTCCGGTTGAAAAGAATTTGTTCTTGCTCACCCCTAGTTAAAATAGTAAGACTTGGTTTTCACGATTTTTACAATATTTTTTGCGTCGTAGAAAAAACCATGACTTTTTAATAAAAACAGTAAAATCTCACTTATAGAAAACACTAATATGAAATAATAATAATAAAAAATTTAGAAAGGAACGTTAAAACAGATGTAAAATTAAATTCATGAAATAGTAACGGGCAGTTAATTATATTATATTGCATATAATGGCATAAAAATTGAAATTACAATTTCTAAATCTTACTTCATAAATAGATTATTATTTTATTAGAATTTAAACTTCTCATGGGTTATCCGTTTTTTAGATACATACCTAGTTCAAAACCAAACTGCACCGAAAACCGTTTAGGAATATTATAGGAACCGGGAACCAAACCTATATTAATCCAACCGGTTCTGGACGGTTTAGTTCAGCCAGTTCTAGCGATTCCGGTTGAAAAGAATCTGTTCTTGCTCACCCCTAGTTAAAATAGTAGGACTTGGTTTTCACGCTTTTTACAATATTTTTTGCGTCGTAGAAAAAACCATGACTTTTTAATAAAAACATATTTAGTAAAATCTCACTTATAGAAAACACTAATATGAAATAATAAATAAAAAAAAAATAGAAAGGAACGTTAAAACAGATGTAAAATTAAACTCATGAAATAGTAAGGGGGAGTTAATTATATTTTATTGCATATAATGGCATAAAAATTGAAATTACAAAACAAATTATAAAAGTGAGTAAAAAGGAGGAGCATTTAAGAATCGAGCTTTCGGCTGCAATGAACTAAAACAAACGTTGTACCGGTGAGGCTAAAGTGATCTTTGATCAAATTCCAGAAAACAACAATAAGACATAATCAGGAAAAACAATAAAAACATAGAAAAACATCACCGACTTTAGTTAATGAGAGTAAGTAAATTATAAATTGTTTATTTATGTTAACACAACTAACACTCTTATATTCACGTGTTAGGCGTGAACGATGATAATTTTTAAAATTTTAATTAAAAAACGAAATGTGACGTAAGGGGGGTGGGGGTTATACACAAGTAGTAACCCAAAAAAAAATTTAAAAAAACTCGATTTATAAAAAATCACATTAAAACTTTGATAAAAGCACATTAATACCCAAATTCAAATACAAAATATATTAAACAAGTTATAGATACTTATGTATATGATTTATTTTAGAGGGTATTAGAGTGCATTTATGTAGTCTATTTATATCTTGTAATCTCTTATTCACAAACATACAATACAATACAATCTACGTTGTTTATTTTGATATCAGTTGTTGAATTTACCTAGCTTGATTCTCTTATGTGTGAACTTCAAGTGCTTGTGAAATCCGTTTCGATCTTATGGTGCGATAAGCTGGGGGCTACATACCTATCTGCCAATCCTATTTTTCTTGCCCGTACGAAACATGTTTAAGTTGATTTTCACTTTGTTTGAGAGAAGGTTGCTCAAGGACAACTATTTGTTCAGTTCATCTCTACATATGATCAGATTGCAAACATCTTTACAAAGCCATAGTCAATCAACAAATTTATGACTCTACGAGACAATCTATAGCTTGTTCCTCATGCTTAGCTTGAGGGGGGATATTAGACAAGTTATAAATACTTATTTATATGATTTTTTCAATAGGGTATTAGAGTGTATTTATGTAATCTATTTATATATTGTAATCTCTTATTCATAACACACAATACAATACAATCTAAGTTATTTATTTAAATATCACTTTAAAAGTACTTGGAGAAAAAAAAACTGAAATATAAAAATTTTGAATCAATTTGATGACTTATATGCTTGTAGTTCGATGATTTGTACATTATTAAACACAAGTTTTTTAAATTAAATTTATTCTGAAAGATATATAAAAATAAACATGTTGCAACATCATATGTGTTATTTTTTTTAAATATCATATTTTAGACGTTATATAAGGGGAAAAATATATGAGTGGATCACATGCCAAAAGGCGCCTGAGAAACAAAATAAAAAAGAACAAATGCAATGCAATACGACATAAAAGGGAAACGAACTTGAGGGATCATATTATATTGTTTCTTAATTTGTAAAGTCGGTGGCCAATCACATGGCACGGAAAACCACACCAAGTTGTATATCAAGTCCCGAATCGGTAAAATAAGAACACGATATTTGGATAACTCCCAAACATTTTATTATAACCAAGAAAAATATCTTAAAAACTTGATTACAACTCATCACAACATGGGTTTATATAATCTACGTATTTAACCATGCCAATATCAACGGTGTAACATGTCTTCACATGTTATTATATGATTAACGATACGTGCAAACACACAGCATCATCTAAGAATAATTAGTAGTTATAACTCAATGATTAATTACTTGTATATTAGTGCTGAAAACTTGTACATAATAATCTAACGTCTGCGATTACACCGACCTTTTGCATATTGCAAGCACATATATATATAGTCATATAGATGATGAGGCAATTAGACATGGTAAAAACCCCGAATTGGGTCTCAACTTTCATTTTCAATAACAAGTTTGGGCCTGACAAACTGCCAGGCGATTTTGCTTATGCGCAATTGGCTTGCGCCTAACGCCACACTCTTCCATTCTTCTAGCCGCCGGAGTTTTTCCGATCACCACCACCACCGCCGCCAGCTTTACGGTGGTTCTCCGGTGATCGTCGCTCTCTCTATTCGCACAGGTATTCTCCTACCTACCAATCGTCGTCGGAATTTTTTTTTCTACGCTTATTTCATCTGAGGTTTACCTTTGATCTAGGGTTTTAGGAATTAACTAGCTGTGCGAGACGCATTATTACTAAATGTATTGCGTGTATTGTACGATAGTTTGATGCATATTGCGAAAATAATCACATCGCAACGTTGTTTGTGTTATGATCTCTGAACATATGTGTTTGTTGATGGTTAACAGTTATTGTTTGTGTGAAGACGCTCTGCGTTTTTACTGAGATTTGACGTTTTGTTAGGGTTTTAACAAGAGACGTGCAAAAATCCTTTTGTGAACTCTGATGCAAATATCTACAAGTATTCGTAGGGAAGTTGTTTATAACTTAATAATTCAGGTTATGATTGTAGTTCTCGTATGCGATGCATCACGCTAATCACACTACTGATTAGTTCTAGTTGTACTGAGCAATTATATTAAGCATTTACAGTTCTTCGTTGAATTGTCATATTTTAACTCCAACCGTTTTATATACTTAAGTTTTAGCTATTTGTATGGTTTGACGATATCTGATTGTATACCAATGGTTTTTTAATGGTCAGAGCGGAGTATAAAATCAGAATTCCAAGGATTTCAATATAGAAAACAATGTCGATAGTCACTCGATCTAGACAAGTTTTTTCTATTGTCGGGAAGGGCAATAAGAATCCTCGATTATATTCAAGTGTGTCTGCAAATGGTCCCAGTGAGCCCATCATCTCCTCATCCGTTCTCGGCAATCAGCCTACATCCTCAACTCCACCTCCACCAGAAAGTGCAGCAGAGGGCAGTGTAGGTGGAAAATCATGGAGTTTCCTCAAGTATACTTCAATTGCAGCACTTACTGGAGGTGTTGCCACTGCTGGTTATGCGACCTATGGTATGTATTTTCCCTCTAAACATGTGAATCCTCAAGTTGCCAAGTATTACTTGCAAAACCGTAAATCACTAGTAATTTGCATTACTCTCTTTCTTACCGTCGTTTTCTTAATCAATGGAAAGAGAAAATATCTGAATCTGTGCTAGTATTCCAGGTTTTCTTTTAACATCTTGTTTGGCACAAATTTATAATCATGTTTGATGACTTGTTTGGAATAAATTTGAGATGGATGTTCACAGTAAAGTCTGGACGCACTTAGTATAAGTACTATGTATTGTCTTCTTTTTTCTTAATGCCATATTAACACATAAAAATTCATCGGTCTGCAGCATACACTTTAGAAGAAGTTGACGAGAAGACAAAGGCTTTGCGTGCATCAGCAAAAGTTTCTGAAGGCTTTGATTTGTCTTCTTTTGATGTGAGTATGATAGTATAATTTCTGCATTTTTAAATGTTTGATGGCATGACTGACATTTGTGCAGTAAGTGTCTTTTTTAGTGATATGATATGATGAAGCTGCTTTGGATTGTATTGGTAGTATATAACATCAAGAGTAGATTTAATGGTAATCAAGCAGTGCTCTATCATGAAGTTGAAACTTGTGTAAACGGCTTATTGTCCGATCTTCAATTTACTGTCAATTCAACATCAAGTTGTTTAATCTATTATCTTCACTTGATTGAATCATTTTTAAACCAAACATGTGATAAGTACAAAGATCACATCTTTGTTTATCATCTTAGCTATCATATTATGTTCTTGGAATGTGAAGTATCAAATTCTAACATATGTACATATCTTAAATGCAGAAATTTCAAGCTATGCTAAAATCAGCTGCTATGACAGGTCCGTTCTAAGTGCATTTTTCTGATGCTATAACTATATTTTCACTATTTTTTTGATTGTGTTGAGTCTGTTGATCATGGGACACAATATCTTGATTCTTGACTCTCTGCTGCGTGAACTAAATAATCAATGCTGGTTCTATTTTCACTATTTTTTTGATTGTGTTGAGTCAGTTGACCATGGGACACAATATCTTGATTCTTAAGACTTTGCTGCGTGAACTACATAATTAATGCTGGTTCCTATTGATAACTCTCTGAACTCAATTCTTTCATAATTGTTGCTTCATCTTTGATACCATATTCGCATCAAAAGCTCATGCTTGGGGTTCTTATTTAATGTATATTGTGATGGACTGCACATTATACTGAAATCGATGCTAATGATGGCTAGTAATATGGCATCATGGAGTAGATGTTTAGACTATTGTTACTGGGCATCTTATTACTATTATTGTAGTATGTGAATTTAATCCTGCTACGGTTTTTGTCGAACCTCCCTTTTTAGCTCTTTCCCTGCTCTGTTTCCAGTGTTTTATGTTCAGATGTTAGTTTTCTATATTTCAACCTTCTTTTATATAAAAAAATAATTTTCACTTTTAAATCTGTCACAGGCTCACAGCACTTGGTCAGAATTTCTCATTTATTGCATAAAGAAATATATTACCAACCTTTGAACAATTGTATTCTTTATATTTTTTAGCATATCTACTTATTGTGTTTGTGGTTTTGCTACCTTGTTATTTCAGTTCCAGCCAAGTTAATTGAGCTCTATTTGGATCTGCGTGCTTCTACAGAAGAACATGTTCGAGTGAGTATATATTCTTTCAATTTTATTTGTAATCATTTTATTCGTTTTTATTCATTCAGATTTAAGCACTGCCGTTGATATTTTTGCTTGTAATCTTGTTTGCTTTTTGTAGGGTTTTACTGAACCCTCATCAGAGACACTTCTTCCAGATTTGCATGCACTAGAACAGCACGTGTTCACATTGGTTTTGGACCTTAATGAAACTTTACTATATTCTGATTGGAAGGTATATAACAAATTTTCTCTCTCTTTTTATTTTTTTATTTTTTTATTTTTTTATTTTTTGCACTTTCACATGGTGGGGTTATTTTTGACATCTGTTTTTGATATGATGTATGAGTAAAGCGTGATCGAGGTTGGAGAACATTCAAAAGACCTGGAGTCGATGACTTTTTGGAGCACCTAGCTCAATTTTATGAAATCATAGTATATTCTGATCAGCAGGCTATGGTAAATTCCATTATTGCCCTTTGTCTCTCTTACTTTGAGGATGCATTCTTGACAATCTCAGGCTCCTGCTTGTGTGTGCAGTATGTTGATCCTATTGTTGATAGACTGGACGAAAAGCACTGCATTAGGTACAGGCTATCAAGGGCTGCAACTAGATATCAAGATGGGAAGCACTATAGAGTATGTTGTTACTTCTAATCTTGTAGTAGATAATATCTTGCATGGTGTTTGTTGAGCACTATGCTCCTCCTTGATTGGAATTTTCAATTGTACTAGTAGAGGTGGCAAATTGATGAGGCAGGTGGGTTGGGTAACAGAAAATGGGTAATTATTTAATATATGTTAAATGGGCTGGGTTAGGTTGATCTTAAACAGTTAATGTAAATTTTTTGTGATTACCTAGTGTGTAAAATATGATTACAAAGTTAAATTGGCAAATTGATGGGGCCAGGTGGGTTGGTTAACAGAAAATGGGTAATTATCTAATACATGTTGAAATGGGCTGGGTTTGGACGTTTGGTTGATCTTAAACAGTTAATGTAGTTTTTTGTAATTACCTAGTGGGTAAAGTATCATTACAAAGTTACATTGTTTCTGTAGTAATATTTTTTTAGTAAAATGATTTAAAGGGTTTTTGTGCATTAGAAGCACATTTTGGTTGACTTTTGACCCGTTTGACTTGTTTTCTCAAAAGCTAATTTACTTGTTAGAGGTAAAACAGTTGACCACAATCCACCCATTTATATATGTATTTGAGTAGAACTTGTCACCCCTAGTTCTAGAGGATTCATGATATACATATTGTCTATGTTAAGTGAAATTAGGAGTGGTTGTGGTTAGTATCCTTTAATGGCTCAGAATGGTCTGCAACCTCTAAATTGCTGAGGTTTTGGACGTTAAAAGAGTCTCAGATATATTCTTTTTTCCTTAACCATTTAAAGCCAGTATGAAGTGGCGTTTTCTCAAAAGTAAATTTCTTTATCTTGAAACAAGTGCAATGTTTGCCTTGCCACATTGCTTGATAAAATATGTTTGACTGATTTTCAACTGTCTGAACTAGTCTTCAATGAAGTGTGTTGTGGTAAAAAAATAAACGAGCAAGTTTAACATGATTTTTCTCGTAAGAAAAAGTGAATGTTTCAATGTTTATGTAATGCAGCGAGTATAGGTTTCTGATAACATGTTTCTTTTTGTAGGATTTGTCAAAGCTTAACAGAGATCCTTCAAGGATTTTGTATGTTAGTGGTAATGCTCTTGAGAGCTGCCTTCAGTCAGAGAACTGTGTACCTATAAAACCATGGAAATGTGAAGCTGAAGACACTACGCTTCTGGATCTTTTACCATTTCTTGAATGTAAGCACTTTATTTAATATTTTTTAACATAATTTGATGTATCTATGAAGTTTTTTAATCGAGTTTACCTTTAACTGCAGATGTTGCACGTCATAGGCCTGCTGATATTCGACCTGTACTAGCTTCATATCAAGGGCATGATATAGCCAAAGAGTTCATTGAACGCTCTAAGGAACATCAGAGGTAAATTTGAGCTGGTTTTTTAAACAAGATGTGGGTGTTTGAAAACCTAACACATATAGTGTGATGATTCAGGAGAAGGCAGGAGCAGAAGCAACAAGGTCGTCTATGGCGATTCTAATCTTGGTTGCCGCCATCACATATTTAGACTCCTCAAGAAGTTTGGAGAATAATGGCTCTTAACTCGGTATCTTTTTGCCTACAGTTGAAGGTTTTCTTGCACAGGAGAAAATCAAACTAATTTTGTTAGTTGTTTATTATGTGAGTTTAATTTTTTTGTTCGATATATTATGATTTGATATTAGGAATGTTAATTAAGATTATGGGTTTTGTAAAAGAATGTGACTTATAAATCTGCTTACATTAGGTTTCAAAGATTTAGGTTTCTAAGATTTAAAGCTTTCGTTGATCACCCTTAAAATTTTGCCTTAAGTAGTTTACCAAAATCAGCAAACATCTTTCTGCTTTAATAAATCTGCTCTAATAAAAAGATAAATGAGGGGACATGTGACAAAATTACATTTCTCATCACTAAAAATTTTCCGCTCATCTCTCTTAATTAATAATTATTGAAAATATTATTTATTTTTCTTATAGATTAAAATACTTTTAATAAATTAAAGACATTTTTTTTTATTAATGTTATTTATAAATAAATAGTATTTATAAAATAAGAAATTTTTTTAAATTGATGTTTTTAAAGGTAAAATATTTATAAATAAAAAATATTTAAAATTAGGAGTTATAATAATAAATTTTTTAAAACGGTTTGTTTTAAAACAAAATGTTTAGTTTTTTTTACCAAAAAAGTTTAAAAAATTAATATCATTGTTTTATTACTTATATTCTTACTAATATGTAATTTTAATTATATCTTATCTAAGTATATCTTTTTATAATTAATAAAAGTTTATTTTATTTAATATTTTATTTATTTAACCTGTGTAATACACGGGTTACTAAAGTTAATTAGATATATATAACATGTAATAAATGTATGTCCTCGAACTTTTGCAATTTACTTATATTTATTCCTGGTAACCAAGAAGATAACACAGTTCTAACATATATTTTTTTGTAGGAAACTTAAAAAATATAAAGACCAATTGTAATACAAAGACAAACTGTAATATGCATGGGATCTTTCTTACGTCAAAATGGGTTTACTGTTAAAATTGGTCTATAATTGAAGTAGGTTTAAGAAAACATATACTAATGCTATGTGTGAGGGAAGCGGATATTAAATCTTGTATCATTAGCAACGCAAGATAAGATACAATGACACTTGTTGCATACTTGCATATAACATCGTCATACTCATCGAACACAATAACACATAAGTCATGCTGTAGTCGCAGACATTTACCAAGGGGATATGAAGAATTTGAGTTTTTGTCTCTGTGGGAATACCCCTGTGGTAGTAGTGAGCGAGACCAGACAGGTCAACTGTTGGGCAGGCTACCTTCCGGTTATTGTCTAAGGTAGAGAGTTTAACGCCAAGCTTGGAACAAAAGCTTATTTGATAATTAGATGATAACCAAGTGAACAAAACCTACTTGCAAGCAAGATCATAAACAACCATAAAGGAAACATATAGCGTCATTTAAACAAAGGTGTATGTATTATCAGTGTTGAGAATCTTTTCCTATGTAAACTTACAAGTCTTGGACTGGTTAAAGAAACGAGGCGGTTATCGCGTCTTCATCTTCACTATCTGAGCTGTCAGCATCAAAAGTTACAATAAACTCCATCATATCACCTTCATTATGCCGCCTATCTGGGCTCATTTGCTGACTTCTCACTGTAAGCAATTCAAGTGCCATGTCTCTTGGTGACACCATCCAATGATTTGCAGTAGTCCTCACCTGGAAGAAACACACAAGAAAGCATTACATTGGTAACACTGAATAATATTGTTTTACAAAAAATAACACATACACATATCTATACACGGATATTATATACCTTGTTGATATTTGTTGGGGGAGGTGCTTTTTCAAGTGCTGTTGGTGTCCAAATCTTGATGTCCCAATCAATACCACAGCTAGCAAGCATAAGTGTATGTGGATGAGGCTGGATGCAATTCACCACTTGTTTATCCGCTTCGATAACACGTACAAGTTTTGCATCTTTTTTCTTCCAAATGAACATTCGTCCACAATCAGACCCACTCACAACATACTCGTTAGCTCCAAAGAAACTAACACCCTTAACAGTCAAACAATTGCGGTGCCCTTTGAAGACTTGTGGGCCCGGTTTGGAATCAGTTTCCATCTCTGAATCAGAATTGACAGTCAGGCGATGATCATCGATAACTGAATTTATATCGCTGCCCCATCCCATATCTTTAGAGAAAAGATAAATGAACTCTTCGCTGTATGAAGCTAAAAGCTCACTTTGATCCGAGAAGGCTAATCCTGTAATTCCCACATTCTCGTCACCTAATAAATGCTCGGGACAAAAATGGTCAACTGGTTTACCAAAAGCAGCTGACGCATCATATCTATATCTTCTAATATCATATAATCTAGTAAATTCATCTGTTCCGGCGATCACAAATGAATTAGGGTTTAGTGGATCAATAGCTATAGCATTTAGATGAACCACAGGTGTAAAATATCTACCCCGCACCGTTTGGCAAGTAAAAAGTTCTGTAGCCTCTCCTGTTCTTAAATCAAACTGGACAAAAATGTTGGATGGATTAAGATAAAACAAGAAAATATACATTTAAGTAAGTGAATATGGAACTTAATGACTAACATGTTGAACCAATCCATCTTCACCACATGTATAAAAGACGTGTGGACTCGTGGGTTCATTGGCTAGCTTATGAGCTCTTCCTTGATGTCTTCCAAGCAATTTTGTCTCCACTTTTCCGCCTTCAAAGATAGTTGCAAGTCTCACCTAGAATCAAATCATTAGGTGCCCGATGATAGAAATTGGAAAATATCATTACCACAAATATAACTAAAAACTCATAATTATTACGAAATTCAAGAAATTAAAGCTATACCTGTCCATCAGCAGCACAAGTAACAACGCTTTGATCATTGGTTTCTGGCATGATTTTTGCGTGGAAGATATTGTTATTATGACCAGCATTGAAGGAAAGTTTAACACACCCAGTTTCCCAATCCCAAATTACAACTCTCCTGTCATCTGAACCTGAGACTATAATATCCCCACGTGCATTAAAGCTCACTGTGTTCACACATCCTAAGTGTTTTTGCAGCTTCCTTGCAAGATCAAGTCTCAGGACTAGATCCTTGAACATGAAAAACAATTACGAAGGAGAAAATAAATTAGAAGTTGCAATGTGCTAAAAACTAAGGCATTGTACGACATGATTTTCTTCTTTTTCAATTTAATAAAACAAGATAATAAATTTGAATCAATCAAAAACAAAAATAATCAATCATAGAGCATCCTGCAACTAGTACATGGATTAACCACTCGAATACAGTTAAAAGTCCCTATTAGAAATATGAATGTGGGTGTTACTACCAAAATTGAGCAATGTTATATATAACATACCTGGATCAATGATTATGAAAAGATATAGGTCACACGGATACACATAAGGAAACTTCAAGGAACGTTACACCCATTTTTTATGTGAGATGACTGTAATGCTTAAACAAGTAAAAGTTATCTCAATAGTCCATTTCCCGAATCACTATAAACATTGTTAGCAAAAATATCCATCCATATTTATTTCTCTAGGCGCTAGAGAAGTTCAGAACACGCATCTACCAACGTAATATTTAGCAAATCAGTATCAATTGTTATTTGGAGATTTAAAACATAAGTAGCACAAGCAGAAACTTCAAATGAACTGGAGTTACAAAGCAAATCAATATCTATTGCTACTAAATATTGAAGTCAAAGATTAGGAAGCCCTGTTGAAACTTAAAAACAAACTAAATGAGTAAATATTCTTCCAAATATTGACAATTTGACAGTGAAGAAACAAATAGAGAAAAAGCAGAACTCTAAATTAAAGGATTTCCAATTGCACATGCAATAAGCCTAAGAGCTATGCCCTACAACAGAATCAGATCAAATTCATCAAATACACATCTGCATATCAAACAATTGATCCATCTATCAGCTTGTAAACACATACACACACAAGCAAATACACATACGCATAAGTTAATTGACTAAAACAGCAATGCGAATACACACGACTGAACTAAAACGAACTATATACCTCAGAAGCAGTGAGACGGTGGGCAAATTGTCTGGTGGAAAGCCGGCCGACTTCACGGCGGCAGATATCAACCACCGCCATGTGGACGCTCGATTTGTGCGTCTTCTCCATCATCCTGCAACGCTAATAATAATAATAATCAGACAGCAACAATGTGATCGGTGTTGAAGTATGTATGAATTGAGGTGAAATTTGATTGTGATAGCGTGAATTGATGAAATTGCATTGTTAGAATACGATTAATGACGCCTGAATTGGAGTGTAAGTCAATACCTAGAAGAAGAATTCATTGTTGGAGCTGTGAAGGTGTCGATGGAAACGATTCTGAATGCCTGATGTGTCGATTGGAGGTGAATTTATACTCCTCATCGTCTCTCTCTTACGCACGCATGTACACTTCAATGGGTAAACCATGAGTTGATTGCTTACATGATGGTTACGTGGTTTATGCTATTGCCGTTTTGATCCCTGGATTGCGTTCGTTCGTGATCTAATGGTTTGTTAAAACGTAACACAGATGGTTTTTGAAGTAGATAGACGTTAACTTGTTTTGTTAAATAAATATGGAATTATCAAAAGTAGCCGTTAATTAAAAGATGATATAAAATAATGCCGATATATACCTTTAAAACTAAACACCTTAACGTATTAAATTGGTGGGTCCGCAACAATACACAATTGACATGAAATCAAGAACGAAGCTCACTGGCAAGCTTCTCCACCAACGCAACCCTCCGCCCCCTCGTTTGATTTGTGAAACCATTATCAACTGAAGTTTGTTTTTTACGACTCTAGACAAATCTTAAATCTCTTATAAGTTTTTATTTATTTATTTTTGTTTTATATGCCTCTCCCTTTCTCTTGATTTTTGAGCAAGTTCAAATAATGTGTTGATGGTCGGCCGGTTGGTTTCAATGGCGGTTTTCGATGTGGAAGAAAGAAAAGGTTTCGGAGTGGGTGCGAAATAATAATAGGTTGGGGGGTGGTGGTGTCATAAGTTTTAATTTTAGTTTTTTTTATTTCTGATCATTTTCTAAAAATTCATTAAAAAAAGTAACTGACATCAACTTTAGGACCACGTCTGTTATCTTCAAGCAAACAATTAATAAATTTGTGTTTTTTATTTCTAGTGATCAAAATTGTTATATGGATAAACCGGACTAATTAACTCTTAACTCTTAAATCAAATAAAAGCCTTATTATTTAATTGAGCCTATTTTTTAAAAACCAAAAATTGATCTAAAATAACCAAAATAAATAGAAAAAAAAGATGGTTTGGTGAAGTTATTTTCTTAATGCTATATATTCTAATGGAGAACACACTTTGATCGAACGGAATCACAGTCACACTAATATAAAAGTTGACTGTGGTTGAACCAAATTGCATCGAGGGAATTTCATGTCTCTTTTTAGTTCAGAGGAAAAAAAAAAACCCCACTAGTTCCCCATGCCTTCTTTAGCATTCATGGCGTTGCAAGCATAATTCTTAGAGTTCGAATACCATGAGATGTGTTTTTTGTCTAATCCAAAACTACAAACATATTTCTCGCAAGTTCATCTCGTTTTATCAAGTTTCATCTCGTCTGATCTTTTCTCTAGTTCTCCCATCAACCATATCGTTTTCCCCTTTACGTTTTCTACCGTCTTAATACCATATGATCATTCAGGATTAGATACTATACATTGACACGTAAATACTATATACAACAATAACATGTACATAAGAACTTGTACACATCTGTCAATTATGATTGTGGTTGAGGACTAAGGGGATTAAAAACATCAGTTCTTCATTTTTACTCATAAGAGCTCTTACCCACACAAACCTTGTAGTTTAGAGCCACCTTAACTTGATGGTCTTTTTACATTATCTATGTCTCAAAGGATCATCCATGTAAGGAATCTTTTTACTGAGTAAAGAATCTTCTTATTGTATATAGATGTTAAACCCTCTAAACCATTTTATTAAAATAATTTGTTGTAATTGCAGTAGTAGAGTTTCCATGACAATGGTTAAATATTGTAACTATTTATAAATACTAGAAAACACAAGATTACAACACAGGCTTGTAATTTCCTACATTACACCCCTATTTAGATATTCAGGGTCCTTCGATTTGTCACATCTCTCTCATTTCAAAATTTCATTTTCTGGGATCAATTGCCAGAGACAATTACAGGCCCAAAAATGAAGATTAAGAAACAGAGGTGAACATGCAAAACAAAAGGAGTAAAGGACCCTTACCATGATACATATAAACTAAGAAAGTTATAAGTCTTTGTTAGGTTTCAAGCGGCGCAGCGGAACCAACACACGAACCCGCACAAACGATTATCACGCAGAAAATAGAAAAATAAACGACACAAGGATTTTACGTGGTTCGGTCGGTGTGACCTACGTCCACGGGCTGCAACTAGGGTTTTCTTTATTTGCTCAGTGCTAAGATTACAAATACATGACATGGATATATATAGAGACTAATTAGGGTTTTTAACCTAATAAACTAGAAAACTAAATATGGGCCCAAGCCCAAAGCCTTCACAAACCCAACAATCTCCCACTTGAAGGCTTTGCGATAAATTCTAGTCCGCCATTCAAGTACAAAGCAACCCAATCGTCTAGTAACTTCAGTAATCTTCAAACAAGTCTTTCAAGCCTCCAGTTCCCAAAAAACAAGCTAAGACTTCATCATATCTCCTAGTTGCAGCGACCCCCTCATCATCAAGTACCAGAAGGGCCAGTTGAAGCTACCCTGAGCTCCAACTCAGTCGTGACTAGTCCCGCCAACGACTCATCCTCCATCTTAACCGATTTGGACATTCCACCGGATTCAAAGATACACCGAGGATCACCATCACTCTCCAAATTCAGCAAACAATCACCGGGAGAGAATTTTTCAGTCGTAGTCTTTAAAACCCAATGTTTCTTTGTAACTGTACCCGGAACACGTCTCCTGCTCCCACTGTCACCGAATCCCCTAAATGGTTTTGACTTTCGAACTCGTTCACCTAACATCCCTGCTCCAGACTTCACGTTTGCAAAATGAACTCTCTTAGCACCGGATTTAGCGAACCAGATTTTGTCGTGCTTAACCGAGACGGTCATACATCCCTCAGCAGGTACCTCAACCATATACAATGACCCACGCTTTATACCACGAGCAATAACTAGATTACCATTGATCACCTTCCATTTACCACCACCAAACCTTACTTCCAGTCCTTGTTCATCCAGCTGACCAACTGAAATCAGTTTCTTTTTCAGCCCCGGAATCACCCTAACATTTTTCAGGTTCCATGTAGTTCCCAATGAAGTAACCAAATCAATATCCCCCATGCCCGTTACCTCAAGTATCTCGTCATTAGCTAATCGTACCTTTCCAAAATCACCATGTTTCAGATTCACCATCGTTTCCCCGTTGTCCATGGCGTGAAACGAAGCCCCTGAATCCATGACCCAAGAGTCCACACTGTTTTCCACACTGAGTATCAATGCATCATCATCATCAGAAACATTCCCAATAGCAGTGTTCAATTCTTTCTTATTCGGACACTGACTCTTAACATGTCCCACCTCGTTGCAGCTCCAACACTTCACATTTTTCCTAGGTTTAGATGAACTCCTTCCCCGACTCCCACTGTTCCTGTTATTATCCCGACCCCTGCCAACATTTAACAACTCACTATTTGATGATTCACCCGAGTTTCTTCTTCTGACATCTTCACCCATAATCAAATCCCGAATACCATCAAGAGTGAAACCTTTAGTCCCCGTAGAACTTGAAATTGCAGTCACAGTTCCAGACCAACTCTCAGGCAAAGACGACAACAGCAGTAGAGCCTGAACTTCATCATCAAACTTAATTCCAACAGATACAAGTCTTGTTAAGATTGAATTTAGATTGTTGATGTGAGCAGTCACTGAGCTTCCTTCTTTCATCCTTGTGTTCACAAGCTCCCGAATCAAGAACACCTTATTCGCCGCAGACGGTTTCTCATACATATTTGACAAAGCAGACATCATACCACGAGCCGTGGTTTCCTTAATAATGTTAAAAGCAACATTTTTCGTCAAAGCCAATGTAATAACCGCACGAGCCTTTTTGTCCTTTGATTCCCAATCAGCTTGTTCTATTTTCTCAGGTTTTTCTTCTAGTACCATATCCAAGTCCTTTTGACATAACAATGCTTCTACTTGCATCTTCCACCAACTGAAATCAGAACCGTTAAATTTCTCGATCACAACCTTCCCGTCTTCAGCCATCTCAAACAGCAAAGAAGAAGCAAATCGAAACGTGAACAGACACAGCAATGGCACGAGCCTGAACTTGATGGCTGTTCTACTGAACACTGTCAATTGACCAATTTGCTCCTACAATAAACCTTGTAGACAAATCCAAAACCCGAACGTACTATTCTTTCACTTTAACTGACGAATCCAAGAGTTTTTCACCAAACCCTAATCAACGGCTTCAAAGAGTTTTAACCCGGTATTTTATCTCGATCAAAAAACAATCAAGCAATCACCAAAAAAAACACAATATTATTGTCTTTTTTTTTTGTTCGAATCACCAAAGAAAAAAAAACAAAATAATTATTTTCTTTCCTTTTTCTTATTGATCGAAATAATCATCCAAAATAGAATGAGTCTTTCTTATCAACAAAGTCAACAAAAAAAAAAAAAAAAAAAAAAACAATCTCATTTGCTTTCTTTCAAAAAACCAATTGAAACCATTCTCCCTTTTTTTTTTTTTGTGCGTAGATCCCAAAGAAAATCAAAGGACTTTGAACTTTTTTTTTTTCGTCAAACGTGAACACAAAAAAAAACGGCAATTGAGCACGGGTAATCAAAACATCTTCAAATAAGATTTCCGAGATAATCAACCAACAATCTACGATCGTTTCTTCAGTGCATTCGTATGTTCAACGAGCCAAAGCTCTGATACCACTTGTTAGGTTTCAAGCGGCGCAGCGGAACCAACACACGAACCCGCACAAACGATTATCACGCAGAAAATAGAAAAATAAACGACACAAGGATTTTACGTGGTTCGGTCGGTGTGACCTACGTCCACGGGCTGCAACTAGGGTTTTCTTTATTTGCTCAGTGCTAAGATTACAAATACATGACATGGATATATATAGAGACTAATTAGGGTTTTTAACCTAATAAACTAGAAAACTAAATATGGGCCCAAGCCCAAAGCCTTCACAAACCCAACAGTCTTACCTTATACAACAAATGACATTCACTTCTACTCTTCATCTTCAGTCTCCGCATCACCATCATTATCATCATCTTCATCAAGATCATCATCATTGTCATCTTCATGAAGATCATCATCATCAGTCAGGTTTTCATCTTCTTGAAGTATCCATTGCTCAAGTTCATCAACTTCCTCGTAATCATGCATGTAGATATCATCCAAGTTATCCCACTTGTCAGTCCCGAGTTCTTCCCCACGAGTCATCAAGTTCAGAAATGGTCTATTTAATGCCAATGAGTCAACTAACTCATGATTCATGGAACCAGCTACTCCCAGCCACCTCAACCCAGGGAAATAAGGCTTCTTTAACCACTGAAAAGCAAGTTTAGAAATCCCACCACAATTGTATAAATCCAAGGATCTCAAACTACTACCATGCCACCTGTCACCATCAGCCATCGTCATTGACGCTAACGCCATCACCGACGTGTCACCAATAAGAGGACATTGTCTCATTCGAAGGTCAACAAGGGGAATTCGATTCTTTGCAAGAAAAAGCACACCACCATTTGTGAGATTAGGCAGATTAGACAAATCCAATTCTCTTAATTCTCTGTTCGACCCACCATCAAAAATAGAAGATACACACTTGCATGTTAGCCTTTTACAGCCCCTAATGGATAATTTAACAAGGCTGCTCTTTGCACCCTTCTGTAAATTTGACAAACCCAAATCAGTTACATCTGTTCCATCTAACAACAAAGTCCTCAGTTTTGGGAGTTTGCTAATGGCTTGAAGTGCTTTATCACCAATATTTCTAGAATCTCTAAAATCAAGCACAATGAGATCCGTATTTAATGCTAATTGCAGGACAGCAGAGTTTGTTAGCAGGTTACAGCATCTTAAGCTTACATAAGTCAAAGCAAGTGAAGTAGCATACATGTCATGGAACACAAGATCAGTCATGCGGGTCCCATTAAAAACATTTAACTTATATAAGTTTTTGCAAGAATGAAGAAGAGTTTTGAAACCAGTATCTGTGACCTGGCAAAATCCTGCAAGACATATGCTTTCCATATTGGTACAGCTGTCAGCCATAAAAAGAATTCCCTGATCAGTAACCCTTCTGAAGAATGTTGGATTAAACTCTTGGCTACGAATAAGAGAAAGGTGTTTCAGTCTTCCATGTTGGTTTATTAACTGAAGACCTTCATCTGTTAGGTCAAATGTAAGCCCCGGTTCAATGATGGGTTGGTCTCGAAGGTCCAAATGGGATAAATGGATGAGAGTGCTTGAAATTATGTTGATCATGGTGTTGGAAATGTAGTCAACTGAGAGGCAAAGTTTGCGCATATTTGGAAATGCATGTGGCAGGATATGATTGGGTGATTGATTTGGTGCTACAGTGGGGCTAAGCAGCTCTATCACCATTAGTTGGGTTATGTACCCGATTTGAAGATGAGTGAGTTTAGCAGAAGCCAAAGTCCAGACACGAGAAAAGTCAGGGCGGCGAAATATTGAGACATCGAACATTAGGACAAGTTCCTGAGGAACAAAATAAGATTTTTAAAATCATAGTATATAAAAGGGGAGGGAATAATAAGAGAGTCAATAATCACAAATTCTGAATAACTCATTAATCATTACTAATATATAAAAACAAGAATGAATTAGAAATATGGTCCCTGAACTTATATTCAATCTGCAGATTTAGTCCATAACTTTGTTCGCTTTCGCACTTACACTCTTAAAACCTAATCAATTTTAATAATCAAGCGCATTATTCTAATGTTATTAGTTGGATCCATTAAATATAATTGTGCTAGCAAGTTGCAACACGACACTGAAAAAGGGCAAACATCCAAACACGAAAACCTTGAGATCTATGCTATAACTAATGAGAGACAGATATATATATCTGCATATGCCACCAACTTGATTTATTAAACAGCCAAACACGTAAATGTGCCATTAGTCCATTACTCTCACATTCTTGAACTGCTTTTCTTCATACATAATCTTCTCAATACTTTGAACCATCCCAACTTAGACATTTATAAGGAAAAGCACAAGTGAAATTCTTTTCTGTACTCTCCTAGATATTCAAACAAGTATGCCCGCAGACATATAGGGAGCCCATCCATATATAGTTTTAGATAAAGGCCCTATCTCATCCTACATATTAGACTAGGTTATTATTAGTGAATAGTTTAGGGTTAATTATGTAATATTGTCCTCTATATAAAGGACCCTCTATTGTAACCCTAAACACAAAATTACTCAATACAATTACAATTACAAGGTTTAACTTGGTATCAGAGCCAGGAGGGCTCGATCATTGCCGAAACCCTAATCAGGGCGGCCGGCCGCCACCGTCGCCGCCTTGTCCAACCATCCATCATTGCTCCTACTCTTTTCACATTTTTTTTCCCTTTCTTGTTAACCAATAAGGTTTAGATCAAGCCTCTAACCTCTAATCTACATCACAACAACCCTATCACACCACCATAGCATCACAACCCGTTGCTTATTTTACAATAACCACCATTACACTATCACCTTCAACAGGCGAATACAAACCGCCGTTGTCTCTTTCCTTTCAAGCAACCACAACCGTCGCTAAACCCTAATCGCCGCCGTTGCCAAACCCTAACCCTAGCCGCCGCCAAACCCAAACCCTAGTCGCCGCCAAACCCTAATTTTAGCCGCCGCAAACCACATACAATCGTCGCCGCTCCTCTTCCATATCAACCCGTCATCGCATACAATGCGATGCTTCACCGTTTCGCTGCCTTTGTGCAACGGCGGTTCCGCCATACAACGGCGGAACACCTTTGTGCAAAATTTTTAGGTGTGGTTGTTAAAAAGATACAGGAGAAGAACAACAGGAGTTTTAGTTTCACATCGTATACAACACGATTACAGGAGAAACACAACCGGCATCTCACACCACATTCGATATCACGGCTAGCAAACATGCCTGTCGGATTAAATAGGGGAAACAACAATCCTTATTTATTTTTAATTGACATGATGGGGTCGGATGAGAAGTGATGGAGTAATCAAGTGGCCTGGATCAGATATTGAACAAGACCAATAATTTACTTTACTTATTTTCTTATTGTTATAGTTTTTTGGTTTTAGATTTCAAGCTAAATCTCTCCCGAGCTTAGCTTGCGGGGGAATATTAGACTAGGTTATTATTAGTGTTTAGGGTTAATTATGTAATATTGTCCTCTATATAAAGGACCCTCTATTGTAACCCTAAACACACAATTACTCAATACAATTACAATTACAAGGTTTAACTCTACAATACATACACCACCAAATTAATTTGACACATAAGTTGACACACTATGGTAGAGGATTTACCAAAAACAAAAAGAAATGTTTTGTTGCTAAGTCAAATACTTGAGCATCATAAACCTCACATAGATTCAAGCCCCAAGAACTAAAACATGACACTACCAAACAAAATCTGGGTCATTGGCATATAAAAGTAGGGGGGAAAGCGTGCTTGCATTAAAATCTAGCCAACTGGTTCCACCTTCGCTAAAATACAAAGATTTGTAGTCTTTGTATTTCAGTGAAGTGTTGCCTAGTTGGTTGTATCTAATGAAGCTATGTTTATCCAGAAACATATAGAAAATAATGGTTTGCCCCAAAAGGCGAAAAAAATATATACTAAATTATTTAGCGCGACCGAACGTTTTATAATGCAAAGGATTCGTCCTTTAGAAGTTGGGCAAAAGATTCAAGAGACATAAGATTGAAGCATTCGAAGGAAACACTAGAAGATTGGCTCCCAAAATAAACCTCAAATTTTCTTGAAGAATGATAATCAATGTCAAACCAAGATGGAACGATAGATTCTTTACATGCCAGGACTCAACAAAAGGTTTGGTTTTTTATTTTATATTTGGAAACAGAACTTTCATATTGGATTTTTCAATATCAAAAGCAAGAAATGGTCTATTTAGCATTATTGTTGATTAAAATAAAATGCAGAAATTACTTAAAAGACAAATCTGCATATGATGTCCTGCAGTTCTACTCTATGCTCTAAGGGTTATGTAGGTGATGTCAATATGTGGTGGGAAGGAGAAGCCAGCATATGGCTATATCAAACACAGATTATCACCTTCAGGTGCATGCGTCATACCACTTACTAGCAAGTACATTAAACACCAAACGCTACCTTTAATGAAAATAAGAAAAAAGAAAGAAAAGAAAAAGACACCCCTTATTAACTTGAGTACTAAAAGGAAAACACTTATTAAGCCCATTATGTTATCACCAAATGCGACCATTCTAACAAGTAACAAGCAATAAAACCTTACTTCCAATTGAGTGCAACCCCGGAGTAACTCCTCAAGGTCACAGACATCATGTAAATGTCCTCGATTATCAGCTACAGAACTCACATAAAGAGACCTGGAGAAATGTAATTAATACTGCTAATTAAATGATATACAAAAAAGATTCATCATTATACATGTTCAGGTTCTAGAGGATCTAGCATATGGTATAAAAAAGAAAGCTTACAGACTGTGAAACCAAAAGAATAAGAAACACAGGTAATTATGCCATTATGGCAGTCGTCATGTGCACGAGCATAATAGATTAATTTCACTAAAGGTGCCAAGAAAAACTCAGGCTCATAGAGAAGCAACATTGGATTAGCTAGTTACAACACCTAATCACGTAACAGGGCAATTATTATAGAAGATATATTTCCATCCGCAACATGTTTTTTGCAATTTAAATTCTCTCTCCATGTAAAAATAGAGGTACAAACTACAAACTACTTTAAAAGCCAAACAAACTATTTTTCGCATTCTTAATTGTTTGGATTTTGATACAAAGTGTTCTATTGAGAGAAAGTATACAAAGTTCCATCTGTCAACATTTATCTAAATAACAAAAAAGATTATATCAATGTTGAAAATGATAACATGTTTGCTTATCCTCAAAAGTCAAAACTTCTCTTACAGTGATGGGTTAACATCTTTGTTTGGGACTGGTAGAGTAACCTGGATCCCACTTGTGAGATTCAAACCAGAAACCAAATAAAACAAGCTATAATAAATAACAATCAAAATTCCAAACATCAAAAAACCTGATCTTTACCTATTGACGTTACAATAGGAATCAGTGAGAAGTGAGAGGATCAATACCGAGCGGCCACTGAATGTGCTTTACCATATGTTTTCTAGAAACTTCACTTTGGTTTCTTAAACAATATTAATCGATTAATCCACTTTCATGAGACAGAAGGAATGATTTGTATACAATTGTTGATACTTGGACAGTATGGATTTCACGACATTAAACCTAGACCTAAAAAAATGTATTCTGGAATGCAGAAAATCTAATTTCTATGGAATCAAGTTTATTTACAAACAAATAACATGCCTTATTTCGTAAGGGGATAGACAACAACCTTAGGTCTTTACACCGTGCTCCGACCTCAGAAAGAAGCTTCCCGCTAAATTTATAGCAATTCCGTAGCGATAATTCAATCAACCCAGGCTGAAGAAGATGATCAATCGACGATTCATTCAGCCTCCTGCAATCAAGCTTTAGGCTTCGAAGCGAAGCATTCGGTAACAACAATCTCCTTAACCGATCAATCGGAGCAGCGATTTCCTGTAGACATGTATCCCCCCCAATCAGGAAAATCAATCAATATGCTGCAATTTCCTTATCGAAAACGTTAACAGCAGTTAATTCACAAATTAATGCAACGGAAGACGCATGCGATCATTTAAGGATATGAATTCCTTACAAGGAGGTGAAAATTCGGGAGGAATTTGAAGATGTCTTGAGCGCAAAGGCGAAAAGTTTTGCAAGTGAGAGTAATGGCGCAGATGGAGGAAACGTCAAGTTTGGTCATGATTGTGGCGATGACTTCCGACGACAATCGGTCTAGAGTCATTTCTCCGGCGTGTTCATCGGCCGGCGACTTGTTGTTCGATTTGAGCCTCCGATTAGAGGATTCCGCCATGTTATCCGATTGTGGCAGAGGGTTTCTGTATCTTCGGCTCAAAATCAGGTGGTTTAGGACAATAACTGCATCAGATCTGAAAATTTATTTGAGAGAGAGGGGATATGGTTTTTTAGGTATATAATCACTTTCTTCAAATGGTAAATATCTTAGATGCGGGATAAAGATAGTAATTATATTATAAACTAGTTTTAGTAAACCCGTGTAATACATGGGTTAAAAATATAAAGACAAATAATTAATAAATGTATAAATATTTCATATGATTAAGTTACGTATTACTATAATAATAAAAAATAAAAAGTTACATTTATAAATTATAAATATTTGAATACTTTTTTAAATAATATAATATACAATTGACCCATGTAAAATTAAAAACCAGTTGTCTTAAAATCAAACTAACCTAAAATATTCAAACATATCAATAAATATATTTTTTAGTTTTTTTTAAATTGAATCTTATTTGACTATAAAAATTTGTATAGTTCAAAACAATATGATTACACAATGAAGTTGATAAAATAAAAAAATAAATTCAAAACAAAATAAATTATTACTATTTATTGACTTTCTTGAAATAAAACATTGACTAAAATAATATATTAATTTAGGCGGGAAATTTTTTTTTAAGAGTAACATGAGAGTGTCATGTGACATCCTAGTTGCTCTTTTATTATATACTATAGATAAACTAGGTTAGTACTACGTGTATTACACGGGTTGAATATATAAATTATTAAATAATTAGTAAAAAAAATTTATGAATTATAAAACTACACTTAAAGATAAAATATGATTATAATTACTTATAAATAACTACTTTAAGTAAATAAACAATAATATATTTTTCTTAAACTTTTGTTTTATAAAAAATTTATGGTTTGTAAGTAAATATTTTATTTTAAGTAAAATGATTTTTTTAAAGAGTTTGTTACTTTTTTGTTTTTAAAAAGTGTGTTTTTAATCTAAAATAAATAGATATTTTATTTAATAAATTATATATTTTTTAATTTGAAAATGGTATGAGTAATATTATTAGTATTCAATATTAGTTTTAATAATAGAGAGAAATGAGAAAATTGGTATGATAAGGCTTATGATTATGTCACGTATTATCTTATTTTTTTCTTATTATAGATATATTGATAGACAAACAGACAGATAATATTTAGATAGGCTAAAAACTTATTTATTAAACGGATTATGGTTAGTGATAAACACAAAGATTTACAGTACGATATTTTAGTATAACATATGAATTTTATATACGTGATAGTTCAAGAAAATAAAACAATTATATTATTTTTTTTAACTCTCTTATCTAAATAGTTTCATTTTTAAACATTCGTATTAAGATTCTTTTATAAAAGAATTTATTTTTATAAAAATCTTGTTTATTAAATACTCTGGTTTGTAATTATTCTGGTTGTTTTAATAAGATTGTTTTTAGAAAAGTTCATATTTTTTATATTTTAAAAAAAAAAGACGGATTTAAAATATTTTATTTCAAAAAGGTTTAGTATTTTTGAAAATTTTATATTATATAAAAAAAAATTTATTATTAGTTCTATTTTAATTAAAAAATGTGATTTTTTATTTTCTTAATAAAATCTAACTTTAAAAAGATACATTGATTTTAAAAACTTTAGATGGGAGAGAGAAATATTACAAGTTATAAAATGGATCTAATAAGAGAGAGAAATTAGTTTTAATGTTTAAATTACTATAATACTTTTTTGGAGGGAAAAATGAGGTGATAATGTCTAGAAAAATGACAAGTGGCAAAAATATAGGTGAAGAGAATTACATGTGGCTTTAAAAAGCTAGTTTATTAGAATCTGTAGATTTATAACCTCGTCCCTTTGGATTTAGGTCAGCCGGTAAATCGTATCACCTATGATGGATTTCTAGGACGAGAATGTCACTGGACGGTTAGGTTAGGGAGTCAGGTAACATATTTTAAATATGGATATTTAAACACCCCAAAATTATAAATTAACACCTCAAATTTATATACGTGTCGTAGCCCCATACGCGTCGTATAGGGGGGGTCGTGTATCTCTATAAGGGGGGTCTAACACCTCTGCAAGCCCCTTGAATTTTTCCTCGTAGGTAGTGTCGAAATTTGCTATACGCTTCGTATAGTCCTATGTGTGTCGTATAGGGGGTCGTATAGGGCTATATGGGGTGTATAGCCCTTTGACAACCACCCCTAAATTTTCCTCGTTTTCAGTGTTTTCGACCCTATACGCGACGTATAGCGGGTTGTCGATTTTATTTAAGTAAGTGTCTCTATATTAGGATCCTATATTTTTCTTCTTTTGATTAGATTTATGGATTGCAGGTAAATAAAAAAATGTAGGATGTAATTTTAACCCAACAATATAATATCATCCATATTCCATATATTTTGTTTAAATGATTCATATAAGAGTCGGTATCACACAGCCAATTTTACTACAAAACTAGTGTTTTTAAAAACGTTAAAAGCAATGAGGAGTCTCCATAGGTACATTAGTGAGTTTGATGTGCAGGGGTGTTTACTTTTATTTATGTATACAGGTTTTGGTGATTTTGACACGCACATCCATATTAATTGCACCATGTAAATCGCACTCAAACTCCATTCACATACCTAAAAACACACATCCGTACGTGTAAAACATTATACATATAACTGCATCGTGTATTATATAGTTCATTACAACTTTAGAAAATAATTTTGTTAATTTATATCAACATATACACATCCACACCCGTAAACTTTAACCGCACCGTTTGTTAAATGACTTCAAAGACAAATAAATCTATTTATTGTTCGCGTTTATAAATTCTATTAAATCAAAGAACCAATGTAATAAAAATTATCATTCTTTTTGTTTCAACAGCAATTTAAATTCAAGAAGGGTTAAATAAGAAGCTAATCTTAATCTATTCTAAAATTATCAACATTCATTACAAGATATTCATCTTAACTTATAACATTTCAAAACCAATGGAGCTTTAAACGTTCAAATGTTACCAGTTTCAACATGTTCTTCGGCAAGTTCCATAACTAATTCTACAAGCAATATTCTACAAGTTGTTCGTTATTTCAGCAAGAAAACTAGTCGTCTTACGAGATAACTTTCTTGAGCTTTTCAACAACACTCAAAAGTGTCGAATTCCCTTCACAGGCTTCCCTCAATACGTTAAGCCTCCTTGCTATTTCCGGACCCCACAATGACCCATCTTCTGTGTGTTCCAGTTTTTGATAATTTGCTGGCTTCTCATATTGTATAAGTTTAATCAGCATCTCCTATCAAAGTTTAACATATAATTTATAACCATAGATATCTAAAAAAATTAGATGAAGGCTGCAGAAAACATTTAATACAATGGATGTATTCTGTAGAGCAGATAGGAACCGTAACAGAACCACTTTTGTTTCTGTCAAACCTTTTATGAAAACAGTTCAAAACTTTGTGTATGTGTCCATTATTCATATGATTTATTATTACACCTGGCAAAATGGGCGGGTTGGGTTGGGCAGGGTGTCGGGTCAGAACGGGTTCGGGATAGGATGGATTCGGGTTAGGATGGGCCAATTTAAAAAACACGTTAGGATGGGTATGGGTCAAGATGGGTGCGGGTCAGAATGGGTCCGTATTAAACAAATGAGAAAAAAACAGTGGGTTACGTGCGGATACTCGTTTGTAGCCTTTGCGGTAGCCGGTAGGAGAAGGATGTGGACTATGGAGAAGACGGGTTTCGTGTATTTTTGAACATACGTAATAGCCCATCTTGACCCGTTTGATATTTTTTAAACCCATCTTGACCCGTCTATTTTTTTCTCCACTTATAAAGTTGCCCACCTTGACCCCTTGGAAATATTTGCTTAACCCAACTTAACCCATTATTTTGTATTTAATGTCCAAATCAACCCAAATTTACATATTTGGGTCAAAATTGCCATGTCTAATTTATTATCATAAAAGCTCGGTAAATAAAATAACAGAACTTCAACATTGAAAACATACCTCATGGTCTGCTTTTCTGGAGTAATCACGAAGGATAGATTTGGCCAACTTGTTACGTAATGAATTTTTGTCACCAGAATGATTGCCGAAAATGAAATATGATAAATGGTGAACAACCAATGCGAATGCAACTGATTTTCTAGCTAGCGATCTGTCGAGGAAACCAGAGACCCATGATTTTACATATGCTTCCAGAATCACTTCATCATCCTGTCGGTTCACAAATTTCCCAATAAGTTGTAGTAAGGCTGGTTCAGTCTCACATTTTATAGAACAACATCAATGTAAACAGGAATTAGAGTTTTAAGTTCATGGAAATCAACTCAATAACAAAAACTATATAGTATACCATGGAACTTTGATTTAATGGCATGAAAATGAAGTTGGATAAAGAATCAGTCTAGAAATATGAAGGAAAATCAGTAAGAATCCAACCTCAATTTCCGAGTTCCTAAATTAAAGGTTTTGATTATTTTAATTCAAAACAAGATTGTTACTGAAATAATACAATTTTTAATCATATTTGACACACTGAACATCTATAAAAGATCTTATAGTTCTGGACAAAAGGTGTTCAAGGTCAACCCATCCTGCCCTGTTTCAACTAGTACCAAAAGGTTACCTTCGAAACTTAACCCATTTTGACCTTATCCAACCAACCCGTTTTGCACCCTCAACGCTACCACAAGAAAGTAATACTTATTTCTTACTTCCAGAGGTTCTAGATATCCTTCTTCCCGGGCTAAGCATTTTTCCAATGGTGGCAAAAGCTCAAGAGCCCTAATATTTGATAAGGCATTCCAAACAGCAAGTCGAACCGGAGCTCCAATACAACGATGTAAATACACTGAAATTTGCCTACCAAATAACAAATCACCATATGATGCACCAGCAAAATTCTCCACTAAAGTTTCTACAAATGTGGAGTAACTGTCATGTATCTCCTTGTCAAACTTTAAAAGGTCAGCACTGTTAGTCCATCCAACTTCCAACAACTTTTTATCAAGCATCTGTCCATAAAACTCCTGCAAATTACTATAAATATCTCTTGTCTTCTCATCTTCAAGAATATCCATCCCAGCAAATAAGATTACAGATAAAGCATGAAGTTTCCAAATAACTGGCACACTCTGGATTGAGTAGGAATTAGAAGAAACGTGACTGGATATTGCTTCAAGACCTAAAATAAAGAAAAGCCCACTTTTGGCAACTTCCGGGAAATTAGGTTTGGCTGGAAGGTTAACCAATTTGGTGTAGTCAATAGTTGAGATAGGACTGAGAAACCAATGATCAGGAAGTGGTAGCCTTTGGTGTGCCCATTCTGTTACTAAAGAAGTGTTTGCTGATGTGTCAATGTCTTCTTGAATGGTGCTGAGAGAAGACTTGCTCTTTTTTGAGGTTCCATGTTGACCATCTCTAGTTTCAACTTTTGATTTCGACTTCTTTACATGCAACCATCTGTTCTTAAAATGAGAAATTAGATTCTCACTAAACATTAAGTACTCTTCTTGTGTATACTGCCACCCAAATGTGAAGGAACGGCGGATACCAAAATCAAGATACATGAGAATTTGTGGTTGTAGCAAGATATCAAGCACTTTTTCCAGTATAAATCCATCCTTGGGGCCCAAAAGTAAACATAAGCCAAAAGCACAATTTAATCTTTCCATAGTCATGTTTATCTCTTCATCAGTGGGGTTTTCTTTTCCTTTAGCAGACTCAACCAGAAAGATCTCAAACAACTTCAGGACCAATCTTGCATCCATTTGGGCCACCAAAATGTTTAAAGACCAAAACCCACCACCAGCAGCTCCCCATCCGACACCAACACCTGGTGCAGGACCACCTCTACCAAACATCTCAACAGATTGCACGAGTTGCCCTGAAGAAGAAGTCAACTTCATGAAAGTTGTCAGTAACGTTGTCATCTCAGATATAGAACACTTGACTATGCCATCAGTAAGGATTTTATCAGCATTTTCCAAACTCTGTTGGTCAATCGATGAAACGGTGATCTCAGTTTTAGCTAGCTTAATCAGTTTATTAACTGTGATGACAACCTCTAACAATCCGTTAAGGCAACAAACAGAGGCTAATGATGTTTCTTGATCACTTTGATATCTATATTGACACAGAGACTCAAGAAATGAGCCGACGTGAACAGCATCACCGCTGTTAAAGCTCAAAATCCGATTCTTGATTATGTGCAATCCAATCTTTGGGATGAATTCAGGTAGCCAAGGAAGATTCCCACTTACAATGGTGGAGTTATCCTCTGGAATTACATGTTTAAGAACACCAAAAAGGAAGTGCAAAACTGTAGATATCACCCATAAAATGGAAGTCAAATTTAACCCTTCGTTTTTTGTTTGTCCGGGCAACAATAATAAGCTCGATAAATAAGGATCGGTTTCCAACGATAACCACTTAAGTGCCAGATCAGTCATGGGGCCTACATGCGCCCAACACCAGATCTCTGCGTCCTTGATGGGATCGTCTGTTGACTGGTTGATCTTCTTTGAGTGAGAGTAAAAATTTGGGAGTGTTCTGGTCAAAGCCTCAAGGACCAGGTATGATTCCTTAGTGATGGCAGTAAATTCTTGAATAATGTTTTTTCCAATTAATTTTTCGAATGTGGGAATGTCTAACCAGATGTAAAGAGCTGGAAACAGGTCTGAGAAGTAAGATATTCCATACCCGTATTGAATGCATACCTTCCAAAACCGTAATTGTTCAACCAGTAGAGCTGATAAAAGTTTGAATTTTTCTGTTCCAATGTTCATCCAGTGATCAAGAGAAAAGGCACAACGGTACAAATGCCACATCAGCTTCTGAAAAACTCCATCATTTACAAATTCTATACACCTTTTCCTCTCTGCTCGAGCCAGTACCTTTTAATATAACAACATTTAGAAAAACACAATCAGCTTCATAACTAATCCAAATTGTTTAGATAAAGATTGTGTAGATGGATAAATACCTTCATAAGGATAACAGACTTTATCTTTGAAAAGTCAACTCCCATTTGGTCTTTTGTAGTGAACCTGTGGACAACTACTTGAACTAGCCTCTCACACTTCATGATTGCATCTGCACATGTAGGGGAATGCCTTGCTATTGCAACCAGTATTGAAATTAGGCATTCTTCCAGAGCTGCTGATGGGTCAGACTAAGAATATGCAGAACAATTTGTCAGTCACGTAACATTTGACCAAAAAGTCAAACCAGTTAGTATAATAGCTTGCAATGGTTTAAGCATTCTTACCTCCAATAGATAACGAATTCTTGGAAGGACTCCCATTCTAACTAAGCCTGCTGCAATATCTTGTGTAGCAACCACCATGTCATCTTTTATTGTGTGTTCATCTTCAGCATTACGATCTTTGTTAATCATATCAAAAGGAAAAATATTTGAGGGTTTAGTGTTGTATTTCCAAAAGCCACCATGAAGAAAACCAACATCAATGTTTGGCCGACTTCTAAATATGGGAGCTGTACAGACATCCTTCTCAAAGATTCCTGTTTTCTGTAATAAAAAGGTCTATCTTTTGAGTAATTAAGACAAAATAATCAAAGATAAGCTGACTTTAGCAAACAACTTTACCTCAGAGATATTAAATAAGTGTTCATTGAAGTCATAGCTCAGTACACACTTAATGGCTCTTGCACAAGCAATAACCACAGAATTATGGTTATCATCAAGACACATCCTACGAGTCAGAAAATATAAGTTGGAATTGCAATCAATTATTCTCAATGAAATCAAAAGCATGAGAATTATAATTTATAAAGTAACAAAGAAGTGAAGTTTGCCGTCCGTATAATGATAATGAACAACTATATACTATCTCACACAATAAGGGAGAGAATTGCGCTTTGAGATTATAAATCAAACATATCGATAACCAACTCCAATGTATACATAAAATTCTTAAAATATTGTATGTTTTTATTTATTATGTTGAAATGTATAACAAATGGCAAGAAAATCCATATTTATTTAGATTAAAAGTATGAAGTCATGAGCTGAATCCTTTCAAGAAATCTTGAACTTACCTGAGTGATAAAGCAAGTTCAGGTTCTGGGCCTAATGCAAAAGCCCAAAGAGCCTCCCAGTCAACAGTTTTGTTCTGATTGCCAACTTTCAAAGTTGACCCTGTCTGGTTTTTGATAATATTATCTTGGGCTTTATAAAGAACGGATGCCAGAAGATGCAAAGCAAGAGCCCTTTGTCCAGGAACCTAATATGCAGATACAAAGAGCAAGTAAGAGTATTAATGGACTCATATTGTTTTGTCAAGGTTAATGAAACAGACTATTGTTCTCTATTTCTAAGAAAAATACACCTTGACTATAGTATGAAAATCAAACAGACACTCCAATTAATTAGAAATATTGCATGAATATTTTGCAAGTATTTGTGAAACAAATTATAGCTACATTGAAGTTTATTACAGGTAGTCGGGTAGGGCACAAAGAAAAACATTAAAAAGATAATATAATAGAAATACCGTATGATTTTTTTACTCGGAAATCAGTCTAGATGATAGTATAAGTGAAAAGATGGAACCCTTTTTAGTGTGTTTGCGTGCATGTGTGTGTGAAGAGTTTAATGAATAATATAACCAACCACGCTTCTAGTGAGAGCAAGTGCTTCTTTGATTGTGTAACCAAGAGCCCCAGGGTCACCCTCAGTTCGAAGAAAGTCACGTTCAGAAGCATTTTCCACACCATAAGTACCGATAGTCGATGAGTTACCTGGAACGGGACTAGTTGTATATATATTAGATATATTTTTACAATAAACAATAATCTCATACAAAAATGTAAGTAAACATATTGTAGGTACCTGGTACCTGACCATAATTTATAAGATCTCCATCTAAAGAAAACCTTAAATCCCTTGCAGCCTCAACATTTGCACTCCAGGCATCCCACAAACCTGTAGCAGAGGACTTACTTTCTGGAACATCTTTATTTTCTAATGCTCTCTGTATATGATTTGGGCTTGTTATAGTCGTGCTATGAGCACTATCACTCGTTGATTCTTTCATATTATCTTCATTAAATGCTTCAGCAATGGAGCCAATAGCAGCAGAGTTAATAGAACTTTTCTTTTTCATTTTGTTTTGCCCCCTTTTTTGTAACATCTTTATTAATTCAGGATTCATCTTCTTCATTATCTCAGCCTGAGCCTCTGTAATTTCATCGGTTGACATTTTTGCCAACCGAGCACGATTCTCAGCATCAATCTCACTTTCCATACTTGTAGAACCCTGTTCAATACCTGCACCTGCATGAAAAGAACGAGAAGTTGTGTTCTTTGACTTGATGGTTGACTGTATACCATTGCCGGTTTTACTTTGAACGCCATCAATACTGACACTGCCTGCAATATTACTTTGGAGGTCATCAATACCAACATTGCCTACAATATTACTTTGGACGTCATCAATACCAACACTGCCTACAATATTACTTTGGACATCATCAATACCAACATTGCCTATTTTATGCTCATGGCTCTTCACTACTTTCGATATTTTGCCATTCAATTCCTTTTTGACTTCAAGTGGTCTCGCACTACCATCAGATTTTTGTTCTTTCTTGTTCCGAAATACCACCTTGTCATCATCATTCATGAGCTCTTTCCACCGACTAAAATCCAAACCCTTTTTCTGTTTCCTTTTAATGGGATTAGCATCAGCTGCAAGCTGTTCAAGGTTCATAAGATCTTCTTCTTCTACATCATCTTCCTCATCATCTTTACCATTGGTGCTCAAACTGCTAGCCATTGGAGCCCAATGCTTTCAAACATCAAACAAACATAAACACCAAATATTTATAAGCAATGCCAGTAACTAAACATCACAAAATATTCTATGATACAGTACATACACCATAACTCATAAGTGTAACAACTGCTATGACCTCTTTTTCAAAACGTGAGAAAACCAAAGCTTATCTCAAACTTCCTTTATACACCATAACTCTAACATAGTGTTCATTGCAAGTCTATATACACTCAATTGTACACTAAAGTTACTATAGATACATATAAACATGAACAAAAACCGATCCTTTATCGATTTCCATTTGAAATTCGAAATTACATCACAGAAATCACAAAATAAACTGAATGAAGCAAAACTATAAACAGTTATCATCTTACAGGTCCGTGAGAGCGGTGTCGAGCAACCGGAAACGGAAGAACAGTGACCTGAGGCTGTGACACCGGCTGATTGAAGCCCTTTTCGACTATACCTCCCATTACGCTTGACGCAACGTCAGTATCACTGAGTTGGACGCCAAAGGTCGGTTTCTTCGGTTTCGCAGATGAGTTTTCGACGTTTTTGTTTGATTTCTTCATGTTATTTTCTCAGAGATGTGAGATGAAACAGAGTGATCGAAGAGAGATTATCAGGGGCGATAACGAGCACTTTTGGCCTCCGGCGAGGGTTTTGACTAAAGAGAAAGAAGAAGTCTCTCTTATACCTTCCCTTCCAGTGAATTACAAAATTAGTCCTTATACTTGTTATAGTTTGTTTCTTTTAAACAACCGACTCGAACGTTCTCTCATAAACTAATTCGAGTTTTATATGTATACGGGTTGAATACAAATATTTAATATAATAAAATTTTATTAATTATAAATTGATATTTTAAAATAAAATATGATTGAAATCTTTTTTATTTTGGTGAACTCGACTAGGTGTATCGTCGAAGACCAAATGTTTTCACATGATATTTATAAATACTCCTGGTCGATCTAGCTCCTTAAAATGTGGTTTTGTTAGTTGGATGATGGCTTTAAACAAACTACCGATGTTGGATGATTTGTGCGTGAGGGGTGTATGACCATTCTCTTTTAACTGTACGCCTGTTCGGCATGCAATTGCAAGATATAACTTTTTGACCATGTTCTAATATCATGCCCTTTTGTGAAAACAATATGTAAAGGGGTTGAAATCTGGCTTAACATTTCCACAAGCTCAATATGTTCTCTTATGTGTCTTTTGCAAGTGTTAAGGGAGTTAAACGAGTCATATAAGAGATTGTATCATGCAATTATTATTGCTTCTATTTGGTTAATTTGAACAACTAGAAAAGAAAGACGTTTTAACTACAAAATAAACGTTGGGTTATGTATAGGTGGAGCTTCATTAGGGCCAGAAGAGATTACCGCTCATCTTTATTTGTCAGTAGTTTTAATAATTTTTTGTCTGATAGTTTAATTTTTTTACATATATATTGGTTATCTCTCGTGAAAAATATTTTTGCCCCCACCTCCTATAAAATTATTCAAGCTCTACCACTAGACTTGTAATGTTAGTCACACAAACCGAACCACCCCAAATAACCGAACCACGCCAAATAATCATGTTTTTTCCTATTGGTTTTCTCGTAAGTGTGTTTCTGCTACATAATAAATACATTAATTAATAATTAATAATTCTATGTAAATGGATGGATACGGTCCAGGATCCTAACCGAGGGGCTCAAAAAACACGTCCCCCATTTTCTTCCATAAAACGTCGGGCACCATCACAAAAAACCCATTAACGCGCCCCCACCGTTGAAAGTTGAAACAAATAAAAACCCCTTTCTCACCATCCCGCTTCCGTCCCTTTCACCATCACAATTCACAAGTCACAAGTCACAAGTCACAATGACAATGCATGCGAAATCCGACTCCGACTTAACCAGCGTCGAAGCTCTCACCCCGCCCCGATCACCCCGCCGGCCCCTCTACTACGTCCAGAGCCCCTCCAACCACGATGCTAACGACAAGATGTCCTACGGCTCCAGCCCCTTCGCCTCTCCCCCACACTACCACTACCACTGCTCCCCCATCCACCACTCCCGCGAGTCCTCCACTTCCCGCACTTTCTCCGCCTCCGTCAAAAACGCCCTCGCTAGGCCCCACCACCATGCCAGACCTCTCTCCCCGTGGAAGAGGCTCCAGTACGGTGACGTGGACGACGACCACGAGGATGAGGATCTCGCCGGTGACGCTGACGACGGGGTTCCCTTTAGGTTTTACGTTATTTGGTTTGTGGCGTCGTTTGTGCTCTTGTTTACCATCTTCTCCTTGATTTTGTGGGCTGCTAGTCTTCCCTACAAACCCAAGGTTTTCGTTAAGGTGAGAATCGCTTATCGCCACTCAACTCGCTTATGTTTTGATGGAAAATAACTAGGTTAACCGATGGTTACTGAGTTGACTCAGTTATGGGTTATTTTCTTTATGCTGTTGTAATAGAAGGAAAAAAGTTGTTCCATCCATTTTGGTAGAATTTTAAGTCACTAAAGTTCTTAATCTAGACTTGCACATGTAAATGAGCTTTAAAATTTGACGATTTGAGTCACCCATGTAAGGAATTTCGAGTTACTGATGGAAGAACTCGGGTGATATGTGAGTCAACTCAGTGTGTAACTCGTGAGCATTTACTTTCTGTCAACAGTTGCAGCTTTAATCAGAATTTTAAATATTATAAAACTTACTAGTGATGATGATGCTGCTTTACCTTTTGAGCAGAGCATGGTGTTTGACAACTTTAATGTCCAATCTGGGATGGATGCAACAGGAGTACCAACGGATATGTTGACTTTGAATTCAACAGTCAAAATCTTTTACAGGAATCCGGCAACATTCTTCGGTGTTCATGTCACCGTTACTCCTATTCAAATTCATTATTTCCAACGCAAGCTTGCTTCTGGCTATGTAAGTTTATAGCGTTTTTGTTATGCTACTTCACGGTGAAATTCACGAAAGTGGTCATTTTTCGCGCGTATAGTCATGAGATATATAAATCTTCGGTTGCGTGTCTACTTTTACTTATCTGGTTTTACTTGCCTAAAACTAAATATGTGCAACATGGTACTCAATATCACATTTTTTTTTACCTGTTATTGATAGGAAAAAGTCTAATACGCGAGTAAAAGTAGACACATGACTTTTAGGCGCATGTCTCATGATTAAATTAGTATTTTGTTTCTATGGTTACATGGGTATAAGACATCCTAAAAAATGACCATTTTCCTGACTAGTGAATATATGTAGCTTTTTTGCTTTATCTTAAAGATTATTGTTGTGTTAACAAGATTAAGTTTTAATAAGTTGTATATAATATGATAGAATTGTTTTTTAATAGAATAAATGTCTAAGTTTACATGCACACCACGACTTACCTATTAAACTAGTGAAGTGCACGTTGCATGCCCCTTTTTGGAAGAAATTTATAGACACCAATTTTAGGGCTGTTTCACACCAAAAATCTTGACTACACACACTTGTTATCTTATGTTTATTTTCTTCTTTATTACTACAACACGAAGTTGTGCCTTTTTCCAACACTAGAAGTCTAGAACCTTGATTGCATGCAGTATGCACTTGTTCTCTGTGTTACTTTAGTTGTACATTTCTTGTATGTGTTTGTTAACTCCAATTACAACCTTAAGCTTTACATCTAACATGGGTTCTTGATTACAAACTCTAATTTGTAATCATCCTCCCACCCGTTTCTTGTTGTACACGCTAATCTTCGTTGCACGGGCTTTCTCTTTGCACGCGTTTTGTTGTGTGTTTTGATATCCTGTTGTTGATGACAACATATGGGACGTAAGCTGTTACTCATACCTAGAATCTTGATTGTATAAACTACTTGTTATTGCTTGGCCCAACCGGTTGAAACTGGATAGAAAACAAACATAAAACAACAAAGTTATGTTTGAAATTATTTAATATATCCAACGTAATGGGTATAGTGTGGTCAACATTGTTGGATTTCGTAAGAATATATATGCTTTGGGATGTGTAGTACTATTGTTTATGGACTCAAGAAAGTGTATCATAATTCAAAGACATCAAAACTAAAACAAAATGTAAATAGCTTTAATTTTTTGTTATAAACTAACCTACTTAGCGTTTGACGCAATTGATGTATGTTATAACAAGGAAAAATGGTGACTTTGGCACCGCTTTTTGATTTGCTATAATCGTAAAAAAGCAGCGTGCCAACGTCTTTTTCTAGATTATAGCAGGTCAAATGCATCAAATGATAACCTAAAAATTTTTTACTACATTAAATAGTTAAAAGAGAGTTCATCGACTACAATAACAAAACACATTTTGGTATAACAAACCATACCTTTAGCCCCCATCAAAATCTAACAGCTTGCGTAGTGTTGGGATTGGTTACGATAGAGTTTTGCTAAAAGTATCTTATCTCCTGTTGTTTTTATTGAACATAGGCCCTCTTTCTCACCTGAATTAGTCACATCAACTCTTTACTTTTTGCTCATAAAGAGGTGTGTTGAGCATATAGGAGGGATATGGTTAGCCTCACTCATTAGGATATTGAGTTTTCTTCTATGGGTATAGAAGGAATTTCATATCCAAAACATGTATATTGCTCCGGATTAAGAATTAAGATGTTTAATCTCTGTAGAAAAAACTAGGTTAGTGGACCTGAAAGGATTTGATTGATTCATTTGAACATAGGTATGTTTTAATTGACTGATATTAGAAGGTGTCTATTTTCCCAAGGTGCAAAATTTTGATACAATCATGTTAAATGGTTAAAGGTGCAAGTTTTGGTTTAGGAAGGGAATATTGGGACACCCCAAAATTATAAATTAACACCCAAAATTTCTATACGGGTCTTATAGCCCCATACGCGTCGTATAGCCTATACAGAGCGTATAACCCCTCCCCTCTGACAGCTCCCTGAATTTTTCCTCGTAGTCGGTGTCGAAATTTGTTATACACGTCGTATAGCCCTATATGTGTCGTATAAGGGGTCATATAGGACTATATGGGGCGTATAGCTCTCTGACAGCCCCTTGAATTTTCCTCACTAGTGTTTTCGACCCCTATACGCCGCGTATGATGCCATACAAGCGTATAGGGGGTGTCGATTTATAATGTGTGGTGTCTTGAAGATAGATACACAGTTTTCAAGACATTATAGTTTATTACACTTGTACCTCCTGGACCCCATCCTGAAAGTGACAATGTGAAACCACACTGTCATCACTTTGTCACGTGAATTTCTTAAATGGGTAATTTAGTAATATCCCATGACAATTTCTTTAGCGTTGTTGAATCTTGGCTGCATCTACATCTGAATTCCAGAAGAAAATACCAAATGATAAATCTGTTATGATTTATTAAAATGTATGTGACTTCTTGTCACACATTGTATGTTACACTAGAATGCATTTTTAAAGCTAAAAAAGTCAAAATTAATCAATGTTTAAGGTTGACTTTGACCAATAGAGTGTCATTGTTTGATGATTGATTAAAACAGGTGAAGAAGTTCTACCAATCAAGAAAGAGCCAAAGAGTGGTTGTAGCCCAAGTTTTAGGGTATCAAATGCCACTATACGGAGGAGTGCCGCCCTTCAATGCCGCCATAGGCCACCTTAAGAACGTAGTAGTTCCCGTCAATCTTACATTTGTGATGAGGTCGAGAGCGTACATTTTAGGGAGGCTGGTGAAACCCAAATTCTACAAACATGTTTTGTGCCAAGTCACATTAAGAGGTACCCAAATAGGTAAGCATGTGAACTTGACTGATTCGTGCATCTATCTTGATTAATTTTTTGGGATGTATGTATCTTTTTTGTCGTTTGGGTAGGTAACATAAGTACATAATTGAAATGTCTAGTTATATGGATTGATGATATTTGGTAACATACCTCTGGCTTATTCTGTCAAGAAAGTGTTTCAATACAAGCTACTTCGAGTTCAATGTGCTTGTTATTGTTTAAAATATCACCGTAAAAATTTTGTGGTTTAAAACATTGAGTTAACCAAATTTTAAAATGAAAACTTTATGAAAGAAGTTTAAAGTGAAAATATTATTAAAAAAATATGAGAAAATTTTGAGGCTAAAGCACTATAAATTATTAATCTGTATGCAAAATCTGGTTGGTAAAGAGTAACTACATTCCGAAACGTTACACCTTTATTTGATCTTTACCTTTTCTTTTGGAACGATGGTGACTTTCATTAATGATAGAAGTACATATGCTAGCAAGTTACAACACCAAAGAGATAAGTAAAACATTTGAAAAAATAAGATTACCTCAATTAACCCACTCACGAGTTTGATAATTTGGATTGTTTTTATCCAAAGAACCCAAGTTTTTTTATGTATCCTATATGATTTTCTTTGGTGATGCCTTTTGGTTAGAAAAGATCAAATCGTTTCTAGCTTTCCAAAGTGACCAACAAAAGATTAGAATACTGAGCGTACCATTGCTATCGACCCAATGAATTATTTTACGTTCTTCCAAACCACCCCCAAAGAAATCTCTTCCTCATGTTTTCAAGTATACTTATAACCTTTTTTTGAAGCTTTGTAAGTGTAAAATAATAGACAGGCAACGAGTCCAACACTAAGAAGGGTGACTCTCGGCTCTCCCCATTGATATGGTGTCGGCTTTCCACTTGGATAGTCGTGATTCATACGTGTTTATAACCGGTTTCTAACTTTTGGATTGGTTCTATGTTTGCACCAACCTCTAAACCCAAATAAGAGAATGGGAGATAGGAACGACCTGTAGGTGGTTACACCATTATTGAATATTTTCGAAATGAAAAATAATTTTGTTATGAAATTATTGTTATAAAGGCAACGTTTCAAAAGATGCGGGAGTATACCAATCATTATTAAGTTAAAACACGTGTAATGTTGCACATCTTAATCAGCAGTTGTCGGACTTAGACCTCATATTATGAGCTTGTGAATGTAAACGAGTATGTTTCTTTTTGCTTGGATTCTAATAGCTAAGCTCGAGCCCACTCTCGCTCGACTCAGATATTGGGTTGCTTACGGTCCAACGTAGTCCTATGTTTATTTATGTTACACATGGTTAATTAACTTCACATAAGTTTGACGAAAAATAAAAACAAATTGACATATGTACAGTTTATAAGTTAGAGAACTATAAAATTTTGCAATTTAATACTCATCAATTTATGTGGTTATTTTGTCACTCCTTCAGTTTATACTTATTGGACATTTACCATTTTTACCCTGAAGTTCTACGATTCTGCCTTTTAGCACCCCATAATGTTGCGATTTGCACTTTTAGATTGATTTTACTCGTTTGACACCCAAAGTTTATGATTTTGTTTTTAGCACCTCTAATTGCGCATTCCTACCTACTTTCTTGCTTTTGCCTTTTGGCAACCCAACTTCTTATCTTTGTGCTTTTATGTGATGTTTATTTTTGCTTAATATAACAAACTTACAAATCTTTAAAACTCCGTGAAGAGTACCAACCCTGTAAAATACCCTTTTTAGAGCATTCACATCAGCTTCCATATCTTTATCCTTATAATTACACTAAAAAACACTATTTTTTGTCTCTCCTTCTCAATTAAATAATATTTTTTTATACTTTTATCATTATCTTTTCTCTCTCTTCTACTCACAACCACTTTCAAAAATATTAAAAAATTTATAAGGGTTGAACAGTGATTCCTCAAATATACAAAATGAACAGTAACTTTTCTCTCTCTTCTACTCACAACCATTTACAATCATTCCTTAAAATATAAAAAACACACTCACATAAATATAAGAAACCTACTGTGAATGCCCTTACATATACAAAGCACATAATTCTACAACATTTTTTAATTATGGTATGATTAAATAATCCCTTAAAATCATATAAGACTTGTATAACATGTACGTTTCAGTTCGTTATTAATATTTATAGAAAACTTCACGTGAAGTCAAAGGACCATTTCTGTAACGTTTTGGTAATTAAAAATAAAAAACTATTTTAATATATTAAACTGCATTTGGGTTATTTTCCCTTTCTATTGTGGTGCTTGAACACATTACATGTGTAGTTGCATAAAATTCTCATTTTGATTGTTGTAACTATCAACTATTAATTTCATGAATATAATAGACCTTTTATTTCATTGTCGACATAATCATATCAACGAGTCAAAAAATGTATCAAATAACCTAAAGTCCTAAACGAACATTTATGATCTAATGAACATTCAATTTCATGAATATAATTTACATTTTATTTCATTGTCTACATAGTCATATCAACGAGACAAAAAAGGTATTAAATAACCTAAACTAACATCTATGGTCTAATGAATGCATGAACATTCGTCAGTAACCACGGAAGCTAGCAAAACCTTCTCAAAGTCTTGAGAGAAACCTCGTTCAAAAACACCGACCAAGTAGTTCATGAGTATCGAGTCGCAAGTTAGAGTGATAGGCCCATTCGTCGGCAACCCAAATACATCGACCGAGATCCTCAACAGCTCCAAGAAAACAATGTTGTTAAGATAATGCAATGGCATCACAAAACGAATATTGTCAGCAACATAAACAACAAAATGACCCTTGTAACTCTTTGAACCGTTTCTTTTGATGTAACCACTTTTCAAAGCCTCAACCCCCCATTTCCACACCATTTTCAATATTTTCTTAGGCGTCATTAGAAAATTATTGCTCTCGAGTTCTCTCAGTCGATCAAAGCGTTAGATTGTTGTTGTATTTTGCTATAACAACCTTCACAAAGATAAAAGTGTGAAGATGCAATATTGTGGATTTAGGAATTTTAGTATTTATAGGGGGACGGGGTTGAAGGGGGTCTAGTTACGTAGGTTTGGAATGTTTGCTAGCAAACATCATGTGATTAGTTATGAAACATTCAAATGTCCCTTCTATCTCCAAATACGAGGACATTATTTTCTGTTGTACACAAACCACATAATTTGAAGGCGCTTTTTTCCGTTTGAAACTAGACTTGGGACCATTTTGTAGAAATAGTTGGTTGGAATGTATCCAGTCTCGTTAGGATTCTACGATACGTAAACACTTGTTGAGACGGGGTGCTTTAAAACTTTAAGAAATGCGTGTATGTCTACATACATAGTGTGAAGAACAGTTTTAAGTCACTTTTAAATGATTATCTTATCGTTTTTAGTTTTCGGTAAAACAAAAAAATTTACTTGAAAAGCTCATCATATGGTTATGAAGTGACAAGACTAAAGCTAAAGTAAATACATCATATACTAAAATCCAATTGTACTTTGATGATAAAAAACCAAAACATGATTCATAACCTTTAAAATTAAGATTTATATATTCTTTTCTCTAGAATAACATTTTATTTCAAATCCTATTGAAATTACATTTGAGAACTGACCAAATAACAAAGAACAAAAGAATAAGACTGTAATACCGGTGTTTGAATTCCAATTACCACATAAGAAGGGATTTATTGCAACATTACAATTTGGATGTTTGTGGTGCTTGATTTGATTTATGCAAACCATTAGGTAAGGGTAATAATTTCTGATCGATTTATAACACGATTAAATCTATTTAATAAAAATTATATTATTTATTTTTTTAAGTTTATAAAACAATTAAAATTAAGAGGCTAGACTTCATTATTTCTCATTATTGGTTCATAAAAATATTTTTAAAAAAATTATAGGCATGATATATATGTAGTTAAACAAATCATTTTCATGTTTGATACGTATGCTACGCGCATCATCTCTAACATGTCAAACACAATAAAATCTATTTTATCAGCTCTACTATTAGACAAAACTGATAGATAAAAACTTAAATGAGGAAAGTGTAAAGTAATTTGAGGAGTTAGATTATGATTTTCTAATTATGTTTCAGTTTTAGTTTGAATCTTTAGATTTTTTTTTCTATGATTCTTTTATTAGATATTGAGTTTATTGTATGAGCCTACGGATCCAGTTAGGTTTTTTAAGGTTTCTTATCATCTTTATTAATTGTAACCTAACGATTTCGATAATATTCATCTAGTTTTTTACCATTTGATATGGTATCAATGCCTTAGGGTTCTGATCACTTTTTTCTCCACGTTACCACAACAAAAACATACAAACCCCAGCCGCCGGCACCTAGTTCAAACCATAGATAGGGCGGTGTGCCGCCCCCGCCCTATCTCACCTTCGTTTTTCGTTTCACTTCTTTTCTATTTTCTAATTCCCGTTGAATAAACCTTCGTTATCGGTTGAAGATTCAAACCTAATATCCATTCTTTTGGTTCGTTCACCATCAATATTTATGTATTTATATATTGGTGTTTTAGTAGCACCAAGGATCACGGTCTATGACAACCAATTTCAAACTACAGTTTCATTAGATTTTTTTCTTTATAAATTTATAGATCTTATCTCTTGATCTACGAATGCAAAAGACCACCGCCTAACCATAAACACCCGCTTGCTTTCTTTTCACATTTTATTTCACAAATATCATATTTTGATCTCCGGATTTAAGATATGTTGTCTGCTAGCCTTGAGACATCGCGAACGACTATGGCCGTCATTTATTGACTTATCATTCCATGAATCAAGACCTAATTATGAACTATCAAGCAAACTATGGATAGTTCACTCAATCAAAATATAGATGACAACAATAATCAAAATTATAATTATGAAAGCGATTAGCAACTTTTAGTTTGTCCAAATTTTATTGTAGAACAACGATCCCTTTACAAGCCCACCGAAGGAAAAGAGGGAGGAATACCAAGATTCAAGTTAAAAAGTTTTGGTTTTGAGGCTTGGCTCATCATGGAAGTTGTTTGTGATTTCATAAAGATTCATATATTAGAAAATCACAATCATTTAGACAATGGATTATTGTCTAAAAATACTATTAAATATTAGTGAAATCCGATTGAACTATTTAGAATAAGTAATATGAGCATTAAGAAATCTTAAGGTTGAAAATCAAAGCCGGAGGAAAACAATTGTTGGAATCAATCGGATCAAAGTAAACAGCAAACAAGATGATTTGATAGACCTCTCGCGACTCTTTTAATATTATAAACCCAAACAAAAACTTCGAACTACAAATTACAATACCCTAGCCATCAAACAAATAATAAAATATTCTAAACATTATCCATTAACAATGTTACTACAAGGTGCAATGTATCATGTACGGGAGGATGTCGTTTCCTCAAGAGTTATATTTAGAGAGTAAAAGTTAGAGGAGCTTTTACTAGTGTGAGAGTGATTTGTGAATATGTGGATATGCGTTCAACACATAACACTGATGATCTCAAACGTTATGATGATCACTTTTTGACGATGTTTCATATTTAGCTTTACAAAATAATCTTTTTAGGGTTGTGTTATATCTGCTTTTGGGGAGGGGGTTTAAAATAGTTGGTTTTAGAAAACCCATCATCTTGAATTCGATGTGTAACCCTTAACTATTTTTAATCGAGACTTAACTTTGAATAAGAAAAAGATAACAATAATATCATAACCAGAAATCATTAGATTGTATATTAATTTAAAGTTCAGTTCCATATACATCGAATTTCACTTTTATTGAAATTTGCTTACAAAAAGGTGTCGGTGACAAGAGATGAAGATTGTTTCCCACTATAGCCACCCACCTGCTTGTCCCTTTCTTACTCCATCCCAACATTTTTTTACCCCTTTAAATGTTTTATATAATCAAAATATTCCAATTAAAATAAATCCAAATTTTGTTTTAATATTAAGTCATAACCCTTTTTTTTTTTTAAACAAAATGATACAAATCTTGCTCTAAGGGGCCGTTTGGTTCGCAGAATATTTTGCAAAAGAACTGGAATTGGAAATGAAATTGGAATTGGAATTGGAATGTTGTTGAAGTTGACCACGTGTTTGGTTGGTCAATTTTGAGTGAAATTAAAATTTTAATTTTGAACATTCCATTGGATTGTTAAACATTCCAAAAGTAAGTGGAAGGAATGTGAATTCCAATGAATGAGGGAAAAATTTTCAATTCCAATTCCGTCCGTTAACCAACCAAACATGATTTTGAATGAAAAATTTTCCAATTCCAATTCCAACTCCTAAGAATTCTGTGAACCAAACGTCCCCTAAGATTATCAGTTAAATAATGAATATTATAAAACTGAAACACCAGACTGGTGAAGCTAATAAAAATTCATTTTTTCTATTGAGCATCCTAAATTGAATTTTCAGTGATCAGAATCCAGTGCTTTATTATAAAATAATATTTATTATTTAAGTTCCAACAACAAAGCATATAAAGCATAGGTTAAGATCACGTACGATCCACACACATAATTTCATTGTTTCAATACACAAATTTGACTATAGTATACTACGTATTGATGTTACTAGTTTTATTAAACCATTATATTATACGGCTTGAATAAATAAAATACTAAATAGAATTAAAATTTGTTAATAATAAAATAATATTTTAATGTTAGATATAAAAATTTTCTTATTATAGCTCCTAATTTTAATTGTTTTTGTTTATAAAAGTTTTACTTTTTAAAAAACAAAAATTTTAAATAGTTTGTATTTTTTTAAAAGTCTGATGTTTTAAAAGATTTTCTTATTTCATAAAAATTTATTTCTTTAAAAATAACATTAGTAGAAAGATCTTTTTTTAATTTATTAAAAATTTATTTTAATATAAAAAATTAAATAATATTATTAGTAATTAATGTGATTATTTAATAAGAGAGAGACGATAAGAACTAGGTGAGTGTGAATATGATGATGCCACATGTCATATATAGTTACTATTTTATTAGAGTAAAAATATACGTTAAAGATAATAGTTCAAATTATTTTATTTAACAATGCCAATTGCCAAGGTCGGCTCTTATACAGTTATATACTTATACATACTCAACAGAACAAGAATTTTAAACCCTAAAAGTTTATAATTATGAGTAACAATTACAGGAATCAACAATTGTATAAAGATGTTTGATAAACTGTAAAAAAAAGCCTTAAACAGTCTTTTAAAACTGATTATTTCTCTTATATGTATAGTAAATCATGTTAAAATTTCACTATAAAGTAGTTTATTTAATTTAAGAAATTTTAAATACTTTTATTCTTCAATTAGGATAGAAAAGAAATAAAATTCAATCGACCACAGAAAATGTCATTTTTAGTTAAAGTTGATAAAATATCGCCTAGCATCTCCAGTTTCGCGATAAAGATTAAAAGAATCGACTATTTTTTTTTATCAATATTTACAGGAATAAAGGTGAAATGAAAATTTTGGTTAGTAATACTGATTAATTGAAGGTAGAAAGAAAAGGTTTAATTTACTAGTAGCGTTTAAATAGTATTACAATATTCCTACAAAAAGCTTTGTTAGCGACTAATTCACTTCTCAAATGTTATATAAACTTTTGTAAAACTAGTGTAGTATTGTTCAAAAAGAGCTACAACTTAACTGGCAACTTAATATTCCTACAAAAAACTTTGTTAGCGACTAATTAACTTCTCAAATGTTATATAAACTTTTGTAAAACTAGTGTAGTATTGTTCAAAAAGAGCTACAACTTAACTGGCAACTTTGTTTCAACTTTATCTATTTTGTCAAATATACCTCAAGATATATAACTTTTAAGTTTTAACAGTAGATATACGACCTTACTTGAAAGTTTAAATATAATTTTAATTGTGTCTATCTATCCGTATCTCAGCTGAGACCACACAGCCCCCTCAAAAGAAAATCTACAATCGGAAAAGCTTTTTGGTCAACTTAAAATATTTTTGCTCAAATTGAGACTCAAACCTTTAACTGTCTTAGTTACCTCACCTTAAACAATTGGGCTGAGGATTATTGACATTGTAACTTCTAAAGTTTTTTTAACAGCAAATGTACGACCTTGCCTCGGAGGATAGATGCTATATTAAGTAGACCCAACTACTTGCTTCCCAACCAGGACCGCACCTAAAACTCCTCAGTAGAAAACTCACAACTGAAAATACCTTCTGACTTAATCCTTAGTATTTTACTCAGAGCGAGACTTAAATTCAATACCTCTCTATAGTTACATATATTAAATACCTCACTTTAATCATTTGGGTTAAATGCCATTGGCAATATTACTTTAAAGCAATTTACAACCTTTGGTGTATTAAACCAATTAAGCTATAAAACTTTCATTCATTATACATTGATTTACAATTATTTGAAAAGATTGCAAGATATTAATAATTTATGTTAGATTTTCTCTCGTGTTTGTATATATATGTTAAGTTTCATAAAATATTTTCTTTTAAAGTGGAATATATTTCCTATTTACAGATCATAAAAGATTTTTATGTAATTTTGTTTCAATAATTTAGAAAATATAAATAATAATTTTACATAAAGAGTAATATCAATAATCTTTTTTGATACATTCCAACTCCCCAGACGAATCCATGTTCACCGACATCGTCAATAAATAAACATATAAAATAATACCAAAACAGATGCATGTCAAGTTTCTATATAAACCATTCACACATATTTACACATCACGTCTAAAAACACTAAAAATACCTGCAAAAAACAATGGCAATCTTCATCTACTTTCTCTTTACTCTTTCAATAACTTCATCTGCAAGTGCTTGTGATAGATGTCTGCATCAAACTAAAGCTGTTCTTTTCACCAATGCTTCTGCTCTTTCACGTACCATTAATTTTCACTTTATAAAAATTCAATTTTGAGATCAACCATCATGATATTTCTTCAATAAGTTTAATGGGTCATAATTATTTTTGCAAAAAAATGTAGATGGAGCATGTGGGTATGGTTCATCTGCTCTGAGCTTCTACAATGGTCATCTTGCTGCTGCTGTTCCAAGCATCTTCAAATCCGGGTCGGGTTGTGGAGCTTGTTTCCAGGTGTTTAATCATTCATTCATTTGCCTTATAAATGTGGATTTACTTTTTTAAAATTAGTGTACGTACTCTTAATTAAAAAGCGTGATGATTTTTGTCAATTTGAAAAGGGATATTTTAGGCGCACCTTAAGGAATTTGGGAGAAATCGGATCAAGCCGTCACGTTTTGGCCAAAATGTCACGGTTTGAAAACCTAGAGGTGACGGCTAGGTCAAAATGTCACGTATAGACTGACTGCTGACAAAAGTATACTGATAAAAATGTACGGTTCTGAAACAAAAGGTCACGGTTTACCCTAACCGTGACGGTTAAGGTACGAGGTAAGTACCACTTTGAACCGTCACGGTTAGGCCAAACCTTGACGGTTTCTCGCCCATTTCATGGTATATGCACAACACATTCATGTTTTTTATAAAAATGTTGATTTTTTATAAAAAAAAGTATAGAATACTATACTCAAAATCATACATAGTTATAACACAAAAGTAAAACTATACTATAGATATTAATATTATAAAAAAAATATAGAATACTATATTCAAAACCATACAACTTTTTGAATAAAATTGATTACTATAGATGTTAATTTTTGGTTTTGTGTTAGTATTCTATACTTTTTTTTATAATATTAATATTTATAGTAGAGTGTTTACTTTTGTATTATAACTATGTATGGTTTTAAGTATAGGATTCTATACTTTTTTTATTTATAAAAAATGAACATTTTTATAAAAAAAACATGAATGTGTTGTGCATATACCATGAAATGGATGAGAAACCGTCACGGTTAGGCCAAACCGTGACGGTTCAAAGTGGTACTTACCTCGTACTTTAACCGTCACGGTTAGGACAAACCGTGACCTTTTGTTTCAGAACCGTACATTTTAATCAGAGTACTTTGGTCAGGAGTCAGTCTATACGTGACACTTTAACCTAGCCTTCACCTCTAGGTTTTCAAACCGTGACAGTTTGGCCAAAACGTGACGGTTTGGTCCGGTTTCTCTCAGAAAACATCTGCGGTGTTCCCAGTACCACCCTTTGAAAAAGTTTTGGTTTATGGCATCTCTTATTTGGACGAGTGGAACTTGCTTACGTGTCAATGTCGACAATATTAACTCACACCCTTCCTATCACTCATTGTAAACCTCTGTCACGTAAGCAAGTTCAGCTAGTCTAAATAGCAAAACACCTATAAACCAAATTTTTTTTTAAAATCACACCGAGAACCATCACACTTTACAAAACTAAACTAATAAAAAAAAATTGTTGCTAGTGTGGGACTACTAGTTAGTAGGGGCTTTCTTTCTTAAAAAAAATAGATCTTAAATTCAAACCGAAGCATAATGTAAATTAGTTTAAAGTAATTTAGAAGTTAGAGAAGGATAGATTTATTGTAAAAAAAAAAAAAAACAAAAGAAGATTATGTTAATGAGTGGTTAAGAAGGTCATTTTGCAGGTTAGATGCATGGATAGTAAATTGTGTTCTAAGGCTGGAACACAGGTGATAGTGACTGATTTGAATAGCAACACACAGGCAGAGTTGGTGTTGAGCAGCAGAGCTTTAATGGCCATGGCTAACAAGGGTATGGAGCAAAAAATATTGAAACTTGGTTCGGCTGACGTGGAATATAAAAGGTACAATATTCTTAAAGTGTGTATATATATATAGAAAAATAAAGCTTTTAGGTTAATTAAATAAGTTAGATTGAATGCAACAAGACTATTCTTTTCATATTAAAAACAATATTGATTTATCTGATTTGGTGTTTTCAAAACAGTTGCATTGAAATTGTTATTACAAACTCGAGTTTTGTTTTCAAAACATTTGATGATAACTTAATTCAAAATCATATGGTTAGATAGAAAAAGTTTAAAGATAGATGAGTCTATAAAATACTTTTTCTACTTTCATATATAGATAAATACTATTATAGAGAAAGGTATATCATGGGCTTAAATCTATGTTACAACTGAAGATGGAAAAAACCCGCTTCAGAAACCGAAACCGGTAACATGACTTGACTTCAATCTGTAGATTTGAGATCGGTTTCTTAACTCTATTTAGTGAAGTCGGTTTCAACCTGATAAGACCCGAACCGCACTAATTTCCACCCCGATTTAAGCCAGGTCGTTTTTCTCGCTCAAAACAGTTTCAACCCGAAGTGGTTTAAAAAGACTTTTGTTAAACCAATCCGAAAACTGATTTCCACTCAATCTGTACACCACTGGTTACAACTGGTAGTGGTGGTGGGTTCCACTAGTGGGCCTGATAGAATTGAAAATTTGATATCGGTTTTCAATCATATACGGATCACGAAGGCGATTTCTACTTTCTAGGCCAGATAATTATTTCTCACATTGTATATGCACTTGTTTTCACATCCATTTGAGCTGTATTATTGTATTTCTAATTGCTGATATCATATCATATTTTATCGTCTACCAAGTAATTTATTCATGAAAAGTGATTAGACTTTAGAGTGAGTTGTTATTCATCAATCTAACCTTTAAATTAATTCAATTAAAATTTAATATAAGGTTTAATTATTTTCTCTAAAGTCCGTTTTATGTGAATTAGAACAATAATAACTTTATAAATACATTTATTTATTGATTCTTAATATGATATATAAAACAATTATGTAACCGCACGACCCACCCCTATTTATCATCACCATATACAAGTGCTCATACGGTCTTTTATGACATTATTATGTGTAGAATACCTTGTGATTACAAAGGCAAAAACTTGGCTGTGAGGGTGGAAGAATCAAGCGACGAGCGAAGTTATCTTGCCATCAAGTTCTTGTATCAAGGCGGTCAAACCGAGATTGTATCTGTTGATATTGCCAGGGTAACTATTTGTTGTTATTACATCTTAGATAACCATTGCCGTTAGAAAAACTATTTGTTGTTATTACAATACAGCATAATTTCCCATTAAAACTTATGTAAACAACTTGTTTTTAAGGTTGGTTCGACAAACTGGAGTTTCTTGAGCCGAAAGGCTGGTGCTATTTGGGAAACGAGTCGAGTTCCAGTTGGGGAAATGCAGTTCCGGTTGGTGGTGACATCCGGATATGATAGGAAGACGATTTGGGCCAAGCGTGTGCTCCCGGCTAATTGGAATGTTGGAGTCGTGTATGACTCCGGTGTACAAATTGATGACATTGCTGAAGAAGGTTGCGGTCGATGCGATTAGATTTAGAAATAATTTCATAATTATGGGTTAAGATCCTCATGTTGTATTATGTTAAATCAGATTATATATTGAAAATAAATTTGGGAAGAAATAGGTGAGAAAGTATATCTTATTTGCAAAACATTTTATGGGAAGTAATAGTGTAAGATATTGCATTATAGTTTCATTCGATTTATATTTCAAAGAGAGGTGATTTTTAACAAAGGTGTAAAAGGAAGAAAATACATGGGAGTCAAGAGTCAAGATCTTGACTTTTGGCATATTGGAGTCAAGGTCAACGCATGTCGTGATATTCTCTTTTGAATCATCTACAGTATCTTTACTACTTTAGTAATATTCATAGCAATGACAATTCAAACTAATTAAATCGAGAATAGATTATTGAATTCGTAAATTTGTTTTAGTGATAAATGAGTGAAATGAGAAAAACAAACTTTGAATATGATAGGGATTCGGGATATAGAACGAAATAAAATGGATTGGATTGATATGGTACGTTTGTCGATCTCATACGCTTCAACCAACAACAAATATTATCTGCAACAATCGTACGCTTTTGCATATGATTTATAAAACACACATGTATATTATTTTTTCAGTTTTTATTTATGGTTATGGTTGTAAAAAAAATTATTAGCAATGTTGTTAGGGCCTGACGGAAAGTCTTATCCACCCAGTTCGCCCGCTAACTGTGCTTCAGTTAGGCCGGGGTCCGGTTAAACCAACATGCTCGTGTGCTTTGCCTTTTTTTATTTTTTTTATTTTTTATTATTATTATTTTTTTTTGTGTTTGGTTCGGGCCACGGGTCGGCGGTTAAGAGCCTAAGTCATTTTCCTTTTTTTCATGAAAATAATGATGAAAATTTTTTTTTCCCCAACTTTTAATAAATTATAATAGTGTAAAAAGTAAAGTTATTTTGTTCAAAATTGGTTTTTTTTTCTATATATCTATTAGAATATTTGTATTATTTGTGATGCTATCTGGTTCCTAAATTTGATCGGACCGAGTCAACCAGTGAATCTTTGAATCGTCCAGTTCACTATCCGGTTAAATCGTGAAAACACTGGTTATTAGATGGTTGAACCTTGAAAAAAAAAAATTAAATTGTGTTTTACAACAACGGGTTATAGTATACATAACATTCTCCCAACTTTGATGCCTTAACCAGAATGAAAGAATAAACTCTCTCACATAAGGATACCTTCAATAGATGGTAGCTAAGCCACGCCTAGTTTTAACTCGTATACCTAATGGCGTGACACTTAGGCCTAGGGGTGTACTTTAACACTCTTCAATTTCATTTAGGCGTAACAACATCTAGTATTCAACTTTTCATTTTACATCACCCCATATAAATGGTTTAAATATCTCAATTTAATATAAAATAAAATAAAAAAATTGGCTGTGTGTAGTTTGTGTATCATGTCCGCCAAGCCTTCAACGCACTAACCATTAACAAATGTTAATGCCCCATAAGCGGGGGTGTTTCGTGCCCCAATAAGGTCCACACCAACCTTAAGGCCACAGGCATAAGGTATACCGATAGGTTTTATACATGCATTTTTTTCATTTCTTTATAAAAAAACACTAACTCAAATACTTTTAAACCTATTTTTAAATATACGTTGATATTCACCGTAAGAGTTAAGGCATCCCCGTTTTGGGATGAACATTTTTAATACACATGAAGACACCAGTAGACTACAAACAAAAAGTCTTTTAATATGCATATGTTAACAATACATGTTCACTAAAATTATACATACTACTAAAATGCGCAACCTATAAATAGTAATTTACAAGTTAAAGCGTAAGCAAATGCATGAGGTGACCACTTTGTTTGTTTGTTTCTTTTAGATTTTACGTATTAATTTTTTTTTATAACTTTTATGATAACTAGATTTTTACCCACCGTTCGTTGCGGCGGTATCGTACGCTGCGTGATAAAGTATCGATTATAATATTCCCGATTTGTTTCGAACTAAAATTATGTTGAAATGTAGAGTAACTTGAAGTTATACTGTTGAATGAAAACGTGTTATATTTGACCCGTATTTTTTCAAAACATATTTATGTTGAAATATAGACCAACTCCAAATGTACATAAAAAACATGTGCAGTAGCGCTGCATGTGACGTGATAAAATATAGATTACAATCACTTCGATTCATTTTCGAACTAAATTTATGTCAAAACGTTGACCAGCTCAAGGCGTACTTAAATATAAGCACGGAAACATGTTATATATGACCTTACTCGTTTCTAAACAAAACACAAAACTTAGACGAACTCGAATTTATACTAATACGTATATAAAAATTCAAACGTAAGAAATCAGTTTTTTAGGTAAAAATTGTACATGCGTAACCCGAAATTTAAAAGGGTCAAAGTCATATTTAACAAAGTTTTTAAAAAGTTTTACAAGATGAAAGCGTAAAAATTGAAAATTAAAGGGAAGTTAAATGTTAAAGTGTCAATTCAGAAAAGCTTGAGTGGAGTTTTGGCCGGTGACAAGCCACCAACCTTGCTTTTTAAGAAGTAATAATAACTATCTTTTTAAAAACTAAAAAGTTTTTACATTGTGGTTCTAACGTTTGTGCATCTTTAAAACAATGAAACATAATGATTAAAAAAAAGATTAATCTATTACCCAAAGATCCGTTACTAAAGAAGTAACTTTTTGATCTTTAATAGAATTTTGTAAAATATGAAACCTTGGTGGTACTTATGTAAACTATAACAAAACCCATGTACAAACTGACATTTAGGATTTATAGTATATATAATGTTTTATAAATTTTGGATGTGACATCTTATGCTTACTTTATTTTAAGTTTCATTATAAATTCAATTTGAAACCAACCTGTGATAAATATAATATGTTTTTTTTACTAAATACAAATTACTTTTAATTTTATAACTTTTGATATGAAATTTAAAATATATTGTTTTTGACAAATTCTTATATTTATCTATGTTTTAATATGTATTTTATTTAAATCGAGCCATGTAAGGGCTCATCAAGACCTGCTTAAAAACACTTGTTGATAGATACGCAACAACTTTTTACCAATAACACATGATTTTAAGTTCATTCAAGTATCAATGATAATCCCTCAACTGTTTTGTGCATACATATAATACCCGTCGCAACGCACAGAAATTTGTTTTTGTTATCGTTAAGCGAAAAGCAGTGTCCTCTTAGTAAAATGTTGGGATTGGAAGCATCTAAGAACTTTAGTATATAATATAGAGAATGAAACAAGAGCGGTATTTAATGTTAGTTACGTATAAGATCATGTCACTAAAACTAAAACTACAAGACTAGTTTTCCACTTTTTGATTGCCAGTTGGTCACACTTGTGATTCGTGAAGGTATAGAGTTAATGCAAGCCATTAATCTTTTACTTAATCATTAAGTAATTCTCAATTTAATTTCAAACTAAACAACAATAGGTAGTAATATTACATTATAACCATATTTTTAATTACAAAGCAAATTAAACTAGTTACTGTGGCTGTAACATTAACATTGTTAATTAACTATATAAAAGAAACATATGAGGTCACGAGTGTTTGGTTCTTTAAATCAAAACATAGATAAAAGAGCATATTATGTATCGTAAGTTGCGGCCTAAACAAGATCTAACAATGAAATGACAAATTCGTTAAAAATTTATTAGTAACTGAGGAAATAAAATAATTTTAAAAAAGAAAAGTAAGGAAGCAATTTAAAACTAAATATAAAAAGGTAAAAAAAGTTCAAATGAAAAAAACACAAAAACAAAAACAAAAAAAAAAAATAAAAAAAAAAATAAAGTTGTAAGATTCGAACCCAGATAGTAGCTATAAATGCAAGAGATCAAACCAAAACCACATATTTAAATAGAATAAAAGATATTGGTTTTCATTGACCACTAAACATTGTTAAATGAGATATAGTAAATGTTTCAGACAAAATTATATATTAATACTATAAACTATTATATATTAACTGATAATAATTCATACTAATAATTTAACCACTGACATTAACTTTTATCTTTGTACCAATAGCAATACCCACACCACAATCATCTAACGTTTGCACTTGATTTTCACACGATTTGACTCGCAATAATAATTAAAAACCAAACTAAAAAACAATTTGATAACAAAAGTGAAAGGTGAAAAGGTTGTTAATCAAATTAATAATATTAATTATTAACAGCCGGTATTAGTGTATAACAGTTTAAATTATAAAACATTGATTATCATCTTATTAAAAAAAAGTTAAAGAATGCCACATATCACTAACGAAAAATCAACATTTATGGACAATAGTTCATAGTTCAATGTTCAATGTTTAATGAGTCAAATGGTATGTGTAAACATAAAAGAGGAAAATGCTTTAGCATAATTCAAGATTCAAGGTCCACAAAAATCACAAATGACTGATTCAAATTCTAAGCAAACGCGCAAGTGACTTACTTTTTATTTATTTATTTTTCAAAAATATTAAAAATAAATAACTCTAGTTTAATTCTAGAATAACTTCGGTAAATAGATATCAGTAATTTTAATTTTAAACGCACTAGCAATTTCACGATTCCACGTGCCAATTTCCTTCTTACACATAAACATTTATCTATCTATCTATCTATCTATTGTCTTAATTTGATATTAAGATGGTTCTTCACCACTTCTCAATCAAGCTTTCACTACATTTAATTATTTTCCATACATGATTAGCGTACAACAAATTATATGATATTCATGTCCCATTCCTCTATTCAAAATTTATTCAGCATTAAACGCGCTACACTAATCCATATTTCTTTAAATCATGGCATATTGAAAGAAGTATCCACTAATAATCCCACTCCATGACAAGTAATTATACCTTTGAAATTCCACAACGACTTGAGTCAATCATGCCAGAATTTCTTCCCTATGATCCCAATATATATATATATATATATATAAGCAACAAGATAGATGAATACATGTATGCTCTCACACAAAGTTAATTTCTACATGGAGATGAACCATTTGGAGCTCGAATTACCCGGCTTTCGGTTTCACCCCACCGAGGAAGAGTTGCTAGAATTTTATCTGAAAAAAATGGTACTAGGGAACCATACTTGTTTTCAAGTCATTGGGTTCTTGAACATTTACCTCCACGATCCTTGGATTCTACCAGGTAAATCTTCAATACTTGTATCGAAATGAATGATATGAATTCATTTGAACGATAATGACGCATGTTTTAGATTTTTTTTAATATTAATTTACGACTTTTATTGTTGAATTGTAGAACTGTCGAAGGTTGGGGAGAGAGAGTGGTACTTTTTTGTTCCGCGGAATAAGAAGCATGGAAATGGAGGGAGGCCAAACCGAACCACGAAAAACGGGTTTTGGAAGGCAACCGGGTCGGATCGTAAAATATTCTCTTTATCTGACAGGAATAAGTATCTTGGGTTGAAGAAGACTTTAGTGTTCTACAAGGGCAGAGCACCCGGAGGAAACAAAACTGATTGGGTCATGAGCGAGTATCGCTTGCCTGATTCTTGCCCCTTATCAAAGGTATTCTAAACGTGGCGAGCCTGAGTTAACCGGGCTTGTTTATTATTTATTAATTATTTAATTGTTTCAATTTTATACTTTTATTGTTGGTTTTGTATAATATGAGACCGTATCATACTAAAAAGTACATAAATTAAAAACTAGTTAAAGTATAGATGGAATATCGTACCGGTTTTAACGATTCAGTACCAGTACCAATCAGTGGTACTGGAAATACCAAAATCGAAAATATGGAAAACATTGGTAACAGTATCGACGGTGTTCGGTCAGTATCAGTTTGATAGCAGTACTCAATAATAGATGTTCATCCCTAATTTTATATATAATAAAAATATACATCAAACAAATAAAAAAATGCAACATAAACAAAAAGAAACATACATTCACAAGCTTGCTTGAGCTTGGTATGTGAAGCTGTAAGTCGAACTTGTTTATTAAATATTTAAACAAATATGTGGAAATAAAAGGTTGGTTGTAATTTATATAATGGTGAATATTTTAATTGTTAATTTGCAGGATATAGTGTTGTGTAAAATATACAGAAAAGCAACTTCTATGAAGGTGTTGGAGCAGAGGGCAGCAATGGAAGAATCACATCCTCCATCGTCTCCAAGTTCGATCACTGGTGGTCAACATCTTGACTTTACAGCATCACCACCAATGAGATTAAGCCACGTGCCATCCAACAGTGACGACACCGAACCTAGTAAAGAAGCAAGTCTGAAATTACCCATCGGGTCGAATAATTTATCGGAGCTCCGATTACCCAAAGTAGATATGGATTGGAGTCAGGATCCAGTGTTACCCAGCCCATGGCTACATGATCTCCTTTTCACCCCTCCACCCTATGCTAATGTACTTAATTTCCTTGATTAATTTGTGTATAACTATGATTGAGATTCAACTAATAACTAGAAATGTTTACTTAAAGCTTAATAATATTGTTAGCTTATGCGGTATTGCAATGAAGTTGTAATGCGGCTTTAAGGCTGTCATTAGGAAAGTGTAACATATAGTTATATTAGTATGCTATTATTATTGTTTTCTTTGTATATTAATATAATCCACGGCTCAATATTGGTTTTTATATGTTTTCTTTCTGTTATATATTTAGGGTTCTCTCTCGATTATAATTCAAATATTTTCATTCATCTTACGAGAAGCAACGGTGTCTAAACGTCTGGTAGCTCCAATAGCTTGACACTGACTATGAAGGCACTCAAATAGTGGCATCTTGAAGGAGAATAACCGAAATGTGATGGAGAGACATGAGATAATTTTACATAGATTAACCAAAATAAAGGTAAATAACCTAACGGATGATTGAAAGTTGGATAACCGTTGGGAAAGGATAAGAAAAATCCACGTTTTGGTGGGATCATTATCAAGGGTTGGTCTGTAGATTTTGAAGGTGACAACTAAAAACCAAGCCCTAAATATAGAAGCTTATATACATAAACTAAATTCATTAGTACGATTGATAATGATATAATGTGCTCTTAAATGGAAACGTATATATATGAACAAATTAGTTGGAAACTTATATGTGTAAACGAAATTCATTAGTACAATGATAATTGGCCCTCCACTAAAACCTGGCCCTGCACGGTCTCTTATTTTTGTTAGTTGATTCCGAAACGTTTGGTTTTATTTATTTATTTAGGCAAATTCGATTTTAATAATCCAAACTATTACCTATTGGCCGATAATAATTCATATTATCAATTTGGCCGATAACACTCCCAACTTTCACTTGTATTACCAACAACAGTCCCAATGACATAATTTTCAATTTTTTATGTTTGATTTGGACTCGATTCGGTTCGCAACAATAATTATGAACGAAAGAAGAAACATACAAGCTAAATTGAGACTAAAATAGATACAAATTAAGTGTTAAAAATTGAAAATTATGTCACTGGGACTGTTGTTGGTTATAAAAGTAAAAGTCTGGAGTGTTACCGGCCAAATTAATAGTATGGATTATTATTGGCCAATAGGTAATAGTTTGGATTATTAAAATCCAATCTGCCATTTATTTATGTTTAGTTTAAAAAACAGCTAGCTTGCATATTCTCTAAAAATACTTTTAAATGTATATTTTATCTTTCATGACTTATACACTCAACCATTTAAAGAAAACACCTATCCAACATATATTGGTACTGGATAGGGAACGAATGTTAACTCTTGTTTATTATGATAACACATTAACCAAACTAGTGGTCCACAACAAGTCAAATAATCACTGTAAATTAGAGTTACAGTGGTAAAACTAATGGTCCATAATGAACGTTAATTTTTTTTAAAAAAATATATAACAAGACTATACTCGAATTAAATATATTAAAATGTTTTATTTAATGGTGTAATTTGTATATAAAAAATAACATCATACAAAAAAGTTAGGTGGTTTTAAAAAGAGAGTGAAATTTTTTTTTAAAAAAAGGGAAATTTTAAAGATAGGGGGAAATTGTTACATCAGTGGTGTAGCGTAATGTAAACAGTTAGTTACACTACATAATCATGATGTAAGTGTTTAATACAATAATATTAATGAGTTATCGTAATAAAGACGAGTTAATAACCGTTTCTTACCCTATTGGTACTTTAGTTCTATAGATTAAGAAGTAGTAGATTTTGATAGATCAAGAAGTAGTAGATTTTGATAGTTGAAGTAGTTTCACAAATGGATGGCTCATGGCCCATGAACACTATTGGGCTCATTTTCAAGCGTAGTCCACTAGTCCATAAGATTTATAAAGGTTAATGATGGGTCCGTTATTTCTCTCTCATTGGGTTGGGTAACGAACTAGATTATGGAAACCGTAATGAACTGTTTGTAGGAGAAACCGGCCCGAAAAAAACTGTACTGGACCGTATGAAATTGGTTATGGAAATGGAACTTATTTTAATATATATGAATTTGGCTGTAGGCCTGTTACATGCCGCCTGTATGTTTGCAAAGGAGAACAGTTTTATTATGATCAAAAGAACAAAAGCTCTTGGGTCTTGTATATGAAATTGTATGTTTTTCTTATATATGTTTATAGTTCAAAATAATAACAGAGTGCACTAGTTTTTAGAGGTAAAAAATTCTTGAAGAATTTTTATAAAAATAAGAAATTATGTTGTTTTTTAATAGTATTAACCCAATTTAAAAGTAACTAGAAAAAACATGTCTTTCTCGGTGGCTATTAAATCCTTTAACTTCCCTAATCTGGTACAGAGAAAGAATGTATACTTAAAGGGAGGCAGGATCTTTAATTTCGTTAAGCCTAGGTAGCTTAATCGCATCGTTAACAAGAGGCATCACCCATTTTATTACTGTTACGAGCTGAATAGTTTTAATAGTTGGTATCACCGAATTATAATCATACAGTAATCTATTAATCTTGATATTATATATCTTATTGAAACATTAACGTGGTGATTGGTGAACAATGTTTACCGGACGAATCAGAAGCTTTCACTTACAAACGCTCTCACACACCACTTTCTATTATCTCCATGCTGGTGGTTGTTTGCTGTTTGCAAAACGCCCCACATAACAACAATCTATTTCTCCTTCTCACCAGGGCCGGTCCCGAGAATTCTGAAGGGACTTTGGGCCCGAGGCGGGAACAAAAATTAGGCCCCTATAATACAACTTATAAAATAGTCTAAACCGAATAACTTGTATATAAAAATTTATAATACGATGATAATATTTATGGCAATAAACAAAACTAAATTATTGTAGCAAAATGATTTAATTTACTTACTTAAGAGAAATAAAGAATGTCGATTAGATTTCTTTTTTTATTTAAGTATTACTAAATTAAATTAGGTTTGTATTGACTAAATGTTATTAGGTTAAATTATTTAAAATGTTATTGGGCTATTATGTAAAGTTTAATGGGCTAAAATAATCACAATGTTATTGGGTTTGTTAATGAATTAATTAGTAGATTATAGTTTCTTTTATAAAAAAATACATATATATATAATATAAAGTTTTTTAAAAAAATTTCGGGCCCCTAAGAAGATCGGGCCCTGGGCGGTCGCCCACCCGGCCCCCCCTCAGGGTCGGCCCTGCTTCCCACCCTCACAAAACATAATCAATTTTATTTCCCATGGACAAACTCTTCTCTCTTTGGCATCCTATCTCCCCTATGTCGAATGCCTCTCAACTTTGTCATTTTCTATCTAGATTGACGTCTTTGAAGATAGACAGACCTGTGTGATACATATGTTTTTGTAGAATGCTTAAATAAAGAAAAAAAAATGCTAACTTTAATTATTTTAATATAGAGTGAATTGTTTTTTTTCTTATTGTGGTTTGATTATATTTGTCATTTTCATTCAAAAATATATATTTTTTGGCATCTAGCTCCTCAAAGTTTTGAAAAGTTGATATTTTCATCAAAAAAAGTTAACTTTGTTGATCTAAAATGTTAAACATCCATCATTAAACTGTGTAATTATACATTTTTCATATAAAAACAAAATCCTAATTTATGTTTGCGTATTGTTGTTAAAATGTCATTCATGTATTATTGTTTCATTCGCGAAACTTACATCAGATATTTGATCATTTAATCATCGAACATTTCATCATCTATTGAATAATTTTCATCTGAGGGGGAGGGGAATGGAGCTTGTTTCTTTTAGCGGTCGGGAACCAGTGGGAAGGGGTTTTATAATAGAGACCATCGCCTGTAGTCTTCATATCTCCTAAATCATGATTCAATTCATCTTGAATTGGGGGGTTTTTTGATTTGTATTTAAAAGGTAATTTTTTCAATTTACATGTTTAACATTTTATATTAATAGAGTTAATGTTTTTGGATGAAAAAAATAACATTTTAGAATCTTGAAAGCTGGATACAAATAATATTTTTTTTAAATGATAATAACAAATATAACTAAATCTTAAAAAGAAAAACGACAATTCATTTCTTTTTATAATATATCAAAAGGATACTTGATATACGCACTAATGTATTTGCAATCTTTTTACTTGATTATTTTCAAAAAAATAGTAGGGTCTGAAACTGAATGATGTAGGAGTTTCCAGAAAATTTGACCATGCATGCATGTAATCATGTAAGAAATAAGGCTGTCTATTATTTATCTTTTCTGATCTATATCTTTTATGTTTACTTTTACTCTTTCAAAAGTCAAAAGTCAATATTCAAAAATCAAAGATCAAAGAAATTTGACAATAAGTCGTTGCCTCCTACAGTTCTACTACCTCGCTATCTTCCTGATTTGAATTCAATATCCTAAGAAATTAAGTGTATTATATTTTCAGCTGCTACCATTTTTGTTTTTTTGTCGTTCTGTTACTTTAAATAGGTTACCATATATTAAGGTTTAAAATTTATCGACTAACTCAAATCTAACCTAATAATCCTTTACATGTGATGTCACTTGACATTTTCACAAGCTCTCTCACTTTAGTTTTCCCGCACATAAAATTTATTTCATTTTAAATAGTCAAATAACAAATTCTCTATTTTTTCTCATTCTCTCTCTATATTATAAATTCAAATCATCTTTTAATCATTAATTTTTTAAAGATATTTTTTTATTAAATAAAAACTAAGTATTTTGATTAAAAAATATACTTTTTCAAAATCAAATTGTCTAAAACTATGAACTTTTTCTAAAACAACAAAACTTTTTTAAATTATGAAATATTTTAAAATCAATCTTTTAAAACAAAATAAAAGTTGTATATAAAAATATTTTTTACAAAACAAACCCAGAGTTTTTTAAAAATGTAATATTGATGAACAAAACAAAATTTTTTCAAAGCAATAATTTTTAAAACAAAAATTTTAAAAATAGCAAAAAAATCAACTAATCAGAGTACTTAATTTTATATTTAACACTAGGTTATTAGCCCGTGTGATACACGGGTTAAAAGTTATAAATATATAATTCATATATGTAAACAAAAATATTTAAACTCTATCGTTTTTATTTTAAATCGATTATATAAAAATAAGAATTTATGATCATAAGGTTTAAAGGGTTAAATACGATTTAAGATGATAGATATCATATATTCAAAATCTCTAGAAATGGTTGGTGTGATTGAGGTAGTTAAAAAAAATAAAAACTTCACACTTGTAGTTCAAAAAAATTAAAACAAAATAAAAACTTCAAGTAATAAATGTAGCATGATTTGTGAAAAATTTGTTAAAGAAAGTTTAGGCGGAAAAGTTTTTGTGAGGTGAGATCTGATGATGACATGTGTCATCACATGTAATCATTTATTAGTATAGATTTTACAAATTCTAACTATTTATTAATAAATATTTAGTATTTGTTTTATTTAACCAGTGTAATACACAAGGTTATAACCTAGTTGCTGTAATAATCTAATTGAAAATAATACTTATGGACTTTCTAATCACGCTTACTATTCGTTCTAAGCTCAAATCGTCTTTGGTTGAATTGTAAATAAGGAAAGAAATCTTTCATGACCAATAACCATATTTTTTATGTTTAGTGTTTGCTTAATATGTAGTTTACGTATATTTATTGAATTGTAAATAAGGAAAGAAATCTTTGTCGACTAATAACCATATTTTTTATGATTAGGTTTTGCTTGTAATAATATTTAGTTTAGGTATATTTAATTTGTAGAACTAATTAACTTTATTAATACGAGTTTAGTGTTCATAACAAGATTTACACACTAAATTAACTTTATGATCATAATTTTTTTTTAAATATCATAATAAACAAAATTAAATTGCTCTAAAATTATCATTTCATTCACTTGATATTGGTTGTAAATACTTAGCTAGAACTTACGAGCAGCACGAACCAAATTGTTCGCCATCAACATAATCATGCTAGCGGTGGTAACTAGTATCCACATTCATCAAGAACAAAAGGGCGACTCTCAAGCAGCTCGGTGCTAAGAGGTTATAAAAGTGACATATCGCGTCTATGTTAGAGTGTCTCAATCCTTTTAGGGTCCCCACTTATTCATTAGGAGTAAGTAAATAACATCCAAAGAACATCCCGGCCACTTATGTACCTCGTCAAATTTTGTTCATCCCTCTATGGGGAACAACTTCTATTTATTTTTCCCATATATTTTATACCAAACTCACTATATTAAGCTTCGATTTATTATTCATCTTAGCTCATTTTAGAACACACTTTAAATCGTCGTTAAACTTTCATCATAACAAGACAAACTCTCTAGTTATTAATTATATAACCAATATATAGATACAGTGTCCAAAGTTAATAAAAAAAAATCATCATTATCACAAATTTTTCTTAACATATATTGTATATGTGAATTAGTAATGTATTACTTCCAATCAGTGACAAAATTACCCCCACCATCGAGCATCATCATGAAGACTTTAATTCAAGTTAAATAGTTTGACAAACGATTTATTGGGGCAAGGGTGAGGCCACCCGCAAAAGAATATTTAATGATTACCCTTTATTTATTTGATAAGGTTTTGTTAAAGTATCTTTAAAACTTTTTAATGGGGCAACTTTATCAAGTTATTAAAATTCTTATTGGAAAAACCAAGAAAATATCTGTGTATAATATATATGTGATTTCACATAAAGATCTAAAAATCTAGATGATACCTGGAAACTACAAAACAAAAGATTTTCAGTGACTGAAAAGTCTATCGGTAAATTTACTTAAGGGATCACCAACTGCTTTATTTTCTTCAAGGGAAATTGCAGAGGATTTTCATCGTGGATTGCTAAATTTTCTTTTAAAATTATTTAAAACACATATTTTCTGTTTCTTTATTTTTTTCTAATTTTGTAAACATCCAAAATCACATAAAATATACAAAGACAAATCAACTCAAGGGAATTTCCTTCGGTAACTATCGAAAGATTTTTCGACGGTAATTAAAAATATACTTTTTGTTTTGGATTTATGGTATCCGTTGTGATCATGGATGAATTTTCTTATAGTCAATTTTCATGTTAGAATCAGTTTCGTAGCTGTGAGAATAAGTCGCATAAACCGATAGAATACAAAGTCATCATGACATGATTAATGCTTAATGTTAGGTCGCCTTTTTATACCATGTTTTAAGTTAATATATTATGCTTAAGTTTAGTCGTTTAGTTTGTGAACATATCTTATATAGGTATTTAAATAAAATATATTTTATCAAACATTTTTTGGTATTTTGCACAAGTTAGATCGAGTTAAATAATTATTAATGACGTTAAAACCATTCATTCAACACAAAATATCATTTTATCAAACAAAAGTTAAACATATATAGGCAATGCTTTCGAAACCGGATCAGACAGCGAACCCGTCACCTTACTGGTCTACTGGTCGGACCGGATTTAACAAACAAATGACGTCATGGTTTTATACATATGTATATGTATATTATATGTATAGCTATATATACAATTCAATATAAGTATTATATATGTGTATTTGATAGTTATATATAATACTCAACAATAGCTATATATACAACTCTATAATTAATTATCCGACCTACCCGTTAAACCCATTAAAATCCAAAAAAATAAAAAAATTTAAAATCCAGTCCCACCCGGTTCCTAGTCCAACCTTCAAACCGGTTCGAACCGGCCAGTTCTTGAAGAAGAAAAATGATTTGGTGTGGATCGGACCGGTGGCTCAACCGAATCGCGCAATCTAATCCGAGCCTAATAACATTGTATATAGGAAAGACCATACAATTATATAATTAACCTTTAGTAAACCCGTGTTTTAAAATGTTGAATAATTAAAATATTAAATATGATGAAAATTTATTAATTATAAAATGATATTCTAAGATAAGATATGATAAGAATTACGTATGAGTAATAACTGTAAGTAATAAAACAATAATATTTACTTTTAAAACTTTTTTTCAACAAAAAAATTAAATATTTTGTTTCAAAACAAATATTATGAAAAAAATATCATTTTTTAAAAACTTTCTTATTATAACTCTCAATTTTTAATAACTTTGATTTATAAAAAAGTAACTTTTAAAAACATTAATTTTAAAAGATTTTGTATTTTTTAAAAAGTTTGGATGTTTTAGAAAAATTATTATTTGATAAAGATTTATTTCTTTAGGATAACATTAAAAAAACATCTCTTTTTTAATTTTTTAAAATTTATTTTTAATTTAAAAAATATTATTAATAATTAAAATAATTATTTAATATGAGGGAAGAAGGAAAATTTATATTTTTTAATGTGAAAGAGTATGATGTCGTCACGTTTTTCCCATAGCTAATCTTTTATTATACTATAAACATATTATTACAATACTTTATTCTGATAATTAATGGGTACATTACATAATAAGACAACCATTTCAGAAAACCAACAAAACAATAATATTAATAAATGTAGCTAGGGAAACACTTATTTTACGAGAACCCATAATATTGTTTCGAAACACCGATTTCGAGTTCGACTGAACCGATATCAATGCTAGAAATTAAGTATATGGTTTAGGGTTTAATTACGTAATCCAGTGGACCATGTGGCTCAAATAGGTTAGCAAAGAGTCCACTTTTTCTCATCCGGTTCAGGCCCATGTCTTTGCAGAGTTGATCATTATACCAAATTTCTAAAGTACCAACTGACGATCGATAATGATATTCCCCACTCGATTGTTTCATGTATTCATCCCACCTCTTGATATCTTTCTCCATCTCATTAACATTCGGTAGCTTAAATGCACCTTCGAGTAACGCCGCAACCCATCTAGCCCTCATTTCTGAGATATACATATTGGAAAGACTTTCCGAAAATCCAATTACTGCTAACTGTGGTATATGTGGATTAATGCATTCCCTGATAACATTATCAACAATCTAGTACTTTTAGTTTTCGCGTTTGATATATTCTATCATTTAACCGATCGATATGCTAACACGACTAACCTGTAAAGAGGCACTCGTGGGGGCCCTGTGATGAGGTGACCAAATGTTGATGATTCAAATATATCTTTGAGCTTTGCTTCACCCTTGAATCCTGTAGCAAAAATAACGATTTCTGCTTCTATCTGTGTGTTGTCCTCATCGATGGAAATCCCGTTTTCATAGAAGCTAAAACTTCGGGTTTTCTTTAACTTGATGCTTTTTTTCTCAAGTGCATCAAAGAAGTCATCGGAATCTGGCATGTATATAACCAAAGACGAGTGTGCGTCCTTTGAGAAGCTACGTTGTGGCACCATGTCGAACTTGGCAAGAGGAAGCTTTATTTTTATGTAGCTTTCAATCAATTTTGAGACTCCCCAACGCTGTTAGATCCATGTGATCATTAAAGAAACAAAACATATAATTTTTTAGAGCGACAAATACACACCCTCATCTAATATTACTCCTACCAAAAGGTTTTTGTCCTAATACACATTAGATATCATTATGTTACAAATTCTTTGGTAACAAAATATACAACTATGTTTAAAATAATAGTTTTTGAATTGAACTTGTTATGAGACTTACTAGAGGTGAAAGTAATGTAGCCAAAAGACTAAGCAGAAAACCTTCACCGGGTTTATGAACTAAAAGCTCTGAGAAACGGTTGAAGTATAAATACGTCAACGGGATTCCCCATGGAGCCCAGTCTGGTAGTTTCCAATGATCATGTCGATACACTATCGTACATGGGTGCTCCGGGCCTGAAAAATAACACAAGAAAATTATGGAAGATAACTAGAAAACCATAGAGGCCAGGTTACCCATATATTATATGAGAACTATCATCAGCTACGTACTAACCGTTGTTGGACGAGCACTCTCTCGCAATGTCGAGTCCTGTTTTCCCGAATCCCACGACAACAACCTTCTTCTCTTTCACAAATGCAGCAGCTTCGTCGTGATCCATGGCTGAGTATTCCATGGAGTGTATTGCTTTCCCTTGGAATACTTCTGGGCCTTTTCCACCAGGGAATTCAGGTATGTTTGGTACATCTTTGAATCGTCCCAAACAGAGAATCACAAAGTCCACAATGTAAACCTGATGACACGTGTCAGATTTTTATTAGCGCTTGTCACGGTCGAATATATATAGCGGTGGATAGATAAGAGTTAGAGTGACCTGTTTATTCCAACCAAAGATTATGAGTTGAAGTATTGAGTTAGATAATTTATATTGGATTGTTTTACAATATTGTTTATTTTATCCTAGCTAGATAGTCTAGGTGTTATTTTAATGATAAATCGTCATCAAATAATGATGGTGAATCATGAAAATAATAAAAAATTTGAACGTATAAAAATAAGGAAACATAAATATAAGTAGATTAACGTGAATAGCGATATAAAGGGAAGGAAATAAGCATTATGAATTGAAGATTACAAATTCTGAGACAGCCAATTTTTACACAAATATTATAATGGAAATGTCACACCAAGTGTACGCCCGTACGTGATGGCAAATTCCAAATAAAAAAGTAAATACATTTTTTTTTCAATTATTGTCACGTGAAACCGGTACCTACAACGTAAGTATACCCATAATAGTGAGTAATGAGAGTAATACCAAACATGAACCATAAATGTGAGAAAATGTAAAGTAAATCAATCCTTGTAAATAATAATATAAACGGCAAGAATATACGTAAGCTCTATGAAGATTATAAATTTTGAGAGAGCAAATTTCAACATAAATATTATGAAAATGTCACACTAAGTGTGTAGTGTAGTGTTTTGTCACGTAACTTTTGCAGTTATGGAAGCGTGTAAATATACGATATATCCCAAAAAAGTGAGAAACGTGTAGAATTTACAATCTAACATGATAACACATCCATTATCAATAGTTCCATACCTTTGTGGTGGCGGTTGTAATGTCGTTGACAGTGACATTCCACTTGCCCTTAGACGGAAACGTTTCGCCGGTGCCATTCCATAGGGACCATGCCTGCGACCACGGTCCATCATAGCTGATTTTTTCGACTCGAGATTGTAATTTGATGTGTGGCATGAGACCAAAGTGGTTGGCGTAGGATCGGAGGTACTCTAGCACCTGTTGTTGGGTAGGGAAGTGGTCGACTACAGACTCGGGCCATGGGAAATCAGAAAACTGATACAAGGCTTTGGGTGCCTGAAGCCTTGTGGTTTTGATGGTTTTGAGCCATACGCCACCAATGTCGGGTTCTAAGTCGAAGACAATCGGGTTGAAGCCTTTGGAGATACAGTATTTACAGGCGAGGAGACCGCTAATACCAGCTCCGATGATGGCCACTTGCTTGTTGTCCATGATCACCCGGAGAAATGCAGTCTTTGATATCACCTTATCTAGTTATATTATGTAATGCAAAGATCTCAAATCTTATATATAAATATATAATATTGTCACCAGGACACGTTACTAATAATAGATTATCTAGGCATAAAGTAAACATTTTACAGATGTTTATGGAGTATTAGTTTGGTTTTAAAAAGTGAATTATTGGTAATCACAATAATGAGATTTTGTTTGACACTTTAAATAGAAGACTCTAGTCTTGTAATTGATCTACTTTTTATCTATTGTTTTATTGCAAGCTAATTGAAAACCTATCTATAACATATAATAAAAGAGAGTTTTTATAAAACACGTGTCATAATTATAGCATATCAAATGACACGTGTTATCATTCTAGGATATCAAAAAAATTATTTACTGCCTCTCTCTCATAATAAATAAATACGAAAATTATAATAATAATTAATTTGACTTTCCTTTTTTACTACAATATGTTAAAATAAAAATATCTATATTTGTGTTTCTTATCTCTCTCATATTAAATAATAATTATTTTAAATAAGTAAATTAAACTATCAAACATTTAAAATATAAATATTCTTATTACAATAACTTATTAATACATATTAAATTATATGATTTCAGACATATTTTATCTTTAAATATAGCGTAATAATTTCTAATTTTATTATTTGTTATAATTTTTAGCTATTTATTATATTTTTATTTTACCAATAGCTAATGACATCTAAAAAATAAAATATTCATAAAATTAATAATTTTGACATGTTTTAATCTTTCTATCCATGTATTACATGGGATCTAACCTAGTTGTTTAGACATAAACAAGTACTTTAAATAGTGGGACGAACACCAACGATTAAACTACACCAATTTTTATGTAACATCGTTTATCACGTCAAAGCTTAAAAAAAATTTGGTTTATTGGATATTAATAATCTTAATGTTTTATTTATTAGTCGGGGTTAATCCTCAACTTAGAAAATATTCGCATTTACTTTAAACTTTAAGCTTATTTTCTTTTATTGATCTCTTACTAACTGAGAGTTAACCATCGTTAGTTTTTCTGATAAAATGAGGCAAACTTTGAGCCATTATTCAACTCTGTCACCGCCCAACTTCTATTAGATTCGTTTTTCGATTTCTAGCCTCCATTGTCATCTGAAATCTACATCCAACCAGTCACGTGGTAGAGATCAAGATGTGAAAATTGACGGGTTTTAGGATGCAAAAGTTTTAGACTGACGGACCTGATCGTTGATTTTAACTTTCTGCTTAGTGTTTTGGTCATATAAAGTAGTTCATGTCATCAAAAACTAACGGGGGTTAACTCTTAGTTAGTAAGAGATCATTGAAGGAAAATATGTTCAAAGTTGAGAGTGTATGTAAATATTTTTTGAGTTGAGATTAATTCTGGCCAATAAATAAAAGTTAGAATTATTAAAATCCAATAACCCAAAAATTTTAGTTTAATCTTTTGAATTAGTTTTATTATATTTTATATTAGATAATTGATGATAAATTATTCAGGCATAAAGTAGATCGCACATGTTATATGGTAAGGTTATTTATGAGTTTAGTTAGAGTTGAGACAACATTCGCTTGAAATCTATTTAAGGAGTCGGGCTTCGCTCCGCTTGAAATCACCTTATTGACCTTGGTTTGGCTCGAATGTTAAACAAGTTAATTTTAAACAAACCTGCATTCAACTATTTTCATACATGTTAACCCTAGGGAGGATTATTTTGGCTTAAGAACATATGCAGAGGGAAGTCTCACGGGATCATCTATAACACACATTACGTTTGAAATGAACCATCATAGAATTTAAAACACTGGAAAAGTCCTGAATTTTTAATTTGATAACCTTATCTTTATGTTATTTGCTCAACAATACAACAAAATCATCATCCCAATAGTTTATTATCTATACTACTATATAAAGCAAAACATTGAGACACATACAAGTGTAATTATTTAAAAAAAATTAAGACACATATTACAACATCTCAAGCATTAAATATAAGTGTTTTATGTGATCATTTTTATTTTACCCTTCATTTAGTAAACTTCTTCTAATTAATACATATTATTAATACGTTATTAATAATATAATATTATTTAATTCACTATATTATGTATATAGTATTTATAACACTTTAAACTAACATTTAAATTTATTAATAAGTATAATCTCATTTGAATATTTAACTATATAATTACTAAATACTTTTATAATAATAATAATAATAATAAATTAATAATAATAATAACAATAAATTAATAATAATAATAACAATAAAATTTATAAATAAGTATTATCTTATTTGAATTTTAACTATATAATTACTAAATAATTTTATAATAATAATAATAATACTAATAATAATCTATATCTATATTATCTATACTATTATATAAAACATTTGATTAGGACACATTTGTACTTTTGCTCAAAATTTAAGACACCTAATAAACTTTTTAAACATAATATACAAGTGATATATATAATAGTTTTTAATTTGCTTATATTTAATAAACTTCTCTCTTTATTTAATATATATTTATTTTAAGTATTATCTTATTTATAATATATCAAATTAATATTTAAATATATACATTTATTATTTATATTTTTATAACTTAATATTATTTGATTTAAGTATTATTTTCTTTGAACACTTAAGTATATATAGTTATGATAATAATAATACTCAAATATATCAAAGCTTAAGACATGTCAAAAAAAGACTTGATAACATACGCCCTATCACTATATATAATAAATAGAAAAAAAATTATAAGTAGTGAAAGTGTAGGTTTTTTCAATGTTATCACGATAATATTTTTTTCTCCAAACTAATAAAATCTATTTTCTTTTATTTAAAATTTTATATTTAAACCTCTAAAGATTTTCTAAAACTAACCAAACCTCTAAAGATTTTCTGAAACTAACCACAATACTTTTTCTATTTTTATTTTTTTTTTCAAATTGATACCTATTAATTTTGTCTTTTTTTTTTTAAATTTTGTATTTAAGTTTTTGATTTATAACAAATTTACATTTAATCACTTGAACTTTTTTTAAATTTTATACTTAAGTCTTCGAGTTATGCTAAATTTACATTTAATCACCTAAACTTTTTTTAAATTTATATTTAAGCATTCGAGTTATGTCAAATTACATTTAATAACCTGAATTTTTTTTTATTTTATATTTAAACTTTCGAGTTATGTCAATGCTAACTTAATTAAAATGTTTCCACATAAAAATTTTATAAGAACTTAGCTTGTTTTTATCTAATACTAATAAGTTTTTTCAAATATACATTAAACTAAATTGATTTTCTTCACACTCATCTACTTTATTTGTAAATAACATTAATTCTTTCATTAAAAAAATTAATACTAATTTCTAATCTACCTCATGTTAGGATCTAGTTTCTTCTTCTAAAAAACGACTACTACTTATTATGGTCATAATTCTTGTGAATGGTCGTCCGCCATCTTTTGCAATTGCTACATTTGCGACCAAATATATTTGTTAGCGGTTGCAATTTCAGTAGTGGCTAGTATGAGTCGCTTTAGTTCGGTTTTGGACCAAAAAGCGATATTTTGTTTTTTCAATTTCGTCTTCGATTTAAGTTTTGGTTTGGTTTTCACTTTGGTTTTGATTTTCACTTCGGTTTTTAAAATTGATATTTTGTTAATCGTTAAAAATAAGCTGTATATTCTTATTAATCGTGTGATAAGTTAATCGTTCAATGCCAAAAAGCACTTACATTTAAACTAAAATAAAACCAACTTTATTATATTCTAGGTAGCTGGGCAAAGAGCTTACCTATCATCAAACAGCCGTAATTAATATGTTACTAATATAATATCATATATAGATACTTTGGTCGGTTTTGATTATTTTTTTTATTTTGATTTGATTTGGTTAGGATGTGGTTCGGTTTGGTCGTAACATATATGGTTCAGTTTGGTTTTGGTTTCAGTCAAAACAAAACGGAAACTAAAAGTTTTTGAAAAAACTTCAACCCAAACCATCAAGTTTTTGTTAGGTTCGATTGCATCAGTTATTCTGGTTACGATTCGGTTATTTCGATTTCATGCACACCTTACATTCCAGTCGTAAGATTTGTTGCTTTTGTGTCTGTTGAAAATGCTAAGTTTTCTAACAACCCATGGAAATAAGTTGAAAAGAAGCGCAACAAGAAGCACCAAATGAAACTAGTCCATTTTATAGACACGGTTGATAAACATAACATTGATGTTATTATGAAGAAGAATGATAAAACCTCAAGGAATTACAGTACTATGTTATCATAATTAAAATAGTAAATTAATCGTCATCTTATTGAAACAACAAAACAGGACATATATTAATAACTTATTATAACTTGGACCATTGAAGAGTGCCATATATGGCTACAAGCTAGGCTCGTTTTGGGGCGTAGTCCAAGGGACCATAAGGTTCAAATATGTTAGCCAGGAGTCCTTTTTTCCTCATAGGATTCACACCCATATCTTTGTATAGTTGATCGTTGTACCAAATTTCTAGACCACAAATTGCTGATAGATGATAAAATTCCCCAGATGCTTGCCTTATATAGTCATCCCATCGCGCGATGTCTTTCTTCATCTCATTGACGGTTGGTAACTTAAACACACCATCGAGAAACGCCGCCAACCATTGACTCCTCGTTTCCGATATGTAGAGACTAGAAAAACTCTCGGTATAGCCAATTATTGCTAGCTGCGGGATGTGGGGATGGATGGTTTCCCTAAACAATATTAACAATATTATTAGATAGAATTCATAAGTTATTGATTAGATGAAATATGTCATGTTAGTAACACTAACTAACCTGTATAGACTAACTCGTGGTGTGTCTGCAATGTATTGACCAAATTTTGGTGATTGAAAAATAGATTTAAGTTTTTTTACACCATCGAATCCGGTGGCATAGATAACTACATCTGCTTCTATCTTTGTGTTATCTTCTTCTATCAAAATCCCTTGGTCATAAAAGCTACAACTTTGAGATTTCTTCAGTTTGATGCTTCCATTCTCGACCGCGTCGAAAAACTTTTCAGGATTTGGCATATGTATAATCAAACCTGAGCTAATGTCTTGTAAGACGCTATATTTTGGCACCATGCCATACTTGCCAATGGGAAGACTGAATTTGGCGTAAAGTTCCACAAATTTCCAAATTGCCCAACGCTGTTACATTATATTTATATGTTAATTTGGTGTTCGTTAGATCAAACATTAATTACTTATAAGCTAGTTTCAGTTAAAAGGTGTAAAGGGATGATATATCTTGGACTTACTAGAGGTGCTAGTAATGTGGCTAGAAGACTAAGGAGAAAACCTTCTCCAGGCTTATGAACCAAAAGCTCAGTGAAGCGAGTGAAGATGAAATTTACCAACGGGACCCCCCACGGAAACCAGTCCCCTAGCTTCCAGTGATCGCGCCTGTATAATATCGTAGTTGGATGATCCGGGCCTGAAAAATTAATTTAATTAACCTCATATTAATTAAGTTAAGGTGTATATGAGGAAGAATTTAACAAACAAGTTAAGTTGATTGCAACTAACCGTTTGCGGATGCGCACTCTCTTGCGATGTCTAGTCCTGTTTTCCCGAACCCCACGACGACAACCTTCTTCCCTTTCACAAATTCTTCGGCTTTGTCGTGATCCATGGATGAGTATACCGAGGAGTGTATCGCCTGGCCTCGGAATACTTCTGCCCCTTTTCCAGTCGCGAAATCTGGTAACATTGGGACATCTTTGAATCTTCCTAAAGAGACAATCACAAAATCCACTGTGTACACCTGCCAATTGTTTCATTAAGTAAGATGAATTAGTTCATGATTTGATCCATAAATAAAACGCCCAATATCCACACATGCATATTGCATGCATGATAAACCATCAATTATATGTACATATGACTTTTTTTTAGATTTGTTGGTGTTTTGGTTTCTAGTGAGTTTACGGGCCAGAACTCTAATATAATCTATTATATATTAGAGTTTGCTGTCTAGAAACTCCCTAGAAGGAAATTAACCAGAACGTTTTTAAAACTGTTTTTATTTTTTTCTCCAGACTGTCTAGAAATAAAAAAAACTTTGATAGATATATACACACCTGAGTTGTGGCGGTTTGAATGTCTTCGACGGTGACATGCCACTTGCCATGGGGCGAAAATGCTTCTCCGGTGCCATTCCAAAGCGTCCACGCATCCGACGATGGTCCATCATAGCTAATGCCCTTGACTCGGGACTGGAACTTGATATGGGGCCTGAGATTGAAATGGGTGGCATATGAGCGGATGTAGTCGTGCACCTGTTGTTGGCTAGGGAAGGTGTCGGTGATCGAAGGCGGCCACGGGAAGTCCGAAAACTGATACATAATTTTGGGCAGCTGGAGCCTGGTGCTTTTTATTGTTTTAGTCCATACACCACCAACATCAGACTCGAATTCAAAGACAATGGGGTTGAAACCTTTGGAAAGACAGTATTTGCAGGCGAGGAGGCCCGAGATTCCGGCCCCGATGATGGCGATTTGCTTCTTTTCCATTGTTCACAGCGAATACTGATGGTAAGAAGCTTGTAGTTTTTATGTTTGTGTCTGTAGGTATGATCTTTTTTCCTTCAATATTCGTGTGTTTATATAGAAGTTGTTCGTAAGCTTACCTTCAACACTTTATATCTTTTTCTAGATTTGTTCAACTTTTTTGAAACCATTTAGTCAATCAACATTTGATATTATAAAACCAATGGGATTCCTGCATGTAACAATATTCAAACGTCCAATATTAATTACTATTATGATTCCTTAATCAATGATTCGTTAAAAGTGCGTAATATATTGATTGAATTATTAGAATCTAATTTGCTTATAATAATATTAAAACGTTGTTAACTTTCGAAAAAAAAACTCCGACAACATTTTAAAGTTTCCTTAAATCCAATTACGATTGGATCGTTTGCGACGGATGATTTCTGTCGCAATATCATCACAAATTGATAGACCGATTTGATTTTGTTTCAAATGATTATTTAATCATTAAGTTAGTATCCCGTTTATTACAATGTTTAAATAAATAAAATATTAAATAATTAATAATGAAATTTATGAATTATATAACGACACTTGAAAATACAATATTAAATGTTAATGAGATTTAAGTTTAATCGGTTGATTAATTTAAGAGGGTTGACTCTCCCACATTTAGGTTGAATTGTTCCATTTTGATAAACTGGATCGATGAGGATGGAGAAACAGCATGCAGAAATGGTCCATGACGAGAAATAATGATTACTAAAATAATAATAATAATATGATAACATAAACTTAAATTTTAATCGAAATAGAATACATGGTCAAATAATATGATGTGTAAGCTACATCATCAAATAATCAGAAAAAGGTTAAAAGATTTAACTAGGTACATGTTTATAGTGATTTTATATATTTGGAAGGAAGATTTAGAAGTTAAGACTTTAAGCATAATATTTAGAAGATTTAACTGGGTACATGTTTATATAAACATATATCAAGAATAACATGACTAGTTAAATATTTTCCCAGGTGGTACTTCCTCTTTTGTAATCTAAGTTCGTATTTGGTTTGCATTTTGAAAACCACCATTACGATTTATAGATTTCGTGTCTTCCTGGTTTACACTAGATTTTCTTTGTTTTGCAAGGTGTCGTCCCAGTTTTTCTATGTAACCTAATTTTTATTAATTAATGTATTCTTTAAATGTGTATTTATTTTTCATATTTTATCACAAAATAAATAAAATACACAATTAAAATAAACTTTCATTAATTTAAAAAATATATGATTAAATAATTTTATAAAAATAACATCTAATATGGGTAAGGTGTAAAAAATATATAGCATTGAGTGGTATTTATAAGGTTTAAAAAACATTGATTGAAAATGGGGTCAATGGAACCAGTGAAGTCAGTGAATATTCACCGAGTCGATTTCGGGGGGCGTTCCACCCTGGGTCGGGTATTCCCCAACCCACTCTAGTTCCCACTTTGTGCTATCTTATACAGACTTAAATACAATTCTAAAAGCGTTACATCAAAACGGTCGGGTTAGTTAGGTCGACTAGAACAATTAAAATGATTAAGTTTATGTATATTACATGATATTTTAAAAATAAAAAAATTAACCGATCAGTCTGTGCGATCAATTCTATGTTTAAACCGTCGACTGAGCAATTAAACCTTGTTTTTTATATGCCTTAATCAGTATGAACGAATGCTTGATTGCATCATTAATGAGGACTAATATGGATTTATAAACCAACCCAGGTACGAAGGATGGGTATCAACTAAATTCCTTCAAACACAAACCTCTAAATCCAACATATTCAAACTCACACCTCAAATTCAACCCTTAAACCAAACACCCGTAAGAAACAAATTTACAAATATATATCTTACTAGGTTAGTTACCCGTATGTTACATAGATTGACAAATTCTTAAAATGATACACGAGTTAATAAATTCATAGTAATATATATAATTTGAAGAGATAGATTAGATTAAAAAGAATATTATAATATTATAATTATCACAAAAATTATGTTGTTCTACAATAGAAAAAAATGAAGGTAGAATACTTGAACCCAAAGATTAAAAAAAAATATCAACTAATGAACAGATTTAATAAGATTTACAAAAGTATGTAATAATAATATGTAATAAGACAAAAAGCAGATAAGATTAAGAACTAATCATTCATAAAGATGTAAATACTTCTTTCTGTAATGGTATTGAAGGTTATAGAATGAGAAAAAGTCATATAAATGGAAAGTAATAAACATTACCGCAAATATGAGTAATGTCATAAAATTTAAAATTAATTAAAAGGAAAACATTATTTCGAAAGAAAATATGACAAAAGCTTTTATTTTAATAAAACAATAAATTGTTAACGGTAATATTAAAATTATTAACTTAATCATTATATATTAACATAATTAGCAATTTCTTATAGCTTTTAAAAAGATGTCAAATAATTTAAGAGTAATAAGTGATCGTAAATATAATATTCGTTTTAATTGATATGAGTTAATAGTTTCTAAATTTATTATAACTCAGGATTGAATAATATAACAACATGTGACAATGTAAAGGTGGGCCTACGTGGACAAACTATAAATGGGTTTTGTGTACTCATATTTAATCTTTATTATAGGTTATAGACTAAGTATTGGATCCCTCGTTTAAGCTCTCATTTTTGCAAGGCATTATACAAAATAACTAAGCATTTGATAGAGAAATAAGTTAAATTATAAATAATATAAATATCCATTTTTTGGCCTTTAGCCTTAGTATCAAGATGTAAATATGTTTTAAGATTGTAAGTTGGAGAGTCGTTTACTATAACACAATTACTAATGTGTATTTAGTAAAATAAAAATATTAAAGTTCATCTACATATACATCTAACTTAATATACAAAATTTTAGCTTCGCCAACTATAAGATATATGGTTTATTATTGTCGATTAAAACTAGATAAAAAAAAATTGTTGATGTTTTTTTTAACAAAAATTGTTGATGTTTTAAAGTAACGTTTATAAAAAGGCTTTAAAAATTGATTTGGCTTTAGCCCTTAAAATAAGTTGCTCCACCCTTAATGTCGATAATTATAGGTTAAAATATATGGTCAAACTAATAATGTGGCTTCTAATAAGATATTTGTAGCAATTATAAGATAATAACGAATAAAATACTTGGTCAAATTCAAAGCTAATAATATCACAAATAAAAACTTCGCTGTATGTATACTCTCGTTCTTTTATCTTTTAATTTTCCAAAAAGTCTCCTCAAAACAATTTTTCATACAATTATACCAAAAACTCCATTATTATACAGGGAAACGGGCTCCGGGTCCAAGAGGTTACCCTACACAACGGTAGCATCTGGTCAAACACTCAAACCTAACAACAATGCTACCATGCTTAAGTTTGAAAATGAAAATAGTTGACTCTTGACAATATTGTTATATATCACTACTACTATATAATACAAAACCCATGAGTAGATTTGTAATTTTTTATTTTTGTAAGACATCTAGACAACTATTTAAGCATATGGTACAAATGTTTTATGCAAGTGTTCCTAAATTGTCCTCATTTAATAAACTACTATATAATACAAAACCCATGGGTAGATTTGTAATTTCTTATTTTTGTAAGACACCTAGAATAACTATTTAAGCATATGGTACAAATGTTTTATGCAAGTGTTCCTAAATTGTCCTCATTTAATAAACTTATTCTAATTAATACATGAGTTAATGCATATGATTAAATTCACTATATTAAGTATTACTTTATTTATAATAATTTAAATTAACATTATATTTATATTTTTCATTTATATTTTTCCTATTTAAATTAAGTATTATATCAATAACTAATTACTATTTACCAAATATTTACATAGTTATAATAATAATAATAATAATAATAATAATAATAATAATAATAATAATAATAATAATAATAAGTATTTAAGGCAGGTCGAAAAAGATACTCAGTAGCACCCGCGCATCACACGAGCCAATTCATTATACATAACATGGTAATATTATGATGAATTATAATTAAATTTTTTACTCCATATGAATTCATTGAATCTAAGAATAACAACAACAACAATAATAATAATAGTAATAGTATTTAAAGTAATTATAATAGTTATTTACAAAATAAAAACAATTTTAACAATAAGTAATAATGTGTAATCATATACAAATAATCAAACTAAAAATATACAAGCTCTCAAAACTAGTTCAAGGTTTTGAATCTTATATCGTTTTTTTTTATAATCATAAAAATATGATGGTTTATAAAATCTAAATCTTTCATTATGATGTGTTAAATTATATCAACGTTTTGACATGATTTTTTTTCTAAAATAGAGTTGTCAATATAAATTTTATCCATATCTAAGGATTGAATACTAACGTACAAGTAATCAAAATCAAGTGTTAACTAGTTCAAGGTTTTGAATCTTATATCGTTTCTTTTATAATCATAAAAATATGATGGTTTATAAAATCTAAATTTTTCATTATGATGTGTTAAATTATATCAACATTTTGACATGTTTTTTTTTTTCAAAACAGAGTTGTCAATATAATTTTTATCCATATCTACGGATTGAATACTAATGTACAAGTAATCGAAATCAAGTGTTAACTGGTTCAAGATTTTGAATCTTATATCGTTTATTTTATAATCATAAAATTATGATGGTTTATAAAATCTAAATTTTTCATTATGATATGCTAAATTATATCAACATTTCGACATGAATTTTTTTCAAAACAGAGTTGTCAATATAATTTTTATTCATATCTACAGATTGAATACTAACGTACAAGTAATCGAAATCAAGTGTTAACCGGTTCAAGGTTTTGATTCTTATATCGTTTCTTTTATAATCATAAAAATATGATGGTTTATAAAATCTAAATTTTTCATTATGATATGATAAATTATATCAATATTTCGACATGATTTTTTTTTTTCAAAACAGAGTTGTCAATATAATTTTTATCCATATCTACGGATTGAATACTAACGTACAAGTAATCGAAATCAAGTGTTAACTGGTTCAAGATTTTGAATCTTATATCGTTTATTTTATAATCATAAAAATATGATGGTTTATAAAATCTAAATTTTTCATTATGATGTGCTAAATTATATCAACATTTCGACATGAATTTTTTTTCAAAACAGAGTTGTCAATATAATTTTTATCCATATCTACGGATTGAATACTAACGTACAAGTAATCGAAATCAAGTGTTTTAATTTTAACAACCCGCGGCAAAGCGCGGGTTCACACACCAGTACACATAAAAAAAATCACCTTAACAATCATTTAATTAAGTTAATTACTATAATAGTCATTTACTCTTTTCTTCCTTTCACTCTTAGACGAAGCGTCGCTTATGTCTCACTTACGGGTTAAGGTTAGAATGTGTAACTGACCATGTTCCTCTCTGATTGACGTGAACATTGCCGACTAGATGACTTGACCTACCTCCCAACCCAAAGTGGACATGTGAACAAGAATTGTAACACCTGGCCTCTTATACTAGTAATATTGTTCGTTTTACTCACGAGAAATTCACGAATTTGCTTTTGATTGCCTATGTGAAAACTTCTTAGGGAGGTCACCAATCCTTTTTGTTGCCACTCAAGCACGCTTAACTGTAAAGTTCTCATCTAATTAATAGCCAATACGCATAAAACGCGTTGATGATATTAGAGACAATATATTACTTATAAACCCAGATCTCTCCTGTCTACGACTGTTGTGGATTTGCCTAGGGTGTCATACTCATCCCCTTATGGACTCATCGACTTTGATGAGCCCGAGGACTCATCATCCTCGATAAGTTTTGCCCCAACTAACTAAATGACATAAGAGTGTCTCTGATACCATTTGTAACATCCGCCCCTCATACCATCAATATTGTACATTTTATCCACAAGGAGCTTAGGATTTGCTTTTTGTTGCTCGCGTGTAAACTTTTCAAGAAGGTCACCTATCTTTGAATTGCTACCACCCAAACACGCTTAACTATTTAGTTCTACTCTCATCCACATTCAATACGTACAAAACATGTTAGTATTAGAAGCAGGATATTATTTATGAATCCAGATCTTTTATGTCCACGATCGATGTGAGATTTGCCTATAGTATCACAAGAACCCTTGATTGGCCAATCTCTTTCAAAATTTTAAAGTTTTCATTCTTTTTTTTTTTTTTTTTTTTGACATATCAGCTCTAACAATCAATAACGTATGGAAATTTTTTACTATCTTTTCAAGAACTGTTAGAACCTTCTTTAGCATCATAATCTACTCGCTAACTTACCCTATTATTTTACTCTCTAACTTTTGGTTTTATTCTAATTAAGTCCAGATTTAATCTCCTAAATAACCATGGCTACTAAAAAATGTAAGTGTAATTTATTAATTTGTATTTTTATTGCTAATCAACATTTAAATTTCGTTATATGCATACATATATTTTCCAACTACGCTTACAATCATGAGTCACATAATAATTAAATATTGCACACGGAACTAATTAACGAAAGGTTAAAACAAAACAGAGGAAAATTATCTTTATCTACAACTACATGTGTTATTCTTTGGTTAGAAGTTGAATGTATATACAATGATCCTAATTTAGTACATTCATGTTACGAAGTAACAAAACCAATTTTTTTTTTTTTTGAAAGATCCTAAGAATGGTTTGCATTTATTAAATTTATCATTTTAAACTATATCAATTTTTAATTTATCTCATATTAACATCTGACCATTAGTCATTTATAAGAAGCCTTTGACTTTTATCATTAGAAATAAACCCAAGTGGCAAATTTCGTCTACTAATATGATTAAAATTTGATAATTTCATGCACACCTAGTATTTCACACCCCAAAATTTTCTAGAAAAGTTTTTAAGGATATATTAAAATTTAAAACTAGAAATTTTTTATTTTCTTTTAAAGTCATTTTAAAGATGGTAGGGTTAAAGTATAAACGATTTAAAATTATATTAACTAATTAACTAAAATCGTCTTCATTTTTTATCCGCGGGTCAAGGGCTGATATTTTATGACCATGACGTAAAACAACTTGCCCTTTTTTAGTGATTAGCTAATTATATTTATGATAATAATTTCGTATATACAGTGATAAAAAATAATAACACCGTGATAAATAGATTACATATTAATATATTAGGACTCATATTTATATTCCTGATAAAATTTGATAGCGAGGCCATGCTTTCATAGACTCAAGTTCTTTTCATTGCAGCTTCCCTCTATGGCCTACCATTAGATGCTAATCCGACATAAAAAGGAGAGGGAGAGGGAAATTTGTGTGAATGGCGGGTAGGGCCGTAGGGGCGGGGAGGGAAGAGAGAAGGCATCCCGCCCGTAAAGATGGAAGAGAGATGACAAGACAGCCAGTGGCGAACTTACTAATTTTTTCATGGGTGTTGGAATTTTTTGAGGGTCGGTGTTATATTGCAAATCATTACATTTATTTAATTCTGGTTGGATCATTGCATGTAATAAAAAAGTAAAATCAAATTAAATTTTAATGCATAACAAAAACACGTCAATCATCATCAAAATGCATAATAGAAATACGAGTAGAGTTATTGTAAAAATAGTGTTTAATCTAAAAAGCTAGAAAAGATTCTAGACTTGACATTTGGACTTCTATTGTTTTTAAATAAGAGACTAATTTGGTAATCGTGTCAAATACGTTAGGTCATTGTGTTTAATACGTCAAGTCAGTGTGTCAATTATTTTTCATCATTTTGTTAAATGCATTATTCATTGTGTTTTACGTATGAGACCATATCGTGTTATTTTTTTCATCGTTTTTTATGTATTATATAAAAATGTTATTTTATTATTGTGTTTTACAATCACATTTACACAATAATGTTATTTTACCAATGTATTTTTCAGAACTCATAGTGTTCAAAAATACAAAATGACGAGCGAAAAAATGCAATGAAACATTTTATCATTATCTTTTATGTTTTATATTATCTTGTGTTATTTTGTCAATATTTTTAATGTATTAGATTAAACATTTATTATTTCATCATTGTGTTTTACATACTAAAATACACAACAGCGTCGTTCACCATTATGTAACTGTGGTTGATATAGATTGTTTAAATAAGATCATTGCTCTATTAACTTAACCATAGTGTATTGTTTAATTACATACTGTATTAGGTTAATTGTTTTGTTAATTGATAGGATAATTGTTTAATGGTTAAGTTAATAAATAAATGGTTCTTTTAGAAAAAATAGTTAAGTAGCAGGCTTAGTTGTTCAAATAATTGTTAAAATTATAAAAACTTTTTATGATATGTATTAATTAGTTTATAATGATAAAATTTTAAAATCAAAGATTGATTTTCTTGGTCGGTTCTAAAATTTTCTTGGGGTTGATGTCAAATCTTCTTTAGGGTCGGTGTTAAAATTTTGTGGGGATCAATGATCAAAGTTTCTTGAAGATCAGTTGATTAATTCATATATGTACTAAACCAAAAAAGTTTCACATGATATGGGCGACCCCATACCCCCACTTAGGTCCGCCACTGAGAACAGCCGGAGTAGAGCTGGATAACCTGTCTGCAAAGATGCAGTCCAGCTTTAGAACGATGATGGCTTCATAATAATAAACGGTTAATCAAGCAATATTAAATATCATATTCTGGGTTCCCTTTCAATGCTTTTATTTCATTTATTAACCGTGTTTTTTACGAATAACTTGTTATTTTAATATTGTTATCGTTGATTTTGACTTTATGTCAATCAAATGTAGCATTCGGTACTCACCAAATTCATATTTTGTCATTTAAAATTAGGATGTACTAGATTTTTATCCTTGTTTTAATTATTATTATTTTTTTTTTTGTGTTTTCACTCCTTATATACACTATAAAACTAATGAAATAAAAAATGTTGGTCTTTTCTCTGGATTGATGTGGTTTTCTGCCAATTTTAGTGCTCATTTATACCAACTAGTTTTTTACGGGCGCCGCGTTGCGACATCATCATACCTAGGGTGATAAAATATATGCTACAATCGACAGACTCGTTTTCAAACTAAATTTAGGTTAAAATATAAAATAACTCGAATTTATACCGTTGAATGAAAACGTATTATATTTGACCCGACTCTTCTAAACAAGTTTATGTCGAAACTTGGACCGGCTTAAAATGTACATAAAAAAACACTTGTCGTGGTGCAGTATGCGATGTGGTAAATTAGTTATAACAATCATGTCCGACTCAATTTTGAACTAAATATACGTCAAAACAAATTTATACAGTTGAATGAAACGCATTATATATCTAACCCAACTCATTTTCGAACTAAATTTATGTCAAAACGTATTTTTACCATTGACTAAAACGAATTATATTTGACTTAGCTCATTTCGAAACTAAATTTACATCAAAACTAAATTTATATCAAAACATATAGTCAAATAAAACGTATTATATTTAACTTGATGTATTTTTTTCTAACAATAAACAAATTTTTACAAACAATAAAAACAAAAGTAATTGATTCAACAAACAAATAATATATTCTGAACTAAATTTACGTCAAAACGTATTTATACAATTGAATAAAACGTAATACAAGCAATCCAACTCATTTCGAATTAAATTTGCGTCAAAACGTATTTTTACCGTAGCATAAAATGAATTATATTTGACTCAACTCACATTCGAACTAAATTTACGTCAAAAAATATTTATTCTATCGAAATTTACGTCAAAAAATATTTATTCTATCGAATAAAACGAATTATATTTAACGCAATTTTTTGAACCTAATAAACAAATAATTATTTTACTGTTCAACACCATCACAAATTATTTATACCAATTATAAATATTTTACTCGTGAAATTGTTCAATGGTAAACGCATTGACGTTTTACAATTTGTCAATAATAACTAAAATAGTTGGGGTGGGGGGTTGGGTGTAGTGGTAATTAGGTAGGAGTTAAAGTGGTGTGCTCACCCCAATCAAAGGTTGTGAGTTCGAGTTTTGGTGGAAGCAACTCTTAGATTATCTAGGTGTTGTCCATTCTATCCTAGTTAATCTAGGTGTTGCTGTTTAAAAAAAAAAAAAAAAAAAAAAAAAGACTAAAATAGTTGCACCTGTTAATATCAAAGACATCTTGAGTTACGCATATCATAATGAATTGAATCGGGCAATCGGCCATAGAATAAAAAATTGTTTTGTTGATATAAATTCAATGGGCGTGGAAAAGACTTCTAGTAACTTTTTTAAATGGCAATATTCTTTATATATAAAATTCATAACCATTAAATATTATTGAACTAATCTAGTAATTACAAAATAACTAAAAAGGTAAAGGATAATTATGTTGGTTAATTTATTAGTAATTTTCATTTAGGAGTAGAAAATGAGGTTGTATTAGATTAGGAGTTTAGTTTGTTTGTTTATCTTATTATTTAGATAATGTTTATCTTATTATTATTAATTTAGTCTATAAGTTCGTTTAGTATATATAAGAGTTATAGTTTAATATTTATGGATCTTCAATTTTAAGCAAATAACTTTTTCTTGTTAAATCTATTGTTTGATTAAGTTGAAAAAGACTTGATTTCCAACAATTGGTATCAGAGCCTGACAAAAGAGAAGTTTTGAGAGTCGACTTTAAAATGGGGTAAGCAACCTTTGGCTTCAAGGCTATCATCAAAGCATTTTAGATGGTAAAGTGTAGCCATGAATTGATTAGTAGGTATTTCTGATCAGTTAATCAATAGTAGGGCAGAAGTCAACAAAGAAGGCTTAATAGAAGGACAACAACAATGTTCTTTTCCATCAACAACACTGCGCAAAAGTAGAAAGGTGCTCTGATTAGCGACGAGTGAAATATGAGTGATAGGTCTCGGTTAACAAACTTGCTAACGCCACTTCGAGTGTAGGTTAAAAGTATTAGCAGACAAGGTTTAGCTAGCTTTAGGAGTAAGGAGATTAATTAATCTTCATTGAGTGGAAAGATCTATGTTGGATGTAATAACTCAATAAATCTTGAGATTATAAGAATGATCAACAATCACTATATATTGTAGAAAAAAGTGAGCTACTGGATAATAGTTATATTGACATTTGGGTCGCACGACTTCACATAATCACGGCCTCACGGGAGCTACAAAATGGTTAGTCTACTTTCATATGACTGGAGAAAATTAACCATCCTATCATCCATTTTGTCATTAAAAAATAAATTATTTAAGTATTTAACAATATTTTTTTTGTTAAAAAGTTATGAGTAACATATACATGAAATATTTTTACCATAACACAATGTGTGAACTTTGGAGGTTGAACCATAGAAGTCAAATTATTAGTCTTTGATAATCAAAATATTAATATCAAATGATGAGTTTTTGGCTAATTATTTGAATATGTGTCGTATATAAATGTGTTTAGGACAGTTACATTATGTACAAATGAATGAAGTTGTGAGAAGCGTCAATCTAATTTGTAGACAATTTCATAGGTAAACTATAAAGGGTTTGTTATATTTTTCATGGCAGGGGTCCGTTAGCGATATAATTAACCGTTCAAAAAAAAATGTAAAGGGTTTGTTATATGTTTCATGCACGTGGTATGTTAAAATTAATAAAAAAAATCGTTCTAAAACTTCATGAATACCAAGAGTGGTCATCGTTCAAAATGAAGTCGGACACCATTTTTGGTATTGAGTCAAGCGTGTTGATTGCACATGAGTTTAAAATCACAATAGCACTCTTGTTTTTCCAATCTATTTGTTCTTCTTGAGTTATATGTTATATTGACTATTGAAGTCGATGAGTCTTAACTATATTTTGATTAGATCCTAATTATTTGACCACGAGAGGATTTACTTGGTCTGTTCATATTGTTTAGTTAATTAATTACGCTTTAGATGAGTGTCACTGTTTTCACGACCGGATCGGATCGGCCGGTCCGGCCGGTCCGACCGGGATTCGGTTGGGCCACCGGTCCGATGCACCCCAAATCATTTCCTTCTAGTTGTACCGGCCAGTTCGAACCGGGAACCGGATTTTCTATTTTTATTTTTTTTATTTTTTTTATTTTTTTATTTTAATGGGTTTAACGGGCAGGTCGGATGATGAATTTCAGTGTTGGATGTATAATTATTGTTAAATTTTATATATAACTATAAAATATACACATAAATTACTTATATTAAATTATATATATAATATAAAATATATATATATATATATATAATTATGACGTCATCTGGTTCTTAAATCCGGTCCGACCGGTCTGACCACCAAACCAATAAGGCTTCCGGTTTAACATCCGGTTCAACGTCCGATTCGGTTCTGAAAACATTAATAAGTGTAACACTTATAACCAATCTCCTACTTTCCGACTACCCCACATCCCCATTTCCCCACTTTCCCACTGCATTTTATCAAATAAAATCTTAGAATGTCTAACCCTATTCCAATCTCAAAATCAATTCATGATTACAAATGCGACCTACTCGTGAACAAAAAAGACTATAATTAACGGTTACCTTATTTTCTCCTTGACGTGGTTAAGATGGAATTAGTGGTGGTTTCAAAAAGTCAAAGGGAGAAGTAGTAAAAGGGTTTTTGAGTGCGATGGTGATTAGTGTAGTTGGCGAATGGCGAGTCGTAATCTGTTGTGGTAGATTCCTAGCGACAAAATAAAACGAAGATCGGAAGAAAAAAAAAGTACAAGTAACGTATTGATGAATAGATATAGCTTGAAGACAAACTCACTATTAGTTGGTGAGGTTGCATAGTTTCTTGGTTCATCACGACAAGTGGCTAGAACGTAGAATCATAGGTTCCAGATTTTTGATGACGGGAAATAGAGGCACTCAACTTTTATGAAGATGAGTGATTGAGAATTTTTAGGTTGAATCTTGTAATTGGAAAGATGTTAGAAACAAGTAATCATAGTTTATAATTAAACCCATTAAATTTCATTCATACCTTTCAATGTCGTTTGTTACAATTTTTAAGAAACCACCTATGGTTAGTGTATTTGGTTTCTAATCAAAACTAAAATTTATGGTTTATAGTTTCATTCGTACCTTTCAATGTCGTTTGTTACAATTTTTAAGAAACCATCTATAGTTAGTGTATTTGGTTTCTAATCAAAACTAAAATTTATGGTTTATAATGTATAAAGGGTTCTACTAAAGCTTTTTAATTCCCTTTTCTTAACGACAAAAAGGCATATGTAGAAAGAGTAGTGGGAAGCTAGCGAAAAGTGCAATTAGGTTGTGAAATATAAGATGTTAAATCACCGTAATGACCCCAACCTATAAAAGTAATCATCCCCCTAATGTATAAAAAGCATGTAATTTATTAAGATGCAATCATAATTTAACATTGTTATTTTTGATGTTGTGAATCATAATCAGTGTTTTATAATTCCTAAATTTTATCATCATCACCACCACCACCTTAATTAGGGGTGTTCAAAAATATCCGATCTGAAACTGCAATATCCAAAAAACCAAATCTGAAATATCCCAAATTTCGAAGAAATTCAGATATCCGAATTTTGGACATCCGGAATTTCGGACTTGAATTTGAATAGTGTTTTTAATGATTTTCGGAAATTCCAATATCCGAATTATCAGAAATATTATTCTAAATATTATTAAATAATAAATATTAATTTGAAATTTCGGATATTTTTATAAAAACTTCAGATATCCGAAATCTTTTTTAATAATAAATATAATAATTTTTATAAAAAATATTAAACAATACATGTTTTTTTAGAATTCGAATATCCTGTCGGATATCCGAATTCCGAATCCGAAATTTCGATTCGGATTCAGATAGTGAATTCCGCTATTAGAAATTTTTTAATATCCAATTATGAACACCCATACTTAACACAATGTCATAACCATGCTATGATTATTGTTCATTTTGATCATAATCGAACTTTTGACCTATGACAAAGACATCGTCGACATAGATGGTGGATTTTTAAACTAATGAGAGATAAGCGTCAGGCGTAATTAATCGGTTGACGGATGTGTTTAATATGTTAAACTACATTCCCTTTAGATTGCTCTAAACTTACTGGCTCATTATTTTTCTTAAAGATTATCAAATTCTTGAGTGATTGCATTAAGATTTCAATACATTAAAACACCCAGCAAGCAAACGGTTACAACACCAGTCCTTACCTATTATAAAATCATATTAATATACAGACTAAATATTTTCACACATCTATATATCCAAACTATATATTGTATGAAATTTATAATAACATCACACAAAATGTAAGCTAAAACCCAATGATATCAACCTTATCTCTACTCAAATCTCATATAAGTCTGATAACCTTAATTTTTAAACATCAACTTAATATATCAAACTTACACCTATATTATCATCCACACTAGACGACCGTTCAAATGACACATATTTGGTATTAAAGATGTTAACGGATGTGGTCTCCATACGTATAATCTCAATCTACTTATGGCAACATTAATTATACAACCAGTAAAGCTAACTGGTTTCAAGAATCAATGATAACGGATATTTCGGCTCACGCAGTGCACTTAACATGCCCAAAAGGGCATATTGGTAGCAAGTTCTTTTCTTTCCATTCAAGATGTCTTCAAATACTCTAAAATGTATGTAATTATGAATTATTTAAAAAAAGTACATGCACTTAACACATAAGAAGACAAAATAGTTAATGAGGAAACATGAGTGTTAGGTGGTCACGAGACACATACACATATCATCATAGCAGGAGTCTTATGTCAAAACAATATAGAAAGTTATTTAAAAAAACAAAAAAAAAAAAAAGATTTGTAGACAACTCTTATACTATGTTGGTAATTTACAAATTTATCAATAAAATTCGAGGTTCCAGTTTACTAAATTACAAACGTAAACTTTCAAGCAGCAATGGCAATTCTGATAGTAATAAAACATGATTTCTTACATGATTCTATCATAAACCATGAGATTATGGTCGTCTAAAAAGCTTGAAACTCTTTTGTTAAAAGTTCGCTTAAATTGGCTCAGTTTGTAAACGAGCTGAGTTAATCTAGCTCGATTTATAAACGAGCCGAGTTAAGCTTGCTCGATTTATAAACGAGCCGAGTCGAGCTAACTCAATTTATAAACAAGTCAAGCCGGAGCCACTTGTAGTTCGCTTGCTAGCTCATCCGATAGCTCGGTTAAAGTTACCCTAACTTTTATCATTTTATAGTCTAAACAAAATACATTAAATATTTTAATCCCAACATTTTATCCGGTCAAATTCGCAATGATACAGTTTTTTTCCTTTAAGTTGTAATGATCTAATGAAGTCAAATCGCGCCTAAACCGAGCTGAGTAGTTATTATAATGTCAAGCAAAATCAAGCCAAGCTGTACTAGCTTAGTTTCAAATCGAAGGCAAGCCAAATCGTCTCGGTTTATAATTTAAACTGCGCCGAACCAAATCTTAACGCTTATGAGCAACCATGTGCAACCGGTACCCAACCTATTATTGAGAACACACATAGATCATAAGGTTAAATCCAATTTATAATCAAGAAAATCGGACATGATAGTTACCTTAAAAAAGTTTCTGATGTATACTACAATGAAGAACAAACAAATTAATATCATCGTCTCCCAAATCTTGAAGGTGCGCTCGCACATTTTGACCCTCTCCCCTTTCAGTAAATTATTATAATAATCATAGATCTTCCAATACCCTCTAGTCTCCATCTCAATTCCTAAATCTTTGATCCACACTTCCTTACAATTGTGGTTTGTTTATGTGGGATTGTTTCTAGTTTCTACAGTTAGGGTTTTTCTGTAATGGGTGTCGAGGGTGAGTCGACTCAAACGCCCATCGCCGCCGTTGACGGTGGCGATGCGGAGATCAACCTCAACGTCCGATGTTCTAACGGCAACAAGTTCTCGGTGAGAGCCAGCCTCCGATCAACGGTTGTCGGTTTTAAGGATCTTTTGGCCCAAAACTGCGATGTTCCGGCGATTCAGCAGAGGTTGATTTATAAAGGGAGGATTTTGAAGGATGATCAAACCCTAGATAGTTATGGTAAATGCCTTTTGTGTTAGTTTTGATGTTTGATTCGGAAATGTTGATGGTTTTATTGGATGGTATTGTTGTTGATGATTCTTACATTGTTATGTGCTTGATAATGGCGTGTAAAGCTTTATAGACTTGTGCATTGCGATCTGATGAAGCAGTAACATTGATCTAATGTTTTTTTGATGATTGATTTGTATCTGTGGTGAGCTGGTGATACTTCCTTACAAATAGTCATCTGCATAGATTAAATGAACCTTTTATTTCACTGGATTTAACTCATTGGGCTCTTAAGCTTAATGTTTTTATGAGTAATTCTGCAGATATAATCGAGCCATGAGTATCATTTAGTTGTATTTATGCAAAAAGCTAGAGCATTAAGGGTTTCATAAAGTAGAAGAAATACTTGTGGTTCAAGTATTACGCGTGGACAATTTAGGTTTAAGCTATCTTGTTCAAATCTAGAAGTGAATGCTATTGTTTTAAAAGTTAATATTTCTTTAATGCAACTTTCTATATTAGTTATTTTGATGATATGATCATGTTCACTTCTATTTTTCTATAATGCAGTTTCTTTTTTGGTTTTCTTATTTTCTTGCTATTTGATTTCGGAAGTTACATCTAAAAGGGCTTTATATGATCTCATCAGTCATCATGTTCACTTCTGTTACATTCTTGAGTGCACCTTTCTATCTAGTTTTTTGTGACTGTTAATGTATTTCTTTATCTTAATTTGAAATCATTTGTTGCAATTTTGGTGTTTGCTTAATTTTGTTATGTGGTGTAGGCCTGCAGGCAGATCATACAATTCACATGGTGCGTGGTTCTGCTCCGACTCCAACTACTGGTACACCTGGAGCTGGAACTGCTAATACTCCCTCTCAAGGTGCTGGTCCGAACGAGGTGATTGGGTTAGGTGGTGCTGGGTCTGGTTCACCCTTATTTCCTGGGCATGGTTTGGGTGGACTCGGTGGATCTGATGCATCAAACCTCTTTGGGTCTGAACTTCCTGAATTTGAACAAGTTCAACAGCAGCTAACTCAAAACCCTAATATGATGAGAGACATGTTGAGCATGCCATCAATTCAGAACATACTGAATAACCCTGAAATCATGCGTGCCATGATTATGAGCAATCCACAGATGCGTGAATTAATTGACCGTAATCCTGAGCTTGCGCATATTCTTAATGACCCTGCAATTCTTAGACAAACACTTGAAACAGCAAGGAATCCTGAACTTATGCGTGAAATGATGCGAAATACTGATAGGGCTATGAGTAATATCGAGTCGTCTCCTGAGGGTTTTAATATGCTTAGACGAATGTATGAAAATGTGCAAGAACCGTTTCTGAATGCTACAACAACAGGTGGAAATGATTCCGGGTCAAACCCGTTTGCAGCCTTACTTGGGAATCAGGGTGCTGCTAACAATCCTTCAGCAACAGGTTCTGAAACAACTCCAGGGTCTGCAGCTCCTAATTCTAACCCACTTCCCAACCCTTGGGGTGGTACTGCTGGTAAAGATCTAACGGCCTGTTTGATTTCGCTGAATCCCAGAATTGAAATTCAAGATTCCAGTCCGTAGCATGTTTGACAGTAAAGTTGGACGGAATTGGATTCCATTGGAATCTCCGGTTTCCATTCTTAAAAGAAAGCAGTCATTCCTTTCTCAACCCATGTGAATATTAAATATTTACATGTGAATTTTGGCCAAAAAGCCTTCACCACACTTTTTATTTTATTTTATTTTATTTTTTTTGCTTTTTATTTCAGGTCTATTTTACTTCATTTTTCGTTTTCATGTCGGTTATCAATGTTTTGATTGTTTTTTCCTTTTTAGTTTTATTTTCAGTTGTAGTTTCTACTTCAGGTTTTGTTTTTTCAACTGTCAGTCTACAACTGTTGCAAATATTCAACTTTGTTTTTCAGTTCTATTCTCTGCTTGGTTTTTTCTGTTTTTTGGGTTAATGCTGTTTCATGGTTTCTGTGTTATCTTTTACTGCTTCTGTAGCACTGTTGTGATTTTGTCATTACTTTATCTTCTATTTTGTTACTACTTAAAATTTGATCAGTTGTTTATAATAAGATTAATATTAAGTTGTTTTGTTATACATTCTGTGTATGTTGTTATACATATTTCACTGTTTTCATTTTCTTATGTAAAACATCAAAAAATCACAAAAAGTCACTATAGGGTAATTTCTGTCATCTATAAACATTCAACTTTCTTTTAACATATTTAACAAATGAAACAGAGAACTACAAAGATAGGAGTTGAATTTCATTTCATTTTCTGTCAAGTAAACATGTGACAAATTCCATTCGTAATTGAAACATGTTGTGAACCATAGATCCCTAATTGTTCTCTCATCATAAGAAGCATTATTGTATGCTGAAATTTGTATGTTGAAAATAAACAGGTGGTGTCCAGACAAATGCTGGTACCAGAGCACCAAATGTATCTGGGTTAGGCGGTCCTGGTCTACCCGGATTAGACCGCCCAACTGGCATGCCAGATATGAGTCAGCTAATGCAAAATCCAGCCATTTCTCAGATGATGCAAAGCTTGCTTTCCAACCCCCAGTATATAGAGCAGGTATGCTATACTGCCTACACTGTGTGCTGCAGATATTGTTACTAGTTTCAGTTTTTTTAACTAATCAGTCGTATAAATTTTGTAGATTGTGAACCAAAACCCTCAACTACGCAGTATGTTTGATGCTAACCCTCAGTTAAGAGAGATGATGCAAAATCCAGAAATACTTCGTCAGTTAACTTCACCTCAGATGATGCAGGTATATAAACCTGTGGTGTGACATTTTACATAGTTTGACTGATGGGATTTCTGGGTTGACCTTAACCTCACCATTTGTAATTCATTTCTACAGCAAATGATGTCTTTACAGCAGCTACTACCTCAGCTTAACCAACAGCAATCTACTTTGTAAGCGGAAATCACTTATTTAACTACCTTGTGAAAAAGCAATTTAGAGATATGAATGACTCAACACCTGGCTATTATCAATTTTTTATTTTTCCATTTAAAACCAGTAATTTTCTGTTTCAGGGGCAATACGCAGACAGGTGCTACTACAGGTACAAAGCCTCTCATTTGTGTCACTTTATCACCATACCGAATACATGTAATATTATTTTTTAATATGCAGGAACTCAAAACAATATGGGGCTTGACTTGTTGATGAATATGTTTGGTGGACTTGGAGCTGGTGGCTTGGCTGCCTCAAATGCGCCTGATGGTAAGACTTTACTTCTGATCCAGATACACCCTTGATTCCGGAGAAACAGTATAGTTTTTAAATATATGATTTCCAAACAACATTAAATAGCTGAACTATGTAGTTAAAATAGTTTTCAAGAAAGTTGAGCTTGGATTTGCATTTTTCGTCTTATCAGTTTTCATTGTTTGGATAAACGGATTCTGTTTCTGATAATTGATTATTATGGAACTTGATGATCATTTTCATTCCCATTCCAAGAAAAATGATTATCTAACAAGTTTCATACCTTCTTTTATAACCTATATCAATATTCTTTTGCTCTCGTTTCACTGAACTATGTTATTAATGTGGTTTTTGGTCATTTGTCTATAAATTTCTTCTTGACTAATCAGAACCTGCCATATTTGATCATTTGATCATCACAACTTTAAGCGCAAGAAGTCACAAGATTTTGTGTGACCATTATTTGTTTCTTTGTGATCATGATCACAAATAAGTATATGGTATTTAATTGAGTTCACAAGATTCTAATTTGTTTATGTGAAGATTTTTAAGCAAATTTTCTTACACTATTTGTCTAGTGACATGTTGTAACTTTCACGAGAGTAATGGAGTATATTAGTTTAAGATAGCCAGGTAGGGGTGAGTATGTGTCGGTTATGGCCTAGAACCAAATTATAACTGGAAGTTTTGGTTACTAAACTACCCAAATGGATTGGTTTTAATTAAAGGATGGGTCATTTTGGGGTTTTCGGTCAAATTGGTTAACCGCCAAAATTTTGAGTCAGGCTCAGTTTTTGTATAATTTTCAGTCAAACAATCATGAAACCCTGGATAATAACAAAGATTTAAAACTTAGCCATTACAAGGACATAATCAAGGATATCAAACTATCAGGTTCCTTGATAAATCTTATTTTAATATATAAAATTGCAAAAACAGTTAAAAAGTTGCTAATTGTTTCAATAGGGTGATGTGGTTTCTAGTGGTTTGGATAATTTCAGTTTCGGTTCTTTTTTATGCCTCCGCCTCTAAGATTAAGATGCTTTGTTGAGATGATTTATGTTTTTCACTTTCTTTTATTGCTTGTAGTGCCACCCGAACAACTTTATGCCACCCAATTGTCACAGCTTCAAGAAATGGGCTTCTTTGATACCCAAGAGAATATCAGGGCGTTACGTGCTACTGCAGGCAATGTTCATGCTGCTGTTGAGAGACTTTTAGGAAACTTTGGCCCATGATGATGTCGCGATGTTTTCCTTTATTAAAAAGACAGCCAGACTTGTAATATGAGTTGGTTTTTAAATTATTCTTTTGTAAACAAAGGGAGGCATGTGGATTTTCTTTTGAGGGGTGCAAGTGTGAATGATGAACAAATATGATGAAGTAAAAAAGATTACTTTTATTACTTGCACTGCTGGAAAACCGGCCTCCCTTAAGCAAACCAAACCTTTTGGTGTTCACTGTACAAACAAATTTGATAGCTCATTGCTGTTTTATGATGATCCTTGAAAGATTACTCATATGTGCATCTGTTCAATTGATATCTATCAGTAAATACAAGAGTCCAGTGGGTTGAGATGATTCCTCTTGGGCTTTGATTTACGAGACCAGATTCTTTGATTTCTGACCTACACACTAAAGCAACACTAGTTAAGATTTCACACAGAGGGAATTTTTCCTGTAATAATCATCCGCGTGAGTATAAGTATTGGTTTTGAATGCGGAAACAGAGTGTAGGGATAGGGATGGAAAGTTTGTGTGAGGAATATTTATAGTATTTGATGATGTATGGATGATGATAATGCACGATGATTGGAGTGGTCTTAAAGAGTACGTAAGTGGGTCCTGATGACTCATGTTATTGAAGGCTTGTTATATTGACTGTTCACATTGATGATAATTGTTGCCCCTTAGATGTATGATACGTGTCCTTGATTTGTTTTAGCAAGGGTCGATCTGATACTAAGATTGACGGGTCTGGGTTTTTAACCACCTTACACCCACACCATCTATATATACATACATAAACATACATGTTTTCTGTATCATGCACACATGGTTGTGTGTATTGACTATAGTTAAATTGGTTCTCCATAACTATTTGCCAATTGAAGTCAAACATTGCAAATTTCATGGTTGTAGTCTTGATGTTATTTTCTATTTTTTTGGGTAAGTACTTGAATGGACTCAAGAATTAACTAGTCATATATTCATGCGATGGTTGGGTATTTCATATCATAATATCGGTTAAATTATACATTTCAGAAACACAACATAACATAAAGGAGTAAATACAATAAAAAACAAAACATAGTATAAAGTAAATACAATAAATTACCTTGCCAACAAAACCATAGAGAAGAGATAATATTATCTGTCAAATTTATCGACTCAATTTGTGTTTCTTTGAGTTCAGATGAATGTCAACAAGTGATGTGTAGCTTTCTTTTAACATTTAGGTAGAGGGGATTCATTAGTAAAACTAAGGTTTACGTAATATGCAATTTTACGTGAAAACATGATTGCATAGCGCAATTACAAAGAGCACAATGTAAGTTCTAAACCACGTATACAAATATCAGATGAGAACACAATGCACATACAAGAATCGGTTAAGATTGAGATAGTAGATATTGTTTTAGATTTAAAATGTTGTTAATTAATGATAGAAGTTGAAACCAAAACGTTTCAAACCTAAATTAAACTATTATACAACATAAAACACGAGTCATCCACAAACCTAGAGGTTCATGGCATGTAAGATTATGGAGACAATAAGCTTAGTTAATAGGTGATTTTCTTAGTATAGTCAGACATCAATAATCAATAGTATTACCTTATGTTTTCAAAACCGGATTGGACGGCGAACAGGTCGTTTTATTGGTCGATTGATTTGACTGGTTAGACAGGATTAAAAAACCGAATAACATCATACATACATACATATATATATATATATATATATATATATATATATATATATATATATATATATATATTATAGTTAGGTTAACGTTCCGTTGTTAACCCTTATTTATTACGATAAACCGCTAACACTAATGTAGCGAACGCTTACACCATAATTAGACAGTGTAACTAACTTTTATATTACGTTACACCACTGATATAACAATTTCCCGTCATTTTTCAAATTCCCTCTTTTTCTTATTTAAACTTTACCATTTTTTTAAAACTTTCATAACTTTTTTGTATGATATTATTATTTTAAAAAATTACACCATTAAATAGATTATTTTAATATCTTTAATTTGAGTATAATCTTGCTATATTTAAAAAAAAATTCTTTACGTTCATTTTGGAACATTAGTTTTACCACTGTAACTCTAACTTACAGTGATGATGTGACTTACTGTAAACTACTAGTTGGGTTAATGGGTTATAATATTAAACAAGAGTTAATATTTGATCATTATCCTATATAGTTATGCATATAATTTAAGTTAAATTATGTTTTGCTCCCAGATGTTTGTAAAAATATCAATTTATCTCTAAAAGTTTTATAAATTATTTTAATTTTAATCCAAGTGTTTTATCAGTTATTTCAACTTGAATTCAAAATAATAAAACTTTTGTACTGAAGTTGAAACAAATGATAGAAATTTTTGGATTGAAATTGATGTTTTTAAACTTTTGAATAATATTGTTACTTTTGTCAATCTTAAAGAGAAAATTGAAATTAACTCTATAATTTAATATAATTATTTTATATGTGTATTTTATAGTTATTAATAAACCTTAATATTATCTTATGTTTAACACTTCAATTTATTTTTTGACCCATCTGTCAAACCTATTAAAATCCAAACATTTTAAAAAAATATCAAAAATCCCGTCCGACGGAGTTTCTGGTTCCCAGTCCAACTGCTGAACTGCTCCGATCCAACCGTTTACATAGCTACAAAACGAATTAGGGTGGATCAGACGAGTTGGCCCTCCGAATCCCGGTCCGACTGGCGATCCGATCCGAATCACAAAAACATATTACCAAATGCCAAATAATAGTTATTATAATATCACATTCAAAATTTGAGCGAAAGTTAAAAAGGTAAAACACACCGTAGATAAAAGAACATCCTCCGAAAACCTTGGCCCCGTCGTCATCTCTCAGTAATATTAATAAAATATTATTCCCTTCCATTGATAGCTCAAAAAACAACATAACTGAAAATAACTACCCTCTCTCTCACACACTTACTGCGTGTAACCGTCGCCACCACCACCACCTTAAGAACATCCACCACCCCACTTCCACCCCTTTCTTCTCTCTCGCTTTCGATCTTCACCCACATATACTATGAACGATCACATCGACATCACCACCACCACCACTTCACCGGACTTACAACTCTGCCCTGCTTCTCCCGACCACATTTTCCGGCCAACTCTCCACACCTCCGGCGACTCTCCATTCAACATCCAACCCATCACCACCATAAGGCCCCACCACCACACGAAGAAGCGGACGAAGATGATCCGCTTTCAGAACACCAAGGCCGCGGTTGGTGGTGGTGGTGGTGGTGGTGGTGCTGGACCTTCCGGCAGCCATTCCGGTGTGATCCAGAAAAAGAAACCGGACCCGAGTGCCCCGAAGATCACCCGTCCCTGCACCGAGTGCGGTAAGCGGTTCTGGTCATGGAAAGCCCTCTTCGGCCACATGCGGTGCCACCCCGAGAGGCCGTGGCGCGGGATCAACCCGCCTCCCAACGTCCACCACCCGCTGGCGGTTCACGACGGCTTAACCCGCAGTGTGACCACCGAGGAAGACGAGTATGTCGCGGCGTGCTTGTTGATGCTGTCCAACACACCAACTCTTCCACAGAATACTCACACCAACACCACTGCAACCACACCAACCCATGCTTCCACCAGTTACCAACATGACCCGTTAGCGGTCCAGGTTAATGACCCCGAGAGCCGGTTCGAGTGCTCGAGTTGCAAGAAGGTGTTCGGTTCGCATCAAGCACTAGGGGGCCACAGGGCTAGCCACAAGAATGTGAAGGGATGCTTCGCGAATACAAAAACCGACGTAGGAACTGAAGAACTCGAGTATGGGGGCTACACGAGTCACTGCGATCGAACCGTTGAAGTTATAAGCATCAATCAACAACACAAATGCAGCATTTGCTTGAAAATCTTTCCAAGTGGTCAAGCACTTGGTGGGCACAAAAGATGTCACCTTGAGAAAGAAGATGGTGTTGTACCAACAGCAACAACATCAGTACTTTCGCAGCCATTTAGGTTTGACTTGAACACCCCTGCACCTCTACAAGATGATTCCACATGTTCAAGTTCAGATTTGGATTTAAGACTATGTCTGTGAACTATGAAGTCATAGGTAACATTGCATAAATGTCTGTATGATCATGTATGTCTGCTCTTTACTATATGTATATGTATACCTCTATATACCATAATGTGTACTAATTAACCTGTATCTTTTCTGCCTTCATACATCTGTGTAATTCCTCAACTGCATCGCGTATTTCTTTTAGCAAAAACTGGTTTCTTTCTCCTGCGATGAACTTACGACACTCGTTGTTAACATAGACCATACTGTGACCAGCCAACACCTTAACCTGTTTATCTTTAACCATGGTCCTAAACCTTGCAGCAGCGTCCCATAAACCGCGTGCAGCATACATGTTTGATGCAAGCATGTAGCCACTTGAGTTATTCGGTTCAAATTCAAGAACATGTTTAACTACTTTTTCCCCAATATTTTCTTTAGCATTGTAGCTCATTCTGCAACCACTCAACAATGCGCCCCAGGCACTCACACCGTCGTTTTGTACTTCAGCCAGTTGGTCAATAAGTTCCATTGCAAGATCGAGCTTCCCACCCCGGCTTAACAAATCTACTAAACAAGAGTAATGTTCTAGGCTCGGTTTGATTTCTTGACTTTTAACAAACTTTTGGAAAAATGACAGCCCCTCATTGATCAAACCTCCATGACTACATGCTGATAACACTGAGAGTATTGTTATGGAATTAGGTTTTATACCATGCGTTTCCATTTCAGCCAACAAACGTAATGCATCACGAGGAAGCCCGTTCATACCACATGCTGCAATCATGGCACTAAACGATATAACATTTTTATCAATAATCTGATTAAAAGCTTTCTTTGCGGTAATTATATCTCCATAACTTGAGTACATATCCAAAATGGCTGTCCCAACCATCGTCTCAGTTGCCAGCCCTAATCTGATGGCGATCCCATGAACCGATTTTGGTCGTTTTAGTTCAGAATAATAAGAGCAGGCTTCTATGAGATTTAATATAGTAACAGCATTAGGTTTCTCTTGTGCTTGTATCATTTCATTGAAGACTTCAATTGCTTCATCAGGCAAGCCACATTGTGTAAAAGCTGCAATCATTGTGCTCCAAGAAACATTATCTCGAATCATCATTGAATTAAATATTCTTTGTGCAGAACATATAAGATTGCACTTTGCATAAACATCAATTAGAGTATTGATTATCAACTCATTTAACTCGTGACTTTTTCGGAGTATCACAGCATGAATACATTTGCAAATACGTGCGTCTGCAAAATGTTTGCATACTTGTAGGAGGTTGACTAATGTGACTGCATCAGGCTCGATTTTAGACTTCTGCATTGAACTGAAAAGATTAATGGCTTCAGGATGTTTCTTGTTACATACTAATCCTGATAAAAGAGTATTCCATGAAACACTGTTTTTTAGAGGCATATCTTTCCAAACTTGCAATGCAGAATCAGGATCTTCACATTTGGAATACATGTCGATTAAAGAGTTACCTATAAACAAATCATGATGAAAAGCTTTATGAACGATCAATCCATGTAACGCTCTTCCTGTTATACAATTCTTTAAATTGGTGCAGGCTTTTAGCGCGCTTACAACCGTTAGGCCATCTACTTCCATACTAAGCTGTAATAACAAATCTTTAAAAATCCCAATAGCAACATGAGCTTTGTCACTTTTAACATAGCCTGAAATCATGACACTCCAAGCAATGACATCTCTGTTAGACATTTCATCAAACACCTGTTGTGCATACTCCATTGCCATATTTGCATACATGCACAAAAGGGAATTTTCGACCGATGAGATCGCCAAAAAGTCATTCTTAATCATATAACCATGAATTTTCAATCCTTCATGTAAAGTTCCAAGGTTTTGGATTGTTTGAACAACAAGTACTAAAATAGAAACATTGGGTTCAAACCCTGTAGCTCTAGCCTGCATAAACGAAGATATTCCTCCATCGAAATCACCATAACCAATGTACCCAGAAATCATAATATTCCATGAAACAGAATCCTTGATCTTCATGCTATTAAAGACATTGAATGTTGAATCCATCAGCCCAGCTTTTAAATAGAAATCCATGATAGAATTTCCTACAGATGTGCACGAATCGACCCCGAGTTTGATTACAGATGCATGAAGTGATTCCCCATGTGTTAAAGACATTGCTGAACATGCCTTTAGAATTGGGTGGAACAATGAAGGTTCTGTCAATTGAACTCCTGATTTGTTCAAGTCGTTGTATAAAGACAACACCTCTTGCCATCTGCCATTAAATGATAACTCTTTGATCTTTGTAATGCAGTTGGAAAGTTTTGAAATTGATGTAATGGGTGGATAATGCATTGCCCACAATAATAATTCAAGAAAATCTGTCTACTTTGAAGGATTTTACATCCATTTAAATGGTGACCGATAAATCAGCGACGGCCGAAGGTTAGTAAGATGAACACGAAGAAATAACATCATGACAATGTGGGGGCACAAAGAAATTGTAACGTTATCATTACAGACATATTTATTATGCGGGGGGTGTTTGTTTTTTTCAAAAAACTATTCTCCACCTCTTCATCTGACCGCACGCAAACGCGAGAAGACATTTTGAGAGCGCAGACTGTTTGATTTCCGGAAGACTTTTCATTAAAAAAGTTCTTTTTGAGCTCCGCATGAGGCAGACATGAACCATTGACTTCACAGGTATTCTAACCTCTTCTCATTCTACCCTCCTCCTTCCCCTCACCGCCAGCCTACCCGCCACAGCCCGCAGCCACCGACGGCCCACCCGCCACCGCCCACCTTCCCGGGCGCCGGCCCGCCGCCGCCTCCTATAGTCTGCAGAAAAGGTAGTTATCGGAGGTGTGCCAATGGTTACATGAATGGATGGATCCCAGGATAGAACAACACCTAAAGGCAGGTCCATTTTAGCCGGTGTTAAATGACCGCGAAAATGTTCCGCTAGTATAGGCTTATGCATATATTTCATATAACTTTTATCATTTTCATTTTAAATGCTTTCTATTTTTGACATTAATCATATTCTTGCTTCATACTCTCAAATTGAAGCGCTTTGTAAGTGACATTTGATAAATGTTTTGTCCGAATGATGGACATGAAACATTTAAGATTCGAATACTCAAATCTTAGTTTTCTTACTTTTGAACGTGGGCTTTACAAGAATTCTCAAGTTCATGTTTAAGAATTTAAGCTTATGTTATACTTAACTAGTGTCAATTGTACAAAAGTTGGCCATAAGATTTGGATTGGTCCAAAACCTTAGTGTTTTAGCATCTATTATAAATTCAATTACTAGAGGTTTCTTAATACTTAGTAAGAATTATTTATAAAGATTCTGGCGTTGATACCCAAATATGTTCAGTTACACTTTAACTATAAATAGTTATAACAATCTACATTTCATCATGTTTCATGCATCAGTTACGTTAGGACGTCTCTTCTTCTTTAAACCGAAGTGATGATCATGTGCAGAAACAATGAGAGAAATCGTTAGAACCCCGATTCTGAGCTCATGAAAATTGAAAACTGAACATCCCAGTTTTGAGGAGATGATGGAGTCAAAAAGCGGGTAGTTACCCCGATATCAAAGTGAAAACGGGAGTACCTACTCTGGCATCAAGGTTAAATTACTTGTTAGTTTATAAAACCTATCGGATCTATTACAGGCAGGCACTTATATATAATGCAAAACAGAAAGACACTAGCCCATGCAAAATCTGTAAAATATGCTGTATATTAATGTTTATACTGAGCAAAATTCTGTTACCTTGAGTTTGTATACAAACAAGTAAAAATACATGCTACACGTGACAAGAATATTATTATTATGATAACATGAAGCTATTGATCTTACAGAGTTCTAGATACGGATTATCAAACTTCACATATCTTGACCAATATGACCTGTACTTGCCAATAGCAAGATCTAACCATGGTTTATAATTCCCATTGTAATGTACAACAGCAGCATTCTCTATTTCTGTTTGGTTAAGGGCTGGGTCATATCCAAGCCCCAACACATGCCAGCTCCGGTCCAGTGGATGGGTCAGATTATAAAATGTTATCAGTCCAGGTGGCAACGTTCCGAGCTTCCATAGAGTTCTTTCCTCGTTCTACAAAAAAAAAAACACATAAGTTGGAAAAACTTGTTACTTGAAATGCCATAAAGCCCATCATCGAGAATTTACCCATGAAAGGTTGGTTTGGACCGTGTTCCATCTCAAATGGGTCAAATCATCAAAATTAGCTAAAAAGGAGGAAATTCATCCAGATTTACTAAAAGATTTATATAGTAACAATATTGTTTTTGGAATCATTATTAACATATAATTATTTATTATAAAGATAAAAATGGACAAAAAGTGTTTAGCTTGTCAACCTAACCTGGTCCATTCCAACCCATACTATAAAACTATAAAAGTGACCCATTTCAAACTGAACCCTTTTGGTCCATTAATGAACCCTTCTGACCCGCCCTGTTGCCACCCTTAGCTAAAAATCATCATTAAAGCACGTGTAGAATAGTTGGTGGGATTACCATATTTTGCCAGCCATGATATATTCCCGTAATATCACGTTTTTTCCACTCCTTTAAATCAAACATATTCATGCCAAACGCCCAACCACATGCATTCGGATCAAAATTATCTGAAATTTTCGGGTTTGAAAAGTTCAAGTACTTATCAAACCGGTGAAAACTCTCCTTACAGGTCTCTACAGCACCATTAACCATCCCTTGCAGGTCAACACTCCATAATGGTGTCAAATCCTTTTGAACAACAATATCATCATCTAAAAACAATATTTTATCCAGTTTCGGGTACACTTCAGGAAGGTAAAACCTCAAATGATTCAACATCGACAAGTATTTTGGGTTCCTATACTTGAGATTATCAGAACCGGCTGTTAAAGACGATGTTTGATGTGCTTTAAAGTAATATTCCTTCATGCGAGATGACTCCAGCTGGCGAAGAACTGGACAATAAGAAGCATTTAGCCAAGTGAAATCATCCACATTTTGAACTTGGATCGTAGAACCTTCCGGAGGGTTGACTAAAAACCACATTTTCATGGCTGCAAAGTTTAGTTTGTCTGTCACGATATGGAACACATGTTTTCCGGGCTCTTTTGCATGTAGAACTGTTGAATTAACAACTACGGATGTTGCTAGAACATTGTCAGAGAATATAGCATAGTGATATAAAGAAGGATCTTCAAGATTTTTTAGATTAGGAATTTCTTTATTTTTATCACTAAGCAAGAAATAATCTGTTGTGAGCACTAGAGGAAGGCAATGCAACGGCTTAGGTAATGTTTTGGCAGCTAGTTGTGTCAAAGATGCACTTTTTTTCTTTACTTCGTCGACTTTTGTTTCTGTAGATTGAAGCATGACCCTTAATTTTCTTGCCATTATGATGCAATCATAGAATTGGTCCTTAGCCAATGATAGGATATGGCCCATTTCTTTAGCCCGATCAACTGCACTGATGGTGGGATAAACGAAATTCAAGTAAGAATAAGAGCCAACATGTACAAGGTGGAGGTGACAATTATGGCACGTTCACTTGAAAATGGTTTGATTTGGGTAGTGGTTTATTTCAAAACAGGTCAATTATTTTAAAAAGATTGCTAAACGGGGAACAGGTTGAGTGAGTCAAAAGGATTGATAGTCACCCAAACTCTATTTAAGTATTTTTAATGCATAAAACCTCATAAAGATTTAAATTCTGATCATGATATTATTGTTTTTGTGATCATAACTAAAGCATGGACTCTTTATAATAAGTTCAACAAAAATGTAAAAAAAATGTTTGTGGGTCAACAGGAACAGGAACATTTCATATCATACTTAAATGGACTTGTTTTGACCCATTACCCAATTCATCTGTCTTCCCATCTCTAGTAGAAGTGTACAAAAGAAATTTGTATGAAAGTAATAAATCATAGAGCAATACCTTGGCCCTAGTTCACTATCAAAAGTTGCTTTTTCAATAGCTTGCTGACTTCTTTTAGAGTGTTCAATCAAAGAATCATAGATACCAGTTTCATTTTTGGCTTTTGCAATACTTGCATAAGCTTTGGCCATTATTATCTGGTCATGCATAAGCTTCACCATAGAATCTGAATTCGGACTTTCATATTCTTTTCTCCAAATACCATATCTACCCTTAACACTGGTGTCAAACGTTTTAGCTCGCTCGATGGCGGCTTCTTCCATCTGATTCATCCCTTTTTGGCTTACTTGCATCAATTCTGCAGTTCGGCGATCCCGCCTTTCCTGACGTAAGGCCTAAATGAGAAAAAATGGTTAGTGACAAAAAATATAGGATTAGCTAAAAACATACTGGTAGTGGAAAAATATAATCAGGAAAAGTATTTGCAAATTACCCGACGTTTGAGCTTTGCTGGATGCATTGGAGATGAAGTTTTATGTGGCTGTTCATTTATATCTGCTTGTTCATTGGAAGAATGCTCGTTGCTGTCCTCATATCTTGTTTCAGGCTGACCCTTTAGTGACTAGTTGATTAAAGAAGAAAAGACCATTAGCAGAAATGTTAATATTAATCAATTTTGTAACCTACTTCTAGAAAGGGAAGAAAACTACTTGCCTACTTGGCAAGTGCCAACATTACTCAGGAGTTGATATTACATAATCCGTCAATATAGGTCAGGCTTAAACACTTCTTGTCCAGTTTCTTAAACATTTTTTTACTAATAATTTGTTTTAAATACAATTACAAGAAGCATATATAGTTAATCTTAGATAAGAAAATGTATATACCTTTGAGTCGTCCTCTTCGCGTTGATCATCATCAATGGGATTTTTCCAAACCCATGAAGCAGACAAATCTTTGGATTTCACAGTCCTAATTTTAATGGCACCAGAAGTGTCTGTGTATGTCACTATTATGTCAATATCCTGCATTACATTACAAAGAACATGGCTTCATCATTGATGGGCATCATCTATGATGAGCACCATTATTCCATTAAGATTGAAATTGGATTATTACCTTGTCAACTTTATGATATCCAGTTGCCAAAGAATTTGAGTTAACTTGTTCCTGCACAATTAGCTTCTTATTCAGTAACTGTAACCACTTCCTCTCAAACATGAGAAGACCATTTGGGATTTGGAATGTCAGGATAAAAGATGAAATTTACATCTTCAGAAATCAATTAGCCGAATGACTTGAGAAAAAGCATATGTTGCTTAATGAAATAACATTTTTTTAGCATCATATCCTAAAGAGAAAATGAGAATGATACCTTCTTATCCATACACTGAGGACAGTCAAACATGGGCCAATTTCCATTAATTTCTCTTTGACTGAAAGAAAAGAAAACGAAGCATGATTATGATATAGGTATCCACAATCACTTGAAAGTTAAAAATGACACAAAAGCAGAACTTCCAATAAAGTTATTGAGGTCTATATGTATAAAAGTTCATTCATAATGAAACAACAAAGCAAGATGATTATGATCTTACACTGTTAAAGAATCAAATCCATCTGCTCCAACTAAGGAAATATGAATCTGGACCTGTTTGTAAACATTATTACAAATAACTCGCATAAAACTTAAGTATACAGTATACAAAAAAGGATCAGTCATACATGGCTAAAAGAGACAACAGATCACAACGAAATGGTTGAAAATTCATATGCGTTAAGCTAGAAGATGGAAATAAATGACAAAAACTAAGCTGATAAATTTTCACATATGCAAGGGATATACAGATAGCTTGAAAAAGCTTTCATCTATGACCGAAAGTCCGAAACTAACTCAATTAATTCAATATGCTAACTGCAATTATCATCCCTCTGTCCATACATATACTACAGTGCAAGTAGCAAAGTACCAAGGGCTAATGAACAAATTAGATCCTTATTCCATAGAAATGAAACAGAAGTTTACACATTCCAACAAGGCTTTAGGACAACACACTATAGCAGATGCTTAATCAATCTAGGTTTTAAGCTTGGAACTTCAAAAGGGAAATTCATAACTAATGCTAAATTTCAAGCTATTTTAATGTTCATCATACAATTTCAAGTAGGTAGCATAAACAGAATAATGTCGGTGCTAGGATTGTAACATAACTAGTAGCAATTTTGCATATATATAACTCATTCGAGATGAAAATTTCAGAGTGTAAGCTTTTATCAGTAACGAGATCTAATCATAGTTTTTGCATATATATAACTCATTCGAGATGAAAATTTCAGAGTGTAAGCTTTTATCAGTAACGAGATCTAATCATAGTTCCTGAATCAAGTACAAATGCTGCATCGGATTTGTAAAGGCTAGAAAACAAAATTCAATCAAAAACCCTAATGGACAAATGTGAGGCTGTTGTTAGCTATTGATTTCATAAAGAAAGCTGCAGGAATTGATTCAAACTCACAGATGATTCCAGGAAGATGAATATAATGAGACGAGAAAGAGTTGTTAAGCTTCTAAATAGAGATTTCATGGCTGGGGACGAAGGCGGAGAGAGGAAAAACGTTTTACTGTCGGTTTTGTCGCCGGAAAATTGATCGGAAAATCAGATCGGATGTTGGCATCAGAGATCGGAGCAGCCGGTAGCATCAGTGTCTCCGATTTCGTTGATCATTTGCTGCCCAAAAGGGTCCATTTTTTTATTTTTGCAGCGGGTTCAATTTTAATTTTTTTTTATTAAACCAATAACTGCTATCTAATCTTATTTTACCCTGTGTTTCCGAGTCTCATTTAACGAAAAAAATGAAAGAAAATAAATGAAAAGTAAAAAATAATTATATTCCTGAGTTTTTTTTATGGAGAGAAATGAAAGAAAACAAAAAAACTTTATGTTTTCGAGTTTTTTAAAGGAAGAAAATAAAAAGAAATGAATGGAAAATTTTTAAGGATTTTTCTTTCTAACTTTCCTTTCAAAATGGAAGGAAATGAAAAGAAAAAAAATATAACACATAAAATTCTAATTTTTTTTTCATTTTCTTCGAACTCTGAAACAGAAAAATTTAATATTCTTTTCCTTTCTCTTTATTTCTTTTCTCTCCTTAATTTCCTTTCTCTTCATTTCTTTTCTCTCGCTAATTTTCTTTCCGTTCTTTTCTTTTCATTTCTTTCGTTTATTAAACTCGGAAACACAGCGTATTATTTTCGGTATTAACTTTTTGGTGTTTTCGGGATCAGTACTTTTTTGATTCTGTACAGATGTTTTATTGATTTTTACCATCTAATAGTCTCGCTGTCACCATTAGTGGGTGTTAGTCCTAATGGACTGCTTGTTCATTTGCTTCTCTATGTTGGCTACAATTGCCTGACACGATGGCTTGCCGCAGTGGCCACAAATGACCAATAACGACTCCATTGTATATTCTTGTTAGTTTTTTATATTCTTCAATTAATATGTTATTATTCATTAATTAATTAATATGTTAGGACTCTAATTTCCGTCAACTCCTAACATCATTATGATTTATAAACACTTAACAGTAGCATTATATTTTTGGATTTTGTAAACAGGTGAACACCTAGAAAGTGATGATGAAAATATTTTCCTACGTGTGCGAACATGACAAGTCATATGTCTAACAACAATATTGGTCTCTAATATTAGTCATATGTCTAACAACTATATTGGTCTCCTCTAATATTCTTTTCTACTATTTTTTCTTTAATTGTTGGAAAACAGATGATCTGTTCATAAGTTAACTTTTCTATTATCTGTTCAATCCTTTGTTTTCTTATTCCTTTTGGGATTTAAAAAACTCGTGCATGACATTTAACTATATGTACACATGTAAACAAAGGTGTTCATTCACAAATGACTTATGTCTAGTCCCGTGATAGACACCATTTATTAAAAAAAAATTCCATACTCACACCTATTGCATAAAGCATACAATATTTTTCAAGAAAATGCTAATATAAACCTTCACAAAACCACACAACATATAACAATCATTTTTACGCCAAATCCTCAACCGATGATAAACTTACTCTATATTAAAAACCAACCGTTAGCTACAGACTACAGTAGCTAAGGGTGTTTTAGATATTTCACTGCACCAAGGGATAATACTGCCATTGATATTGATATGTAGCATGATCATGAGCCTTTTGGTGAATCTTGGCTTCTTTGGTATACATCTACCTTAACATGAAGCGGTGAGCGATGATGCAAAGGTTGTGGACCATTTCGGTATGGCGAGTGAGGGCTTGCGTTGTGTATTCTTGGTACCTTTGGTCTTTCTTTGATATCAACTAGTCGTTCTAGTGTTGCCACGACTTCTTTCATTGATGGACGGGTTTTCTGCTCGGGCCCGAGGCATGCGAAAGCTAGTTGGGCAACCTGGCCTGCTGCTTTTGAAGGGTATTTTCCTTCAAGCCGCGAGTCCATGATGTTCTTCAATTTTCTACGGTTAGCCAGATATGGCTTGACCCAGTCGACTAGATTTCGTTGGGCAGCTGGGCGACCGTTGTCAAGGGCCCGCAGGCCTGTTATCATCTCAACCAACACAACGCCGAAACCATAGACGTCACTCTTAACATACAAATGTCCTGAGAAAGAAATTGGAAGTTTTATGATTACAAAACATTAAATTTTAATTAATAATCTAATTACTTGAACAAAATGATTTGTGAAAAATTATGTGTTAAAACACACTTCTAGTGACTTTCAAACTGCTTTTGGCACTTTTCCACTTATACTAAGTTTTTTTTATATCTATGATTACTTTTAATGACTTTCAAACTGCTTTTTGGTACTTTTCCACTTATACTAATTCTTTTTATATTTATGATTTCACTGCCTACAAAAAAATAGCCCCAATGGACCATTCATAGATAAATGGGTCAAAGTTGCTAGTTTGTAATGACTTACATAAACTCCAAATAAGATTAACCTGTATACAAACAAGCTACTCTTTAACACAAGTAGCATTGAACTGATTACCTTGGTAAATAATTTATTCTTATACAATACATAATTGAAACTTAATGTTCAACACCTGAACCAAAAGTCAAACTAAACCGCCTTGGTTTGATTTGGTTTGGGTTCATAGCTTAACAATGTTGCAATGTGTTGTGGCCCTTAAAGGTTAAATGATTAAGATTACCTGTGGTCACATATTCAGGTGCAGCATAACCATATGTACCCATCACCCGTGTTGTCACATGTGATCGACTAGCCGATGCCATTTTAGCCAGCCCAAAATCTGATAGCTTTGCATTATACGACTGCTTTTACAAGAATAAAACAGATAATTAGCAGTACTCCTTGAATAAAGAAAGTAGAATCATTCATAAATGAGGCAGAACCAACAAAGCTAAACTTACCCCATCAAGCAATATATTTGATGCCTTAAAGTCTCTATAAATAACTTTCTTATCTGAAGTGTGCAAAAACGCCAGCCCACGAGCTGCACCAATTGCAATCTTAATCCGTATATCCCATGGAAGTGGCTGAACAGCTGACCCCCCTGAAAAAGTCAAACCACTTAGAATAAGTTCCTGTTGATTACATATATGCACACCATATAAACAAGACTCATAAAATGAAAACATTTCATGACCAGCAAACAACAAATAAAAGACTCTTACTTCCAAAAAGGTGGTTCTCGAGGCTGCCCCGTTGCATGAATTCATATACAAGTAAAAGCTCTTTGCCCTCATAACAATATCCCAAAAGTTTCACAAGATTTGGATGTGAAAGCCTTCCTAAGAAGTTCACCTCAGCCTGGTCCAAATGGCATCAAATTAATGTATTAGGATAACCAAAACGATACATAGAGGGAACCTTTTATCAATGAGGTAACGGGTCGGGTCAAACATTTACACAAACAACATATTATTTGCAGAAACTAAAAAAAAATCACTAAGAAGCCAAAGTTGAGAGGCGTTTACCACCTCACTTAGCCTTAGGTCCACCCTGCTGATGTTTTTAGTTGTGATTATATACTTTAAAATGAATACATTTCGCACTTGCACACTTTCACAAAAGAAAATTAATAATAAATATCTACTTGATTCTCAAAAGGTGTCATGTGGGGATTAATGAAACAATTTTTAACCAGCAGAAAAATAAATATAATGATATAAACACTCTTGTTTTAATAATTTTGCATCCCATTATTGAGTTGGTGCTATTTACATTGCACAACCATTTTCATTCCATTTAAATACTCAAAAGTGGTAGCACTAACCTATCAAAAAGTGCATCTTTACTAACATTCAAATAAAAGATTGTGATATACTCGATTCCTTTTTAATTTGTTATCTTCGTTTAACTTGTTACATTAGTAATACTTTTCTCTTTTCACGGTAAAAGACAAAAAGATACCATTGACTTGATGTTTTGAGGTTCATCGGAAACTTAGGGGTAGCTTTAGCCAATCCTATGTGCAAATATGTCAAGAAATAGCATTACGAACTTGTCATTGATGCAATGACGAGTTGCACACGAATCAGATTACCTGCCACTCTTCGACTCCTTGCATGCTCTCTGAATTCAACTTCTTGACAGCAATTACAGAACCACTTCCATGGAATTTAGCTCCAAATCTTTCTTCAATCCAGCCTTTATAAACCTTACCAAAACCACCTTCACCTAAAATCGTATCGTTTCGAAAGTTTTTTGTAGCTGATTTGAGTTCAGAATAGGTATATATTTTAAGATTTGGATGAGGCAAGATCTGGCCCCCAGGGCCAAGATCATCACCGCTGCTTGCTGATGAAAACTGACTGTTGCCAGAGACATTGCTACTGATTCCTGATGATGATATCGATGATGAGCTTGTAGTAATAACACTGCTGGTTGTATGTGAACTCCCTGCTACTGTATCACCATAATCTTGATTTAATTAAAACCCTAAATCACTACAAAGAAATATAAATCAAGAAACAGGTCTGAAACTCTTGAAATTAGGTGATAAAAGTCAAAACAGATTCATCAAATTCACATTGTAAATCAAGAAAACACGAAAATAAGTGTAATTCAAGATTTTAAAGAGGAAAAAAAGGGAAAGATAGAACCTTTAGGTGTAGCTGAACTGAGATTAGAGGGGGGAAATGATAAAATGAACAAAATTGAGATGAAATCATATGACTCTTAGGGTAAGTCAACGGGAAACACAGAACCCACAAAGATTTATGCAAAATTCAAAGAAAAAGGATCAAACTTTGCATGGTCAATGAACAAGATTAAGATGCAATCATACCAAACTAACAGTAAGACAACTGAAAACACAAAACCCACAAATAATTAAACAGTAATTATGAGAACACGAGTATTGATTTCAGTTGTGTACCTGAACTGAGATTACGAGTGGTGATAGGAGCTATATTAGTTGAAGAGCTGCAAATACCCATGATCAAAACTGCTGATTTTGCCCAAATAATCAGAAGGTAGTTGAAGACAGGAGTATAAAGTCTTGATGAAGGAATTGAGTGTATATTTAAAGGTTCTATGATCGTGATATGATTTTTAATGGGTTTTTGTAGAATCTGGCTGTTTAAATTTTGGGATTTAGTGATTGTTAAGAAAGTGTGGTAGTGGGTGGAATTGGAGTGATAATGGAATATGTGTGTGTACTATGTAAGGAAAGGCAGACAACGTGGTTACTCGATGGGTGGAGCCAAGGGAGGTGACCAAGTCAAAGGTCGGAATAAAAATTGACTTTTTTATATTTCTTCTTTTTTTATTTTTATTTCTTTCATACATCATGTACACCGATCGCACACTATGTATTGTCGTTTAAAAGTGGTATGCTTCATAATTTCTAAGCTTTTGTTTAGGGTGGATTGTTGTATGAAACACATTACACATGAATTTTATATTTTATTTATTCAGAATATGTAATATGTAAGTATTATAAAAAAAAATTAATGTTAATGAACACTCTTTCTTTCTTATTTATATAGCATATTCTAATCTTTATTACTATAGTTTTTATGCCATCTATTTGTTTTAAGTTAAAATTTGTCAAAACTATTTCTTCAGATGAAAATAAATGTATTATATAAAACATGATTTATGCTTTATTACATGTCTGAGTATTTCATAAAAAAGAACATACATCTATACCAAGACATATGATCATTAAAAATAAAAAACACCCTCATGACATGTTTAAGCAAATACACGACCTACAATCATTTATTGTAAATAAAACAACAAGAATCAGCCAAATCAAAAAACTTTCTAATCATTACGTAGGTCGTTGTAAGTATGTTTATCAAGTTCTACTATGCTGATATTAAATGTGATTTAGAGCAAATTTAGATATATTTAGAGAAGGGTGGAAGATATACCAATGAGAAAGAGATGTACCATGATGAATAATTATTTTGAATGTACTCATTTTGTTTTATATAATACAACTAGAGTTTTTGTTTCTTATGTATGTTCTTTAGCAATAATTTTTTTGTCATGTCACCAACCATATCAATATTTATTAATTTTAAACTATTTTTATAAGTAATCAAATTAAATACTTAAGCCATGTTTCAGGTTGCCCCACAATGAATGTATCATGAAGGAGATTTCTAAGACAAATGATACAAAGAAATATATTAAATACAGTTATTCTTATGCAATTGTTTGAATGCTTTTCAAAAGGTTATTCCATCTTAATTTCAAGAGACAATCACGAATATACTTTTTTTAAAAATATTTTAAACCATGTGATTATATTAAAATAATTTCACACTGATCGCTTATCTATACTTACTAACTTATTACTTCAAAAATAATATATAATCCGTGATTACACAAGATTAAAAAGTGAATGTGTGGATCAGTGGCGGAACTTGAACACTCTCGTACGGGGGGCGGGGGCGAAATTGTTTCTTTTTATGGGGGGCGAACTCAAGTTTTATATAAAAATTTACGTTACCGGGCCAAAAATTTACACTACCGGACTAAAGTTTAACACTACCGAAGAAAAAAAAGGGGGGGGCGGCGGGCCCCCCAGTCCCAAATAAGCTCCGCCCTTGGTGTGGATCATTTATTATCTAAGATGAATAGATGTTTGGTAATAGAATCAAGAGCCAATAGATGTTTCTCGGGTCATGTGTACGTCCACAATCAATACTATGAACTTGTCATATGAACCGAAGAAGTTTCTTTTTATTACCATCATTTGGTGTGAGAATTAGTAATTAAATTGAAAAAAAAATATGTAATCGTGTGAAAGAATAAATAACTAGTAAGAAAATAAATGATTAACAATGACCTTTTTCATGTTACATATAGGTGATATGTGATGTATATACCTTGTCATGGGTGGTTCTTTCTCATTCAATTAGTCTGTTACGAAATTCGATCCTGATTGGTGAGGATCCGCTCTCATATTTTTTTCATGCGACGTAAGCATTCTTATTTTCTAGATTTCTACCAAACCCGTTCTCGTTTTTTGGATACAAGTTGTGTATTAGTACCATACCTCTTGGTATATAAAGTTGAACGTGGACTTTAATAACAAAAGCATTATACATGAGTTGGACCCAAGGTTGACTTAAGATGTTAATTTGTGAACAATCAACTACAGTACTACACATGCCCTATGCACCAACCACAAAGAAATTCGGTTACATAAGTTTTTCATGATGATCGATGACGTGCATCCAAAGGCTATAATTTCTTTTGTAGATATAATTAGAGTTCTTCGTATCCATCTTGAACAAAGTCTGGTATAAAATAGTAAAAAAATGAACTTAAACATAAATAATAATAAATCAATGACCAATTGACCATAGAAAAAAAAGGTCATACTAATAATAAATATGACCATACCAAAAAACAATTTAATATTTTCAAATCATCTTTGATCACTTTATGAAACCTTTAAACAGGTGTGTAATTTTATAAAATAGTAATCAAGTTTTAATATTGTTCTAATTAGATCACTCATAAAAATTTTTGTCCTAATCAGGTCACTTATAAATTTTTTTGTTCCAATCAGATCATTAAAGTTTTACAATTATTCTAATTAGGTCATTCATAAGTTGCCAAAAGCTTTAAAAAATTGAAATATTTAAAATATTAACAATATTTATAAAAAAACTAAATTATTTTAAAAATTTTGTGAATTATTTAAAAAATTATAAAAATATGAGTGACTTAATCGGAACATTTTTAAAACTATAGTGACCTGATTGATTACCTAATTGAAACACTTTTAAACTTTAATGTTCTAATTAGAACAAATAAAAATATAAGTGACCTAATTAGAACACTGTTAAAACTTGCTTACTATTCTATTAAGTTTTTCTCTTTTAAATATTTATCATAAGAAGTCAAAACTTATTCTAAACAAACAATATCAACATCATAAAAATGTTGTTAAAACTATTCTTTCAACCTGTGTAATATACGAGTTGCTAAACTAGTAACATATATAACATAAAAGGTATATAACATAAATGGTTTATTTTAAGTAAAACAATTATAATCAGACAACAATATGTATGAGATACTATGATTATAATCTAACTATAAGCAATTCCACGAAAGTTTAAATTTGAGTGAATTTTTGTTTTCCTTCCTATGGTTTGGTCATATTTTTTTATTTTCATCCAAAAAAGAATTTTTTTTTCGTATATTGCTTCCCAAGGTTTTAAAAATATTGTCATTTTCATCCAAAAAAAATTAACTTTATTAATTTAAAATATTAAACATCTAACATTGAAAGAAATAATTAAGTAGTTTTACATATAAAGAGAAAACCTTAATTTGTGTTAACGTACTGGTAGGGGTGTTCTTCGGGTTTTTTAATCGGGTTTCGGGTTCTTTGGGTCGGGTTCCTCGGGTTTTTAGGTGTAGAAATTCAACCCAAAAACCAAACCAAGTAAATAATATTTAATCCGTTTTCGGGTTTCGGTTTTCGGGTTTACGCTAATCACTAAACTTTAAATTATTTTTCATCTCAAATGTTTATCTAAGAAGTACGTATGTGATCAAAATACATGTATAAGATATCGTATGTGTTATCAAATATAACTTTGTTTGTAATCTTGATCGAAATATTTATATATATTTACGTTCATTTTGTTATGTATATTTAAATGTTTAAGCACGTTATATTTTGACTATTTTCAAAATTTACGGTATAGAATTGAACTATAAAAATGATATATAAAGTTTAGAAAATCTTATTTTCAAATTTTTTAAACTATAGAATAACATACCCTACATATAAATACACATACACACATATATATAAATCTTGAAATTTTTAAAAACTAAGATTCGGGTTAAACGGGTTGACCCGATTCTCACAAAGTCAACCCAAATACCAAACCATTTATAATAATCGGGTTCGGTTTGATGTGATAATCGGGTTGGGTTGCTCGGGTTGGTCTTTAATCGGGTGCGGGTTGATGTTGTTCGGGTTCGGTATTCGGGTTCGGGTAAAAAACACACCCCTACGTACTGGTGTTAAAATTTCATTGACGTATTATTTTCCATTTATGAGACCTAAATCAGACATTTCATCATCAAACATTTCATTATGATTGAATCATGAGATTGTCGGTTTTATCTGAGGGGGAGAAGAATAGACCTCGTTCTGGGCATCGTTAACATACATTAAGATTTTTTCTTTATATGCAAAATTAGTTAATTATCCCTTTTAATGATAGATGTTTTAACGTTTTAAATTAACAGAGTTAAATATTTTGGATGAAAACGACAATGTCTTAGAACCTTGGGGAGTCATATGCAAAAAAAAATAATAATTTATGTTCTATGAAAATGACAAATGCGACCAAACCACCGGAAGAAAAACAACTATTCGCTCTTTAAATTTTAAAATACAACGATTATAATCAGACAACAATATGCATGATACTATTATTATAATCTAACTATAAGCAATTCCATGAAAATTGAAATTTTAAAATTATACAAGATTAGTATTTAAGGACTATGATGAACTTTTATATTTTTATACTTAGTTTTTTATTAGAAAATATTAAAATAATCATATGTGCATGGTCTATTTTAATATAATATGCCATAATTATGTTATAGTTTATACAAATTATAATTTAAGTTTTATTTTAAACGTGTGAGGGAGCTAGTAAGTCAATTAACGAGCGATCCATGAGCCAAGTTAGCATTGGCTTGGGTTTGACTTGTTTGCAAATGAACTGATTTCAAACGAACTATACTCGAGCGAGCTTCGAGAGAAACATGAGCCATAAACTTTTTTGAAAAACCCTAAATATAGTATGTTAGTAATTTAATTTATTTATAATACAGATAATTAGTATTAGTAAATATTTAAACGCATTAACTATTATAAAATGATGTACCCACAGTAGCCATTAGACTTTTTTGCTTCACTTATTGGTACTGATTTTAAATTATTGTTTTTTTTTTCTTTCTTTATTCATTAACTTTTACATGTATACTTTTTGCTTTACCTTGTTATGGTCAAATATTGTCTTTTAGATAAATTGAGGTTTGAGGTTCAAATTCTCAAACTCTCATGGTTGAGGTGCATAGATGCTTTTGTTTTTCCATTATAGTTCAATGTTTAAATTTGGAGAACTCATCTTTTTGTATTATTTTCAAGAATATATTCTCCATGCAATTCAAACTCATAAAGTATGGTCTTCAATATTCGTACCCTGACCGATGGCTAAAATCATCGCTAAGGCTTTTTTAGTTATAGATTTTATGACGAGTTTAACCATGAGAAAAAACTCAAACCAGAATGTTTTTTATATCTAAACTTGGAACTCCATACATAGAATAAAAATGCAAAATGCTTCTATGTCTAAATATTAAACAATCATGACATGTGATCTCATAAGCCAGATACCCTAAGCATAAACCTTATACCATATACTAATGTAATTTACTCGCACACATACGAGATCATAATTCTAGACTTATTAGTAACATTTCAATCATTTAACAAAACGTCTTTGACGATAACAAAAGCAAACAATACACGAAATGAATTGCTCAAAAGAGTTCCATACCACAATACACACAAGCAGCCAATTGATTAACATCAACCACAACCATTGAACAAGAAGCTATCTGCATTTTTTGATTGCATACCCTCTACCATCACAATCGTTTAATACTTTGATGTGATCATAGATAACTGTCCAAATCCATACCCAAACCCAACCCATAGCTTCAAAACAGGATCTCCACCAAAGAATACCAAGTTCCCAACACACCAAGAATCACACCAAGAACAATCATAGCCAAATCGCGCATAAGTTCCTCCCTCTTTAACTCATTCTTGAACGCGATATAATGAAATAAAGCCGGTAACACCAACCCCAATATGCAACAAGTGCTACTCCCAACTAATGACAAGAAATCAGCAAAATTAGGCACCAAAAGAGCCACTAAACTCACCATCATAACCACCACCCATCTCATCCACAAACAATACCTTCCTTCCCAATACCTTCTCTCCATCACTTCATACACAGGATGCATCATCAAAGGGAATGTGAAGAACAAATTCACACAAAGTCCTAACTGCACAATCGCGCTAAGAACGCCTTTACCCATGTTCGCAGTAACAATATCGCGCGTGTTTTCACCAAAAGCAAAGTACCCCAACACCCCAAAGAACCCATACATTGCTGCAATTGACATCATAGCCCAACCCAAAACAGCCCCAAACTTCTTCTTGTCTCTGGCTTCTGATTCCAACGGTAACGCCATTCCAATTCCTTCGAACGAAAACAGAGCCACCCCAAGACCGTAGCAGAACATCGGGAAGCTCCCGAAGGCGTGAACATCAGTAGTGGTTTTCAAGGACACGATGATGTCTTGAACCATAACAACACTCATCGCACCAACATCGACAATATCAGCGAAAATACTCAAAGGGGCTAAAAGGGTTAGCGTCGGAATCCCGTTTAGCCCCAATTGGAATGGAAAACAACTCCAGATGTAAAAGGTTTTAGCTTTCAATCCCCAAATGTAAGGTGCAGCGTTGAGATAGTTGTTTGAATCATATGGGGTTGAATTGAACAAATGGGCTAATGTATTGCCGATAAAGATTAGATATCCGACGCAAAAACCTGCTTGTGATGCAATAATCATCAGATCAACAGCGAGACGACCGATGGGGCCACAAACAGCGAACCCTAAATCCCCAAACGAATTGATTCTCGAATACGTGAGAGGCGATTCGAGTTTTCTTCGGGTTTCGATCAACAGCATCATGCCTCTGTACGCGAGGCCGGAGACGGCGAAGATCATGAGGAATCCGGTGACCCAACCGGTGCGCATGAAGGTGTACGGGAGGCCGAGGACTCCGGCGCCGACGATGGCGATGAAGATGTTGGCGAAGGTCTTCGGTGTCGACGATAACGAATCGGAGGTTCCGAGGAGAGGGGAGTCTTCTCTGGCAACCGATCGGACGGCGTTGGAGGATGAATTTGCTTCAGTTTTGTTGTCGAAAACCATGGTGATTGAATGAAATCGTTGATTTTCTGTTGAAGATTACATCAAATTGAAGACGTGTGTGTGATTAAGTTTGGGGAAACAGCAAATGCTAATGATGTAACAGCAAATGGTAATGATCTGTGATGAAATAGAGATGGTGGATTGATTGAACTGATGATGATTTTATCGTTGTGTGGGATGAGATATTTTGCAAGATTGATTGATGAAGGTGTGTTGAATTTGATTGAAGGAAGTTGGTGACAGATGTATGGATGAAGCAACGGGTATCCGCGTAACTTGAGTACGATAATTGGTGCGATTTTGTCTCGTTTCGGGTGTCAACAAGATATTTCAGGTATCATTTTGTCGTTTTTTTGGGATTAGATATTTCGTAAGGAGAGATGATGGGATTTGAACAAACTTACTGTGAAGTAGGAGGCCCAAGGCCCAATATTACAATCCCATTATCATTCTTTTATAACTGACCCGAAAACCTTGATAACTTTTACCGATCCGATAACCACAATGGTTTTAACCATTAACGTAAAACCTACCATTGGCATTCTGGTCCAATTGTATAAAGGTGATGGTTAGAGTTTAAGATTTTCTAAATCTTATGTTCAAAAACTGACTCAAATGGTTTTTTTTATAATGATTAGTTTCCTTCTTGATGCTGTATTTGGATGAGTCAAGCATGGAGTGTCAAAATCAGTATAAATGGTTAAAATCCTGTCTTAAGAAGGTTCACTCAGGTATTGGGAGTAGTTTCAGACATCTTTAAAAAAACATAAAAACTGGTTTGTAGGCGACCCTATCTGTCGGTTTGTACATGGTTTGGAGTTTTTAGAGGAGTAACGTTTTTAAAAAAAAATTGGTTACTTTGATGGGGATAAAGCCGATTAACTGTTATCGATGTTGAGAAAAAATATGGTTGTTTTTAAAGTCGTGGGGTTTAATTTATTTACATATTAGGTGTACAAGTTTTCTAGCAAAAATTTGTAAAATGAGCTGCTTATCCTAGGCTTAGTTATATACTTATATACATAATGTAAATGTAAATGCTTGTTTAAAAAGTATATATATAATGTAACATTGATACGAAGAGTCGTGAAAAAGATTGAAAATAAATGTTGTAGCGTTAAACATAATCTATTGTCAAGTACCCAGACCGCAAAACCATCAAAAGAAACACTTTGATCAAAGAAAAAACCTAGTCACTCGATTAAACAAATTAAGCAAAATGGATCAAAAACAATGGTTTTGTATTAAAAACAGGATAGAGTGATTCAATTAACGCCAATAAATTAAATTATTATCATGAAAAATAATTTGTTGTCTTTAAATCAATTGTGGGGTAGTACGAGTAGCAGTACATGTGTAGTACCAAGTACAGAGTCATAAACAAGTACAATGATTGGTCCTATAAACAGATTGTAGCTAGACACCTTCATAATTGGAGTTATGTCAATGAAGTGAATCAAGATTGATGTGTTTGTGAATGATGAAGATTGAAAACTAGTGATCGTCATGTTATATACATTTTAAAATATATTGATCATACAATGTTACGGTCAACAAACCAAGGCTGATTTGGGTTTGTTGTCTCCGTCATTCACAAACACGTCGAACTTGACATACTTTCGATTTGGATGCGCACGCGAGGACGAAGATGTTTGTTTTGCAACCATTTCTCGAATATAAGGTAACATTTAATCTAAATTGCTTGAAATTGAATATTACTATGTTATAGGATAGGTGGTTATGGAAAAAAATTTTGTTCTTAAGGTGTTAGTTACAAACATATTATGTTGAACCTACCAAACAAAAAGAGGGAAAGAAAAAAAAAACTGTTGATGTGATTCATCGAGGTAAGATTGATAACATTAAGGTCAATTTATTATTTGAGTCGTTATAAAATATATGCAGCATTAAGGTCAATTTATTATAATATGGTGTTGGAAATGTATTAAGTATAGTTAATTGTGTGTGTTCCACCATTCTCAAACCAAGTGAATTATGTTTAATACATAGTCGTTATTAATTGGAAGAAACTCATCATAGATCTAACTATCTACCTATTCTAATAAAATGATAAATAAAAGTGACATATGGTATCATCACATTCATTTTCATCAAAGTTTTTCAGTCTCTCTCTCATATTTAATAATTATATTAATTACTAGTAATATTTATTAACTATTTTTTAGATTAAAAATAATTTTTGAATAAATTAATAAGTAGATCTTTTTTTATGTTTGTTATAAGGAAATAAATTTTTCTAAAATAAGAATTTTTTTAAAACATCAAACTTATTAAAAATACGAAATATTTTAAACTGGGTGCTTCTAAAATTAATTATTTTAAAAACAAAAAATAATAAAAATTGGGAGTTATAACAAGAAAATTCTTAAAAATTATATTTTTAAAGCGATTTGGTTTTAAACAAAATGTTTATTTTTGTAGTAAAACAAAACAAGTTTAAAAAATTGATATAATTGTTTAATTACTTATACGTAATATCAATAATATTTTATCTTAAAATATCGTTTTATAATTAATAATTTTTATTATATTTAATTTATTCAACCCGTGTAATACACGGGTTTACTAAAACCAGTAATTAAATATAACTTTTAATAACAAAACATCACTCATCACCAATCCAACTCGAGAAATATGAATTAAACATATATAAGATAAATACCATAAAAGATTTAACAAATGTCATTTCTAAAAAAAGTGTTTTTCTTATTTATAAAAATGTCTAATTTAAACGCAAGCGGTTACAAGACAAAATCTACTGTCAAATTATAAAATACTGGTAAACAAGCCTGCACAATGCTGCGGGTTTGAAATACATTTGCAGGCTTGCGCTTAGGCTGAAGTCATAATGGTTTACGGAAAGAGACACAATTGATAATTATACGCAATCCATTTAATTAATTATGTTTCAAGTGTAATTGCTTATGCTTATAAGTTCTTAAATCATCCTACAATTTATTATTAAAGAGAATTACGTAATGACAAACACGCATTAGGGTAAATAGATTGAATGATTGTGTTTTCCGTCTTTCTCTGTGGCTCCGTACAGGATCATAACATATTCATATAACTAGGTTACAATCCCCGTGTAATATACGGGCTAAATAAATTTACTGTTACACGGTTAATAATATAAAAAGTTATTTCTTAAATATTGTGTATTATACGGATTGAATAACCCATGTATTACAAATTTGAAAATTGAAAATTAACATATTTGAAATTTTAATTATAGATATTTATTAATTAATAAATAGCTATTATAGTATGTATAATTAAAAGGAGAGAGAAACGGAAAAAACAATTTTTAGGTGGCTTAGATTGGTGACAAGTGTCCGGGTTTATTTTTATTTATTAGTATAGAGATTCAAGCATTAAACATCAAGAAGTGATTTCACATTATTTGTCATATTTTAACATTCAATGACAAAGTGGGTTACAAACTATATTCTTAACCTATATAGTAAACTAGGTTATTAGCCCGTGTATCACACGGGTTAAAAGTTATAAATATATAATTCAAATATGTAAACAAGAATATTTAAACTCTATCGTTTTTATTTTAAATCGATTATATAAAAATAAGAATTTGTGATCATAAGGTTTAAATGGTTATATATAGTTTGAGATTATTGATATCACGGATTCAAAATCCCTAGAAATGGTTGATGTGATTGAGGTAGTTAAAAAAATAAAAACTTCACATTTGTCATTCAAAAAAAATTAAAATAAAATAAAAAACTTTAAGTAAGAAATATAGCATAATTTGTGGAAAATTTGTTAAAGAAAGTTTAGGCGGGAAAGTTTTTGTGAGGTGAAATCTGGTGATGACATGTGTCATCACATGTAAACTTTTGTTAGTATAGATTGTAAAATTGTGGTCTTTGACTTTAATAAGAACAATGCACATGTTGAAATGTTGACTGGAATTTTCATTATTTTGTTCATTATTTTTAAGCTTTGTTACGTTTCATATACACTCGTTCATGGTTTAATATGAATAAATTTGCTTATTCAATCAAGTTCATATATTATTATTTTACTTAGTGCTCTAGTTTGTTATGAATGGGAATTATGCTATGAATTTATAGTCTTATAAGGTTGCGATAGAAGAATCTGAAGGCAAAATGTTATATTTATCTATTGTATGTCACTTACAAAACAATATGATGAACACCCAAAAGGATAGTGAAGGTTAAAGTTAACTCTCTTACCCATCAAAGGGTGGTTCATGTCTGATTGTTAGATTTCAAACAAGTAAACCCAAATTACAGTACAGCTGCATCAGTTTTCTAAGAAAGTAACACAAGTGTAACATTTTACATAAGAATGTAAAAGCATGTATTTTCTTAGTTTATGTAGGAAATGTGATAGAATTGGTTGAACATTTTTATCTTAGTTTGGGGTAGTACTTTTTCTCTAGATTACTGTTTCTTGCTAACCTAGTTTTCTTAATAATATTTGCTATATAAACATTATATTTTTCCTTCAAAAAGTTTTTTTTCTTTAAAATTGGTGTTTGAGAAAAAATGTAGTGTTGAGATACAAATAATTGTTTTAGAGGATGATCAAAGTACGATATGACAGTTTAGTTGGTCTGTTTATGACTTTTTGTTAGATTTAACATTCAAGATGCTCCAAGAAGATGGTGAGGGAGGTGAAGGGGCTTAATCTGATTTAACTATATATTTTATTGTAGTTTGAGTAATTATATAAATAGCTCAGGTAGTTTTCTAAAATTGGTAAACTAATCACTCAAACTTAGTTAAAGCAAAATTTTAAAAGATAGTGTTACAACTTAATAATATTAAAAAATAAAATCCATATAGTTGAAACATTTGAGTTTTTTAACCTAAGCCTCAAAGATGTGATTAAGATCAAACGACATGAACTATCAGTATAATTAACTTCATATTTTACTATCATATACTTTTATTTACTTTAAAGTTATATTACAATTGATGTAATTGGTACCTCATTTTTTTACACTTATTGCATGTGGTCGTCCGTTTTTTCGCCCAAACATTCCACATAACACATTTATAGGTTGTCCAAGTGGTTGGCAGGTTCCCTACTCCTATGTACATGTCAGTTGTCACGTGTAGATGCTAGCGTGTTTTTGTTAACTTTAACGAGTCTAAGTGTTCATTTTGATGATTTTTCCAATTCCTATTATTATTGTATACGCTAGTAAACCAACATTATGCTACAATTTCTTTTTTTCCCTTGCTTAAAACCAAAAAATGTCAAAAGTTTTTCAAATATATAAACCTCATAAACATTATGTGACTTAACTTCTCATACCACCATGTAAAACGTTGTGGCCACCTGCACCTTTATATATTTTAGAATGTCACACCATTTGGCATATGAGAAGTTATGGATCATGGCACTGTTTGTGTAACCGGTGCATCGGGTTTCCTGGCTTCTTGGCTCATCAAACGACTCCTGTTATCTGGTTATCATGTCATTGGCACCGTTAGAGACCCTGGTATGTGTCATCATGTTCAATTTGTGCATTCATTACATGCTCCATACTAGAGCGACAATTTGGGTCATACTTTATCTCTAACAGATTAAATGAAAAAAAAGACTCGCTAAAAGGGAAGAATGTTGCTTGATGCGTATGAATCATAGCACTCTCAAGTTTGTTTTATTTTGACACAAAATTCTTGTACAAAACTAATATTTTATAAAAGAAAGTGTTCCTGGTTAACCAAAGTCATTTTGAACTGTAAAAAAGTTACAGGTTTCGACCAGTCCATACTCAACAGCATGACTAGCGTACAACTCGCCATTTTGCCATACTGTAGATGTCGTTTTGTGCTTAATATGTAGGAAATGAGGCAAAACTAGCTCACCTATGGAACCTGCAAGGGGCAAAAGAGAGACTCCGGCTCGTGAAAGCTGAGCTAACAGAAGAAGGAAGCTTTGACAACGCGATCATGGGGTGCGCGGGTGTATTTCACATGGCTTCACCTGTCATTGGACATATTAATGACCCAAGGGTATGTTTGTACTTTCTTTAACTCTAACCATGATGCATCTTTTCTTAAAAGTGCACATTTTTGTAGGAAGAGATCATTAATCCTGCTGTGAACGGAACACTGAACGTTTTACGTTCGTGTAAAAAGAACCCCTCGTTAAGACGAGTGGTTCTCACTTCATCATCTTCCACAGTCAGAGTAAAAGACAAGTTTGACCCCCAAATACCATTGGATGAGTCATCTTGGAGCTCTATTGAACTATGCGAAAAACTCAAAATTTGGTATGTATTGTCAAAAACTATGGCAGAAAAAGCAGCATGGGAGTTTTGCAGTGAAAATGGGATCAATTTAGTTACTGTTATTCCATCATTTGTGGTGGGACCCAGCCTACCTCCTACTTTATGCTCTACAGCATCAGATATCTTGGGCTTGCTTCAAGGTGAGTTTCATAGTCCCGTTTACTTATAACAGGTCGTAAATTATCTAGGTTATTAGTATAATAATAATATTAACTTCGTACACGGGTTGTAATATTGAATGAAAACAGGGGAAACAGAGAGGTTTTATTGGCATGGAAGGATGGGATATGTTCATATAGACGATGTTGCTCTCTCCCATATTCTAGTTTATGAACATGAAAGCGCCAAAGGACGATATTTGTGCAGCTCAACTGTGATGGATAACAATGAGCTCGTGTCAATTCTATCAACGCGCTATCCCACTCTACCGATTCCAAAGAGGTACTAAAGTTATATTCTTACGGTTTTATATAAAGGTTAACATGTTATTATATGAAAGACTGAATGAATATCATTATTCAGGTTTGAACAGCATGAACGACCGTATTACGAGTTTAACACCACAAAGATAAAGAGTTTAGGGTTGAAGTTCAAGTCGATCCAAGAGATGTTTGATGATTGTATCTCATCGCTTGTGGCACAAGGCCATCTTTCTATACCTTAGTTAAGCTGAAGTCTATCTAGTTTGCTTCATAACAAGTCTTTAAATAACAACCCGATATGGAAAAACGAATAATTACAAAAATGTAGCATCAAGTTGCCGTGTTTACGTATCTGCAGCTAGTTCTAAATAATATAATAGCTATGACGCTTGAAAATTTCAGAAAAAACGTCTATTTTCTAGGGTGTTTATAAACTGTATAAATCTAATAAAATCGACTAGTTTGGCCGGGTTGAAACATTTACCGTCCAGTTCATGATTTAATTTTGACGGTCTACGGTTCGGAAGTTGAAATCGACTGATAAACATGTGTTATTTATTTATTTTTCAATTTTAGGAATATAAAGTTGTGTATATACCAAAGATCTCTCTACCTAGTTTTGTATGGTGTCTCTATTTAATAGTTTAAGGGTTCAAATCTCATTATAAACAAAAAATATAGATTTAGAAGTAGATTTAAATGTATAAGTTTAACGTTCAAAAAAACGCATAAGTCATGTATATGTTATTATTAATGAACAATCCCTATTATTTAAAAAAAATTATTGTAAGATTATGTTTTAAAAAAAATTGTTGCAACCTTACAACCGATAATACCGAACCATCATACTCAGAAAACATGAAAATCGTCTGGTTTAGCGGACCCAACCAACATGTCTAATAAGAAAGGCTTCACCTAACATCAAGATACCATTAAAGTATATGTGATCTATAGTAATAACTAGTATTAAGACCTCGCGTTGCAACGGGGGCACAAACCGTGAAAAATTAATGTCTCCATTGTCATAAAACCACACGTTGAAGGTAAGAAAATGAAATCACGTCTTGAAAACACTCGAAACTTTATATAAAAAAATAAACCATCATTATCCCGTGCATTTTAGCAAGACCATTGACAATATTTGGAAGTATATATACTGTTAAGAAATTTAACATCAAAACGTTGATAAAATAGACACGTCACTGTAGGAAAAAAAAACCAAAACAATTGAAACTATTAACGTTGATAAAAAAAAATACGCATGTATAAAGGTAAATTTTATAAAAAAATCATCCTCTAAAAGTTGGAGTATAATAAGCAAAAGAAATTTAAAAAAAAAATTGAACCCGTGAAAGTCTTATATTTATCTACGTCTCAGTCTGATAAACTTGTATATTATGACATATAATTCCATTTTGAATAAAAATTTATACTGAGACGTGGATAAAAATAAACGTGGCGCAAAGGTATATTAGAAATTTTATAAAACATTAAATTTTATAATTTATAAGATAAAATAAATATAAATAAAAAATTATAAAGGTGTCAAAAAAGTATATAGATAAGTAAAAGATATAAAGTATAATATAGTCAAACTTGAAGGGGGTGAATATTAATTAAAAATTTAAAAACCCTTGTAATATATATATAGTTGTACCTTGTGCATTATAAGGTTCATGTTTTTTTAATGCATTGTAGAATATACAACAAAAAAACAATAAGATAAACATCTTATGCAAGAGTTCATAATGAGAAATATATAAATTAATAATATAATATTATTAATAATATAAACAGTTAATAAAATAAATAGTTATCTATTAAAAGTGACACAAAATGTTATGAGAGAGAGAAAGAGAGTCAACGTGAGTTATAAGGTGGTCAGCACGAAGCCACGAAGCACCCATCAACCAATTCATCCGATCTTTATTCGTCAACAACAGGGGAAACAATTCCCATAATCCACATAAAAAAAAAAAATATCTGATAATCATAACATTCAATCATCCTCATCATTATTTAATCTTCTTCATCTTCATTCCACCTGCAGGTTATTCATCTTTCCGCCATTGTTACATGCTTTACATGTACGTACATTCTAATTCCTCAATTTTCAACTTTTATTATTCGTTTAAAGATTTCCCATGTGGGGTTTCTCCCAAATCAGCAAATTTCAACTCTTTTTGTCCTCTTCAATAATTGTTCATACGGGTATTGTCTCAATCGCAAACAAACGCCTAATCCGTTTATTTAATGATGCATTTATGACACATTCACCATCATTGCTCCGGTCTTTAACATGTTTCTGTTGCTTTCCATGAATGTTATTCTTGCATACAGCTTTATTTTGGTTCAGGCAGTTACGCAAACAGATAATGTGCATATTGATTCATATGATTGTTGACAGAATCTTGATTGTTTTTAGGGGATTACAAGACGTTAAAAGCTTCAATTAATCTGAATGCTGATAGATTTTCAACAGCTAGAACCCTCAAAAGATTGCATTCCCCAAATTGTTTCTAGAAAGATTACACCATGAACCGCCATGGCAGTGCAAATCAAGCTTTTTATGTTATCGGCCATCAGACCGAAAACATTCGTGATCTTTACACATTGGGCCAAAAGCTCGGCCAGGGTCAATTCGGTACAACGTATCTATGCACCGAGAATTCGACTGGTATACAATATGCATGTAAATCTATCTCGAAGAGGAAACTGATTTCGAAAGAGGATGTGGAGGATGTGAGGAGGGAGATTCAGATCATGCACCATTTGGCGGGGCACCAGCATATTGTCACCATTAAAGGTGCATATGAAGATCATTTGTATGTTCATATTGTCATGGAGCTCTGCAATGGTGGAGAGTTGTTTGATAGAATCATTGAAAAGGGAAACTACAGTGAGAGGAAAGCTGCTGAATTGATCAAGATCATCATTGATGTTGTTCAGGCATGTCATTCGCTTGGAGTTATGCATCGCGATTTAAAGCCTGAGAATTTCTTGTTGATTAACAAGGATGATGACTTTTCTCTAAAAGCTATCGATTTTGGACTCTCTGTGTTCTTCAAGCCAGGTATACATACAAAAGTTGGCATGAACTATCAAGAGTTCATCTTTGTTTTATATTTTATTTCTAATTTGTAATTTGATTTTAATTTTGTTTAGGTCAAATATTCACTGATGTTGTTGGAAGTCCATATTATGTTGCTCCTGAGGTGTTGTTGAAGCGTTATGGGCAAGAAGCAGATGTATGGACTGCAGGGGTGATACTTTACATACTTTTAAGCGGTGTACCTCCATTTTGGGCTGGTATATATGTGTTATAAACTAAGTGTTAAGGATTTCATTAAAAGAAGTTTTGTGGATGCTCATTTTACTGTTTTGTGTAGAATCACAACAGGGGATATTTGATGCTGTTTTGAAGGGGGATATAGACTTTGATCCCGACCCATGGCCGCTTATATCTGACAGCGCAAAAGATCTTATTAGAAAGATGTTATGTTCTCATCCTTCAGATCGGTTAACTGCCCATCAAGTTCTCTGTATGCTCTCTTTTAACCATTATGAATCCTTTTGAATATCTGTAGTGTATTGTTTTAATGTTACTGCAAGCATTGCATTGCATCCCAATGATGTCAGTTCAATAAAGAATATACCTGATATTAGTACCTGTTAACATCATATGTTGCAAATATCATCATCATCACATTGGGACAAGTTTTCTTTATAATCAATGTGCAGGTCATCCTTGGATATGTGAAAATGGAGTTGCTCCTGACAGTGAACTGGATCCAGCAGTTCTTTCTCGCCTGAAGCAATTCTCAGCAATGAATAAGTTAAAAAAGATGGCCTTGCGGGTATACATGTCAATGCTTATTAAGTACATACATATATACGCATACGCGTATATATTCAACTGAAAATACCATAGAAGGGTATGCGTGACAATTTCATATATTCAAAAGACAACCTTTTTCTTGTTTTGATTTAGGTTATAGGAGAGAGTTTGTCAGAAGAGGAAATTGCTGGTTTGAGGGAAATGTTTAAGGCAATGGATACAGATAACAGTGGTGCAATTACCTTTGATGAACTAAAAGTCGGTTTAAGAAAGTTTGGTTCTACGTTAAAGGATACAGAAATACAAGACCTTATGGATGCAGTAAGACTCTTATAAAAAATCTTATTTTGTACCCAAAATTTGTGAGAAAGAAAAAACTGTTAACTGACATCAGTTTTCAGGCTGACGTGGACAACAGTGGGACAATCGACTATGCAGAATTTGTAGCAGCTACACTTCATCTGAACAAACTTGAACGTGAGGAACATTTGGTTGCTGCATTTCAGTATTTTGATAAGGATGGAAGCGGTTATATTACGGTTGATGAGCTTCAGCAGGCTTGTGCAGATCACCACATGACCGATTTTCTTGTTGAGGATATTATTAAAGAAGTTGATCAAGATAATGTCAGTGGAAACATATATTACATAACATACGTACATATCATGTACACATGATTTGTTTTTGATGAATTTATGCTGTTTATTTACAGGATGGAAGGATTGATTATGGGGAATTTGTGGCTATGATGACAAAAGGAAATGGAGGAATCGGTAGAAGAACGATGAGGAATAGTGTGAATATAAGCATGAGAGATTCACCAAGGGCTGCTATGAGAGATTCACCAAGGGCTGTCATGAGAGATTCACCAAGGGCTGTCATGAGAGATTCACCAAGGGCAGTCTAGTGTTATTATATATTAATAATCATTTTGTTGTTGTTAAATTTATTAATTGTATGTAGTGGGATGATTTCCATTTTGTTTGGGTGAAGTAGAAAATAGAGTTATGATTAACTTGCAGTTGAAAATGGTTGCTTGGGGCTGAAGGAGGTGCTGTCAAGTGGAAAGTTATTGATGCAAGAAAGTGTTGATACAGTTGGAAAATTGTGACACTAATAGATATGATTTGGTTATCCTATAATTATGTTTAACAACAATTTCATCATTAATTTGAAATTGGTTCTTATGTTCGATACAAAATGTTTATAGAAAAGTTTGTAATTTATTTGCTTTTAATAAACTTTGCTCAATTGATAATATTCAATCCACTTATTTGTTTTTCTTCTAATTTTATGCATGTTAAGTAGTTTTTATCAATTTTAATTTATATAGACAAGCAATGTATTCTTCTGTTTTATAGAATGCAAACTTCATACACTAAAAAAACATAAAATTTTAAACTGAAAGGGTTAAAAAGATAAAACCATAGATATTAAAAATAAAGTTTATTTTTTTATTTATCTTTTAAAACGACAACTAGGTTTATTTAAGAAACCCGTATTTGCTTAAAAATACTTAATCAATGGGAGCAGGTTTGTTAGACCATCTCTAACAACGGCGTCCGTCGACACCCATGGACTAATATAGAAGAGAGAGAGACAGAAGAAGATGATAAGACAAGAAAAGAGGGAGTGGAAAATCCTTTTGCACTAGCAGGGATTATGACAAGTTGACTTAAGTTAAGGCCACAAAAAGATTGTTTCAAAAAAAAAGTTAGATTGGGGTCCATGTATTTGTCAAGATTGTGGCTGGATAGGTATCTACCAAGTATTTGCATCACATACAAGTACAAAAAAGTATGAAACATACACAAGTTTCATATTTTAAACCTCATTAAATATACTACTCATAAACATGGACTGCACACCTACAGATTCTACAACTAAAACCTTCTGCACATCTTCTGCAACTGTTAAGTCGTCAACAAATGTTCTACACGGCTGGCTGCTCAAATGGCACTCTCACAAACAGTTGACCGTGTAGGGTTACAACAGCCGAGGTTTGATGAGGATCAATTCTAGATGGCAAGCTCACAACCTTGAGAACAAAAAGTTTTTAAATCGTTTACAACTTGAACTATTTATTTTCAAATATCTATAAACAAGTTACCGGATAGTCAGTAGTCATACCTTTCTAAAAGGAGAAACACCCCAAGGATTGTCGAGTTGTTCTGGCTGACCAGATATAACCAAGCGACCAGCTGGATCAGACTGAACCCGCACCTAATTCCATCCACAAAAATATGTGAAATTTCATAGACTTTTAATAGCGTGAGGCTGCTGAGGCAGTATATCAAAGAAATTGAAAAAGAAAATGAATCTATAACAACCTCTTCACGCAAAAGCCCAGGGACCAACGCATACACCTCAAAGCAATCCTTCTGTAAAATCCATTTTCAAACCTCCAGTTAAAAAAATCAAAAGACTAATAAAATCCCTTCAACTTCGTCTAGTTTATAAACTAAAGGCTAAAGCAGTTTCCATGACAGACATAAATTATTATAGAAACAAAAAAAAGGTATACAAAGTACAGACAAACTTACAGTTCTCTGCACATTGATCTTCACCCAATCAGCAGGGGGGCCCGCATCCACAACCGTTGAGTCCAATCTGAGAAAATTATTACAGCAGCATGTGTAAGTCAATGCATCAGGATTTTGAGGAATCTTACTATTCTTAGCATGATCATTCTCCTTAGCAGTGAAATATATTTTCATTTAAAAAATGTTCGTATAAACTTATATGGCATATTTTAATATGCATAAACTAAAATCACAAATAGATAGGATATCTCGATTCTCAACTGTGATTTTGATGCTTTCATGCGTGCAACTTTGACTGCACGTTCAACCGAGGATGGCTTTTTACGCTTCAGCAAACCTATATAGTCAACACAATAGTAAAGGTCAAATGGAAGTATAGACAACTAAATCTTCATGCTATAACTCAATGCAAATTGTACCAATGCTTTGCTTTTCTCGCTTCACAGTCGTACTTGAAGTCTTATCCTACAATACAGAGGTTATGATGTAAGTTTAAATATTACAAAAGCACACATGAATTTATAGATATATACATAATAAATAAATTCAAGAATATAAAAATATACCTTGATGATGGGATCCCCAACCTCTCCGTTACCAAGACGTTGAGAATGCCAACCCTGCATAGCTCGAGCTGCTGCATCTCTCCTGGCCCTTCCTGATCCAGGTGTTTGATTTATACTGGTCTACAAACAAGATGATCAAGCAGTAAGGAACCACAAAAAAAGACCATGCTGAGAGTTGATATTAATGTATCAACTGGCCCATTCAATTTTGTCTTGCCACATCAGCATTCATTGCACTCTGAAGTCTAATAAGGTTGCAATCACATTCATCTAAAACAAACTAGAATGAAAGTATTTCAATAGGCAAATTCCAAAAATATTTAACTTTTTGGAAGCAGAGGTGTGTAAGGATCACTTAAACTTAACACATTTTTTCTAACTATAAACGATTAAGATAAGAGATACCTGTTTTGCACCAGAAACAGGTTCTGCAGAAGAGACATCAGTGAATGGTAACTCTCCAATGCTACTTTTATATTTCTCATATTCAAGCAATGCCTGCAAAGTGTCAGCAATTTATATATATATATATATATAATAATAAATAATAATAATATAATAAATAGGTCAACCAGCAGACCAGAACCCGACCCAGTTAGCTAAATCACTCGTTGTGGGTTCAACCTGCACCCTTTTAGACTAGACCCAAACCGCCGAGATAGTCGTTTTAGAAATTCACACCCCTACCATAATGGTGCTTGTATAAATAGACTGAAGTAACTATTTACCTTCTCATAAAAACATCGGAATGTCCATGAAACAGTAGTACAAGTTCTGTCCAAAATAAATCACAAGTGTCAGGCTCGTCTTCAAAGAAACTTAAGCAATTAGACGTTCCAAGTAAAATGAAGATAATATGATTGTGGGGTTTTGTGGTTTTGGGGGGGGGGGAATAAAATTTAGAATATTCCTTATTGCTGCATCTTTTTCCTGAAAGCAAAGAGAGTACAATGCAAACCTTTGGTAATGGTTATGCTAATTAAAAAGCATTTTTCTTACTATATTGACATGGGCAGTTGGGCACACATTGTTCCAAGTTCAAACTTTCTTCTTCTCAAGAGCACACCACTTCAAATATATGACAATTATAATTAACACCATAGAATAGAAGACATAGGATGTATGATGTTAATTGTATATCACCATTTACCTCCATCCTAAATACTCTTTTCCGTGGGCCTCATTTTGATACTACTGACATTAAGTAATAGGACCCATAATCACAGTTTCATTTTTCCATACTATACAAGATAATGAAGATACTACAAATTTTTATTGATGTAAAAGATAAAAACTTCAAGTAACTTGTCTTGAATTAGAATAAAATCAACCAATAGAAAAAGCAAATGTGAGGAACATCTACAAGATTTCTTATTTGATTCCTGTTCTTTGATATGTTTCTTTGCTCAAATCTAATATTTTAATTTGACTGCTTCCTTTCTTTCTAATCTTCGCTAACACTTGCCTCTTCAACTGCCCCCTTCTTTCAGGGAAAGAGAACAATCTATTGAAAGAAATGTATTCTATGACTCTCATATTCCAAACACCTTATTGTAATAAATCCACTTAATCTGTTCTCTTATTCTTCCTAGTCTCCCATTAATACAAGGGTACAGATACTTGTCACTCGTAGAAACAGTATCCTATACAAAGGTAGTAAAGATGCGTCCATAAATCAGAAAGTGATCCCCTCCCTAGACCCTTCGCAAAGCGGGAGCTAAGTCATGCACTGGGTACGCTATTTTGTGATAGGAAAGCCTCAACTAAGTTATAGACCAACGACTATATAAACTCAAAATTTTTGTAGGCCACATTAGCATCAAAGACCAAGCCACTTAGGTAACATACAGGTTTGGTAGAAACCAGATCATGACTGAGTCATGCAAAACAAGGTTTTTTGGTGAAATTATTAGAAGTCATATAAGGTGAATAGATGCGAAAACCAAACAATAGCATTTGATGCTTACTTTGGGGGTTTGAATGATTCTCCAACTTGCCGCCAGAACTTGCATGAGGTCACCTACAAGTGCAAAAACGAATAAAGATGGTTGAAATCTCCACATCATGATTTAAAAAGATCACAGAAGATGACTTCTTCCTCTAATAAAAATTGCTAAAGGCCTTGGAATCATATAAATTCATGTCAAAACATTCAATTTCCATGTCTCATTTATTATTACAGGAATCATCCAAGAAACTAAGGCATGGTAAGAAGCAAAATGAGCATATCTATAGTTGACTATTTATGAAAAAGGTAGAAAAAAACGTTTAGTGGAATAAGCATGGAAGTAGAATATTATGGTACCCTACTTCATTAGATCATTTATCTTTTAACTAAACTTCCAGTTAATCAAATGGATACTAAGAGACCATAGAGATGCGCACCTTCAGCAGTCTGCTATGGAAAGCCAGTACCAAACGCTTGTAGCATTGATACAACTTACAAGCTATATACTGTAGATAAGCATCATTAATTGTGAAGAGTCGATATTATCATGTACTAAATTATTGACAAAGTTTTACATGTTTGTTAAATTAGCCTGTTATGCTAAGCCCCTTATTTCAAAGCATAAACTTAAGTACACAAAATGCATCCTTATGACCTTAACCATTATACATGTGTCTTGCCGAGTCTTACAGCACATCACACACAACCACCCCTATACTCTGGAACAAGTTAGTGGCATGGCAAAATATAAATGCAGAATGAGGATTACTTCCTGTAGTCTACACTACAGAAGTTCTTGGAAATTATGAGATAAGAGAAAAACTATTCACCAAAAAACTAATCTACAACTTTCCAGCATATTTAAGGCAATGCAATAAAAATGCCGTAGGTACTTATGGCTAAACAAGTATAATCTATAACAAATCGCTAATCGAATAAAAACAAATACAGTATATAGAATAGATTTGTGAGATTGAGCAAACCTGTTCATAGCCACCAAGCCTGATCACTGATCTCCACAACCTGACACAAACATAGTTTACACATATCAACTGATAAGCAATATTATCTTAAGAGAAAAAAGATTCAAGCAAGATGAACTGTTGGAACTATGGAAGGAAGATCTCACTTGAGGCAATTTAGTGGCTCTCCATAAAACCTTGGAGGCTTAAACTCCAAGCACCTCTCTTTGTGAAAAGTTTCAAGCTCCTTCATAAATGCAGCTTGCTCGTCCTCTGTTCCAGACTCATCTTCAACCCCCGAATTCGGTTCTAAAAGGAATGACTTCTGGTTTTCTAGGGTTTTAACCCCCTCCCCATCCTCAAATACCTCATCCAACGCCTGTTGTGACCGCTCATCATCCTCCACCATCTCCTCTTCCCTAATATCCCTATCCATCGGAATCAACTCCGATTCCGTCTTAGGGATCAAAACTTCTTCAGTGTTTAGCTTCTCCTCCATCATGTCCTCTGCGTCGTCGTCGTCTTTATTCCCACCGTTGCCACTACCACTGCCTGTTGGAGATGCTGACGGAGACGGAAAGTGGTGTTCTTCACCGTTCTCCATCAGCTCTTCTTTCTCAACTACTACCTCTGTGTCTAGAGATTTGAAATCATCGTTTGAGCCTACTGCAACCGCTTCAGACTGATTCGTTACGCCATCGATTCCACTCGTCTTATCATCATGCTCTGCATTACTCGCAACATCTGTGCTTTCAACAGCTAACCCTTTGTCGTCTGACGTGTTGTCTCCCGATGATTTCAATCCACTGTCATTAGGTTTTTCTTGCTCTTGATCTTCTTCCATCACCATTGCGTCTTCGTATCAGAAGCAATCAGTGAATTTGGTGTTTAGAATTGGGTATCGTTTCGCAAACCCTAGAAAAGTTTCCGATGGTGTCTCCCTCCCAAAATCAAATTATACCCAGAATTATTTGCCGATGATTAAAACATGGATACACCCAAATACGTTTTTATATACCATGAAAAGTTAAGTTTACAAAAGTTGACCCTTGAAAATTATTAACCTGCGATTTTATCTAGTTATTTATCCAGGGTGTGTAAGATGTTTTTTCATTTGTCAGTTTTTTTTAAAGGTTGTGAGTGTGTTTTTAGTTTAACCCAGAGCACAACGAACGTGATTAATATAACAACCATCCTATTAAACCATATCGTAAATTTGTCGTTCAAATAAAATTTATCAAGGATGAGGGCTGGGTTTAATTGCAAAATTATTTAGAGTTAGAGTAATAAAACTTCTTTTTAAGTTAATGGTATGAGCCCCACTTATGACGGGTTAGTGTAAATTAATTATGATGTTGAATAATAAGTATGTTCAATAAATGTGTGAGTTGTTATTCTAAAAAGAAAACTCTTGTTTTTTAGCTTTTAAGGTCGAAATCATAATGTTCTGGATGGGATGATACCTAGAACAACCTGTTTGGTAAGATATCTTAAACATATTTTAATGATATACGTTTTATGACGAACCTAAAAAAGAAAGTTATTAGAAAGATCGTTGTTACTCAATTGATGATTACCGGTAGATATCTGAGAAAAGTATTAAGAGAGTTAACCAAATAAATAAATAAAAAAACCACAATGATTCGACGAATTACCAACTAATTATAAAGATGAAAATACGGATAAAATTTTAATAAAATTTTTTAGACTAATACATTTTTGTATCAAAACTTGTTGACTTATATTATGTCGACTATGTTTTAGAGAGATAGTAGTTATCACATGTGATTACCGATAGATTTATGAGGAAAGCATTAAGAAAATAATGCAAACTAGTTGTAAATTTATGATAATTATGATACTAGGATTGTCATTAATAATAAAATTAAAGTTAAAAATGCCAACAGCCAAATTAATAATATGAATTAATATCGATCACTTAGTAATAGCTTGGAGTATTAAAATACAATTTATAATACACTAATCAATGTGAAGCTAACGTGAACCTGACGCTTGTTTGCAAACTGATCACTAATTTCACTAATAATTTTGGTAGTAAAAATTGTCTACAAAAAAGCATGTTGTTGCTTGACTTAATTTCTACTTTACGTAGAGTAGAGTGAGAGGACGAGATCTCTTCGCAACCTATATATGTTGTCTCACACTACATTTTGTGGTGTAGTATGTTTTTCACTGTTTAAACACGTAATAAAAACGTTGTTCCCAAAAGACTCATAATTGTTGTATAATAATAGTTATTATTATTATTATTGTAAATTAAATACTTATTTGTTCAAAATTCAAAACATACATAGAAACTCAAAAAAGAAATAAAGAAATAAATATCATGAAGAAAAAGTACACACCTTAACGATGTAGCTATAAATAGGGTAGTTAAAGAAACCAAAACGTGTGTGGCCTGGCCTTTTCTTCACCTCACCATCTTCATCAATATCATCAGCAGCTAGATCTGCATTTCGTCCTCCCATCAAATCATCAACTACTTTACAAATACAAGGTTTTAATTTAATTCAACTCTACATATACGATCCACAACAATCACACTACATCCACTGATTTATGTTTTTTTACGTCGAAAAAGTTCCGCTTGCTTGATCATTTTGCTGTCTAGGTTTTCCATCGTTCATCAACATATTGTTCAGAATATGATATGATCTATCGACCGATGAACATTATATGTTGGATTGAAATCAATAATATGATTTAGTTTACTTTTTTTTTTTAATCACACTTAGGTTGTTATCGTCTATTCCTTGGTAGAAGATCGCAATGGCGGAAGATTTATGCAACAACGCCATTGAAGGACTGAAAAAGCTTCTCAGGTAGATATCTGCATATTTGTGCAATTTATCAATATACTATATAAGTTTCATACGGTTCTCAACATAATATTGGTCTCAAAATAATGCGTCAAAACATGCAACTATAATCCACTTTCATATTTTTTTTTACTGGTATTTATGTTGTACAGTCTAATGGTTTTGCAGTGAGAGAAGCGACCTTGAATCTGTAGCGGCCGCGAAGATCACGCAACTTACAGCCGATCTGGAGTTGGCCTCTTCCATCGAGAGGATCAAGGCCGGATTTGCTCACTTTAAGACGGAGAAATACGAGTGTGTTTTCAGTTTTTGTACCCAAATCATCATTCTTATTTTAGGTGTTTCTGTAATGAATTAGATTGTGTTTTCGTTTTCTTTCCTTTCGTGCAGAAAGAACCCGAGTTTATACGAAGAGCTCGTGAAAGAACAACACCCCAAGGTCATCTATCTGCCACCCTTCTCACACTGCAAAACTTTCTAGTGTTCTATTGAATTCATGACTTGAATTTTAAATGCAGTTCTTGGTTTTTGCATGCTCGGACTCGCGAGTTTGTCCATCGCATGTACTGGATTTTCAGCCAGGTGAGGCGTTTATGGTCCGTAACATCGCAGGCATGGTCCCTCCATACGACAAGGTAATCATTTGCTTTTAATGTATTTAACTCGACGTTTATCTGAAGTACTAATCGCGATACTACATATGATTTAACTGAATATTTGTTCCTAGTGCAGATTAAGTATTCTGGAGTAGGGGCAGCTATTGAATATGCAGTGCTCCATCTGAAAGTGAGTTTACAATTCACACGACCAGTTTTTTTTTTTTTTTAATTTATTAACTATAACAATGTTTTTGTATCCGGGCACGTCATCTTTCTGGACATATTGTGGATTTACACTTTACAGTGTTAACATAAAATAGAGTCTATAAAAAATAAAATATGAAGCTTCAAGTGTCACATAGATGAGATCTTAGAAGAAAAAAAAACTAAAATGATTTCGAAAATCTTTAATGTCTAACCACGGGTTCAGTTTCCCTGTTCAAAAGGGCCTACACATAACTAGCCGGTCGGCTCAGTCCAAATTAAATCAACACTCAAGAGTACTCAACCAGACCAATTACGTAACCAGTTCCAGACTCGACCAGTCAAGTTATGAGAACAATGGCTATAACCATTCATGTTTGTAAATTTTATAGCACACTCCTTTGATCTATTGTCACATTTATTGATAATCAGGTGGAAAATATTTTAGTCATTGGACATAGCTGTTGTGGTGGGATTAAAGGGCTCATGTCTATCCTCGATGACGGGACAACTTCTTCGTAAGTATTACTACGAACCAATCTTTACCTTGCAACTTTGTGTCACTAGTAAAGCTGATTGAATTGAAGTAAAATCATGTCAAATTTCAACAAGTTGAGTACTTGAATGGTCATATTCATATTACATGTGTGCAGTGATTTCATAGAGGACTGGGTAAAAATATGTTCAACTGCTAGAAGCAAGGTGAAAGCAGAATTCAAGGATTTAGATTTTGCAGAACAATGTACCAAGTGTGAGATGGTAAGTTGACAAGAAGTTACACTCCTTATACCGCTAATTGAACTTTTCAACATCAATTTTGAGGTCAAACCTTTTGTTCTCTGATCATAAAAGTCAAACTACACATATTTCATGTTACTACTTACTAGTGGATTAATTCATGTTATTGGGCAAAATTTTGCAATGCAGGAAGCTGTGAATGTGTCTCTTGGGAACCTATTGACTTACCCTTTTGTCAAAGCCGGTGTGATGAATAGATCACTTTCCATAAAGGGAGGATACTACAATTTTGTCAAGGCTACTTTTGACATTTGGTGTCTTGATCATGGTGTTTCACCATCTCTTACAGTATGAGTTGTTTCTATGTTCGAATAATACACGTTATGTGTTTGACGTATGAGGGCAGCTTAGGAACTTTTTAAGCTACATGTTTGATGTTTGAATAAACTGTAATAGGATTAAAGTTAATGTGTTTGTATGCCTAAGGTCTTGTTTGTTTTTTTGTAACAACAAACTCACACGACTATTAATGGACCCTTAACTACATCATATTGTGAACCTTTTATGATACCAAGTTTACGAAGGATGTGAAAAGTCCATCAAAGATTTGTGATTTACTGAGCTTTAAAAATAAAGTAAAGAAACAAACTTAAGTAAATTCCATAAACAACAAGTTATTGATTTAACATAGAGAGCGTGAAATGAAAACAAGCTTAATTAATTCACATCGTTGATTGAACATAATATTAATAATAATAAAATTTGATTATACAGATGGTTATGTTGTTGGATAAAGTAATAAGGAGTTAGAGAAAAAAAAATCTAAAATTAGAATACAAATAAAAAGAAAAACCAATGATTATCTGCTTAAATAGTTGAGTTAAGATGAGATAATAAGACAATTAAAAATTTAAAAATATTTGTTTCGAGTCTTGCTCAGATAAAAGATGTTTTGTGTTGAATTAAAGAATTTTACTGGGTTGTAGGTTTTTTTTGTAAAAGGGCTGAGGGTGCTGCGGCCCCAACTAAAATAGATCCAACTAAAATAGTAATTTTTTTAAAAATATCATCATACATTTTCGGTTTATTAAAAAAATAACATACCCGATCATAAACTTTGAAGTCAAATAAAACGTACTTAAATCCCAATCGTAAGATCTATACATACATCGCGGTGTCGACTCTCGAGAACTATCACAGATTCAAATTCTAGGGTTTCTGCAACTCACTTTCGCACAGTCATGGACCTCTTACAGGCATACAAAGAAGCCGACGACGGTGATGACCACCAGATGTCCGATAACTCATCACCGGACTCATCGCCTCCACGACTCTCTATCGTCCCCAAATCATCAGCCCCCAAAGTCGACGACACCATGCTTTCTCTTACCGTTGCCGACGCCATAGCCAACAAATCGCTAACCAAACCCCTCGATCCCACACAACACGTTGTTGAGTTCAATCCGACGTACGATCAGCTGTGGGCGCCGATCCAAGGGCCCGCACATCCGTACGCGAAAGACGGCATTGCTCAAGGTATGCGTAATCACAAATTAGGGTTTGTGGAGAACGCTTCTATTGAACCGTTTGTGTTTGATGAACAGTATAATACTTTTTATAAATATGGTTATGCTGCTGATCCCTCGGCTTCGGCTGGGTGTAATTACGTTGGGGATTTGGATGCTTTGAAGCAGAACGATGCGATTTCGGTGTATAATATCCCGCAGCATGAGCAGAAGAAGAGGAAGCTAGAGAAGAAGAAGGAGGCTTTGGAGAAGGATGGTGGTGGTGGTGGTGATGGGGAGGAGGTGGATAAGGAGGAGGTGGAGAATCCGGCGACGGATGTGTGGTTGATGAAGAATAGAAAGAGTCCTTGGGCTGGGAAGAAGGAGGGGTTGCAGGATGAATTGAGTGAAGAACAGAAGAAGTATGCTGAAGAGTACGCGAAAAAGAAAGGAGAGGAACGAGATGGGAGTAAAGATAAGGGTGAGGCTGTTTCGGATAAGAGTACATTTCATGGGAAAGAGGAGAAGGATTATCAAGGGAGGTCGTGGATTGCGCCCCCGAAAGATGCAAAGGCAACGAATGATCATTGTTATATACCAAAGAGATTGGTGCATACGTGGAGTGGTCACACGAAGGGTGTTTCAGCGATTAGGTTCTTCCCTAAGCATGGTCATTTGATTTTGTCAGCTGGGATGGACAACAAGGTAAAGATTTGGGATGTGTACAATTCGGGCAAGTGTATGAGGACTTATATGGGGCACTCTAAGGCAGTTCGTGATATATCTTTTTGTAATGATGGGTCAAAGTTTCTTACTGCTGGGTATGATAAGAATATTAAGTATTGGGATACTGAAACAGGGCAGGTGATATCTACATTTTCAACAGGGAAGATACCGTATGTGGTTAAGTTGAATCCAGATGATGATAAGCAGAATATTCTTCTGGCAGGTATGAGTGATAAGAAGATTGTTCAATGGGACATGAATACGGGGCAGATTACTCAGGAGTATGACCAGCATCTTGGTGCAGTGAATACAATAACGTTTGTTGATAATAACAGAAGATTTGTCACTTCAAGCGATGATAAGTCTCTTCGTGTATGGGAATTTGGTATTCCTGTTGTTATAAAGTATATAAGTGAACCTCATATGCATTCGATGCCAGCAATTTCACTTCATCCTAACGGAAATTGGTTGGCAGCACAGAGTTTGGATAATCAAATTCTGATCTATAGCACAAGGGAGAGATTTCAGCTCAATAAGAAAAAGAGGTTTGCGGGGCATATTGTTGCTGGTTATGCTTGTCAAGTGAATTTTTCACCAGATGGTAGGTTTGTAATGTCTGGGGACGGTGAAGGTAAATGCTGGTTTTGGGATTGGAAAAGTTGCAAAGTTTTTAGAACATTAAAGTGTCATAATGGAGTGTGCATTGGTGCTGAGTGGCATCCTTTGGAGCAAAGTAAAGTTGCGACATGTGGTTGGGATGGCTTAATCAAGTACTGGTAAGCATCTTTAATCTTATCTATTAGTTATACTTTACTTATTTAACTTATGAGCATAGAGTATATAAATTTGACATATATGTGGGTAGTAGCTGCTAACTTGCTATGGCCATAAAGGCTAAAGTGGGGAGACCATTACTGATCTTATATTGGATTTTGATGCCATTTTATTTTTTAATACAATGATTATTATTAAACTTTAAAGCATCATCTGGTCTGTCCACACATAATCTTTCTGCCTTAGAAGTCCAAAATCCAAAACGTGCGGTTACTTTTCGTTGGTCTTGAACCCTTTATCTTGAGGAAACTTGCAACTAAGCATGATAAAGTTAAAATAGATGTGAAAGTTTGTTTCTACATCATGCAATAAAAATCTAACTCTTAAAATATTCATGGGTTGCAGGGACTAGAACTTGGCCAATCTACTGCTAGCTAATATCATGCCCCTAGACCTACAGTGTAGGATGGTTAGAGATTACAAACTTACTGGCATATGAGGAAATTCAGAGTATCTTGAGGCATGACAACGTCTTTGCCACAAAACGTTGATGGTCGCGAACGTCTAATGCATCCAAGCGGCATGTTATCATGTGTATCATGACAATCTTATGTAATCATGTGTATTTTTCATGTAGCTGAGGAATACATTGCAACTTGTGTTTTACTTCCAACAGCCATCTTTTTTCGTATGGTTTTTCCAAATTAAGGGGTATGGTTTTGAGATCATGTTTGATTACGTTGGACTGTATGTTAATGATAATTTCCTAGAGCTTATCTTCACTTTTAGACCAAGTGTGTGTGCGGAAAACAGGTTCGTTAGATATTAGTTTATCAAATGTTCTCTTGATTATTATCATCGCCGTTATGTTATTTTAGCACTTTTTGTTGGTTCAAGACCAAGAGTAGTAAGGTTTGCGTTATTCTAGCACTTTAGAAGGATCACACTTAACGTAACACCAACTTGTCTCTACAAGCTTGTGTGCGATACTTGGTTCTCAAACTAAGTTTCTTCGAGCATATTAATTTGACCCCATAAAGCGCGTCCATCACCCAATTGCAATGTTGTCATTTATAGAATCTCCTAATTGTCTGCAAGCCTAAATCTTATATTTCTCATCAAGCAGTTGATAACAAGCTACACTAAGACATTTTATGAATAGCTTGGATTATTTCTCTCCCTTGGAGAGTCAATCATTTCTACACTCTTAGCAATTGCTCTGCTTGTATCCTTCCTATACAAATGTATATACGTCTATAAAAGCAACTTTTACCACAACGCTTCTAGTCTTCTACAGCTACACTGCATATGATTTACCATAACACTTGAACCGTGTCTAAATCTTGGAAGATGAGGTGCATTCCTTCTCTTTGGCTTTCTTGAACTCTTTGACAAGTAGATCGTAAATTTTAGCTCTCAAGTCAGATGCTTCTTGAGGGCGAAACCAATGTTTGCTAAACTGATAATAAAGACACATTCATTGGCAAGTGAGGTGTAATTATTGGCATAACTCAGAAGATGATAACCAAAATTAAATTATAGTATATGGATTATAAATCAAGTAAAAAGGTCAACTGTGTTAGAAATGTACCATCCATAAGTCTTTCTTTCTAAACCTCATAGGAGCTTCTTTGATGAAACGTTCCATGTAAAACAGAACAAAGAGTCCACAGTCATAATCATTCTTCTGCTGGGGAACCTGACAAAATTACTCTGATGAAATAAACTAAAATAACTTGCAGTAATGTAAAATCACAAACTATGAAAATGCTTACCGTAACCTTTCTCTGATCCAATCTATGTTCAAGATTTTCCCAGATTTCATCGCTAACGGGTGGATCTAAAGGTGTTTCTGATTTTCTTAGGTAGCTCCACTCTTCTTTAAGAAATCTATAATTCAAATTTGTAATATATGTTCATCTCAAACATTAAAAAAAAAAAAACAAATATTCTCCACATTTATGTGTTTATTTGAAAGCATTAGTAAGTTGTATCCAATCTTTGGGTGATACATATGCGTTTGAGAAACATGTCGTGTGAAAATATGCAAAAGAACCACACTTCAGAACACGTGCAGTTTCCTATCGTATTATATCAGTCTGGAACAGAAAAACTCCATTGACCAAAATTGGATGATGATCGTTAAACAACTTCTTACATATATTTTCCATTGGTCATAATATCCATAATCATATAAATTTTTATCGACGGTTATGTATCATACCTTTTAATGTTATCAAAAATTGACATGCTGTCATGTAGTCCAAGTGAGTCCAAATGCAGCAAAATTGGGCCTAGTTCATCTTCCTTGTTAGGGAGACATATTATCACCAGGCTCCAATGAGAACTGCACAATTAAAGAAAAAGATGATAAATATATACAACATATAGTATGTATGATAATCGTATCAGGCACACTTTTTGAGAATTTAACATATCCAAATTAATCAATCTATATCATTGAGGCACTGACAACCACAGTTCTCAGAGGGCGGCCAGCAATTATGCTGTAATTGTTATAATCCTATTATAAACATGACAATTAGCATCTTTTAAATTCCCGGAATCAGTTGATGCAGATTCAAGAGCTTACTTTTCATGTATGGGCAGAAGAATGTATGCCTTCTCAAATATGCTCACACCTTTCCACCACTTTCTAAACTTGAGAAAGGAATCTTCTTTGTAGCTCAGCTACCAAAATATATATTAGTTATTCACCATCTATAAGAAGGTTAAAGTGAAGAAGTACAAGAATCATCCATTGAGAGGAGCTCCACAGCCATTGAAATATAAAGTCGGGCTTAGTTTTCATCACATAAGATTTACTTTAGGTCAGAAAAACATAAGAACAGAATAAAAAAGAAAGTACAATGGAAATATAATAGAATAAGTAGGGACAAAGTTGGGCCACATTAAATTTAGGCAGCGTCGTATGACTAATGCACTTTCTTCACATTCACATTGGTATTTCTAGTGGACGTGAGTCGTGCACTCGTGCACCTTACAATGAAGCATACATATGTTGTGCATGATGCAATATCACTTGTGAATTTCATTCATTTTCTTTTTATATTTTGGCTGTCATACAAGAATTGGAGCATACCATGTGATTGCGAAGGGTTACATGATCTGATTTTTAGATTCGTGCATCCCTCAAAATGTATTATCGTCTTTCATATTAAATGATATACAAGTAAAAATTGGTACGCAAACTTGTGGTGTAGGTCAGTGCTATTTTCTATTCTTACATGATAACAGAGTTATAATGCATACTATAAAATGTTTATTTTGGTGATTTTCTTTATTAACATCCACTGACATCTCCACTCAGCATGTGTAGTTGTATGCTATAAATTTAATATGCTACCAGAGTGTTGGAGTCGCCAATTCAAGTGGCAAACACCATATGTAAGTTAGTGCTAGAAGTGTTTTATGTTGCACACTATTTACTAGTTCAAGACAACCAATTTAAAAAATAATATACCTTTTCTAGCTTGTTATAAAAATATGTGTTGAAGAAATGATAATGGCATGCCCTACTCTTGGAGGGAGATGATGACTGCTGAAGATATCTATTCAAAAGAACAAAAGAAACCATCAAGTAGAAGTTCAAATAAAAAAAGATTAGGCGTGTTTAAAGGATCTCAAAAAATGCAAACGGAATGGAAACCTTGCACAAAAAAGCACTAACCGTATATAAAAATTCATAATAATGGATGAAATATATGCTTCAGGAGCAAGACATTCCAAGTATGCATAACTAACTTCAACAGCATCAGGGTCATCTCTGTAAACTCACAGTCGAAATGGGGGAAGGAGAGAAGGAACACCAACATAAAACTATTAATTTTGTAGTATATGAAGAATTCCAAGAAATAATAAATCATCCAACATAATCAGAGGAGAACGCCTCACCTTGATGGGTAGTAGAGCTTGACATCTTTCATGCTGAAATTTGAATGATGAATTAAATTTTTTTTGCTATCTTAGATCAGTAAGCATACACAGATAAATGGATAAAACCAATATTACCATGGATCCAAATTTTGCATAAATTTCTCAACTACCGACTCCTCATCCATTAAACGATAAGCCCGTACCTGTTGAGAAAAGGACACCCTTAGAAATTAAAAGCAGTGAAGTCACCAAATATACACTCAAGATGACCTCACCTCACACATTGTCATGTAAGTTACTAGTCATTGAGAGGCTCATATACCTACACGCTTACACTTTAGAACTTTTGAATTTTGATTATCAACAGCATCCGACAGGAGCGTATGTTTAGATTTACTTAATTTGAAAGTTTATATTCAAGTGAAACGTAAGATTCTATTTGTTTTCATCATGTGACAGTTTCCATTTTGTGGGTCCCCTCTACATGATGTGAAGAGAAATGGAGAAGTGATCCTCAGTCCAAACTCCAATTTTCTTGAGGAGATATACAGATAACACCAACATAATGGAGACTAGAGGAATGTGGTATAGAAAAACAGGACCTATATGATAAGATATCTTCTGCTTCTTCTCCCTAATCAGGAACCTTAAGTTGTAATGGACATTCGCATGTATGAATGCTCAATCCCATATGAACTAATGTCTTATAAAATAAATGTACAACTATGGAAACAACTTACAGATCTAGGCCTCAAATTCCTTCTGGGAGGATCTTGAGGAGAGTTTGGTCTGCCAAAGGAATAGAACTTAAGGATATTAGATATACACAAGAACCGGTTATAAGTTGAATACATCATGAGAACAATTACATAGATGATTAAAAAAACAATGCAATAATTTGTGTAACTGTGTAAGACCATTTGCAGGAGATGATGAGAACAATCAAACATATCTTTAAAAAATACAAGGAGATAACTTTTCTTACTCTGAGAACGATGTAGTATCCCCATCTTTGTTTTCATCATTGGAGATTATCTGTTTCTTACTATCTACCAAAGAGGCCTTCGGGGATGGTGAAGAAGATATACCCATCCTCGATCTTCCCCTACCCGAAAGTTGACTCTTTGACTTCAATTTTTTCCCATGACAAGGACTGATGCCAGTCCCAGAATCTTTCTGCTAATTAACAAACAAATACAAGTGTGTGTACAGTGTACTCTCCCAGAAGAAAAAGGAAAAACTAATGATTCAGGTCAGGTGTAATAGAGAATCATACGTCTTCCTCTATCTTTTTGCAAAAAGAATTGGCAAACTCTGATGAAGATTTCTTTTTGCTATGCAAAGCACCTACACAAAAGCAATTCAACTTATTACATGCAAATAAAATAGATTATGGAACATTTCCAAAGGAGAAATTTGTGTTTATCTTATCTCAGGCGCTAAAATGACTAGTGTCATTTAGGTACAAGAATATGTAACTACACAGCAATTAATCTTACCGTCATCACTATGATCAGAAAGTTGTATCGTCTCATCACATCCATTATCAGCCTGTTAATAAAATATGATAACATATCAATGGTGAAATACTAACTGACCTAAAAAGTATATCATCAAAACGCTCATGTCACGTATTGATGATTTAAAGACAGCACCTTCAAAGCCTGTAAGAAAGCAAATTTCATAGCTCAATTCTTGATGCCACTCAAACATCAAGCACGCCATATTCACACTAAAATTCTCATCACATAAACATGAACAATCACCCCTCCCCCTCCCCCTCCCCAATTCAACCCTAATTTTCAATAGTGAAAGAAAATACCAGCACTGAAACACATGATCATCAACAAAAGCAATGCAATAACATGAAACATTGCACACAAACACAAAGCAAACAACCTTCTCTGATTGAAGCTTCTTTCTTCGTTCGACTTCACGCTCATGTCTCCGGAGATTCGCCTTCAACTTTTCGCCCCTATCAGGCAACTTACCACCAATCGATTGCAAGCTTCTTCTGATCCTCACAATACTCTCCTCAATTTCACGGTCGGATTTCGCCATGAGCTCCAAATCCTCGAATTGATTCTCCTGCGAGTCTATTCCACTAGCGGAATCATCGGGATTCTTATCGGATTTCACCTCAAGTTCCGGTGGACGATCTTCATCGCAAGAAGCCGAGGGCTTCTTTCTCTTGACTCGGTTGCAATTGCTTTCTTCTTCGATGTCCATGCATGAAATGTAAGTGAAATTGACGGTGACGGTGATCGGAAAAGGTGAGTGATTGAGTGAAAGGGGGAGAAGATGATGGAGTTCCTAGTGTAGTTGAAGGTGTACTGCACCCACCATGCCTGTGCTGTGAGGAGAAAGGGCTTGTTTGTAAATCAAGATTTGAGGGTGCCACACTTTAGGAAGGTAATCACCTGTCAAATGAATCACTCTTTTCGTCCGAAAAACATAAGCGCGATGCAAGCCCACGCTGTTCAGGAGGGAGCTCGCAACTGAAAAAATTTATTGCTCACCCGAAGCATATAGCTCTAGACGAGACTCGAACCTACGACTTCTGATTTGGGAAACCATTGAGCTATCACTAGGCCACAAAGCTTTGTGGTTACATTTACTATTTAGTGGATTTGAATAGAGAAATATGGATTCTTGTTTGTTATGATAACTCATTAACCCAGCTAGTGTTTCACAGCAGGTCATGTCGTCATTGTAAGTTAGAGTTCCAGTGCTAAAACTAGTGATCTACAACAAACGCTTTAAAAATTCAAAAAAATATAACAAGACTATTCTCGAATTAAATATATTAAAATGATCTATTTAATGGTGTAATTTGTATTAAAAAAATCATACAAAAAGGTTAATTTTTTTTAAAAAAAGAGCGAAGGTTTTTTTTTTTTATAATGGAGAGAAATTATGAAGGGGAGGTGAGAATGTTACATCAATGGTGTAAGCGATATAAACTTAGGGGCTGTTTGACAGCCTTTTAATCAGTCTCTTAATGGTTCAGATGTCTGAATGATTCAGCACTTAATGGTTCAGACTGTTTGTTTCGCGAGCAAATGTCTGAATGGTTCAGACATTTGCCTCTGAATGATTAAGCATTATACTAATACTGAATTATTAAGAGGTCTAATGCTGAACGGTTAAGAACTCTTATCTGAATTGGTCAGACATTTGCCTTTGAATAGTTAAGCGATATACTAGCTCTTAATGGTTCAGACCTCTTAATGGTTCAGCACTTAATGGTTTAGACCTCTTATTGGTTCAGCACTTAATCATTCAGATATAGTCAAACAGCCCCTTAGTTACATTGCATATTATGATGGGTTTGTAACATTAGGATTAACGAGTTATCGTAATAAATGTGGGATAACAACCGTTCCTTCTACCAGTTGATTTAGTTTTCATAAAAAGTAATTTACATTTTATTAATAGAACTGATACTTGGAACCACGCAATGCAACACGATATCCATACCAAATTTAAATTTTGATGAAACCAATAACGTTTCACATATATAACATATAAAACTCAAGATACATAGACAACAAATTTCGAATCACTCTCAGACCTTGTAGAAAGATAAAATATATACTAAACGAACAAATATTAGTCCGCCTGTTTATATTATTGTAGTCATAGATTATGTATTGTTATGTGCAATTATTTTTTATCAATTCAAAGTTTTGGAAGGTTATTATTTTCTTTAAAAGTTTTATCGTATATGTGACATTATTGAAACATATTTAACTTGCATAGTATGTTTTGTATCTAAATTGTTAACTATGATCCTATAGACAATAGATGACATCATAGGCAGCAAGTGTGTATACATTTTAACAATGAGTCGACTTTACGAAAGGACATGCATGATTGATGTTAATTATGGAATTAAATTTGTAATATCTTAGAAACTGTCATAGGATTCTAATTATTTTGAGATTGGGTTCTCTTTTTGATACATCATTTGATGTGACATAATTCTATAAATAGTCGTTTACAATAGAGTAAACGGCGGTTTACCTTATTGTAAATGGTCGTTTGCTGTAGAGGTAAACGGTCATTTACAGTCTGCAAAAATTTGAATATTTCAGCCTTTTGTTTAAACGGTCGTTTGTGTCATGTATAAACGGTTGTTTGTGTTCAATGTAAATGATCGTTTACTTTTTCAAATGGCTACATCAGCCATAAATATACCACCATCACCCACAATATTATTATACTACTATCACTCATAATAGTATTTATCATCTTTCACCACCGTCACCTACAATCTTATTTACCATCACCCACAATTTTATTCACCTTCCACCACCAACAATTCAAAATATTCAACCACAATTCAAAATTTTTTCAATTTCTCTGTATTAATAGCTTCAAGTTCACTTCAAAATACCGCTTCAGTTCATGTTTCGTATCACCCTTGGCTTTAGTTTCGTCTAGGATCAGCTAAATATAAAAGACTTGATAAGCTTTTACATAAAGAATTCGAGCCTTCACGTTCGATATCTTGGAACTTGTTACGGGACGTCGGGGAATTTACCTGTACTCATAAAATGATCAACGAGCCATGGAGAAGGTTTTTTGCCATTAGCGGCCCGCAATGTAAAGAGCTTTGTTTGATTATATATATATATATATATATATATAGGTATGCTAATCTCATGAGATTATATATACATATATACACACATATATATATGTATTAATGTCATTACTTATTAATTGATTTTAATTAATTTCTATTTTTTATTTTTCAGTTAATAGTGACGAAATGCTACGTTCGTGCTGGGGTGGGGGTGGGGTGGGGGGGGGGTTGCCATGTAATTTATCTGTGGCCAAATTTGGTGTTTTGATGGGTTTATTATACACATTTGAAGAAACTCATCAATCTGATTTTTTGAATGTTCTTACACAATTTTCTAAATCTATACTAATAAATGAGTACATGTGGTGACACATGTCATCACCAGATCTCACCTCACAAAAACTTTCCCGCTTAAACTTTCTTTAACAAATTTTTCACAAATCATGCTATATTTCTTACTTAAAGTTTTTTATTTTATTTTAATTTTTTTTGAACGACAAGTGTGAAGTTTTTATTTTTTTTAACTACATCAATCACAACAATCATTTCTAGGAATTTTGAATCTATGATATCAATCATCTTAAATCTTATTTAACCCTTTAAACCTTATGATCACAAATTCTTATTTTTATATAATCGATTTAAAATAAAAACGATAGAGTTTAAATATTTTTGTTTACATATTTGAATTATATATATGTAACTTTTAATCCGAGTGATACACGGGCTAATAACCTAGTATTATAATATTGCACTATTTTGGGAAGAAATTGGTGAGGGTCATTATGAACTTAATAATAAAACAAAAGCCACAAAAATAAATGATCCGTTGTATAGATATCTTCATCGGGTCATTGGTTATACTATAGCTGGACGCAGAATGACTAATGGCGGGGTAACTAAGAAGGATTTGTTTATTCTATTTTGTTTGATTAATAGGTGCAATCTCGCATATATGCTTGCTGATTTTTTTACTAATTGCACAGGAATAAAGAAGTATAGACATGTATGTGGTGGTACATATGTTACTCGTCTTGCTGAGTCTTTACAGGTTCTCACCCCTGAGAACTTGGCAAGGTTAAACGGACCGGTTCCTGTCTGGATTTGTTGATCGTGAACATCTTATACGGATGAACATGATTACAGATTATCCGCAAGTTAGGTGGAGGTTTAAAAATAATAATGAAATGTGGGTACCTTCATATCGGGATCCTTCTAAAGACCTGTATCAATTGAAATGATCTGTTTTTTTGTATTTATGAAAATGTAATTTTTTATGTATTTAAAAATGTAATGTTCTGTGTATAAAAAATGTGATGTTCTTTTTAGTTATATAAATTGTAACTTTATTTTTATTTATATATAAAATATAAATATATTAAAAAACTAAAACATAAAAACATTAAGATAATAATGACAGACATAAAAAAATGAATGATTTGATATAAAGTTAATCTGATATAAAATGATACAAGTTGGCTGATTTGATATAAAGTGAATGACCCTATTGCTATAAATTGATAATTCACAATTAACGATTCACGATTCACGATTCGCGATTCGCGCGAATCACGATTCACGATTCATTCGTAATTCATATTAGCTTATTCAAGTCTAAAATGTCTCAATTTCATAATGATTGGATGCACCAAACAAGAGAGGAGTTGATGAATTGGATGCAAAACACTGCACACAATCGCGGATACGTTATTATCACACAAAGAACAAGGGAGACTGTATACGGCTTCGTTAAAAAGGCATTTCTTATGTGTGATCGTGGTGGTGTATACAAGTTAACATCAGATTTAATCACACATTCAGGCACAAAAAATACAGGATGTCCATTTCAACTTATAACAACATATCACATAGAAGATGGAGGTTGGAAAGTACATGTTGTATGTAACCAACATAACCATGAACCTTTTAAATTTTTGAAGAGTCATGTTTATGCCAAAAGGTTGTCTAAAATCAGGGGTTTTCTCAGGTTCAAACATGACTCAATGAGTTTTTTTCACAATGGTGGGTATCCTTTTTGATAGTGTTTTTAGGTGAGTCAGACTTTGAGCGTCAAAATCAGTACAGACTGTTGACATACCGTCTCAGAAACACTCACTTGAGTATTTGAGTTGTTTCAAACGCCGTTAAAAAAATAAAACATCAAAACAATACAAACATTTTACTACTCTTTTTCCTAAAATCCTTAAATTTTATTGGATTTGGTTAACAAATCCAGTCAAAGAATTTGGGGTACCCTAAGCAAACATAAAAGTTGCCCTAAAACACCACTTACAGTTCCCAGGTGGTTGATTATGTGTTTTCACTTTAATTGGAAATAATTTTACTGACCTTAATTTAACCTATGTTTAGAAATGTTTTAACTAATGTTTATATCTGAGGTACGGGTAAACATGATCATATTAAATGAAACCTTTGGTTAATTCAGAAGCATTAAATTCAAATCCTAAGAGTTGTACAAATTCTTTATAAAATAAAACTAACTTATACAAATTGATTAAATAAGCTGAAGTTAACAAATACTTTAGTTAATTAGTTATAAAATATCTTTAATTATGTGTGTGTTTGTCAGCTTAATTAATAATAATTTCTCATGATCAGAGATGATCCCCAAATTCTGTAATCTGGTTATATTTAAAGCCAATTATTTAAGTACATAATTGTGCAACTTGAAACTCAATGCATCATTAACTGATGGTCAAGTATCTTTTTTGATATATATTTCCTTTAAAGTATTTTGTTTTCAATGATTTATTCTTAATCACTATGATTAAATTTTGATTTTTTTGAAACCATGATTTCTCAATTCCCACAACTTTGCAGATTCTTTATTCTTGCTACATACATGTTTATAAAAGAATCATAGGTTTATTATTACATGGAATATTATAAATGATCTTCTGTTCCAGAACATTTACTTATGGTTTTGATTAATCGACTACCTGTTTAAACCAAAAACTTAAAAATGTTATTTACTGTTATATTTGATTTTAATTTATAATTGATTTAGAATTATGTTGGAATTTAGTATGATTTATTGTTTTAATATTATGAACTAAAAAGTTAAAAACCAGTTTATAGGAATGTTTTCATGATCAGATTGAATTGTCATGTCGGACCCGGAACCGGGTGGTGCATATAAGATCTGGTTAGCATATTTGGATCGTTTTCATTTGAACCCGTAAACCAGATTTCACGTTTCTATTTTTTTTCTTTCAAAATCTCACTTGCTGATAATTTAATACTTTAGCGTCTCTTTTAGATGTATATAGTTTAAAATTGTAAAATATTTATAATGTTATCAGGCTTTAGTTTATCCTTTCCGACCAGTAAACCGATAAGACTGATAAGACGACTCGTCATTTTATAAAATCATTAATTTATTGTCTCATCGTCATTCTCTAGGTCCAACAAAACAACTAAACCAAAATCTCCAATCATCCAACATGAATCAGTTGGGGATTCAGTATCTTTAGAAAGATACATCCAGCTTTGCAACAACCAATCAATTAATAATTATTACCAACAATTCCATCACTCCATGCACTATATATAATTAGCCTAACTACTCCAAACTTCCAAATAACACACACATATACTACCTTCTTCTATCTACTCCCCTAATAAGTTTTCATGGCTTTTCTGCAAGAAAAGTTTCTTCTTTTGTGTCTTTTTACCTTCAGTAGTTTCCTCTTATCAGTTTCATCTCGAGGCCCAGTGTATCGGCCACCACCAGTTGAGCGATTAACAGACCGCTTCCCTCGTATAAAGATCACCCAAGGGATGTCCACATTGTTTGGAGCATCAAATGTTCATTATAAAAGTAATGGATCATATGCTGATATCATTTTAGACAAAACCACAGGTAAGTAAACATTTTGAAACATTTTTTTAATCAACATACATACTTTGTTTTACTTAACATATGAACCTATACAATTTGTGTGTGTACCTATGGTGTCTACTTGATTCTTATAGTGTTTTTTGTACATAGGTTCTGGGTTGGTTTCAAAAAACAGATACTATCATGGATTCTTTAGTGCTGCAATTAAGCTGCCAGCAGGTTTTACTTCAGGGGTAGTACTAGCTTTCTATGTAAGTCCAATTCATAATCTTTTCATTATCAAATTAATATACAAACAAACAAACAAACAAACGTACTCACTAGTATCTCACTCATAAAGTAGGGTCTGGGTACATATTAATACATATGGATTGTGATTAAACTATAAACTAGTATTTCTCTCAAAATGCTATGATTTAATTTTGTGGCATGCATGTTCAGATGTCAAATGCAGATTTATTTCCACGTAACCATGATGAAATCGACTTCGAATTGCTTGGATACGCGAAAAGAAGACAATGGGTTCTTCAAACAAACATGTATGGCAATGGAAGTGTCAAAACAGGAAGAGAAGAAAAAGTCTATCTCTGGTTTGACCCAACAAAGGACTTCCATCAATACACCATCCTTTGGAACAAACACCACATTGTGTAAGTTTTTCATAATATTGAACGCTTACTACACCTCTACATCCATAATTTAGCGCGCCACATGACTTGATCGCGCCCATGTTATGAAAGTTTTGTCAAACGATTTCAGGTTTCTAGTAGACAACATACCTGTAAGAGAGGTGATCCACAACAAAGCAATTTCATCAGTGTACCCATCGAAGCCAATGTCACTATACGCGACCATATGGGACGCTTCAGAGTGGGCAACCAGTGGAGGAAAGTACCCTGTGAACTACAAATACGCTCCATTTGTGGGATCGTTGGGAGAACTAGAAATTGTTGGATGTTCAATGCAGAAAACAAACTCATCAAAAGCTGTTGCTGCTACTGCGTGTTTGAAGAACATAACGGTTTCAAGCCTGGATCCTATAGATGGAGAAGAGTATGCAAAATTATCGAAGCAACAGATGGTTGGTTTGAATTGGGTTAGGAATAAACATATGTATTACTCGTATTGTAAAGATACAAGAAGATATAAAGTGATGCCAGCAGAATGCAATGCTTGATTAACTAATTGATGTTTGTAATTGCATAGTGATTTCTTTTGTTCTTTTTACAATTTTACTTCAAAAGCATAATATGAAGGGTGCATATATAAACAAATGTTGGGATTAATGATCAATTTTGCCATTGTATTTTGTTTTTAAGAAAGCTGAATATTAAGATATGGTTAACGGTGTAAAAAAGTTATCATACTTTTTCATTTCCTTTTTATATTATTTAAGTTTTATGTTAATTAATCAAAGGCCGTTCTGGCCCATGGAACTTAAGTAATAGAAAATAAGGCCGTGCCAATTTGGCCCAATTATAAATACAATGAAATGGGTCAATTAATCAAAGGCCGTTCGAATTCGGCCCAAGAAACTATTAAACTGAATATAAGGTTCGGTTGCTTTTCCAGCGCTAATTGCAAAACCCAAATCTTCAAAAAAAGGTAAATTGGATTTTAATAATCCAAACTATTACTTATTGGCCGATAATAATCTATACTATTAAGTTGGCCAGTAACACTCCCAACTTTTAATTTTATTACCAACAACAGTCCTAATGATATAATTTTCAATTTTTCACTTTTGATTTGGACTCGATTCCAGTTGCAATAATTATTATGAACGAAAAGAAGAAATATACAAGTTAAATTGAGCCTAAAATAAATGCAAATTGAACGTAAAAAATTGAAAATTATATCACTAGGACTGTTGTTGGTAACAAAAGTGAAAGTTTGAAGTGTTACTAGCCAAATTAATAGTATGGATCGTTATCGGCCAATAATAATAGTTTGGATTATTAAAATCCAATTTGTCTCAAAAAAATTGTAAAAGCACAAAGAAGCGATATGATTTCAAAGAAAATTAAATTATATAAGAAATACATCAAAGTATCAATTTATTTATGTTTCTTTAAAAGAAAATTCAAATTTTAATAATTTAAACTATTAATTATTTGCCAATAATAGTTCATACTAATAGTTTGATAAATAACACATCCAACTTTCATTTTTGTTTATTTCTTTCTATTTAGTTAGAAAATAAAAGTTTTATATGTCATCTAACATGCTAAATGTTGAATTTGATACAAGTTAAAGCAAACACGTATACATAGGAGCGAGAAAGAACAATCTAATAACTAATAGGTTTAAAAGCCTAAATACTTCGATTAATCTCTTATGCATAAACTCGTAAACGAAAATCAAAATCTATCATTTGGATTGTTTCAATCTCCCTCTCCCGTTTTCTTACTCTCATTCTCAGTTTTACTACATTTTCAACCATTTAAACCATAACAATAATGAAATGAAATGGTAGTCGGGGTCCATGACATAAAGGGTGGATGAAAATATGAAGGAAGAAGACATGTGAAAGCATGTGCGTTCCGTTCCCACCACCAAAAAAGGAAACACCGTTAGAGGCATTCATTGTCTTTTAATCCATGTGTGCACTCACTTCACCACTCATAATATATTCATGCTCTCCTTGTGTCACATCATCATTCAATCCACATATAAACCATACAACTCATGCATATATGTTACTTCTTCATACCATTCATTCACTTCTTCACACATTGGTTACAATTCGTTCGTACTCTAATCTTGTCATATCTATACAATTATGCATTTGCCTAACGGAAATCTTTCTGCTCTAATAAAAGAGTAACTAAGGAGGACACATGGCAACATCGTATTCTTTTTCAATAAAATTTTCTCGCTTCTCTCTCCTAATAAATAATTACATTAATTACTAATATATTATTTAACATTTTTTAAATTAAAAATAGTCTTTTAATAAATTAAGAAAGAGATTTTTTATTAATGTTATTTCTAAAGAAATAATTTTTTTAAAAATATGACATATTTTAAAATTGATGTTTTTAAAAAGTTCTTTTTATAAACTAAAAATAATTAAAACTGGGAATCATAATTAGAAATTTTTTCTAAATGACATTTTTAAGCGATTTGTTTTAGAACAGAATGTTTATTTTCTTTTTTGAAAAAAAATTAAAAATAAAATTTTAAAAAGTTGATATCGTTGTTTTATTACTTATAGTCATTATTAATATGTAATTTGTATCATATTTTAAAATATTGTTTTAAATAAATAAATTTTAATATATTAATATTTAATTTATGCACGGGTTTACTAAAACTAGTAATGTAAATATATAGTTGGATGGATGTCATATCGATCTTAATATAATAAATGTGGTAAATAAATATTTGATTTCAAGTATTATGCAAGTATTTTACTTTTAGCAATTTTCTTGTTTCGTTTACGGATGCGTGGTTGGTGAAAATTATGTCTATAAATCCAAATGAGAGTAAAAGTTGCCGACAAGACAAAGATAAAACTTAAAACACTTTTATTGGAATTGGGACCATGCCATATGGCCGATATAAACAATATTTTATATGCACACAATTTGTTACTGACAAATCTAAGCTTTTCTTATTTATTTATTATTAATCACATGTAACTATTAATGTATAAATATTTATTGATCGGGATTAATCACAACTGATAAAATATTTAACTGATAAAATATTTACAGACACTTCTAACTTAAAGCTTATTTTCCTTCAACGATCCTTACTAACTGAGAGTTAACAATGTTAGTTTTTCGATTACGTGAACTGTTTATATGGCCAAAACACTACGTAGAAAGTTGAAATTAATCATTTGATGTCAATCTGACACTTCTGCACCCTAAAACCTGTCAATCTTCACCTTTTGATCTAAACAATTTAACTCATTGGAAGTAGATTTCAGGTGACGTTAGAGGCTAGACACCAAAAAACGGATTTGATGGATGCTGGGCGGCGGCGTAGTTGAAAAATGGCTCAGTGTTGGACTCATTTCATAAAAAAAAACTAACGAAGGTTAACTCAAAGTTAATAAGTGATTGTTGGAGGAAATAAGTTTAAAGTTGATAGTGACTGCAAATATTTTCTGAGTTGTGATTAATACCGACCAATAAATAAAACTTGGTATTATTAAAATTCAATAACACATGTATAAAAATAAAATTTGAAGTTACCTAGATATATAATGTTTTAAATATGTCTCTTTGGACATGGTATTATCTCGCATTTTACTTGTACTAACATGAGTACGTACTAGAGAGCAACAAGGTCGTTTTCGATAATGCTTAAGAATTTTGGACCCTGGCTGGACGAGTAGAAAAAAACATACTCTTATACTATAAAGTCAATAACTTGTATGTAAAAAAGTTTAAAAATACGACAATAATAGCGAAATAGTATTGTGATGTGAGATTGTGAGGTCGGCCTTTTAGAACTTGTCCCTGCTGTATTGAAGAGGAGTCGATCGATCTTCTACCCCTAGGCCCTAGGTACCTTAGTGGTGTTTCTTTTTTAAATTGGGTTTTTAATTGGATTAATGGTAATGGAGATTTAAAAGACTAAAATAATTAAATTTTATTAGGTTGTTTTTTAAATAAAATATACACACATATATAACATAAATTTTTTTAAAATTTCACCCCCCCAACCCCCAGCCCGGCGGAAAGATTGGGGCTTGAGCGGTCGGCCACCTCACCTCCCCTCAACCCCCTCTAATTTTCAGTGTTTTATACTTTGAAAGTTATCAACTTAAAGAAATAAATAATTTTATTGATGCGACAACTTAAAAAAAATACATAATAAGTAAAAGCATAAAGACGAGATGTGCTTGAACTTTTTTTCTACTATTGTTATGTTTTAGTAAGTTTTTCTTATACATTGGACCTCTCACACTAATAATAGTGCCTGGTTCTCGCACCCTTAGCTCATATATAGTTTTGTCTTCTAATTACATGGATGGAGATTCTTATAACCCATTCAAATTTTCTCATATTTAAATATATATGTTTAATTTGTAGTTATTTTATCATTCAATTAACACATCCAAAAGAAATAGATGATATTTAAATCCAAACTTTTCTTTACTACGTACCCAACATCTATTATGTTGACGAACAATGTGAGATAAGCTAAGTTGTGAAAACTCATCGATCTCTCAAACAAACCAATATATTGTTTATTTTTTCCAACGTGGTTTATCACATAGAGTTCAAGACTTTGTTTTTGGTTGTAACAATACTTGAGGTGAAGACTTTTCGGGAGGTCTCTCATCTAGGAATTTCAATTAAGATACCCCAAACGTGTTAATGGCTTTAAGGATAAACATCATTATAGACTAAAAATTCAATCACAAGGTGTCGATGCAATATTAAGTAACAAATATTATTGACTAATGTTTTTGGCCAAATTTTACATGTTCACTGATTCAAGTCTATAGTTGCCCCGAATTTGACAAACATTGTACTTGGATTTTCTTACACCAATGACATTACAATACTAGTTTAAAAGGATGTCCTAATGGTTATTGACGTGACTAGCTAAGGATGGTTAAACATTCAAGTTGGGTTATTGATTTTTTTAACAATAACTTTCTTACTTGTAAACATTACTTATGACCTTATAAACTTATTGACCCACACACTCATTTCAAAACCAAATCTAAGGAATTCGACTTTTCTAGGGGTAATTATTAATGCTACTTGACTATAAACTATGGACAGTTGATAACTGATTAAAACAAGTAATTTTTAAGACTTGTAAAAACATGTGAGGTTGACTTGGAAATATATTATGAGAATTCTTGAATTTCATGAATAAAAAGATAGAACTATCTTATTAAAATAGTAATAAACGTTTCAAACAAATCAATTCGATAGATCATAAGTCATTAAAATACTTTTAGACAAATTTCAATCTACTTAATTAACTTTCTAACTTTTTTTACAAACAAAATCTTATAGAGTATTATTTGCATTGTCACTCTATAAACTATATTTATTTTATTTTAAATCCCTATATTCTCCTCTCTCATGTTCCTCGCTTACATACACGTTTATCGAGATGAATTTAACTCATTCTCTCTTCTCATCGCATTAGATCTGCCATCCCCACTCTCTTTTATGCCTGCGACGGGGGTTTGCCGTCTCATAATATTACAGAAGATCATACAATTTAATAATGGTAATAAATGAAACTAACAAAATTATATGGGTGAAAATTGATCAAAAATTCTCATTTTGCACACGGAAACCCTACTTTTAAATATGAAAAAAAGTTAACCCCTTTTACAATAATAGTCATCAATTTGTCACCTTTACTGAAATAATCTCATTATATCATCTCATACTTTGCCAAACTAATTTAAAACCACCTCCGAATCAAGGGAACATGTTTTTATGAAACGATAGTGAAGGCCAAGACAATATGGCCCTACATGCTACCTTCTAATCCGACTATTTAAGCATCATTCATCGATCTTTTCGCCTCTAATCCCGATGGTTTACAATCACGAATCACATTTTTGTCTTTAATGTATCTAATTATCAAATCAGTTTTGGTACATTTGTTTGTTAATACCAAGTTCTGTAAACTTAATTATGTGCAAGTCAAAATCAATGAGTTGCCAATTCACATGGAAACATGGGCTCTAGGGCACAATAGTTTTTTTTTTTTTTTTTCTTTATATGGCCCATTTGATTTGTACAACTCCTTCTACATTACATGCACGTATTCAAAATGAGGAATTTCATATGGCCATGCAAACCCTAAAATATGAATAGTCACATTCCTTCTTTCATAGATGCATCTAGATTTTATTTTGTCGGAGTCTAGATTCAACGGTATGTTCATGTTTTCATATAAAAAACTGAAAGTGGGCCTTCAAATGGACATTATGAGAATAATTATGGCATATGGAACGTCGTTGCCGTTGTCTTCATCCAATATTGTTTGTCTTTGCCGATTTCCTAAAATGACAAATGACAACTCCTGACTCGATCAAGGGGTAACGTTATATCTTCATATTCATTATTTTCTTATTAATCTTTCTGATGTTGTTGGCTTTAACTTTATTTTACCTGTTAGGCTTCCTTTTTCTATTTTTGAGTGGCAAATATTTTTAAAAGAAACTAGTAAGACACTAGCCCTACAAGGAAAAGCTCTAAAACCAGAAACAAAAAGTAACACCTTTAAAAGTACACACTAATTAACATTTGGTTATCTATTTTTCAAATAAGAACAACACACTATTTTAGAAAAACTTACTATTGTTAACATTTTTCACGTTCCATCATCTTTTAAACGTAAATAAATCTTTATACGACATTGTCCTTTTAATAGGTTTTACGGTAATATGAAACATTTTAATTATTAATTTAAATATAATATTATTTTATAAAACAACAACTTTTAATTAATTTTATGTTTTACACCATAAAACACTAAACTGGTCTCGTTTACCATTTAATTATTGTAACTATGGTGTTTTACAATTATAAACTGGTTTGGTTTACCATGCAACTGTAATATTTTATTATTACAACCGTACAGTCTTATAGTTAAAACAACATAATCATATGGTAAAATAACAAAATTATAATCAATAAACCAGCACTTGCATGAATACCAATAACCATCGTCCATAGTACATATATGGCGTGTTCTTGTTTGTTCTTACTCATCTTAGACACACATTTGGCTTTGAGTAGGGGCATGGTGGACAACTATTTAGGGTCCACTCACTCAAAGGACGTAAAATTTTGAAAACTTTTTTATATTATATTTGAGTTGTTTAATAAGTTATAATCCATTTAATCCAATTATCTTTTAACCCAAATATAATTTTTTGAGCTTATTTTCATCATACAAACTTATTAGGTATAATGAATTAACTCAATTAAAAGTCCCTTCCCAAAAAACCCAAATCTTAATTCTCGGCCAAAAATAGATTAACTAGAAAAATTTTTCAATTCGGATAGGTGCTAGCAACGAATTGTTGAACAGAATAAATATATTGGTTAGCTATTACGGTATGTCTTTCTAAATACCAGTATCATGATTTTGCTACGGTTATTGCTGAAACGTGTCTTTTCGTATAAAAAATAATATATAATTTAATTCGTTAGGCACTAGGGGTGTTTTCTTCAGGCTCGTTAAAAGCACTAAAATTCTCAAAACTGACCCTAGTTAGACAAAACGGACTTTGTACCGGATCCTCCCCACCCATCTACACATATTTGTATGATTCAAGCAAATTATACATATATAAATGTTAATTCCATAAAACTTGCATGGGTTGGCGACTTATGGATGAAATAATGCTACCATGATCGAATAAATGTATAAAGTAGAAACCGTTCATAGCTAGTTATATCTATGTTTAGCGGTTGAGATTTCATTTGAATATTGTATATACTTATAATAAACCAGCTTATTCACTTGTGGGCTTGATCTTCATTAATTCACTAGATGCCATCTCGTCATAATGCCCAAGAAACATAAACACATGCCTTTGTCGAATGAGTTGACGCATAATCATATATTTGCAATCAAATATTGAAACGGTGGAACTTTACTCGAAATGAACGTTAACAACTTCAACAGCCTAAATGTCCTTGTGATTCAAATCTATATATTACAAAAATGCTTTGTTATAAGGGCTATTGGATTTTAATAATTATAACTTTCATTTATTGACCGGGATTAATTCAAATTCAGAAAATATTTGCAGATACTATCAACTTTGACATTATTTTCCTCCAACAATCACTTATTAACTAAGAGTTAACCGCCGTTAGTTTTTTTTATTAAATGAGGTCAACTATAAGCTATTTTTCAACTTCGTCGCCGCGCAGCCTCTATCAGGTCCGTTTTCCGTTGTCTAGCTAGCCTCCATCGTCACATGAAATCTACCTCTAATGAGTTAAGTGGTTTAGATAAGGATGTGAAGATTGACGGGTTTCAGAATGCAGAAATTTTAGATTGATGGACCTGATAGTATATTTCAACTTTCTTCTTAGTATTTAGCCACATAAGCGATGCACGTCATCAAAAAACTAACGGGGTTAACTTTCAGTTAGTAAGAGATCGTTAAAATAAAAAAAAAGCTTAAAGTTGAAAGTGTCTATAAATATTTCCCGAGTTGAATTTAATCACGGCCAATAACTGAAAGTTAGGATTATTAAAATTCAATAACCCTTGTTATAAGAACAAATGTGACATGGAATAGTGTATCAAATTTTACATACAATTTGCGACTAGTAGAATTTGAACCATTTTACTATTTAACTATCAGATCACCCCCTTGGGATTTTTAAAGGTTTGTTTGAAATAGAAATCTCTTTTATAGTATAAAACAAGTACAAAGGTTCATAAATTAAAAATGATGCCATATAACATATAAGTGCTTCAACGAAGAAGAGTTTATCCAGCGAATAAATACAATAGGGGAGCGATTAACTTAATATTTTTAGAATAACTATTAATTTACTCTTAATAATTATATATATTTTTATTTTTTAATATTTAAACTTTCGATCTACTTTTTTTTAACGGCTGATTAGTTGTTAGTATCACCAAGTTAGTAATATTCACCAATGCCAAGGTTTGAACCTTGGACTTCCAAAAGAGGCAAAACCTTCCACCTCCCCATTAACCACTAGGCCAAGAGATCATTAGTAAACTTTCGACATACTGAATAAATAAATAAGATATACTAAAAATGATGTTCCTCAGAGAGTGAGCAACTTAATTGTGTGAAGCAAGTTTTACAAAGAGCAACACAACCTTAGCCGCATGATATGCAAATGCAAATCAATTTATATTAACCATTATACTATTTTCCCATATGATATTGAGAAAAATATATATAGATACCGAACCTCTTCTCTCTATTTATATATGTGTACACATATATTACTTTTATTATTAAAATACAACGGAAATAAATAGTATATTAAAACGTCTGTTACATTTTGTACAAGATAGAACATCTAGTTAGAACATCTGTTTAATATTTTTTGATATTATTTATTTTTATATTATTATAAAAACAAACTAAATGAATAGTTTAGTTTTGATTATTTGAATTTTAGTCATATTAGTTTTAAATGCTTTCATATTTAAACCTAACTTTTTGCTTATTGGCTTTTGCCACTAAACCTTAGGATTTTAAAATTTGACCACCAAACTATTTACATTTAAGCTTTATTTTCCCGAGTTTGATCACTAAAGTTTAATATGCTACAGTTTGGCCATTGATTTACTTTTTTGTTTTTTGCCACTAAAATTTAAGATCTTAGAGTTTGGCCATTAATTTGTTTTTTTTTGTCTTAGGCATTAAAGCTTAGGATATTAGAGTTTGATCACTAAACTATTTTAATAAAGGTGTATTTTTCGAGTTTAGCCACTAAAGTTTGGTATATTAAGTTCCGCTACCAAACTTCGATTTTATGAGCCGAACGTATGGAAACCAAATTGATGCAGTGTTGTATGTGAGAAAATAACCAGAATCTCGTCACTATTGATGAAGAAAGCTAGTTATACTTAAAAAGAACATTTCTTTCGTATAAAAAAGTATGGTATCAGAATATCTGTGTGTTTTTATTATTAATTAATATCTTTACCGCGGCTGATGTTTCTATTAATAAAAGCATAGGAGCAGGGTGTTACAAACATTGCCCAAAAAAATATTGAAGATGCAATTATTCAAAATATATAGCCGACAATTTAATACTAAAATGGCTAAACCCAAGAACCAAATTATATATTCGGAACAAAGAAAATAGACTTTTAAGAACTAGTACTCTAGTAGACCAAACATAAACATCATGGTCCCATATGTCCATTCTAAATCAATTTCTATATTGTTTTTGGTGTTTTTATACACCTTTAATTTGATCGATAACAATTCTTTTTTTTTTTCTTTGGTTTTCATGTTCCTTAAATAATCTTTTAGTTTATATGTATAAACTTCTTTTTTATTTTTTCCAACTCTCAATTAGATATCAAATTAATGTTAACTTTTGTGGCAACTCAAGATCAATATGAGTTGACACTTCAATATGAGAATGTCCTATCTCAAATGATTTTTGTCTAGTGACTTACATTAATCATGTTTATTAATATATGTTAGAAGTAATTACAAGAAATGTCCCTGTTATAAAGCTTGATTTCACATTTGTTTATTAAAAATGTAAAATTAAAAGAAAAGTCCAGAAGTATGCACGATCGTTACAAGAAAGGTCCCCACCATAAATGAGGGTTAGCTTTCTATTATCTTCAATTATTCAGTGAACGATTATGCTTTCTGCCTTATATAGATAGTTTATTACTCCTCATCAACATAATACGAGGACGATGGTTAAATAAATAAAATATAAAATTAAAATATCCAATTAATCATTAAACAATATTGTATAAGGAAAAATATTGGAAATCTTGTTCGACTGGTAAAATGGGACGGTTCAGAAAAACATAATTGGACCGGCTAGGAACCTGGTTTATAGCGAGCCTAGTCCCATCCTACATGATATTTTTATAGATATTTAAATTTTTGAAAAATGATCAAGACAAATGAAACACATATGAAGTATGAATACTATTTAGTGATTTTTTCTTATAAATTTATTTAATTTTAACAATTACATAAAAAGAATTTTCTCACTAAACTCATGCTTCAAGTTAATTAGGAAAAAGAATCACTTATTAGTAACCAAGATTCTTATGTGTTTTATGTGCCTACTTTATTTTAAAATTTTAAACCTTTATAAATGTATTACTTATGATTGAAAGGCCTAGGAAAACTTAATTATTTTAAAGAGACAAAAAAAAAGAAAAAAAAAGCTTATAGTAACTTTAATGAAGATATTCTAGTGTCTTCATTTATATGGACTAAACATAGGGGGAAATTGATAAATTTAGAGTGGATCCATTGGTGTAATTTTAATACTTCTTTTCTTTTGTAAGTTTCTTGCTAGCTTCCCGCTAGTTTAATAAAATTTTCGCCGTTAAAAAAAAAACTTTAATGAAATACTTTTAACACTCGATTTCTATTAGGTAAAGTTATCCCTACAAATAAAAGTTTAATGCATTAACTTGAAAACATGTAAGGGCTATGAAAGGGGCTAGTCATTTTTTTAGAGTGAGTATTTACTCTGACATTATAAATGGTATTTTGATAAACTATATTGCTTTTTTCATACAAATAAAGCCGGAACTAGAGGGAGATCTAGTGTTCGTTAATCATTCGGCCACTCAACATTTCTAGTTATGGAGATATGTAGACCAACACTTTCTTATGGTTTAACCTTTAAATCAACTATACAAAGTAAACAATAGTTAAATTAGTAATTATATTATATATTAAAAAGCAACTTCACAGCTACAGTGAAGTTTGCTTTTTAATATATTGGCCACACAAATTTACAAAATGTATTCAGAAGTTTGTGTTTTTATATAATGACCACATATTTTTATAAAATATATTTAAAACCCAAATTCTAATTAGGATTAACAAAAAAGTTTTATATTTTTGCTTTTTGACACAAAATTTATTTTTGTTTGTTTTTGGGTTCAAACATTAGTATCGGTATTCGATATTATCGGAACCGGTATCGGTATACGCTTTTGTGGTTTCCGATAAGCCGACCCGACAAAGAAGTAAGTCACGGTAGCGTAAGACAAAGGAAAACAACCAAACTTCGTTACGCGTAACACAGGTGAAGTTTGCTTTTTGACCACAAACGTTTATTTTTTTGTGTTTTTGACGTCAAACATTAGTATCGGTATTCGGTATTTAATCGAACTGGTATCGGTATACGCTTTTGTGGTTTCCGATGAGCCAACCCGACAACGAAGAAAGTCACGGTCGCGTAAGACAGGGAAAAACAACCAAACTCCCGCGCGCGTAGCGCGGGTTAAAACACTAGTTGAAATAATATTTCAATTATTATGCCGTTTCTAGGTTCCATGCCTGTCTATACGAAACCAGTGTTGTGATAAGCACAATAATTAATCACACAATACAAACTCACATAAGACGTTCTTACATATATATATGCTTAATTTTAACTAATATATTTATCTATCATTTTTTGTCTTTTACGTACACATCGTTCCATCAAGGTTATATTAATACATTTTGTTCTCCATTCATTATACTATTGTAAATCAAGCTATTTTAACTTATGTGACAACTCAACATCAAAATGAGTTGCTATTCACATGCAAACATGGGCTCTAAGGCACAATCATCGCAAGTGACTGGTGGCCCTTTTGATTCGTACAACTCCTAGCTACTACATTACATGCACTTGTTCAAATATGGGCACTTCATATGGTTGGGAGAACCTTTTAAAAATGAATAGTCGTTCTCATTTCTTCTTTTATAAACTTCATGTTCATGGAATTTTGATCCAACATCATGCCTCGGCTTTAATCGACCATCAGACAACCTTCTAATATCATGTTACGAGACACTTTTTGGGCCAACAACACTAGCATACCTTCACTTGATCATCCATTTTCATCTTCTGAGTTACATTTTTAATAAACTCCCGTCGTTATGAAACAACTCTGTGAATATATGTATACAAATATCTGAAGATATGAGGTTGGGCATAGCAAAAGATTTTACAATCAGATATAAGATTGAGATTAAGCAAAAAACTAACCATGAAAACTTGACTTGCAAATCAAATTACTAATAGTATCAGATTCTTCGAAGTATGTAGTCTGAATTAATTTTTTAGGATTATTAAAAGGGAAAAATTTTCTTTTATGATTATTGGAAGAAAAAAACGAGTCGTTGTTTAGTTTCAGTAAATCTTAAACCTAATCTAATCCAACTAACAGAAATCTCTCAACGACTTGCAATGGAAATTAAATTTAAAACTAAAAAAAAATGAAAACATCAAAATTGAATTTAGAAGCTTGACAAACAAAAATACAAGTTGAGAGCACAGACATAGAGGCACGAGATACAAAATTACGTTGTCATAAACGATAAAGGTTATTGGATTTTAATAATTTTAATTTTTATTAATTGGTCTTGATTAATCCCAACTCAGTAAATATTTATAAACACTTTTAACTTTAAGCTTATTTTTCTCCAACGATCACTTACTAACTGAGAGTTAATCCTGTTAGTTTTCTTGATGACGTGAACTACTTACATGGTTAATCTGAAAACTTAGATCATCAAAGTACGATTCCTGTACGTACATAAAAACTTAATATTAACATTCAGTTTAGCTACAAAATTTACCATAAAATCTTGAGTTGGCAACCACTTGGATAATGATGAAAATCGAATATACAACTCAACAGTATCTGTTTTTTAACTCTTAAATGTTTCTAGAAACACACCAAGATTAATTCCCACGCATATGAACTGTCGTTATCTGATCTTACAACTATTTTAATATAGTAAACACACTAAAAGATAACTTAGTATAATAAAATAATCACAGAAATAAAAATAAACATATAAAACTACAAAAAAAGAGAACTTTTTCAAGTTTAACTTATATCCATATGTTTTTGGCTTGGTTCATGTTCTCCTGGCCCCTACCATCATTCTTTCATATATAAATTAACAACCATTTCCTCCAGCAAATCTACACACCATAACCCATTGAATCGATTCGTATTGATCACAAGATTCATAATCAAGCTTGTTAATTAGATTTCAGTTAACTTATTGTTACATACATCATGGCATTGATGATGGACAGTAACGATAAGCTCGTGAAGGTCAAATCCAGTTTGAGAAGTGGAAGAAAAAGAAGAAGATCAAGCAGAATCAACACGACGATGATAAAGAAGGTGAAGAAGTTGCAAAAGCTTATACCGGGAGGAAAAGGGTTGAATAATGCTGATGAACTTTTTGTTCATACCGCGAATTACATTATGCATCTCAAGTTACAGGTTGATGTGCTTCAAGCCCTATCAGATGTTTATACATCATAAAACTCCCTAGTAAATGATCCCATCTTTTCTTCATGTCATGTTTTTACTTTTGCTATATATATATATATTTTAAAGTCATGTATAGTTATTTCTGCCAATGTTATATTGCGTTTGATAAATATTTAATACAAAAATTTCATGTCATTTAGATAAGAAACCATCTTTTTCTATTTATCTTCCCACAATATGCTTGATTTGTGTTTGTGTGATTGGAGCAGGCTAAATAACATAATTGATTTAAAGGAATCATGAAAACTACATAAACATATATGTATATATGCATAATGCTGAGCAAATCGTAACTAGTGTATTGCCTCTACCCGTTGTTGAGGGTTTAAATCCTATAATATGTAGGTTAATTTGGTGGTGTTAAGAATAGTTGAATTAAGTAGTAGATCGATTAGGTTGTCGACATAAGTATAAAGTGAGATGAAAAAGAGAGTCGGTTATATTGCCGACCTCAATATACACACATGTTTTGACAACTAGTTATAATCTATATAAAACTATTATGTTGGTAGCTAGAGTTCTAGCTTATAATTGGACAGGGGTATTTTAGGTATTTCATTACAGATATTACTAATGCATGTTGAACTTTTTGATTGCTTTTAAACCTTGTTATAATCAAAATATTTATATACGTCTTAAATGTTTGAAAGATATTGTAATATGTAATATCATTATTAACATAAATGATAGTATCACATCAGGTTATACATGCATGTGAATGCCATTATTGCCGTTATTGCTGATTCTTGGAGTTTTTGCACATGGCTAGAGTGGCAGCCCTAATTGCATATTGTGTATTCCTATTTTTATCCTATTTTCAATTTTCTTTTTAAGGTAAGAAAAAAAACCATTTCCAATAAAGAAAAAACTCAATGTGTAGATAATTATTTTTCTTTTTGGATAACAAAGATAAAATAGATCAGTAATAAGCAACGAATTGTTAACTTAGATCTATAAATGTGGGTTGTACGTAGAACTAAATATTATGAGAACATGTAGAAGAAAATAAATTATTAATTTTTCAATCTTAAAAAACTTTTTGGTAAAAGAAAATAAAAAAATGTAATGTCCAAACCTCTCTTGATTTTTAAGAAAATATATATGAACACATTATATCTTATATTAAACATCAACTTAAAAACTACAATAAGCTCCTTTTACTAGTTTTGCGCTTTGGCCACTAATCTTTATTTCTTTGCTTTTTTGCACTTTTTCTAAGCTATAACATACCATACAACTCTCTCTAGCATATAACTTCTGTTTCTTGAAATCACGTGGGGCATTACTTCTGTTTATTAGGTGATTTCCTAGCATTTTTTTAGTAATTGTTGTTTATAATAAAATTTAAGAATAATATAATTTGCCTGTATTTGAAAAGAATAACTAAATACTTTTTAAAGGTTTAAATTAAGTAAAATGTTAAGTTTAGTAAAAAAAAATAATTATTTTTCATTTTCCCAACATTATTTATTGTTGAGATTTTGAATATTTAGTCGCAACATGTTAATTGCTACCTACATGTCCGATCTGACATTTTATCTTTCGGTCTTACGAACCCAGGATTGCTTATTTGTGCCAACCTTTCTTAATCGTTGTATCTTTTGGACATATGAATACGCCACAACATGCGTGATATAGTTCTAGTTTTGTTTATTTATGTAAGCTACATATATGTAATTCATATGTAGGTTATATTGTCTATAAGATAATTTTTAATTTTTTATTAATGATAATTAAATTGCACATTAAACAAGAAATTAAAAGTAAATACTCTTTTCATAATTATTTTTTTATTTTAATTTTTATTAATTGGCAAATGAATTGTTGGCCCTAATTGAAGTATCATTAGTTGATTGAAAATGATGTAATAGAAGTAAAATAAATCAAAAGCTTCTTATACTCCATTTAAGAGGCAAAGAAGTGAAACAAACTTTATATAGAAGCTACACCTATGCATTTGGCTTCCACATGATTACTTGAAACTCCAATGGCTAAAAGCAATACCTATCTTACACAACTGTAATTTGTCTTCAACAATCAACACTTCAAACATTTAAAACTTCACACCTCCTTCTATGACAAAATTCGATGCCCACAATAACAGTTTTCCTTCTTAATGTACAAATTCAAACCGAGTCTTTGACTAAAAAAAATCCAGATAGCTACGCGGCCTCCTCATTGTAACAAAAAAATGGCTTTGATTAGTTTCTTGAATGGAGCTTCAGCTTCATAAGTCACGAGGGAAGTTACTGATTTGCCCTTCCTCTAGCACGTCTTTGTTGTTTAATTTGTAACTTATTCTTATGCGCATAACAAGTGATTTCTGAAGTAAACAACATTCATCATTTAGACAGTTAACAATAAAAACTATAAGAAAAAGAAAAGAAATACAAAAGCAGTATGAAAGTGAATAGCACCTTGCCATGTTGACTGTTGGTAACTCGTAACTTCTGAGTTATTGACCCGTTACCATTTCCAGGAAGCGTGTTACTACTAGCAGGTTCTAAATGCAACTGAAGAAACTGTGGAACTCAACAAACGTATATTAGACATCATATTCATGTTCATATGAATAAACAAATAATATTAAATAAGATAAAAATAAGATATTCTCTTGTAATTTGGGAAGATTGGCTGTTGTTACCTTTGGGACTGCTGCCTGGAATACGAAGTTAGTATAAACAACAGAAGACTTGTTTGTAAAGCTTGCTTCAATTTGGGTTACTTGTGGACTTTCAGGTTGTTTGGAAAAGTTGAACATTAACCTCAAAGAGCTGCTCTCAAAAGCAACTATTGGTGGAAAAGCAGGGCCATTGTCTTCTGTTATGAAACAATGGCGGTTAACAAAATCTTTAGAAATAACATCTTCTTTTTAACAGATTTGAGTAAAAATTAGCAAATACTTACTAGTCGGTGGAGGGGTAGGACCAAATCCATCCAACAAATCCATCATAGCAGTGGAAGATGCTTGTACAGATGGCCCTGCAGCTGATGAAAGACTATCTAATGGACCAAGTGAAGTTTTATTATCTTGACCTAATGATAACAAGTCAGGTGCAGAAGAACTGTCTTGGGGAGGGGATGACCCGATTGAGAGTAAATCCAGCAGAGCATCAGTGCCACTCTTTTGAGCTTGGGTTGTACCTGATACGTGAAACAAACATATGTTAACTGCTTTCAACTACTGAGTTGTTCACTTTCATGAGTCAAGTAATTAGTGTATGTAAAATATTCTTTTAAATAGTTTTGTAGCAAATACCTTTGTAGAATAAAATAAATGCTTACCTGATTGTGATGAAAAGGGGGATGTACCAACATCAAGAAGATCCTGAAGAAAGTTGCCACCTGAAGAAGCAGGTGCAGCAGCTGCAGGTTCATCTACTCCTAAGTCAAGCAAGTCAACTAAAGGAGCAGCCACTGATGTGGCGACTCCATTGGCAGAATTTAGTGAAGTTGAAACAGCTGGCACTAGAATAGAGCCAGCCTTCCTTCCACTAAAAGTTGCTTCATCAAGCACTGGCATCCTTTCAACTAGGGCAGACCTTTACATGTTCATTAGCATGCATGGTTAGGACCTTAAATTATTAACATTATAAACCACTTCAGAGGTTCTTTTTACAGAATTAAGGAAATTAAAAGTCCATGCCTTATGTTCTGATGCTTTTCAATTATAGAATCAAATTCGATAGATCTCTGCTGCAGTTCAAGCAGAAGGCTTCCTTTAGATTGGGTAACAATATCCTTAATTCTCCTGAATTAACAACTATGTTATCAGAAATTACATAAAATTGAGTGCTAGAACCTGATTTTCAAGATCAAATAAATAGCCTACTGTGAGCAAGAAGGGAAACGGGAAGATAGCTTTAACAAAGCAACCAAACACATAGCTCTGGTGGTAAGATCAGATGCATGGCGTTTGATTGCAATTTCAACAACATCCACAGCATCATTCTCAGTTACCTGTTCAAAACAACTCATTTTAATAAATATTCTGGAAAGAGTGACATACTAAGTTTAATATAGGAATTGAAGTTAAATTGTTTAACATGGAAAGAAAATCCATACAATAATGAAGAAGCAAACTCACAGTTATAGGATCCTCCAAATTAAGCATTCCAATATTGTTTACCAACATGTCACCATATTCTCCAATGCACCATACAGCCACCCGAACAAGTGTTTCCTGTTTTTGGAAGCAATAGATAACATATATCGATATCTATAACTAGGTAGTACATATGAAGAGAAAATACCTGCAAAACATCCTATAAATTTATTATACCTGGTCAGCTGACTTTTGGATTGCCTTGTAGAGTGAGCGTACTGTATATCCATGGAGGTTGGAAGCATTGGTTATCACAACAATAAGAGCATGCCACACCTCATCTTTTACATGATTTCCAGCCTACTAACAACAGAACATAGATTGGTACTCTGAAAATAATTAGACTTAATCTAAAAAAATGCAATGTGACAACCACCCTACACGGATTACAAATTAAATCTAGGATTCTCCTTTATGTTGTTAATAATTGGCTACTAATAATGCATACCTCAGAGAGAACCTTGAGCATCTGGTCGATGTACCAGATCTTGTCTGGGGAAAGCCTAAATCAACAGGAAAAAATTTCTTCATTTGTAAAGATTAAGTGTTTAAGGTATTTGGCATCTTATCCAGATAAATGTTGGGTAGATGCAAATAACAGAACATAACTACATAGTTTCAAACTAAATGGCATTGTGATGAAGAATGAAACACTGAATAGTTTCAAACTAAATGGCATTGTAATGAAGAATGAAACACTGAACTTACTTTTCAACAATAGAACAAATTTTGGCAGTAAGATCTCCCTTGAAGTCCTGGTCGCTGACTTGAAGATAATCAACTAACTCTTTGGTCAAAGCTTTTACATTACTCTCATTCACCAGAAGATATACAAGTTCAAGAGCTCTTTTACGAATTGAAGCATCTGAATCCTGAATGATAAATGAGCACCATATGAAAATCCCATGTGGTAGAGTAGATATAAATTTGCAATAATTCATCTAAAGCATTACATCAAATCATGAAGAGCTCAAACGCACTCTTTGTTGGCAAGTTGTGTAGCTTTCAACCAAACAGATGTCTATTTTTAAGTGAAAAAATTACCTTTACACATTCCAAAATTGTTGCACGATGTCTCTGCACCGCTTGATCATCTACTGAAACTGCTTTCATCAGCATATTCAATGCAACATATCTGCCATGTGGGATTCAAAGTTTACCATCAGAAAATCTAGCAGTAAAACTAACTCAAATGCTCATGGCTCTGATTACTTCAGGATTCAAATCTCTGAACGCTAAAGGCAGCCAATATCAATTAATCACACAGAATCTTGTGTAATAAGACAAATAATGCTTGATTTCAACAGGAAAGGATCGGTGATGAATACATCTGTGTTTGCAGAATCAAAAGAAATTAGATATATGATGCCGGTCTTACAAATTAAATTGGCCGTTTAGGTTCTACAATGGAACATATAAAACACAAAGCGCACACTCGGATAGCTATCTGGATAACCATAGATTTCACTTTTCGGCATGTATGCATAGTTCATACAAGCATACAACCTACACTAAAATTGAAACTCTGTGCACAAACTGGCAGGGAAAATCGTTGTAAAAGGAGACTAAGAGAATTTTTTAACTCCACAATAAGATCTTAATGAACATTAAATTGCAAGTCAACATAAGTCATGCAACGCATGTTTTGCATCAACACCAAATAAGTTTAGATCACAGAACTCAGAAGATTGAATACTCTCACCTGATATTGTTGTCACGGTTAGACAAGAATCGCCCCAAAATATTGATTGCAAGAACACGCAGGCCGCTGATATCTTCAATGCTCATTATGGTTTCTACACATTCATAAAGTATTGCATTCCCTGCATTCTTGTTCGACTCAGTTTTTGTGGCCACCTAAAAGGGGAACTCAGCAAGAGCAGTGTAAGGAGAAATCGTGGCAAGATTATCAATAGATATTAGCATTCGACAATTCCCCATAATATGTGCCAAGACATTAGATCCATTCAACAATTTTGAATTAGAAATCATGATAAGCTATAAACAGAAGATATAAACTGACCTGAGCAAGAATGTCACTCATAGTCTCACTTGCATCAGCATCTCCATGACCCAATACACGCAAAAGGCGAAGCAATCTTATATGAAGAAAAGGGTCTGCAATACCTGAAATGTCATATTCAGGAGCATATGGGCTGTTCACGACATCCTTCAGAACTTTCACCAATCCCTCCGTGCATTTCTAAACCAAGGAAAAAACAATAAAAGAAAAACGTCTTAAGTAAGACTAAAATTACAAGATTGCCATCAGAAAATCATACGCCAAAGTGTTCTTAGCATATATGTATATTAAAAAAACAAAAAAAAAAAGTATCAAAAATGAAGAAGAAGAAGAAGAAGAAGAAGAAGAAGAAGAAGAAAGACTCATCGCACGAGCAAGTGAATTACCTTCCTAAAATATTCAAGTGCTTCTTCACTTTGATTACAGAGTTCCGTACAGAGTTGTATTCCAGTTAGAAGAACTCCATGATGCTTCTCTTTAAGTAATGAAACAACATGGTTCACAAAATTTTCTGCCAGGTCAGGAACTTTCTTTACGATCCTTATTGAACACAACGCTGCCTGTACAATGTAACAACTTATGTTAGTATAATGCTAATGAAGAGTAATAACTTTGTGATATATTCTCAAGAGATCATGAAATGTATATCCCTTTCATTTTGTATATTTTCATCAACTTACTTTCTTTCGAATATTTGGATCTCGAAATTGCAGCAACCTTTCGACTTCAGGTGCAAGATCACGTGCCATTTCTGCTGAGCATATATTCCCCAAAGCACAAAGAGCTAGTCCCACAATATATTGGTTTGTATGGTTAAGATCTCTGAAGAAAATGACAATATCAGATTCAAAATGACTAAAATTCTTTTTCCAACAAAACGTGTCTGTAAAAGAAAAGGATAGGTCGGAGCATACTGTTTTAGTGAATTGGTGACCAACATCAAAACTTCTTGTCTTTCATCAAGAAGCAACATGAGTCCAAGATAGCCTATTCTTTTCTCAGGGAAGCCAGGAGCTGCTATTAATTTCAAGCATTCCATTTGGCCAAAATGTGTGGGATATCCTAGCATGTGAATAAACATGAGTTTTGCCAAGTTGCGATGTCTATAATCATTATCATTATCACTAACTGCTGCACGAATAGAAGCACATTCTTTTCTAACAACAGCACGCTCTTCTGCAGCAGTTTTGCAAGCACGTATAGCCCGAATCATGTCCCTACAATGGATCAATAATCTTATTTAGATCCAACTGATAACATCATGCTATTGATAACCTCACGATTAAAAAAATGAAGAACATGAATGAAAAGAAACTTTTGTTTTGCTTGCTTGCTAAATTTATGCATACCAGAAAAAGTAGCATAATGGATAGAGCAGGTTAGCTATATATAACCCTTTGTGTATGACCTGATTGTCAAGGTTGATCCCTGATGCACCATATTGTGTTTATAAAACTGATACAAGTAATCACATCAAAGCAATTCGTCGTCTATAACTATCAAGTTCTTCAGTTCTTCCTACCAACATGATTATGATACATTGGCAAAGCCCCAACATGTTTAGCCTATTCAATTCACAGAAATATAAGCTCAGGCTCTATCTTGAAATATTTTCATCACTTAGCACCTCTATTTTTAAAAGCCCACAAGGCGCGCGCCTTGTCCCTCAGGCGCAGCCTTGTCGCCTCACTTCAAAAGCCCCGTGTTCAGGCGCTCAGGCGCATTTTCAAGCCATGTTCTGGCCAAGAAACACCTGAACAGGTCTGAAACAATTACACTAGCCCTAAACAAGCCTAGAATCAACCTAAAACAACCTAAATTAGCCCAAACAAGAATAAAACATGTCTAAAACCCCTAAAAGTAGTATTTTTATACTATGTGTCTTGCTTAAAAAATCCACCACGTTTTAAGTGCCTTGCTCCTAGGCCCTAGACTCACCCTTTGCCCCTTGAGCGCGCCTTGCACCTTCGACAACTATGCTTGGCACATATATAAATCCAAATACATCTTTCTCCGTATCATCTATCTCCTTCTACTAAAGAAATTGGAAAAGTTTTTTTATGTATTACTTGGTGAATTATGTTTCTTCACTTCATAATATAATCAGTTCAACATGAATCCTATCACCAGATGGTCAACCTACAAACTTCCTCCGACTTGTTTGTTGCTTTTCAATTAAACAAACTATAGACAACAGGCTGAATAATAGTATTCCTCCACATCAGTATTCACAACTATCTTCTTATGTGAAAACCTTACAAAACTACAGGTGAGTGTTCACTATAGTATGGGTGCATAGTTGGGTTGACATATTGTGTTGAGATGTGTGTAGAGACATTACACTATAGATAAATTGTCTGTCTTTCCAAAACATCAAAAATAAGATGAATAAATTGCAACATCACATGGAGATGTGAGACCAGTAGATATGAAAATAGCATGTCTTATGTTTCTGTTATAGTCTGCAACTTATGATTCATGATAGTGTCTAGAGATCATCTCCAACCTTCAAAAATCAGGTTCTTAACAATCTTACAGTTCATGATACTATCCAACTTGTTTGAGTAACCACAGCCGCGATACTTCGATTCATTCCACAAAATGAACACAAATCACACGTTCCAACTATTAACAACCGAACTAACGTTCAATTCAAAAAATGCGAGATCACATTAACGCAAATTAGGTCAAAATGAACAACTACGACTTCAAATTGGATCAAACAAACAAATGTCTGGAACATGAGATTAGTTTTGAACAGGCAACTTACCTTAGACGCGTTCCGGAAGAAAAAGGATTCATGATTGGTTCAGTTGTGAAACCTCGAGAGAGGTCGATCAGATCCAGAGGTGTATAGTGCAAACACGAAGTGTGTAATCGGACCGTAGACCGGTGACCACAATTGTGTATGTATGTGTGATGAAATCGAGATCTGATGAAGGTGAATTAAGAGGATCTGAGGGAGAATTTGGGATCTGTTGCCTGTGATGATGATGATAATGATGATTAGGAGGATGATGATGATGATGGTGAAAAATCCCTAAATTCTTCCGCTTACGCTTCGTTGGGAGAGGGGTGAGCGAGTGTGCATCTATGTGTAATGTAATAATAAGTTTGTTTCTTTTTGAAAAGTTGAAGAAAAGAAATGGAAAATCAAACAAACAATGTCTTCTCTCATTTTCTTTCTTAAATTCGATCTCATTCACATGAATTGATTTCACTAATTGAGTTGGTTATTCATTTTGATCACCTTTAGCTAAATTAAAAGGGTGTAAGTTTAAATTCAATAAAATACACGTTTTGTGAGTTTAAAAGTATGATAGGTATATTATAGATTGTGTGTGTTAATCAGTAAAAAAAAACAAATTGCAGAATTAAGTATTGAAAAATGCTTAAAATAAATGTAAATGTTTAGGACCTTTAATTTCACAATCATTAAAGAACAAACATTTGCAAAAGATAGGATATTTATCTAGATCTTTACCATTTATTACGGGTGAGAAATGTCTAAATTAAATGTTTTGTTTTTAAAACTTATGCTTATCAATTAAATAGTTAAAGCGTCTCAAACAAAGTGATAAAACAGCACCTCTACTAACAAGCGGGGACATAGGAGGTTGTTTGGAAATTATCCGCCTCATCAAACGATGTCCTTTATCAGCTTAATGGATTTAAAAAAACCTATAACATATGAACATGTGTAATAAAAACAATTTCAACGTTAAAAAATATGATATCAGATTAAATCTGTTTTAAACGTGGGTGGGATGTTGTAAATTTAAATTGCTACCAAAGTTGGGTTTTATACGTTTAATGTTTAGTTTTATCATAAAATCAAGCAACATTTTCTTAAAATTTTGGTTAAGTGAACCTAAAACACTATTAGATTTGATTGGGCCAAAGCAATATCATGGGCCCATAATAATATCAAAAAGATGGCTGCATCTGGCTATTGTTGTGCTAGGGCCTTTTGGGATGCTTGCCACCTAGCTTTTCCTTGTTGGCCACAAAATCAACTCACATTTTGAACGTCAAACTTGACCCGTCATAGAAAGATTCACAATTTGTACCAACGACGTTTTCATTTTAAATAAAAAAAATTGGGCAAGTAGAATTTATATTTATTAAGTTGACAGAAAGATTTATGATTAAATCTTACTAATCACATTATGGATTAGAAGCTAGGCAACTAAATAGTGAGTACATATTTTTATCTTGGTTTGAAAAAGCAAGTGTAACAGATATGACTTTGCAACAAAATAATATGAAATTATGTGATTTGTTAGTTTAATTCATAATTAAATAAGTTTTACAACCTTTAGTAATAATTGCACTTTTATTTTATAGATGATTTATTCAAGTAATTGTAACTAATTTATTAATGTCGTGTGGAATATGATAATAATTTTACTCAAAACTATTTAAATTATGTAATTTATTTAAATATATAATTAATTTAATTATATTATACTAAAATACACGTGTACTTATTAAAATAATTTATTTTGTTATAAAATAGTAATGTAAAGATATGATTCAATTAAAAAATTGAATAGCATTTATAACATTTTTTTACTTTCCTGAACCGCAAAGCTAAAATTTTTCTAAACAATTTTGCATTCGACAAGTTAGAACTTACAACCTTCTTAAGACCGTCCCTTTTTACTATTGGACTAAACCTTCCACCTTAAATTTTTTTTGCCTTATTATATTTTACTGGTGAATGCAATTAGGGGTGTTATTTTTACTCGAACCCATTACATAGACCAATTAAACTCTAACCTAGTCCGATTAAGGCATAACCCGAAAAAACCAAACCCAATTACAAACCAAACCCGAGCCCAAAATTCTTATTTAAGTCGGCTTTTGGGTTGTGTTTTGGCAATTTGGGTTGACCCAAATAACCCGAGTACCATATCATCATAATTGATAATCCGTATTCTATATTTTAGGATTTCAATCAACGTCATCTGTTTTTGACTTTTTCTAAGCTCGATTAATCCTCCCTTCACTTCATTTTCAATCGATAACACAAGTCTTAAACTAAATCTTTCCATTAGTCCATCTTTCATACTAAACCACTTAAGCCAATTACAAATAAGGTATAATGATTTAATACTCGAGCATTTTCATGTATTTGTTTAAAATATATGTTTGTTACCCATTGTACGTTCGAGCTTAATAATACAAAAATAACATATTTTACAGGTCTAGTAACGTGTTATTGCGTTACTTTTTTTCGAGCAATATAGTTATGATGTTTGTTTGTGTTAAATATATGTTGGAGTAGCATGTGTATTTAGAGATTGATTTTTTTTTTTTTTTTCAACTATGACTACTCAATTTGCTTGTGAAAAGATGTTAAATCGAATTGCCAAAATGGAAACACCTGAAAGTATGTTGTCTGTGATTTTTAAATTTACAGGTGAACCAACCCGATCACCGATTAATCCGATCCGAATAAACTCAAAAACCAAATACCAAAAACCGAATACCGATTAAATATATTATATTTGGTTCGGTCTTCAGGTTGATTTTCTACATCTAAAAACCTAAGGAATCCAACCCGAGAAACCTGAAATCCGATTAAAAAACCGATCGGCACCCTAAATGCACTATCTTATTCTCTTTATATGATCTTTAGTTAATAAACCGAGTCTCGGTCTCAGATCTAAGTTAATTGATTTCGAGTTAACTGTCAGTAACTTTCTGATTTTAGTCAATTGTTCGGATCCCAACACTCAAGTACACGTGTACACTCCTCCATCCTCTACCTACCCCCCACTGAATCTTCATAACAAGACCATCTCTTTACAATTCTGCCCTCGAAGGCTGCTACAGGTGAAGAAGGGGTAGGTACCATTTCCGGTGGTCAACAGCAACTACACACCGTTGACCAATCAAACCCACCGTCGCCTGTGATCGGAGATGAAGGAATACGTGGGGATGGTGGCAACGCAGGTTGCTCAAGTGTTGCTGATGATCGTCAGCAAGTCCGCCATTGCAGATGGCATGTCTAGCTACTCCTTCATCTTCTACTCCAACGCCATCGCTTCACTCATCCTTCTTCCTCTTTCACTCGCCTCCCACCGGTAACGTAACTTACTCCGATCACCTTCTCTTCTCTTCTCTGTCGTTACCTTAATATCATGGCGTTTGATCTCCTATGTCGTTGATTGCTTGTGTTTTGTTGCAGATCCTCCAATCATCCTCCGCTTAGCTTTAGCATTCTTGGTGGATTTCTCATTGTTGGTCTTCTGGGGTATGCGCTTAGTAACCCATAACCGTATTTTTAAATATGCACATCTTAACTTACTTTAGTATAATTGGATTTAGTTTTTAACCGATTTAAATCTCTATCAAACAAGTTAGGAGTAGTGAGGTGTTCGTTTGTTTATAGGGGCGGAGCTTGAACTTTTTTGTAGAAGGCGAGGGCGAACTCGATATTTATATAAAAATTTACATTATCTGACCAAAAATTTACATTATCAGTTTAATTCGCACATCACGTAAAAAGATACAACTACATTCTAAAACGAGTAATATAATAAGATTTTCTTAGAAAATGATATAACATTAGATTTTATAATTCTGTCCAAGTTTTTCATCTATTGAACCATTATATTACATTTGAGTATAAGTGGTGGTTAGATTTTTTGCTTATTATTTTAACCAAAAATGGGTTCTTAATTTAATTTTTAGAGGGTTAAATATTGTATAAAAATTATTTTGGTTTCGCAAAGTTTTTCGTGTGGGTCAACGTTCAAAAAAACTTGGGTTGATCGAGAACCGTTAATATATGTCACATATTGACTTATGTGGGGTCGGTTGATCTCTCCCTCTTCTTATTAGGTCCCCCTATGGTCCTAGAGTTCAAGCCTCTAGTTGGGGTGAGTTTTTTTATTCTCGAAATTAATACAGATCACACATACTTGATTTTGATTTATTCTGAGTTCTATTCGGTTGAAAAGTTCATATTGTATCAAATATCCTATTTATTAAACTAGGATTTCTTAATGTTCTTTCTCTTGTTTTACATTTTCGAATTTCTTGAAGTTTCTTTGCACAGATATCTGGTTATACTGGTGTATCATACTCCTCCGCAACTCTTGGAACTACATTGCTAAATCTGATCCCAGGTTTTACATTCATACTCGCTGCGATATTTAGGTAATTAAATCTCTTTATGCTGCTGCTTAGAACAGAGACTAAATCTTGTGAACATAAGTCTCATTTGATTCATTTGGTGGTTTTAGGATGGAAGTAATTGACATTAGACGATTAACAACGCAGGCGAAATTCATCGGTACTGTAGTATCAATTGCAGGTGCTATCATCATGACTCTTTATCAAGGCCCCTCGATTATACCTTCTCCTTCAGAGTTAAAGAACTCAAAGCATCTTCTCGGGCAATCATCGAATTGGGTACTTGGAGGGATTCTTTTGACAGTTGATGCCATTTTTGCCTCTATGTATATCATTTCACAGGTGAAACTGTGCACCAATAGCTGATAAGTGATGAACATTTGTGTATTATTATTGATTTATTATCATATTCTTGTTAACTATATGTTTTTTGATGTTCTCAGGCAATTGTGCTTAAGAAATACCCTGCAGTGATCAATCTGATGTTCGCATACTGTTTCGTCTGCACCATCTTATCAGGTCTAGCTTCTTTGATTGTGGAAACTGACCTAAGTAGCTTTAGTTTACAGCCGAATAGCAGATTATTTTCGGTCATTTACTCGGTGAGTATATATGCTCAATGCTAAGGTTAATCTTAGCAGTGTGATATCTTACATTTTTTCGCATATTATTATTGTTAAGTTTTGGTGCTTACTTTGTGGAAACATGTAGGGGATTTTTGGGTATGCCTTTCTAGTCACTGTTCAATCATGGTGCGTACGAAGGAGGGGCCCGCTTTTTGTCGCTATGTTTCATCCGGTTGGCATTGTGATCGCGAATTTGATCGGCGTCATCTTCTTAGGCGATGGTTTCTATCTTGGAAGGTGAGGAAGTTTTCACACCTTTTATGTACATGTATCTAGTATGTTACATTACACATTAGTTATATGAAAGTTGAAACACTCATATAACCGGTGCAGTTTGGTGGGATCGATTATTGTTGTCATCGGGTTTTATACTGTGATGTGGGGAAAAGCTCAAGAACAGCAAAAGATAGCGGCGGCACACGCAACTGTGAGCTCAAAGTTGGATGATGAAACAGCCCCTCTCTTGCAAGATGTTGAGGAGCAGAGTACATCTCCCACACCATAAACTCTAATGTGAGGTACAAAGAATCATATTGGTCAACTCGTGTGTAAATCGGACGATCGGTCAGTTTCGATTGTAATTTCGAGTCCAAGATTGTTGTACATATCATTATTTATAGAAATTGGGACTCAAATTTAGATAACACAGACAGTTTATTGATTGATATATATTATTCATAAGCATATGTCAACTTAGGCAAATGCATAAGCATTTGACCATATGTCAACTAATAGTATCAAACAGAAGTTGACTTTTTAAACATGCATTAAGAACTTATGCTTTAAGGAGAAAATCATCAATCTCCTTGAAGTTCTTGGCAGCAAAGTCTCTGATCATGTCAGGGTTAGGGACATCTTCACTTGCTTTCTCAAACTCACAAAGCCATTTCACAAGGCTTCCATCTGCCTCAGGAATCACCTCAAGACTAGCCTTGAAATTCTTGTAGTATTGCATCATATCCCCACCAATCACACTATATGCCACCTTCTTTTTAGCTTCATCAAGTTCTTCGATCTTCTCTTTCGACGATTTCACAATTGGCGATCCTGTTTCATAATTAAACAACTTGTTAGTTCTGTATTTTAGGCGGATATAACCGTTTGTAGAAATGCAGAGCAAGGATGAGTAACACTTCCTCACCCTGTACATGCAGGAGCCTCGTGTACAGGATTTGCCTTTTTTATTCTGTATTTTTAACTTTTGTCTCAATGCATCTAGTTTTTAATAAGATTTCAAGATCCCAATATTTATTTGGTAAATTTGATCAAAATGTATTATTATACCTTCCGCAAAGTGAACCATTCGGACGGATCCAACGCTATGTCCATCGCCTTCAACAAGTTCAACGGTTTTGTAGAGATCAGAGCAGACTTTGGGGAAGATGTTGGCAGAGTCCATGATGCTTTTCCAGAACTTATCTGCATCAGATTTCACCTTCACTTCAACATCAAGCTTTCCTGTGTTTGCCATAGAAGAAGTTATCAGATTTGTGAAAGTGAAAGTGAAAGTGAAAGTCAAAGACAATTGAAAGCTTAGAATCTGAAGGTGATTAAAACTATGAGATTACCCATGATATGGACTTGCTTATATAGTGACAATGGGGTTAAATGCAAGGTGTAAAGTTTTGGAGGGGGTGGTTGGTAATTGCAATAACTATGGAGGTCATTTATGGGGCATTAAATAGTCAAATATTATGTTTACACTTTTGTCTATCGGTAGAGATGTAACTGTTATTGATTCTAAGGCTAATATCAGATAAAAATAGGAGTGTCAGTGACACTGATAGTCACAGATTTGGTTTAATCATAAGTTTCGGTTTTAGTCATAAGTTGCTAAAGATTGCATTCACAGTTTGTGTGGATGACTTGACCCATGCTACTTCATTCGTAACGTTTGCTAGTCCCAACACTGTGGTAAAACTATATTACGGTGCATAAAAATTATAAATTACTCATAATTAGAGACTAAAAGTATTAAAAAAATTAAGTTAAAGGAGCATTCATATCATACTTTTTCTCAGTGTTGTGAGGGTCGGATCGGACCGGCCGGTCCGACCGTGATTTGTCATGGCTACCGATCCAATCAGGTGTAGTTCGTTCTGGAGGCATTGAAGCGGCCGGTTTATCTTAAGTCGGCGGTTGGATCCGGTCGAACCGCGGGGTCGGACCGATTGGATCGGTTTTTTATATATTTTTTAAAAATTTTAGTATTTTTTACATATATTTACTAAAATAATTATAATTTTACCCGGTTCTTATAACCGGTCCGACCAGTGAACTAATAAAGCGTCCGGTTACAGTTCTGAAAACATTGCTTTTTCTTGTTAACATGCAAACAGAATAAAATTTACATTCCAAAAACTTACTTGTGAAATGTTATCATTTTTAACATTTTTTGATATTAGATTCTCTAACGGGTCTTTGTAGTTACTTTCTTCAAAATATTGGTGGTTATTAGTTAATCCACTAAGACTTTATTATGATATCCTAGAACCTATGTAAGATTTTAGTAACTTCAAATTAAAAAGATTGGTTATATTAAAACCGTGATGAAAGCAGTGAATAATATCCTATAATATGAAAACAGTGAATAATGTTCATATTAGAAAACTACTGAATATGTTGTACATGGTGTTGGGGTTAAAGTGAGAGGGTTAAAGATGACGAGGGGACAGTTGGCGGGAGGGCAATAAGTAGAGGGTAGGCGGTGGTTTATGATTTATGAATTATGCCAATTTTATTGTTGAATGCTTTTATGAAGGTGTCGGTTGCGGCCGTGGGAACATGAGTTATTCATCAACCGTCAGAAATAAATTTAACAATAACTAGGGGTTGGTGGTCTAGTGATAAATACCGGTAATCTCGCAACAGAGATTTTGTCTTTAAAGGTATCATTATAGAAAGGTTAAGGTTTAAACATTAACAAATATAATATATATTTAGGGTGTAATTTAAGTTTAGGCGTAAGATATATTTATGTTTCTACTATAATAAAATAGTATTTATAAGTGACACATGGCATCATCATATTTATTATCATTAAAATTTTTCCACTTTTTTCTGCTCGTAAATAATCACCTTATTTATTAATTTTTTAGATTAAAATATTTCTTTAATAAATTACGAAAAAAAATCCTTTTATTAATATTCTTTCCTAAAATATTAATTTTTATACAGTAAGAATTTTTTGTACAACATAAAACTCTTCTAAAAATATGAATATTTTAAAATTAGTGTTTTTAAAAAAATAAGTTTTTTATAAACTAAAAATAATAAAATTGGGAGTTCTAATAAGGAATTTTTAACAATTACGTATTTTAATATGGCTTGTTTTGAAATAAAATGTTTAATTATTTTTAATTTTTTTTATAAAAAAAACAGTTTAAAAGGTTGATATGTATTATATAAGTTTGAAATTTTATACGTAATTTAATCATATTTTATCTTGGTATATCATTTTATACTTAATAAATTTCTATTATATTTAATAATTTATTTATTCAATCCGTGTGATACACGGGTTTACTAAAACTAGTCCTTCTAATAAAAGAAAAAAAAATTAACACTCTATTTTCTTGCTACAAAAAAGCTTTTTAAACTAAAAATATACTTAGCTTTTGTTTTGCGTAGTGTTCGAAATGCGATATGATGTATGTGATCTTATCCCATATTTGCATAGCTTCCTTTTTGTCTAAATATTATACATATACATACTATATACAACTTTCAGTTGTAGTTTTAAAGTAGATTATTTATTGGCTATATTTTAAATAGTTTATATTTGTTTGTATGCGTTCGTTTATAACGTTTGTGTGTGTTATGTTGATCTAGTTAAACTTATACCAATGAACATAATAAAATCGCATTCACGTTAGCTTTTTACATTTACAACCTTACATATAACTTAATGTTTTTATAAGTATCAGCAAGTTTTACGATATCAATCCCTATAGCAAAGAGTGTTATATGTTTTATCAAAGGTTAAAAATGTCATAATAAATGGAGTTATATATTATTATTTAAAAAAGAGATTTAACATGTATTTCTTGAATTGTACTGCTCATATGATATGTGAGCCACATCCATGCACAACACATGGAGCAGAAGAGTAGTTAGGTACTTAGGTTCCTTTAATGGTAGTGGGGTGTTTGTTTTCTTTTAGTGGGTAGCTCAACTTTCAAGTAGTAAGCTTTTTCCTATTATAAGGCTACATATAACAACCTAGTGTTCTCTTTTAGGCATGAATTAAAGTGTATATTAATCTCTAATTCTCCGAAAACTATGTCTTGTTATCCTTTATATTTTCCACCCCAAATCAATAACCATCATAAAATAGCATAAAAACATTTATAGTGAAAACATAATGTAGTGCATGTGAAAAAATAATTTATGTGTAATTATGGGTTGGGCATGCGAAGAAAAAAAAAATAAAAAAATAAAAAAATAAAAAATAAATAAATAAATAAAAAATAAAAATAATAATAATAATAAAATAATAATAATAATATAATAAAATAATAATAATAATAATATATAGTAATAGTAATAATAGTAATAGTAATAATAATATATTTATACTAGTAATAATAAATAAATAGTAATAATAATAATAATAGTAATATAATAATAGTAATAATATAATAATAATATAATAATAATAATAATAATATAATATAATATTAATAATATGAATAATAATAATATAATAATAATAATAATAATATAATATAATATAATAATTTATTTAACCTAGTTAAACAAAATTAAACATCACGAATAAAATTAAAGAAGTGATTAACTTAAGAAAATAAAACTCAAATTAGAAAACAATTAACTAAAAATATGAATAAATACTCAAAGCTTCCACGTAATATGTATGGTGTAAATTTTCCTTTAGAAAATTTCCATTGTAATATGTTCCGGTGCTTGGTCCTGGCATCTTGCTAATGGCCGTTTTTAGTAAAATATTACACTGTTAAAAAATACTCAAAGTTTCATATAATTACCAAAAAAATAGTAGAGAAAGACTAATTCTGACGATGACATCAAGATATAGATTGATCAGCCAATTAAAAACACATGTTGACATGATTTAGTAACACTTTAACAACCAAGTTAATTGGGATGGAATATAACACTTATGTTGAAACCCTATACATGCACCCTTGTTCTCTATACATACCAATATATTATCATGCAATATTATAGCCAATAAATAGGTTTCAAGTTAATTATTGAGCAAATCACATCAGTTTTACGGTATATTCCTTATAATAACATACTTAACGTTGATAATGTGGCGTGGGCATTTTTGTTGGTTGTCAAGATTAATGCTAGTGTAACATTGTTCCTCACTACTTCCTCACATCCAAAAACTTTGATTAGCTTTGAGATAGAATGTTGGATTGTGACTTGTTGACCTCACCAATTAAATAAGAGATGGGACCAATATTATTCACTTGCAGAGCTGTTTGTTGTTCTTATTAGCTTGGCTAGTTTGATTATATGATACAACAAACCGATTACGCATGCTGAAAATGGTATGTGGTCATTTTCTTGAGATGGCTACAGAGGTTGTATATATGCTGTCATTTTATAAGTGAGATATTACCGGAAACGTTCATTTTTTGTTATATAAAAGATGACAAAATGGTCTAGGTAGGTCTTTGTTTCATAAGTTTAATTGTCATTTAATTGCATAAAATGATTGTATGTTGTTATTATACTAACATAGCACAGCAAAGATATATACGAATGATCCATTGTACATTCAGAAAATAGTTTATATATGATATTTATATCATGATAAATATAAAATCGTCACAAGATCTTTTCAAAATTGTAGTGGAAGGGTACAATATTCCTCAACATGATGTATTCAATTATTTTCCCCACCAACAATTTTCAAAATTGAAAACCATTTTTGGCTTGTAATTTGAAATATAATAGTAGTTTCTATGTACTTGAAAGACACTATTTTTGGGGAACTTTAGATAATTATTTGATATTGTAGTTTTTCTATTTAATTAAAAGTTTATCCATTAAACGCCACACATATTTGTTTATAACTTAACCAAGCAACGCGAACAAAGCCTATATATAGTCTCTAAAGGTGTAAAAATTCATTTTTTGATCCAAACCCTGTTAGTTTTAAAACAAACACAATAAAAAGTTATATTTTGTTTTGGATAAATTTAGGAAACTTCCTACCATCTTCATAAACATGATGATCCAAGAAAATGAAAATGTCTAGTACTCATTCATTGAATTAGTTATCCTTAAACTACTGTTATTAAAGAATACATGTTGAGATTATGTAACATGACATGGCTACAAAAAAATTTTAACCATAACATCACTATATTTGCATATATAATACACATAAAAATTACTATTTTTGTGATTTTCTTGTAATTATTCAGCGGATTTTGAATTATGATTTATGTTAAAAAGAGAAAGAAAAGGAACTTTTTTTAATAACAAGAGGCCTTAATACTCCATTCTTTTGGTTACGATATAACTAGGGTACTAACAAACTCAATATGGACATATATATGATCATATTGATATTGATATATAGATTGAGATAGGACATACATGACTATAAATTGACTTTTATTGGATATATATATATATATATATATATATATATATATTGATTTGGATATGATCTAGATAATTTATATATTTAATTTTTTGCATGTAATTGTATTATAGAAAATGGCTCACGATAGAAGAATCACTTTCTTTTCAATTTAAAACAAAAACATGGGAATATTTGTTACCAAAAATGTGTTTTCTAAATTTTAAATATTAAACTACTTAAATATATTTACCACTTAGTGATCTTTAAAAGTGTCATTAATAAAGAACATAATATTCATGTCAATCCATAACAAAGGGCCACAAATTGTTTCTTTAAGTGAAAACTGATCGAACTCCAAAAAGTGTTATCAGTCTTATGACTAGTCAACTTCTTTTAGAATCATAATAATTATCCAAAGTATTTAATCGCTGAAAATGGGACCCATCTCTACTTTTCTTTTTTAATTTCTACATTTTATAGCTATAACTTATAATGAGTATAAAAGTTCACTATATCAAATTTATGGCAAGTATTAATATGTTAATTTTATTATGCACGTATTCTTAAAATTACTCTTGATATCTTAACAACTTCGATAAGCATATTACTAAAAGGATCAACTACAAAAGAAAAACAATATAGTAATATCCAAAAAAAAGTTTATAATTAATTCCACAATAGGTCCAATCTTCAAAAACCTATTTTATATCTAACCTTAATGTTTAATTTTTGTTTGCTTTCCTATCGAAGTTTGATTTTTCTTCCCTCCACCCTCCCCACTCCCACCAAGTAACGTGACAGTTCGTTCGTATAATTTTCCATACCTAGTTGAATTGAACCGTGACTCTAATACAATTTATTATGATCACTCTATCCCAAACAAGATAAAACTCAATGTATAAGCTCAGATGTGTTTCATTCTAACACTAGTTAGTGATACGAGTAGTCATCAAGTGTATATGTATGTATCAATATTTTCTTTTTTTTTTTTTATATATCGTATATAGTTTGCAACTAAGAATTCACTTGCCTTCACATCTATTGTCATTAACCATATTCTTATACAACGGTAGATAACTCATTTTATATCTTAATGACATTTTAAACAAGTCATCAAGAAATTTATAATGCCAATCATGTGCATCGTATCTTGGTGGGAAACTTCATGCAAGCTTCATAAGCATGATTTGGTTAGATCTTAGATGTACTATTGTACTTGTACTAACCTATTTGATTCTTTATCCTAATGCATAGAATTAATTAAAACCCAAATCCTTAATTGTGACATTGTTACATATATAGGGGGGAAGAATGTGTATAAATGCATTTTAAAAGACAGTCCATTAAACAAAAAGGGACAGATTACCTACTTAGAAGACTATGTCCCTAATTCCAATCTTGTTTGGTTGATTGGTTTTTAACATGAAGTATAGAATGTCTTAATAAAGACATTCAAGACCTAATTTATGTTTGTCCCCACAAAGACAGAATATGTTCAAACACTTGTGTCTATATATGAATGAGGTGTACCCTTGTCTTCTAATGAATTACACTTTCAACCCTTTGAAATTAACCAATGAATTGCATCATGAGACACACTTCACTAGTTCACTACAAGTATTCATGTTTGATATGGATTGATTTTCAATGAGAGGGGTAGAGAAATTTATAGTTGTTCTTGTACGTCTTCTTCAAGGAGGCCAGGTGGTATGCTAATACATCCAACCACTTGTTCTTTTGTCGAATTTGGCTTTATGGTATGTAGAGAGTTCCGAAAATATAATAAATGTATGATGTTGTTTCTTACTTGAAACATTAATGTGGTTTGGTACATTATAAAGACTAATTCTAAGTAAAAACTTTTCCTCCAAAAAGTAACTACAATTCATTGGTAAGCAATTAGGCCTATCTTGTGGAGGTATCATTTTAGTGTCTAGTTACAATAGTTTTCTGCATTTAAACCCTTGATAGTCATTTGCCCAACAAATAATTTTGCTTTGCTTAATCTCTTTGGTTAGCATGACGTAAGGTAGATATCGTGAGTTTCCGATAAGATACTTTCAAGATTAAAAAGTAAAGATGAAGGACCTTGGTGCAAATTTAAATTGTAAAGTCCTTGGACCGTAATAATCATTATTATAATAAAAATTACTATTATTATTGTAAAAATAACTTAAGAAAAAGATTGATAAAGTGGTAGATGCATTGAGTATATTAAACTTTAGGGAGTGAAGTGAAATATATAATATCAATAGTTTGCACATTCCATGGTTGTAACTAGTGAAGGTTTCCCAAACATTATTGTCCCACTAAGGGCACAACCCATTAGAAAAATATATGATTTTAAAATTAGAATGCAAATAGAAAATTCATATGGATGATTGCTTTCCTTGATGACCATTATTAATTAATCAGGTCAAGCCTCTTTCACGAAAAAAAAGCATCTGGTGCAATTTTATAATTAAATTCTAAATTATATATATACATATACATATACATATATATATACATATACACACACATAAAGTTTTTTCATAATTCGGTTTTAGTATATTTTTTATTAATATTTTATAATATATATGTATATAAAAGTGAACTACTTGATATGATCTATGAAACTATACATTTTTGACTAAACATTCTAATAATAGGTGTATCTATTATAATTGTTTTTAGAATAGGTGTACTATTATAATTGTTTTCTTGTAGTTTAACCCTCAAAACTATCATTTCTAAGTACTTGAAACATATGTAATAAATATAGTGCGACTCAAGTTGAGAATCTATATAAATATTTGGTAATCCTTTAATTAAATACTAATCAAATGAAAAAACTATGATTGTTTTATTTTTTTGATCACATCATTAAAAAAGTGTTTTGAGTGGGTGATGTTGGGACAATTGGTAAAATATTTGAGGTCCCGACATCTCACATGGGCTAATACATCAGGGGTTTTTGGATCATTTGGTTTTACTATGAGCCAGAGTCAAAGATTTCATACGAATAGGTAAGATTCTTGTTCGTCATTTAGGGTTCATTAGCCATATTTTTCCTAGGAGCCCTTACAATTTTGACTTCTTAGTACCCAAACTCGTTAGACATTTAGTTTAATAGTATTTTTAAGGAAAATAGTAATTGCCATAGTTAGAAACGGTTTTTACTCAACTTATTTATAGTATTTTCAGGTCTAAAAACATTGTTAGTCAGTTGTCACATCATATTAGAGATGACCCGAACATGGCTTCGCCATCCCCATTCATAAGAAATCAAAAGTGAAAAAATTGAAAATACCAAACACGGTTTCATCATCCCCATTCAACCTACTATTTGTTCATGAGCGGAATAGAGCTGCTAGAACTTCGACCTCATCACTATACGCGTATGAGGGTTCCAAAAGCATCAAAGGGTATGCCCCTCTCCAATTGCTAAAAATACCCAAAGGACGCCCCTCTTCGATGGCTAAAAGCCCAAGGACATCACATGTGCTTTTTAAATTGTTTATGACTAGGACTGAATTTTTTAAAAGTTAAACATACGTTAACGTATGGCTAAACGTATTTCACTGTGTATTAAGCATACCTTCTTGTAAAAGAAATATTACTTTTTGAGTGGAGGAGGGGCGACCACCTATGTGAGAGGATGAAAGTAAATAAGTAATTAAGTATGTTTAGCATCACCCTTTAAACATAACAATCTTGAGGTGGTTGATATTTTCTCTTTTTGTAGGTTTTGTATATTAAGAGCACTAGGTTAGTGTCCCGTGTGTTACACACGGGTTGAATAAATAAAATACTAAATAATTAGTAATAAAAATTTATGAATTATAAAATTATGTTTGAAAATAAAATATGATTATATGAATACCTACTTTAAGTAAATAAACAATAATATACTTTTCTTAAACTTTTATTTTATATAAAAATATAAAATAAACACGAACAGTACGATAATTTAATATAAGATATGATTAAAATTATATATACGTAATAGTTCAATAAATAAAACAATTATACTATTTTTTTAACTCTCTTATATAAATAGTTTTATTTTTAAACGTAGTTTTAAGATTTTTTATAAAAAAATTATAGTTTATAAAAATCTTGTTTATTAAAAACTCAGGTTTCTCATTATTCTGTTTGTTTTAATAAAACCGCTTTTAGAAAATTTCATATTTTTTATAATTTTTTTTAAAAAAGGACTGATTTAAAATATTTTATTTCAAAAGGATTTAGTTTTTTAGAAAATTTTATATTATATATAAATTTTGTTTTTTATTATTTTTATTTTAATAAAAAGATGTGATTTTTAATTTTCTTAATGAAATTTATTTTTTAAAAACATAGCTTGATTTAAAAAAATATAGACGAGAGATAAATATTACAATTAATAAAATTGACTTTTATTAAGAGAGAGAAATTAGTGTGAGTGTTAAATTACCATAATATACTTTTGGATGGAAAATGAAATGAGAATGTTTAGAATAATGACAAGTGTCAAAAAAATGGTGTAAAAGAATGACAAGTGGCAAAAAAAACCTTTTTTTATTAGAGTTTATAGATATATTAGTAACATTGATTAAGTTTTAACTTTTATATATAAATATTAACGTATATTTGTGATTTTTTTTGTTAAACCGTTTGTATCCTTGTTTAGATTAGAGCATTCACAGTGAATTTCTTATATTTATTCATATAATTACACTAAAAATCAATAAATCATTACATTTTCTATCTCATTTTCAATTAAATAATACTTTATGCCCTTGTCGTTACTTTTTTCTCTCTTATTCACTCACAACCACTTTCAAAAATATTAAAAAATTTATAAAGAATGAACAGTGATTCTTCAAATATATCAATCAACAACAACATTTTCTCTATTATTCACTCACAACCACTCAAAACCATTCCATATAATATACCAAACACACTCACATATTTTTAGGGACTTTACTGTGAATGCTCTTATATATATATAAATTTTTTATTTAAGCTAGAGGTTATAGTCATAACAAATGACAAGATGGTCTAGTGGTAAGATGTCTTATAAATCTGTCAAGAGATTCAGGTTTAAACCTTCTCTGTGTATATATTTTGACTAATCACAGTCGTTCATAAAATATTTAAATGATTATAATAAACTAAATGGGTTAGATATAAAATTAAGAAAGTTATAGTAGTTAACCTCATAAGCATAAGTATATAATTAATAGAACTTCATTCATTATTCTATTTCAAGAAAAACAAAGTAATATTGTTAGAAGTTGTTTGATATAACAACATGACTTGACATTAAATGATTTAAAAGCTCTATATGAATGTGATTAGGAATGAAAAAATAAATTTTACAAAATTTCTAGATAACCAAAAGTTATATTTTAATCTCTTGTATGATTTAGATTTGAATGCGAATGAATTGTTTAAAACCTATCTTCTATTTGTGTCATAGAAAAATAGTTATACAAAACATGGGAATACAAATAATCACAACATATACCAGCATATTAAACATGTAGATTAGCAATATATTAATTTATATAAAGACTTAAAGACCCCATTCAACTTCGTGTATGTTTTGTTATTCGTTTCCCACTCCTCGTTATTCAATGGTACCAAATGAAGGAAACGCCAAAAATTGGCTACAATTACAAAAATATTATAATTAATTGCACCATCACGGTCTAACAAAAGCCGGCCAACAAATAAACGTTAGTTATATTTAATTTATAATAAAAATGTAACATGCATCCGTTTATTGTATACATTATTAATTAAAAAAATACATCATGCTATCGTTTGTGTAATAAATACCGTAAATATATTAATTTAACTTCAATTCGTGAGGCATGCTTTATTATTAAATAAATTATGAAATGAATAATTTGGGTCGAAAAGAGTAAATCTCTACTCCGACGACAACGCCGACCAAGTACGTCCAAAATTAGCAGAGTGCCACGTGGATATTACCACCATCTACGCTCCTTGCCGGCAGGCGCCCCATCTTCTAAGTTTATGCTATGTCTAATAAGTCTTCATCCATCATTAAAGAAATCAAAATATCAATTATCAAATATAGCTCAATATTAAAACTTATTTTTAATAGCTAGGGTTTTCATTAGATTGAGTGTGTTGATTATACCGATAAATTTAGCTCAATTGTCAAACCAACCAGGCAACCATTATTACTTTATGAAGTTGTTCTTATTGGTGGTTTGTTTCTCATGGATGGAACAACGTCTTTATTCATGGTGATTTGTTTGATGTTGTGTATGTAACACAACCTCGTGGCTTAACCGACTTGACCAGGCCACATCATGTGTACTTGCTACAATTGGCCTTTTATGGTTTTAAGTAGATCGTGAGAGCTTGGTTTTCCAAGCTATCTACGACTCTCATGACCATTGATTTTATTTGGTGCATTTTTGATACATCATTATTTGTTATTATGGAGATTTAGTCACTTTGTTAAGTGTGTCTACATTGATGATACTCTTGTCATTGGGAGCTCTTCTGGCTTTTTCTCTAAGATGATTCAATAGTTACATTGATCAATTTACCCTTAAGAATTCTGGAAAAATAGAGCCATTTTCTTCGGATAGAGGCCAACTTCTCAATGATAGTTTACACTCGTCACAACATCGTTATTTGCTAGATCTTCTACAACCACTGGCTTATCATAGTGTAAAGCACTATCTACTCTAGTTTACCTAGGAGACTTACTTTCTTAATACATTGTGGTTCTTGTGATTATACTCATAATATCCGTTAATTTATTAGAGATTTGTAACACTTAATTGAGATAGTTTTAAATCAGTCATATTGTCATAAAAAAATATATAATACTAGTATGTCTTTCTACAAAGAATGTCTTATGCTCAACTCAAGTAGATTTCAATTGTAATATTTAATATGCAAGATGATCTAAATTCATTGAGATGATTACTATCTATCTATACTAATAAAATAAGGTTTTTTTGTGACATGTGGCACAATTATAAACCATCTAAATCTTGTTTTCACGCTTCTCTCTTCTAATAAATAATATCATTAACTACTATAATTTTATTTAATTTATTTCAAGATTAAAAGTATATTTTTATAAATTATGAAAAGAGATCTTTCTATAGATGCAATTTCCAAATAAACAAACATTTTATAAAATATAAATTTTTTTAAAACATCAAACTTTTTTAAAAATAAAAAAATTTCTAAAAAAGATATTTTTTAAAACGATTTGTTTTGAAACAAAATGTTTAAAAAAATTTTTTAAAGTAAAATAATAAAAAATAAAAGCTTAAAAAATGATATCGTTGTTTTATTACTTAAAGCAGTTACTTGTACGTAAATATTACAATAATATCCAATCTCAAGATATTGTTTTACTAATTTATAAATTTTTATTACTAATTATTTAATATTTATTTATTCAACCCATGTAATACACGGGATACTAATCTAGTTAATTAATATAATAAAATGTATAATTTTATTACCATTAAAAGGTTTAAAATCTTAATTAACAGTTAACCATACCAATCGAACCACACCATAAATACGTCATCTTTAAAAATGAATATTTAGCTAATACTAGATAAAAATTTGTTGCAATATATTTAAAATCATTAAACACTTCATAAGACACGTTAATTGTATTAAATAAAAATTAAAAACATAGACGAAACATTAAATGTAATCATGGTCTCATTATTAATCTAATTTTGTTTTATCATCATATATATATATATATATATAATAATCAAAACTAGGATATGTCTTTCATAATAAACTAATCCATTAAATAATAAAAATGTCACCCTCAAGTTCGTTGGAGAGAGAACGACCCTTTTTAAATTTCACCCTTCCTAGTCATTTTAAGTCAAACACATAAAGAATAATTAATTAATTATACTTAAAAAGTTCTTTTTAACTATTTACCAAAATGCCATTATAGGTAGTATATAAGTGTGAGGATATTGAAGAAAGAAACCATTATTTCCTTCTCATCTTCTCCAAACAATAATCCTCCAAATCTCTTAATTTGTTCTTGAAGATCAAACAGAAGATGGGGAATTGTCAAGCGGTCGATGCAGCGGCTTTAGTGATACAACATCCGTCGGGGAAGATCGAAAGGATGTATTGGTCTGTAACCGCTAGTCAAGTTATGAAGATGAACCCTGGACACTATGTTTCTCTCATAATTCCACTTCCAGGTGCAGAAAATCAAGACGATTCGGGGAGTAGAACAGTCCGGTTCACGCGAGTTAAGCTTCTTCGGCCCAGCGATACCCTTGTTCTTGGTCGGGCTTATCGTCTTGTCACATCTCATGGTCAGCTTTATTGTTTCTTATTAATCTTGATTTCAATAACTTTTAAAAGGCTATTAATTCTTTGGTTGTTGACTGATCTTGTTGTTCAGAAGTTATGAAGGTGCTAAGAGCAAAACGACAAGCGAAGATGAAGAAGGAAGAATCAGAAACAATGGAGGAAAAACATGGTGATAAAGAAACACCTTCAGAACTAGAGAACACAAGCCAGGTGAATATCTTCATCAAATATGTATCTTTGACTTAAAAAAGTCAAACTTTGAAGGTTATTTGATTCTTATGGTGTATATGTTATAAATTATCAGGTGATGGCACATGAAAGAACAAACAAGCAAAGGTCTGGATCGTTGGCAAGGTCAAAATCATGGCGTCCGTCGTTGCAGAGTATCTCTGAGGCTGCCATTGCTAGCTGATAGGATTTGAAGAAACATATTTGATCTAAAAGAATATGATCAACAAGATTAAAATTCACTTTTGTATAGTTAAGAACTATTGAGAAAGGAAGAGCGGCAACACTAACAAATATGTATTGATTTTGAAGAAATATATATGTACTAGTGTGGAGTTCAAAGTTGCCTCCTTTTTGGTTTCTTTTAGTGACTGATATCAAGAACATGTAATTAACAACTATTATTCATAAGTTTTGTTTAGTTGATTTGGAGTTCCAAATATGCCAATGATGATCGAGATGATAACATGTTCGTGAACGGTTCAGCTAATAAGGTTCTTGGTATAAAATTCAGTTGAATAACTGGTTTATTTAAAAATAAAAAAAAATAAAAAGAAATACGTTTAAGGGGTAGTTTGATCTTTTTCCGCAAGCACGACTCGTAAAGCAATTTTGAACCATATATAGGATCGACAGAAAGTGAAAACAATTATATAAAAAATCATATTGTTCGGTAGAAGTTAAAAGCATGTTTCATTTATAAACTGACGTGACATATTCGACGAATAATTGTATCCACAATTGATTGGAAATACTATTATGAGAGGGCTAGAAGAGTCATTTAGCAAACAATCATTCACGTAGGTGAACCCCAAATGCCCAAATTATATACTTTTAATCACCAATTATACTCAACTCAAATGGTTAACGTAAGGTATTTGAGGCTGTATTAAAATAGAGTGGCTCTAAGTTCATGTCCTACATGTGACAAAAAAAAAAACTTTAAATTGGACCTAATGTTTATTCGTCTGTTAGAATCTACCAGACATTCAGACAAATATACAAGCTTCTATTTGAGAGCATGTCAGCCTATAGCCCCAAAGTCATACTCGAGTAATAGAAATAAACAAGTAGACCAGTGGCCCGTTAGGAATCCAAAGAGTCGTTTAAAAAATATGCTTTTAATCAGAACACAGCATTATATATCCCCATAATTATTTGATAGAATAGAAAGGGCATCTTGCCTGTGGAATATATTTCCCAGTATTAACAACATTAACTAAAACAAAATATTGTTGTTTCAGACATAGTTCATTGTTTATACAAGAATGTTTTGAATATACAATGTCATTAATAAAACCATAGGATTGTGAAACATGAATCATGATCGAAGAAAACAAAAGAAAACTACAAGCTATCAACCTCTGAAGGTATTTCTCAAAAACCAAAAATCATAAAGGTCACTTTAAGACAGAAAGATGAGTATTTGATTCTTACATATGGCATTCTGCAAGACCTAACATCAACTTCTTTAAGTGACAAATGACTTCTTATAACTATTATTAAGATGTTTATATCCAACTTTGTATATGTCACATAAATATAGTTTTAAGGTTAACTATGTTGAATTGCACACAAAAAAGGTTCAAACAATCATCTTTAAACTTAAACAAAGCTTTGACCATGCACCAAAGACACAACTTCTGATACTTTAGGTTTTAAAAACCAACATAATTTTAACAAAAACAGCATTTAACTGTATATTTCAAGCTCATAGCTGTCTCACCAAATATTCAGAAATTCAAAAATTGTATAAGCAGAAACTAGAAAAACAAAAATGAAAACTCCCAAACTGATGGACTTCCAAAATTAAAGGCTCTAATTTCCTGTATGCTACCAAATGATGGCTGCATTCATCCAGGCTTCTATCAGTACTCTCCTGAAAAAGTCAAATAATATGTCAAAAGAAGCAATTGTAACTAAAAGCCATGTCTATTATGTTTTATATAAAAGCTTAAACATAACCAGCACTCACCATCGAATTGAAGTTTTAACATCATCATCATCATCATCATCCTCATCAACGCCTAGAGGTCTTCCCACTGGACCGCTTGCCAGAAAACAAATGTTTTGGTTTAAGTGTAGGAATGACTCTATCACCCTCACCCTTTCGAGCATCTTTGTTCCTTTTCAGAACAGATTTCTTACCCAACTTGAAAGCCTTAACCTTTTGGGCAGAATCTTTAAATCCCTCACCAGGAACGACCTCATTTGTCGGCGGTCTTGACCTTGACCTGGATGCTGACCGGGACAATGACCTCACCCTCATCTTCTTATTTGAACCATCATCATCCACATTCATGTCATCACCGCCACGATCAGTTGACCTCTCCCTCTTACGACCTCTAGACTTGCTTCGAACCCGTTCCATTGCTTTAGACGGGTCAAGTCCCAAAGATGACAACTGTCGGCCCATTCTCTCGGAAGAGAACTTCTTGTCTTTATTAAACTTTCTTGGTACAATAGGTCGGCTTTCTGCGGTGCTCTTTTTAATCCTATGTTCTCTGATAAGCAAGCTTTTCTTTTTCCTGATTTCAGCTAGTTCCTTTTGCTGTTGTGGAGTCAAATCGTCTACATCCATTTCCTCCTCGTCATCTTCCTGCTCCTGCAGAAGACCTTCTTCTTTCTCCAATTCCTCAAGCCTTTGTAAAATATCAGGGTCCACAAAATCATATACATTGTGTCCGTCAAGAATTTCTGGCATATTATCTTCTTTCCATTCATCATTTGCTAGAAGATAATGTTTCTTTAAGCTAGCAGAATAAACACCCGCACCACCATTTTCTTCTTCAAGATCCTTTTCAAGCTTTCTCTTTTCTCTTTCTGCTTCTTTAGCTTTTGCTTCAAGAACAGCTTGTGGTATGCAAGGTGGTCTTTCTTTTTGGTCACGTGGTTTTGGAACAGCAACATGAAAACGATTTAAACAATCATTTATTTTCTTAGACTTCATTTTAACTTCAACCCTTTGATCTAATAACCTTTCACAAGCAGCATTTTTAACAGCAATCACACCCTCTTCAGTCAAAGTGCTCATTGTTAAAAGCACTTCAGCACCATCTCTAGCCTCGCCACCTTGGCCAATTAGAGTTTTCATTGCTTCTGATTTCATTTCCTCAACCAACTTCTTGTCATCCTCAGATATCCCTTCCAGTGACAGCAAATCAGTCTTGTTGCAGACTATAATAAGAGGTTTGTTCATAAACAAAGACTTGATACTGTGAAATAGTGCTGACTGTTGAGCAATTGTGTACCCGCAAGAACCAGAGATATCAAGAAAGAAAAGAACAGCAGCTCTCAGATGTGCTAATGCTGTTATACTACACATCTCAATGATATTACGATCTTCAAACGGTCTATCCAAAATCCCAGGGGTATCTATCACTTGATACCTCAGGTATTTATAATCCGTGTGACCAACAAATAAAGACTTTGTGGTGAAAGCATATGGCTGCACATCAACATCTGCTCTGGTGATTTTGTTAATAAATGAACTTTTCCCTACATTTGGATACCCACATATCAATATTGTTCTGGTGTTGGGATCAATTGAAGGCAGTCTTGCCATGTGTTGTCTAATTTGCTCAAGATACACCAAACTAGGACCAATTCTTTTTGTGACAGTACACATTCGACCAAGGGCAGCAACCTTTAAAGATTTGCACCTATAGAGCGAGTCACCATATTTCAATAACTTCACATAATCTTTGGCTATTTTTGCAATAAGATTTCTGGCAGTATTGATTTGTCCAAGGGCGAGTTTGTAATGATCTTTATTATAAAGAACATGAAGAAGATCACCATAGAAAGGATGGATGTCATCAAGCCTAGGGAATTCTTCAATGATGGTAGAGAGCTTTTCATGAAAATTCGTTTGTGTGAATTTCACTTTTCGCATGTAAAACTGACGAATACGATTGATTGCATAGCCCTTGTGAACAACAGTAGGTGTTTGCCTCTGCGTTCGGCTGAGTACTATATCAACAAAGTCCTTCCCCGTAGGTACTTTAGTGATCTTCTTAAAATTATACTGCACCATATCTGATAACTAATATACTCCAAAATGCTGCAAAATGAGAGATGAAAGTGAAACATTAGAAACTTCAAAATAAAAGATGACAACAGAATAACCAACTTGATAACATCCTGATGATAACAAACAAAACTTCCCTTGAACTGAAAACGCCCTTTGCTATCGAAGAGGAAATACTATCAGAGGTTCAGTTATCAAAATTTATAATCTAAGAAGCTAGTTCCTAACGAAGTTCATTATCTTATTAGCAAAACCCTAATCCGGATCAAAAATCAATCCCATCCTTGGTTACAAACTTATAATAACTTGAAATAATAAATCACTCAAGTTTTCTGCTCACCAACCTACGTACATCCAACAAAAACACATAAAAGACCAGCTGCAAACAATCAAGCAAATATTCCAACAGAAAAAAGGATATCAAAACAATTCATCCACTAGTTAATCAGATTTATCATAAGTTAAAGCACAACGAATTGAACTACGAACTCAAGCGATTCAAGAAACAATTAGATTAATATTAAGCAAGTTACGTCTCAAGGAAAATCAAAGATGCAAATTCATAATGTTCAGTAAATAGTTACTAATCAAATGAATTCACCGGATAAAACAAAATCAAATAGAACAATAACGAAAAGAAAGTGTTACCAGATGCAGCTGATAGAACAAGTGAGAATAAGGTCTAAAACCCTAGAGCTGCTGGGTTCAATGCCTCTGAGAGCTTGAAACCCTATCTATGGTTGTCAAAACTCAAATGTAATTTGGACTTTAAAAATTAAAACCAACGTTGATGTTTAGATGATTTGGGCCAACTTTAGATGATCCATTTACTTAGCCCAGCTACGGTATTCATTTGTAGACCTTAGCCCAGACACCGGTTAACTTGAGACACTCTATTTCTTTTAGCCCAATTAGCGTTATATATGTGAGCCTCTCAGCCATATGTATATACTACCTTTGACCAATAGTAAAATTTTGCTTCTATTTTAATAGTTTCAAGAACTACTTACTACCTTTGAACTAAAAATATAAATTTGCTCACAAATACTAAAGAAAGAAACTAAATGATCAGGTGAAACATGATTTAAAAACAGATGGTTAAATTCACTCCTTTATTCTGAAATATACACCGTCCATTGGTTTGATCAAATTTGGTTTTTATTAAGATCTGCACGTAAGTATTCATCTTGTATACGTCTGTTTTGACCTTGCATACGTTCGTATTCAACTTATTATATGCCCGTATTGAATTTGTATGCATATGTATACAACTTTATACGTCCGTATTCAACTAGTATGATTCCGTATACAACTTTGTATATGTCTATATGATAGCATTGCGCAAAATGATAGGTGTGAGAGAAGGATTTAATTTAGCAAACCCTTTGAAAAAACATTGTACAGCATCTAGTTTGCCCCCGATTTACACCATAGTGATCTACCTTCCATGTATATAGTTAGAATAATATCTTTAACAAGAGAAATTTGGAGTTCACAACATCAATATGATTTCTTTGGGTGTATTATGTTGCTATATGCATTTTATTTATCATGTAATGTTACATATGGATAAGAAAATGACACGAAATAACCTTTTTTTATTATTCATCATATTTTCAATTTATTATGTTTCTCCTTTAGGTTTAATTATGTATATAATGTATATTTTTTCATGCCTACCTATGACAAACACTTAGGGGCCGTTTGGTTCGCAGTAGGGATGAGCTCGGTACCGTACCTGTACCGAACCGGTACCGTTACCGAAAGTACCCGGTCCCGAATTTTATAAAAAACGAGTACCGGTACCGGTACCGAATTTGGTATATGGGTACAGGTACCAGTATTCGGTACCCAGTACCTCTTTGGTACCCGTTTCCTACACAACATTATTTTTTAGGCTTACTACATGATGTATGTTTGGTTACAGTACCTAGTACCTGTTTTTATACCTGTTACCCAGTATATGTTTGGCACCTGATACCTCAAAAAGTTTATAATAACTAAACAAAGTAAAATATCAAAAAAAAATTCAAATAAAATGATAGTTTATTTACTTTTCTCATTTTCTTCTAACTCAATTCACACACTAGTCCACCATTCATTTCTATTAAAATCATAAATAATATATCTCTTGACAGTGTAGTGAAGTAAGAAGAATGATATTAAAAAAATAATAATAATTACCTTCAAAAGTCAAAATAGAATACTAGTTGACGGGGTGAAAAATATTACAAAACAAAATATTCCAAAATAATATATTCGTATTCGGGTACTAGCGGGGGGGACTTTTGGGTAAAATACCAGTACCGGTACCGGTGGGTACCGATCCCGAAATATAAAAAAATCAAGTACCGATACCGGTACCTTATACATATTTTCGGTACCAATTGGGTACCGGTACCGGTACGGTATGGGTACTGGGTACCAAATGCTCATTCCTAGTTCGCAGAATGTTTTGCAAAGGAAATGAAATCGGAATTGGAATTGAAATCTTGTTAAAACTGATAACGTGTTTGGTTGGTCAATTTTGAGTGAAATTGAAATTTTAATTTTGAACATTCCATTGGATTGTTAAACATTCCATAGGTAAGTGGATGGAATGTGAATTCCAATGAATTATGAAAAATTTTCCAATTCCAACTTCATCCATTGACAAACCAAACATGATTTTAGATGAAAAATTTTCCAATTCCAATTCCAATTCCTAGTTTACAACTGATAGCAGCATCCTGCATTTCAAGCCTGCAGCTACAACTACTTTGTCAAACATGAGATCCAAAAGAAAGTTTGGTCATTCTAGCATTTAGACTAATAAAGCATTGCCAGCATGTCTTAATATCCTTATTCCATTCAGACGAGAAAACTTAATTGACAAAGACCTACGTAATGAATCATATTATTATCTTTATATTATCACACAAATGCAAGTCGTAAAAAGACACCAACTTACCGTATACCAACTGTATCCAGAACTCGTATCAACGCATACCAAATAGTTATGCAAGAACAATAGAATAAAACCTTAAGTTAAATCAAACTTGCAAAGTCATCTGCTGGTATACAACTACAAATACTAACTTATACCGAGCCACAAGTACACATCCATGAATTTCACAGGTTTTCACGCACGCAAGAGCGCCTAGCTATCACATTTGAACCCCCTGCCGGAGTGACACGAAGTATGCCCAAAATTCAAAAATAGTTTAATTGGGAGCTAATTTAGAAAAAACAATCGCTTAAATCTTGAAATAATGATCAAGCGTAAATTTCTTGACTGTTCGTTGGAAATTTGGGTTGAAGGGTAAATGTGTAGTAGAAATGTATTCTTAGCTTGTACACTTGGAGCTGGTTTTTGTTTTTCTTTTGCCCTGTGAGTACTATGTGTCAACTTCCTGAATCTGACCAACTGCAGCAGCAAGGAATATTATCATAAGCATTGATCAACAATTCAACTTAACCAGAAGCTAGAGGGAGTAAACTGGCAATTTCAAAGTTATAGATTATTATTGTTATATAAATGTTTGTGTAATCATAATATGCATGCAATCAAGCTGACCCATAATAGCCTGCACTAAATATCTGTTTCAACCTGCACCCATATTGATGTGTTACCCATCCCGCCCGACTAGCCAGTCTTGCCAGTTGCCACCTCTACTAAAAACAAAAATGGTATATGAGAGAAAAGAAGTTGCACCTGCAAGATCTACAGCTAAGTTTGCTTGAGTATCTGCATCAGAGTTCAAGTCCTATGAAGGGAAAAAGGAAAACAAGATTACAAAGGTTAAGATGATAAATATTGCACAAATCACATGAGAGAATGGAACAATTTTTCATGCTTTTGGAATGTTTTACAAAAAGAATGCTGCATTTCCAATTCTGCTATATTTGTAAGTTACAATTAGCAATTTGAAAGAATAACATGTTTTGATGACTTTTTAAATATCTATTTATGACACTTATCAAAAGGAATCTTATTTAAGAGGTTTACATTTCAAATGAGGATATGCTTCAAATGAGGCACCTTAGAGGAACAAATCACCATAAGTAGATAAAAAACAATATAATAACCACATCAAATAAGCTCATGAAATGTGTGATGTTACCCTTAAAACATGATCAATCTGGAAACAGAGGAATTTATCCTTTAGTTTCTTTGCTTCTTCATACAACTTGCTAATGTTCTGATTTTTCACCTTCCATAGGCCTTGAACCTGTACCATAAAATATTCATATAGTATTATACTCATCAATCATCATCCAGTTTTGAAGTAAAATGCAATGCTATTAGTTGCTAGTTTTATGTATGAAAACAACAGAAAATACCTGCATGCAAACAAGTTTGGAGTCGCCCAGAACTCGTATACTTGTAAACCCTTTGCTAAGAGCATATCTTAACCCTAGAATAACAGCTCGATATTCAGCAACATTATTGGTTGCAATACCCAATCCTTCACGCAATCTACAAATCTACAAACAAGAAAGACAAAGCTATAAGCTATTATTTAGTGTCATAAGAGAAGAAAATACTTAAGTATACATGTCAAAGATCAATTATACCAAATTTCCATCATCAGTTCTTAAAACAGCTCCTGCCCCAGCTTGCCCGGGATTTCCTTTAGACGCACCATCAAACTCAAGAATACAAGTATGCTGAAAAATAATTATGCAATTTTGTCATATACCAGTAGAAAAAAACACCAAAATCGGGTTGTGACTTTTATATAAATGACAATAAAAAATAGAAAGTAAGCTCAATGGAAATTCAGCAGTTGAACTAAAAATAAATTAGTTTTCATGCATTTATCAAGTATCACTATCACTACTCACGTTATTTGTTAGTGCTTTAGTTGCAAGATGTTCTAACTTAGCAAGCTTCCTTGCTGGATCACTTGAAATAGATGTCAACCCAAAGGCTTCCTGAAGATTATTTACAGAACAACATCAAAGATAAAACATAGAGACAAAAGCATTATACTTGATATAACTGCAACTGTGACAAGTAGATCATGACAAATACAAGGGAAGGAAGAATTCAACAAATCGATATTTTGAAGGTGAATGCATAAAAGATGTAAATTAGCAATTAAAAACCACAACAGCTTTGCTTATAACATTTCCAAACTTAGCAATAAGAAACCAAAAACAGTTTGCTATTTGCTGACCATCCCCAGAAATACCTTTAGTTATTATAAAAATTGTCTACTAAAAGAAAACTAATTATTGTTTGTAACATAGCACTGTACTTACCCCAGTTTGGGATCCCAAAATGTCCTGGAATTTTCTTTTGGACAAATGATCACTCGACGGTTCACCTAACGCAAAATGAGGTTGCTGCAGAGGAAAGATTATTTATTTAGGTGCCACTGACCAGCAGGAAGTAAACTTACAACTTTATATATGAAAATCTGATATAAGCCGTTTCAAGTCCAACTGCTGGAGAATGTTGCATCTTTTGTATGTGATATTTATTCCACAAGATACAAGAATCATTTATTTGGGGCATTTACTAACTTAACTATAACATTGCCATGTGAAGATTATACAAAAATTTCCACATCCGGTTTTCCACAAAATAATAAATGTCAAAGTTCCTTTTATTTGTACCTGAAAAGGGTACGCCACGAGGTTTCCAAATAGCTCTTCTGTTAGATCTGCAGCCTTGATTGAATAAAGTGCATTCTTAAGGCCACAAGACATCATATATTCTTCGGCTTCCTTGGGCATGGTGTAGCCTTTATACACACTAACAGGTGGATCACATACCTATCAGGACCCCAAGATGCATATGATCTGTTAAGCTTTTTGAAGTTTCTACATTTATCTCTTATAAACATCGACTGATAACAATTTAAACTGTTCTAGCATGCATATGATATAGGTTCCTACAATGGAGGTAATAATTAAACATATATGTAACAATGTTACACACAATAACAAAGACATAAATTAACAATCTACGGATATGATGTGTTAAAAAGGATTGTACCGAGGATCCAACTTGAGCCTGACAGTCATTTAAGTTCTTGAACACACCAACAAGATCCCCTTTACGGACAACAAAGAACGCGTTCTTCTCTTCTCCCACCATTTCCTCCACTTTAGAATCCGAATTCTTTGTCTTGGATTTACCAACACGGGTGGCTTTACGAGTAGAGTAACAACAAGCCCGAAACCTTGTCAAAAGAAGTCCATTCTCTGCACTAAAGATTGCAGCATGATGATCAATTCTCCTTCTAAAAGATAAACCAATGCCTCCACTAGACAAACATCTTGCAACAAGATTGCCAGTCGTCCTTGCAAATAAAGCCGAGGAACAAGCGTTAAATAGCGAGTTCATTACGAAGTAGTTTCTCCCAAAGTCGTCTCCATACTTTCTGTAACAACAAATTCTTCTTATCAACACCTAACAATTTCCTCCCAAATACCTAAACTAATTAAAATCAAGTTGATATTTTTCCTTATTCTTCTTCTACCAACTACATTTCTCAAGTGTTTCGACAAGTAACTAGGTTTGGTTCGAAAGCAAAATAATGAAATTGAAATGGTTGCGTACAAGAAAATGATAAATTAACAGGAGGAACAAAAAACTAAACATTTGAAGCATAACGAAATAGAAGAAATTTAGCACAGAATTAACCTCGAATTAGCAGAAATTGTTGAGGAATATAATATACGAACTTCTTGTTCTTCAGTTCGTCAATCTCCGGCGACGATCGGAAATGAAAGATATCGCTAGGGCGGGGGGTTGGTTTTGTGCCCAATTGGAGCCCTTTTTATGTGTAAAGTGAATTTCAGGTTTTTCTTATTTGTGCACATAAAACTATAGTTATGGGTAACGGAATCCGTAGGTTGAATTTAAAACGGTCTAAATAATATAAATGAACTAGTTATGTCTTTGCTTTACGGTCCGATCAGTTGATTAAGTCTTGAAAACATTGGTTAGAAGAAACCGTTTTTTTTTATTTTTTATAATATTTGATATTATTTCGGTATAAACCATAAGTATGCATGATTTCAGTTGCAGATTATGTATAAATCATACGGAATTAGGTATTCAAACCATTTTTATTCTGTTTTATAAAACAAGCCGATATCATTTCGGTATAAACCATAATATGCATGATTTCAGTTGCAGATTATGTATAAATCACAGTGATTTAATTTTAGATATAGATAAACATATAAAAACTTGTTTAAATGTTTGTTTTAGTTAGATGTTATTTGGTAGCCTCTAAATATGATTTCATTAAAAACCACATCTGAATCAATCATAGATACAATGAGTTTGATACTAAAAAGTTGTTTTGGTTTATAAAACCTCTTAATGAGGTGAGTTCTAAAAACATACAGACTAGTTAAGCGACTACTTTTATTTAACCAGATATTTTAATTGCTCAACACTTAATATATATAGTAAAAGGTCTAAGTATTAAGTCTCAGAATAGGAGTAACAATCCATTTATTCTTTTGGTATACTTGACCTAACACCGGTAGCTTTCCTTTCCAACTCCCCAACCCCACCAACACCCAACAACCTACCACCTCTTACCATCAACCTAACATCCTACCCACCCCATCACACTTACAAGAACATAATAGTTTTATTTTTTTCTTTTTCAAACTATTTTCATGACGGTGGTGGTGGCGATCATGGTGACAGTGGAAGCTGTGGTCGTGGCAGCAACTGCGGTGGTAATGGGTCAATCCAATAGACATCTTATTGGATCAGTAGACAATTTTCAAGGAATACATGTTATATGAGGCTTAAATAAGTTAATCAATTCAAAGTTACTCAAGATTAGTCAAGCTGTAGTCAAACGCTTGATCAACAAAATAGAATCATTGAGCTACAGAACTTGTTCTATTACACACAACACTTGTTCCATAACATACAGACAGAAAACAAACTATGTTCTAGTCCTACAATGACAACAATACACTAGCCCATTAAACGCACACCATTTGACCCTTTTCTTGTTGCCACTCAGGCGCCTCTTTAAGATCAATCTTACTCAGTTGTATGACAGATTGATGCAGTTGATATGATCAGCAAACCAAATGCCTTTAATCGATGGAGTGTGACTATAGTCCTTGCTATTTGCCATTCCATTCTTTCCAGTCATTATCAACGTGATCTTGAGCCCATTTGACCGCAGCACGAGCCGCCTGTGGCCCTCCAGGCAATTCGCTCTCGTTTATCGTATCAGCCATCTCCCAAAAAGGATCAACCAACAGAGTCCCCGGACCACCGTATTCCTCATTCATGAACTTTGCAAATATCTATTCACAAACCCAACTCAAACATAAGCTTTCTATATTCAAAAACACATCAAAGAAAACAATTTACATACATAAACCTCAAATAAAAAAACTTAAAAATCATAACTTTCGTCTTAATTTACCATACCCCGGTACAGATTTCGACCACTTCATCAACAGAGTCTTCAAACACGTCTTTCTTTGACAGTTTCTCGATCAGATGATCCCTGAACTTCTCGGTTTCCTTGACCATCAAACACACACACAGAGACATTTTAACAAACACTTGGAGGGCATTCATCAAAATTTTCAAAAACAATCAATGAAAGCGTAAAAGGAAAAGTGTGTGTGCTTACAGCTTCAGCAAATTCAGGAATTGGGTCTGGGAATTTGTATTCAGCAGCTTTTACAATTAGGGTTTTAGGGTTTCTTGCAGCTGTGTGTGAAGGGTTTATGGAATATGTAATGGATCTTTTGTGGAGGTTGAATTGTTTACTGTAAGTGTTGTTTTGGTAAAGGGGGATGGGAATTGAAACAAGTTTTAAGGAAGAAGAAAGTGAGATAGTTGTGGAGATTATTAGAGAAGACGAAGACGCCATTTGTGTCCCTGTGTGTAAATTATCCACAGCCTCCTTTCGTTTTAGTTTTTATACCCAAATTATTTTCTGAGGTAGAATGGAGGTAGAGGGATAGCTGGGGTTTAGGGTGTTTTTGATAGGAAAATATCATAAACCTAGTTTTAATAAACCCGTGTATTAAACCGGCTGAATAAATAAAATATAAAATATAATAAAAATTTATCAAGTATAAAACGATATTTTACGATAAAATATAATTGAAATTACGTATATAAAACAATTATATCAACTTATTAAACTTTTGGTTTAAAACTTTTTTTTTTTTTTAAATAATAAATATTTTATTTCAAAACAAACCGTATTAAAAATATCATTTTTAAAAATTTCTTATCATATTTTTCAATTTTAATTATTTTTTGTTTATAAAAAATTAACTTTTTTAAAAACACTAATTTTAAAAAAGTTTGATGTTTTGAAAAAATTTCCTATTCTATAAAAATTATTTTTAAAAATAATATTAATAAGATCTTTTTTTTAAAAACTATTTTTGTTCTAAAAAAAAGTTAAATAATATTATTGATAATTAAGGTAATTATTAAATAGAAGAGAAAAGCGGGAAAATTTTGGTGATAGTGAATATGGTGCCGTCACGTGTCACCCAAAGATACTCTTTTATTAGAGTAGAAAGATAATAACAAAATTTTACAAGTGTTTTTCTTAAATTGAACAACCAAATGATCAAATAGAGTCATCATTAAATTTTCTTACGTCAAGTAAGTAACGGTGGAGAAGACGTGTGGATTAGAATTTTCAATATATAAAATTAAATTAAAAAATAAAAAAAACATGTTAATTATAAAAAAAAAATTTTAAAAGTTCGTAAAATTTACGTCAACGTTCCATATCAGCATCAAAAGATTGAAAAAAATATTTTCTAATTGAAACCAAAAGTATAACATGTTAAAAAACATGTTAAGACTTTTAATTTATATAAAATATAAAAACTGGGTAACCTAATTGGAACACTTTTAAAACTTGAGTTACCTAATTGGAACACACTAAAAAATTGGTTATTGTTTTACAAAGTTATCCCATTTTTGATTGATGGTTTAGACTTTAGAGTTAACTAGCAAATTAAAATCATGCTAATCTCTCGAGAAGAATATATGTTTGTGGTGTGTATTTTTTTGTTGGATTTGAATAAGAATTTATATGAAACGTAAAAGAAAAGAAAACATAGTAAAGGTGTTCTTAAAGACGTTATATTTGCGATGGGAAAAACAATATGTTGTTGTGAAAAAAAAAAAACATTAGAATGTTATATACAACACAACTTCTCGAATAAAATTGAATTTAATATGAAATGAAGATCAATGTAAGTATGTTACATCGATGTATTCAAAGTAGTTTTGAGGAGAGGCTAATGAATAGCCGAATTGCTTCGCATTCTTCACTTTGACAGTGGGCATTATTATTGAAATCATGGAATTTCTTATCATGGTCAGAGAGCCTTTTGGTAAAATTAAAAGGTGTATTGAAATCATCTTTGTTCCACATCAATAACCAACGAAGAAGACCGCCAACATAGAAGATGTCGATAGCCTAGTGGAAACATTTTGAATGGGTGTATTGGCTCAATCTACTAAAAAATTCTAGAGAAGGGATTAGATTGCTAGCCAATAATGTGTAGTTTGTGTCTATGATATAGGTTTTAATAGTGGTGCAAAAATCGGACTAGTCGGCCGATTAATCAGCAACTAGTTAGTGATCGTGATGCTCCGAATGGATTTTCTCTAATCGGAGTCAAAAATCGCTAATCGGTCAAACATGTCAAAATCGGGAAAAAAATCAGCCCTAGTCGGCTGTTAATCGGCCTCTAAACGGTATTTTCCCATATTCCGGCGAGATTCCGGCGACCTTTAAAATCCCAACGAAATTTTCAAAATTCCGGTCAAATTTGTTTATATTTATATCAAACTAAACATATTTATAAAAATTACATATAAAAATGTGTTTATATATATAAAAAAATTAAAATTATGTATAAAATCTCAAAACCGATTAATCCCAATTAATCTCTAGTCTCTACTTCGCCGCCCGACTAGTGTCTAGCGATTTTTACAACACTGTGTTTTAATAAAATAAAAATATCATAAAGATGTTATATTTATAATGCATATTTCATGCCCAAAGTCAGATTAGCAAAAATGAAAATATCAAATTCCCCCTGACATTAACATGAGATCATTGTCAAAATTAACACGGATTCAAAAACACGAACCTAACACACCAACGCAAGGGGTTCTGCAAAATCTCAAAACCGATTATCCCAATAATCTCTAGTCTCTACTTCGCCGCCCGACTAGTGTCTAGCGATTTTTACAACACTGTGTTTTAATAAAATAAAATATCATAAGATTTTATTTATAATGCATATTTCATGCCCAAAGTCAGATTAGCAAAAATGAAAATATCAAATTCCCCCTGACATTAACATGAGATCATTGTCAAATTATACACGGATTCAAAAAACACGAACCTAACACACCAACGCAAGGGGTTCTGCATGGTCATAACCATAATAATCTTTACCTTAATAATCATGATCTTAAAGCAAAACAATGATAAAAACCAACCCTACGTTTTACCAGCAAGTGCGAAAGTTCCTCAACGACAAAAGCTGAAATCTCTGTACCAAAATTTCTAACATACGAACGCTGGCCCACACCGTGTTTAATCAAATATTCATCATGCTGAAGATGAATGTTTAGAATCCGATGCTTAGTTCTTTTTCGTTCATCTCATATACGTGATCTCTTGCATCAATTAGAGCACTCTACAACATACTTGATTTAGGTTCAGCCGTAGCAAAATGGGGAATCGGGGAGGTCGGTGGTGGGTTGGGTACCAGGTCAAAATGGGTCAACGATACTATTTATAAATTATTAAAGTGTCAAAAAATGTGATTATATAATGCAATAATCTTACATTTTAATATATATAAAAAATAATTGAAAGGGTTTCATGCATTACAACTAATTTTTGTTCCGTTTCCCATTTGACGAGTTAGAGATCAAGCATAACCCTAACAGACCCATTCATAAGTAAACAGGCTGTCCCACCTCTGAATGGAAGTGAAATAAAATGATGATAAAATACCTGCCCTAATTTTGTAAGGAAGTTGCTAGCAAGATTCAATGATGTGAGTCTCACATCTTCATTAGCCTTTAATGCTTGAGATATGGAGAAAGCTCCTTCATCCTGTTGGCAAATTGATTCAAAATGGTGTAACAAATAATTGCGTGAATCAAAACAAGTATCATTTAGATGAGAAGGTATTATAGGGAAGGTAGGTCCTACTCTAATTTCATTGAATCCTAAGTCGAGTGACACGAGAGCTTCATTGACCACCTTCAGGCTGCGAGCTAGGGACTTAGCACCCTGCATAAACAACTTGCTATTAGCCTTTTCAAAAATAAAAAATAATACAAAAAAATGCCATTTAGGAAAATGAACCTCATCGCTAAGCCCATTAGCCCGTAGATCCAAAGTGGAGATTGTATTGTTGTATTTCAAAGTATCAGCTATGTATTCTGCACCTTTTGCTCCTATCTGTTATAGATCAGATGAAATTTGTCCTTATGAGTACTTTTATGGATTCTATTACTTTAAAAAGTGAGAGTTTTGACCCATTTACAGGTCGATACGGATTATGTTCCGCTTCAAACAGGTATAATAAGTTGATTGTGTCAAAAGTTGTCAAATGTGTTTTTTAATGAACACAACCTCTTAAATCATTTAATCCAAATATGTAATTTATTATTTTGAGAATGCAGGTTTTTATTAAATGTAACACATTATCTATTTAATAAAATATATCACAGAAAGTGCTCACCTTGCACCAACCAATCATGAGAGTTTTTATATTTCCATGAAATTTGAGGATGTCAGCCAAAGCTTTTGCACCATCTGGTCCGATTGGATTGTAACCAAGTTCAAGCTGTTTACGTATTAGAGAGATTCAGATGCTTTGGTTTTCTAAAAATAGTAAAATAATACTTTCTATATCCCATGTAATTGCAAGATCTGATTATATACAATACTAGGCAAGAGTTTTGCCTGTTTACAAATTTCTAAAATTACCCTCGGATAATGACACAGTAAAGTACATTCTAAAACCAAATCAATAACATATGTTTTGCAACGATAACAATGTGCAAATAGGTAAAATAGAATATATAATCATTGAAATTTCATTGGATGAAGGAACTAATTAGAACAGGCAAGAAGCTTACAGCAGTTATCACATTATTATCTTTTAGAACTTCAGCTATTGCAGTGATGCCTTTAGCATGAATGTCATTTCCTCCCTGAAAGTACATAATGGGTGCAACAGTTTTTAAATAATCAAAATTGCACATATAATAAGGTAACTTTGGATCCTCTACCCACCAAGTCAATGTTTGTTATAGAACGATTCTCCTTTAAAGCCTCAGCAATTTTCTCAGCTCCCTGATGCATTTTAAGAATAAAGAAAGCTGTAAAATATTAATAAGAGAATTTGCTTAAAGTTCTGAACTAATAAGGGATGAATATGATACGAATGGGCCGAAGTAGTCCGGGGGTCCAGGTGTTGGTCGAAGCTAATAAGGGTGTTAAGAGTCTTTTTTTGTTAAGGAATTAGTTTCCTAGTATTAATAGGGGGAAGGGTCAATGTTTTAGTGAGTTACAAAATCAAATTTCTGCCTCTCAGAAAACCATGAAATATATTTGTAATTAAAAGATTTTCTACTCACTTTAGATACAAGCTTTGCAAAGACTTATTCTCAAGAAGTGCCTCAGCAAGACCTGAAAATCCCTGTCCACGAATCCATATAAAAAATTAGAATTATGCAACTAACTTAAAAAATACATGCTTACGTAAACACAAAAAAGGCGTACAGAATAGTCAATCAAATTGTTGTTTAGTTCAAGTGTACGCAAGGTTGAGTTTTTCTTTAGCATCCCAGCAATAGCCTTAGCTCCCTGCAACAGGGAAATACATCAGAGGTTATTAACATCTAACCAAAAACTTTTAGTTCCAAGTTTAAAACTTGAAAAAAAACCAACCTCATCCCCTAGCCCAGTACTATTTAGCTGGAGCTTCTGAATACCATTATTTTCCACCAGAATATCACATAAAATCTGCATAGAAAGAATCATATGCTATTCAGTAGAAATCTATTAATGGATTAATAATATGTATGTACGTGAAAAGGTCAAAACTAGACACAAAATCCCTTCTAACAACACTTAGGATTCCAAGAATTGGAGGAAACATAAGTAAATTTCATTAAGAATCCAAGATTTTGGGGAAAACATAAGTAACTTTCATGATTGCCATAAAATCCGTGACCCAATACCAATAAATTAGTGCACCTTTGCTCCTTCATCGCCAATATTGTTTCCTGATAGGTTAAGAGTCTTCAGGGTAATGTTTGATTGCAGAACACCATCAAACGCTTTAATTCCTTCTGCAGTTATCCCATTAGCAGCAAAATTCACATCTTCAGCAACCTGGAAAATGAAAAGGATGTAACGTCATAAATACAGAATTTTAATCAAGGGGCTACGTTTGTTAAACTTAGCATGTTAAGTCATAAATACAGAGTTTTAATGCTTCACAGTCTGCTAGTTGACTTCTTGTGCTATTCACATTAAAAATTAACATTAGCACTTTCTCCATCTCAGGATGATTTCAGAAATAAATTCAGATGTTTAAAACACCAGTCAACAGTGACACTCGTAAATCATAATGCAGTTACAATTTTTTGGGAAGAGTGTATAGCAAATAACCACAAAAGAGTAATAATATCAATTAGGCACCTATACATAGACAGCAAATCTAAGTCCCAAAACAGGGAGTTACCAAAATGAACTTTGTGCTAATGAACTTCATTCTCTATAACAATTAAAAAATATCATTGTATAAGAAGCTATGAGACAAATAATGCAGATTAAAAATGAACATGATCTAGAAATCTAACCTGGTTGTAACCTAAGCTCTCTGCAAGGTAAAATAGTCCTTCGTCTCCAAAGTTACGACCTGCCAAAATGGTACAAGATTTAAATATCAGAAGCGGAGGCAATGTAAAATTATATGAAATATTGCAATATGGTGTTAGTTTGCATGTACCTGACATGTCAACAATACTGAAGGACCTAAGTTCTTTAGCAAAATCATTGAGTCGGAGTTTAGACTCCCTTTCGATTTTTGCACCAAAATTAGGTAACAAGTTTGTCCCTGCAGCAAAAGACCATTTCACTCCTTCGGTTGGTTTTTTCTCAGCAGCGGGAGCTTTTGCCTGCTTGGGCATCATCAGTTTCTCCACCAATTTCCACATAACTGTCAGCTGAAGACATAATTAGTTTACCAATGAGAAGTTTCTATCTTTAGCATAACTCTTATTATTAATCTACGCAGGCAACATTACTTTAACGACACACAAGAACCAGATAAATTAGACCAAATGTTAACATTATATGACCCCTCTAGCAACGAATAAATGATTTTACAAACATAATCCGCTATGATGGGATTGATTGAGTTCCTTAGAAATGACATTATCAAAGATGAACAAGGTAACCGAGAGTAGTAGGTATTGAGGAAAACGGTGAGATATTGAGATCATAATTCAAAGAGAAAAATGTGATCCAATATAGACTTCCCAGTGATAGTACTGCCATACAATATATTTGTGTACAAGTCGTAACAAACTCACCCATGATAACATCAATACCAACTTCTACATCATACATATCCGATATCATAAAAAACAAAATTCAATCTATTATCCTCTACTTACAAATCAAAAGAAACATAAAGTTCATCCAGTTGTGACAATTTAAAATTCTTGTAATGAACTAAACCTCCATAGGCAAATGCTCATTTGTTCCAAAATCCTACACTTAATATTTTCATGGTTTTCTTCAACCTAATCCTGATTAAGCGCAGATTCATGTGGAACTTGTTTCAAGTTTACCGTCCATAACGTCCAAAAAATCTAATAAAATTGCTACCAACAGCAATTAGCAATTGTCATCCAAAGTCGACAAATCCAGCTATTTTCCAACGGAATGCAATGAGCATATTCATTATTCAATAACAGAAAAAAGAAGAACAGAAAGCGTAACAGAAATAACTATCAAATAAAAAGCAATACCAAAAGTGACGACAACGAATGAGCCGACCGGCAACACAAACGAAGCAATCTCCTTCACCGGAACGGCGGTTAATGGCGCTGCTTCCGACTGCGACTCCCTGTAAACTCTCCGACCTCTTCCTGAACGTCCTGAAGAAGACGAATCGTTTTTCACTACAAACGTTCGGAATTGCGAGCATCGTCGTGTTGAACCGACATAGTGTAACGAAGTTGAAAAGAATAGTCTCCGGCGAAGCAGCATACAGGCTCCGGTGGTGGTGCTTGGTTTAGGATGAGAGTAGATGGAGAGAGTTGAAGCAGAATCCATGATAGTTAATGAATGAATGAATGAAGAAAGCAAATTGGGGAAAAAGGATAGAAGAAGATGAAGAAGAAGACGATGATGTCTAGAAAGTGTGGTTTGGATCAATATATGGGCCTTTCTGATTATAAAGTATGGGCCGTTTCGATTAAGAAACTATAAAGTCATTAGTCATGTATTATGTTCCTTTTTTAAAACATTGGTGTATTTTAGGCAGGCGTCACATTAGTAAATCACCCATTATTTCTTGAATATATCTATTCTAATAAACATTTACGGTATAAGACACGTGTCATCTTCATAGACATTCTCACAAGTCATTTCCCGCCCAAACACTTTTGCCCAGATTATCCTGCCAGTTCCCTATTTGATATGTTAAGTGTTCTAAGTCTCTCCTAACTGTAAAAACTGATTTGCATTGAACCCCTTCTAACGGTCCTGCAATTAAATAGTAGAGGTGGACTCAAACTATTGATAGTAGATAAAAATGATAAAATTACAAGCAAAACAACAAACGCTGTCTACAAAGACATATTTATAGATTTGTGAATTGTAATTTTATTTTTACTTTTGTTATATGTATAAAAATACTTCAGTTACGTGAACTTTTGTATGCATTACAGAAATACAAAATTTTTATTATACAATCTCGTGTAATACACGGGTCTATAACCTAGTTTAGAATAATTTCATGTCAGGATTTTTGATTTGGGTCCGGTCACATCACGTTAGAAAGATATAATAACATTCTAAAACGAGTATTAAAAATATGATTTTATTAGAAAACAATAAAATGATATATTTTATAGTTGTATACGTGTTTTCATCTACTGAAAATCATTCTATTACATTCGTGCTTAAGTGGTGATTCGACTTTTAGCTTATTTCTTTTAATAAAAGCAAGCTCTTAATTTATCTTTTCGTGGATTAAAGATTTTTTGAAGATATTGTTTTGGCTTTTGGGTTGTAAATTTGTTCATGGGGGTTAACATTCAAAAACCATAGGGTCAATTGAGAACCGTTAATATATGTTACATGTTGAACGAAAATTCTATGAGGTTGTTGACCCTTTCCACTTCTCATCAGGTTAATTGGGTCATGTTCAACCATACGTCTTGATATTCATGTAATGGTATCTATGACCAAATACCTTATGATAAAAATTACATATATATTAAGTCATATGTGGTTGAATAGTAATAAAATTAAGTCATATGTGGTTGAACAGTAATAAAATTAATAATTTAATAGTAATTGTTTAATAATTGTTTATTTAAATAATATATTAGTCGTTTAATAGTAATATTTTAATAAATTTTTCTTTAATTAATATATATGTAATAGTTGTTTTTGATTGGAGTGGGATATAACTACGGTCCAGTCGGTCGGGTTTCTAGGTAAACGATGGTCCATGAAAAATATTTGCCAAAATGGTATAGTTTTGAAACTTGTTATTTCTTACTCTTATTTTCATTGGATACTTAAAAAAGCTTTTTAATGTTTTTTTAATTCTTTTAGGAGTTAATTACACAAATAGTTCATGTGGTTTACTTAAAATAACAGGTTTGGTACTAACTTTTCTGAGTAACAACTTTGAGTATTATGGCACATTTTTGTAACACCTTTGGGTATTAAGCGTAACTGCCGTTTGTTTTTAACGGATTACCCCATCACGGGCAAAAAACTTGAGGGTAATTTAGTCCATTCCAAAAAAACAACTCAAAACTCAAAACTCAAAGAAGTCTGGATAATGATCCTTGCCTACAAATAAAGGTTTTCATTCATACACTTACCGCAAATTTCATAAACAGTTTTCATACAAACAAAACATAGGATTTGCGGGTCACTTACTGTATACAACTTCGTAATCGAATGCTTCATTGTCATCTCTAATTGACCACAAATTCATTCTCTCCTCAGATTGATGATTTTGTTGGACATGAAAAAAGGGCCTGTTGTTTGCTCTTTGCTCTGGCCGCTTAACACAAACATGAAGAAGAAAGGGTTTTAAATTTAAGTTTTATGTTGTTTTTTGGAATGGACTAAATTACCCTCACGTTTTTTGCACGTGATGGGGTAATCCGTTAAAAACAAACGGCAGTTACGTTTAATACCCAAAGGTGTTACAAAAATGTAACCACAATACTAAAAGTTGTTACTCAGAAAAGTTAGTACCTAAACCTGTTATTTTAAGTAAACCACAGGGACAATTTGTGTAATTAACTCTTCTTTTAGGGATGATACCTTAAAATTTTTTGAAACGTTGTTTTTTTGATGTTGTTCGGACCGGATCCGAAAAAAATTTGGTCGGTTTTCTAGTTTAGAACCTGACGGTTCAGTTTATGGTTTCGTTTAAAAAACTGTAAGTTTGATTTTCCTTTTATAAATCAACATGTCTCTTTTCCTTGCAAGTCAGCGTATATGCTCATCTAGGAAAATAAATGGTATGTATTGTTGATGCGCAAGCGAAAATACATCTATGATATCCGAGCAAAAAGAAGATCCGAAACCGGGTCATTATTTCAACAGGTTCCTTGGGTCACCATAAGTCCCCAAATTCCACAACTAAAATTAGAGCACTAGTAGCACAACCTAAAATACCCTAATATGGTATTTTGCTCGCTCGTTACGTCGAATCGAATCAAATTTATATAGGAAGCTAGGCTAAAATAAAGGCATCGTAACAGCATATTCAAAAGATTAAAAATAGCCACAATGTTTTGAAAAGAACTAAAGATTTATAATATTTGGACAATGGGTTTCGGCCGCAAGTTGCGGCGTTTGGTTTTAAACTAATAATATATATTATATTTAACCCAGATCCGTTCGAAAGAAATTTACTCTTGAACGAGATAACAATGAGCACGTCGTCATGGTGTATTTGAAATTTAAAAATACTCTATATTATTAAAGTTATAAGAGAAAATTAAAAATTAATTATGTACACGTCTATGTTCAATAAAAAATAAGAGAACTAAAAAAAATTTCAAGGTACCATTTCTAATAGAATTAAAAAAATATTTGTAAAATTTTATTGTAAACCAATTAGAATAAGAGTGCGAAAAAAATTTTAAAAACTACACTAGTTTGGTAAATACTTTTTAAAATACACTATTTTGGTAAATAAAATTTCCATCTATACCATTTTGATAAAAAAACTCTTTTTTTTTCAAAAGAGTGTAGGTGGAAAACGTATTTACTAAAATGGTTGATTTTAAAAATATTTACCTAAATGGGTATTTTGTTAAAGTTTTTATTTTTCTCACTCATAATCTTATTGAGTAAAATGTGTTTTTATTTAAAATAATTTAATTATTAAAGGTTAAGAAATTTTTTTCTAATTTTATAGAAAAGTTTTGTTTAATGTGTTCTCGTTCTTTTGTATATGTTTTCTTAAAAGTTGTTTTAAAACCTTTTGTTTTCAAACATAAAAGTTGTATACTTTTATCATTATAATATATATATATATAATATTTTTTTAAGAAAGGTCACAAATGTTTTTGTCTTTTTGTTTATTTAAGAGTGTTTTTGAAATTTTTTTTTTTTTAATACGAGCAACTCAAGCTCTCTTAAATCAAAATGTGCTCGATATTTAAAAATAATTATCTAAACGACTATGACTCAAACTCTTTTAAGTTAAAAACAAAGCAGGCTCTAGCCTAGACGAGCTTAAGCTCGATGTGGCTCGTTTACACCGTCGTTTTATTCTTTTCCATGCCTTTTCTTATTACATTTTTAAATTATTTAAAAAAAGCTTTAAAAGACTATATATCTTTTGAGAAAATCGAAAACAAAAACAAATGTAAATTTATAAGAAGTTATAAGAATAATGATTAAAGATTTTAACGTTTCTATTTCAAAAAATGTTTTAAAAACGTATATAAAAGAACTAAAAGACATTATAAAACTTATTTTACAAAAATAAAAAAGAAAATTCTTAACGCTTTGTATCAAACATTATGAAATAACGTTTCTATTTAAAAAATGTTTTTAAAAAGTTTTAAGAAAATGTATAGAAAAAAACTAAAAACATTATTTTTTATAAAACTCTGAAACTTTTTTCTTAACCTTTTATAAATAACATAACTTTAAATAAAAGCACTTTTTACCCAATAAGATCATGAGTGAGAAAAATAAAATTTAAATAAACTTCCGTTTTGATAAATATTTTTGAAATCACACATTTTGATAAACAAGTTTTTCAACTACATCCTGTTGAGAAAAAATTCGTTAATGACAGAAGGATTAAAGAAAATAAAACTCAGCCAAAAAACATTTTTAAAAAGGAAAAGATTACACTTATTCCAAAAAAAGGCCTATATAGAAAACTTTAAACTTGCCATCGATGTTCTTTCCTAAACCGAGACTTATGATGAAAAGGAAACAAATAATTAAAACAAACATCAAAATTTGACCAAATAACAATCATAAATAAACTGTGATTCCTTCCTTCCTTCCTTCATTGAACCTACTGAAGTCTTCAAAATCCAATCCTATATATAACATATAATATACAATATACACGTACATGCATATCGTATGTTAATTTATTAACATAAACATCTCATCTTAATTTGCTTGCTTGCTTGCTAGCAGTAGAATCCATCCTTGAAGTCTATCATGGCCATGGGCAGTACCCCTTTGGTCGCGTCACCCGTCGTGAAAGCTTATAATATCCGTCCCAATATCACCCATCATCGTGAACGTCACCCGAGGGCCGGGCATCTTTTCCCTCGGTTCACAAGTTCATTGAATTTGCCCGAGTCACCTTTGAGCGGTTTAGCCAGGCAAAATAAGCCAACTGGGGTTGTCAGTTGTATCGGTCCATCAGCTGGTTCAACCGACTACGATATAGTTGGGAAATACCGGAAATTTAAGCGCGACCTAAGGAAATGGTGTGACAAGCAGTCTTTACCCGTGGGGGCTGCAACCTACATTGCTGTCGAAGCCTTACAAAGTGCAGTCTGGGCTGTCGTCTGGAAAACTTTAGGCGATCATATTGTCGGCAGCAAATCAATATCTGAACTAGAACAAACGGTATTCAATTTTTTTTTTTTTTACTATAATTAATTTTTTATCTGGTTTTATATTAATTCTCTGTAATTTTACAGGTAAAACCTGATGCAGGAATCTATTATCCCTTGATATTATCTCTGGCAGGAGGTCACTTGATAGTGGCTCGTAGTTATGTTGTTGTCAAAGTTTTTACCTGTGGTACAGCTTATGTCATGAATAGGTTGAGAGGCATAGAAGAAACCGATCTAATAACATGGTAAGTTTTTTCTTTTTTAAAAAAAATGATTTTTTTTTTGCCTTGTATCATGATTTGAGTTCTTACTAGTGTATTTATGTATGTATATGTACATGTTTGTAGTATGACAGCAGGTTTTATTACCCCGGTCATGTATTCATTGGTCGCCGGTATGAGGGATCCAATTATAATACCTATTAGTATCATCATTGTACTCGCGTGTGGTTCGACGTTTGATGAAGTAAGTTGCTTATTTCTTCACATTTTCCGTCTACAATCGATATGATATGTGGCTTTGTTATATTTAAAATCAAATTATAGAATATCCTTAACTACAAGAATTTTACGTTTCTTTCATAATAATATATTTATCATACTAATATATTTTTAATTTTTGTTTAAATAGTTGAAAGCTTTACTACATTTTTGAACTCCCACAGGAGCAGAAAATGAAAACGAGAGGCAAGTATTAACAAATAATCATTTTTAATCACAAGATTCATGATTTATATATGCTTCCTATGATAATACCTTTTGTGTTTGTATCTTGTGTAGGAACGTTGCATTTCATACGGTGAATTGTCTTTTTTACCGGTCTACTAATATTTTTAATTACTTATGAAAGACATATTAATTGAATGATGTACCTGTGGAATCTTTTGAATTTTTTTTTTATCTTTGGAGTATTTAAACATGTGTTTGCTTCACGTTGGTAAATTTTGATTTAGTTTAAATTGTGTCTATGTTGATGATAAATATAAGTATCGTATGATCTTGTTTTATTGCACCTTTAATTATGCCATCGTTTGTCGTAGTGATTGTTTTTGTTAATTTATAATGTGTACACAAAACAATATTTAATTTATTAGTCTAGGTTGTTTATTTTGAATGCTTAGCCTTTTCTCTCTTCCATATGGTGTATGGTAAAGTAAACCCTCTCCATCTCTCTTCACTCTTCCTTCTCTGTTCGATCTCTCTTTCATATTGTCTCCCTCTCGATACTCTGTTCATTCGTTCCCCATTAAAAGTAACTAGTTTTACATCCATCCGGTGGCCGGGTACTCTAACGTCAATGTAACACCAACATAGTTAAGTTCATTCTAAAGAAACCCTAACCCCGTGGAAACATATGTGACAACAAAAGGTGGAAAGAAAAATGAACCTACCTTGTGTTTGGGAAACATACTGCGCAACTTCAAATTCCCTTCGTAGATGTTCGAAAACCATTTTATGAGAGTTCCTAATATGCTTATTAGAAAAAAAAAAATCAATACTAAGGACATGATAATAGATGAAAAAGATATACACGGCTAGAAAGTACAAGCTATAGCGTGGCTCCTAATATTCGTGTATCTCTCGGTATTAAAACACCACCATCTTCTAGGTTGATGACGACTTTGTCATACATCAATGTTAATCAAAAACTTAGATTAAAAAACACACCTATCCGTTAAAGAAAACGATTAACGACACACACCTGTGTGCCAAAAAAGGGGTATGCGGGGAGGGACCTTTTGTTTGTTTTTCAGAGTTGAATTAGTTTTAATGAAGATGAACACTATTTTGCAATGTTCTGAATATATGGTTGTAGCTTCTCTTCCAACATCTTTTTCAGCTTGAACACAAAAACCCTCCCAACAATGTGACCAAAAAGAAGAATGATATAGCAGGGCTAGGTTAATGTATTCAACCCGTGTACTACACAGGTTTATTAAAATAGTCTCTATATATAACCTTATCATTTATTCACAATTTTCCATCAATCACAGCCCACACCATATCTTCAACAAAAACACCATCATTAATCAGCAATGACTCTCGGTCTCCGGTTAGAGTGTTTGTTGTCTGCTTTGCTGCACTGATGGCTGCAGCCGTGGATCCCTATATGCCCGGTATGGACATGCCGCCTGCTCCTGCACCTTCTGCAACCACCATGATTTCTCCCATGACAGCCGTTGGAGGTTTCACTTCGGTGGCTCTCTCATATTTCATGATCAAAGAGAGTGTTTAAAAAGTTGCTGCATTTTGTATGTTGCTAATGGCTTTTATATGTGTTAATTGCTGCTTAAATTGTGTTGTAATTTCTTAACTAAATAATAAATAATATATTTTGAGAAATAAATTGTTTAAATATAGATGTCTTTCACAACTTAGAACCCCTAGTTATATATATCCATCACCCTCAAAGGCACAAAAAACCTGAAATTCCTGCATCCAAAACAATTTGAATCCAGAATTTCGGATCAAGAAAGGGGAGTTAGCCCAATGAAAGCATGTACATCGTGTTCCAATTGTAATGGTCAATAACAACAGTTGGAGAAGAAAACAAAGATGGGTATCAAAAAGAACCCTCCACCAAGGTCTATGACCATTTTCAGATATTGGTCTCAGGGTGCTTGCCGCCTGTTGCGAGCATGGAGAGCCAGAAGAATCTTTTTCCTTGGTCCCTGTAAAAACAAAGGATAACGATTAGTAAAATGTGGCTGACATGATACAAAACTAACAAAAGGTAACATGCTGAGTTTAGTTTTAAAGAATTACGGTCGGGGTTTGGGCTCAGGTGAGTTCCTCTTTGAACCTGTAAACACATTTAGGCATTAAGCCGGGCCGTGTCTGGGTGCACCTGACAGGCTTGTGGACTAACCCGTTTATATTTCAACTGTTTTTTAAAATTGTGGTTTATGTCACAAATTAAACTAGTCGGGTATCTTATGCCAAAATTTAGCTAAATAAAAATTGTGATGTAACAGTTTTATATGCATTTGTATTTAAAACAAGCAGAATACAGATATGCCCGATGCACCAACAGGTAACTAAAATTACGTTAATCTACACTAATTTCTTTTTTCTGTTCCTCACTTCCTCCTTTCTCCATTTTATTAGACCATCTACAGCTTTTATGTAAACTAAATGGGACCCACAATTTATTTTATTCTATCCATACTATATACATTCAGGACCCAAGAAGTAAAAATGTTATCCGAACAATACAAACGTAAGATATATTAAGGGTTGATGAAGTACCATAGGTATACCCATCTCTTTGAGATCATGATCTCCCATCTGGCTCAAAGTAGCCATGTCAACCTACAAATTGAATTTTATAAATACATTAAGATTACACTTTTGAGCACCCTGACAGGTCAAGAGGCAAAAGAAAATAGCTAAATAAAAAGCGGGTCAAATGGTAGAAAAATAACTATACATAAAGCCTAAATGAGTAAAACAGGTCAAATGTTGTCCAAAGCATATCTTGAATGGGCATGCTTCTAACAAGGAGTTTCATGTCAACCACCTAACTCGCACTAAATTTTGATATGTTATCCAACCCACCCATAAAACCACCTCTCTGAGAGTAGACACATAATTCAGATACAGTTTGGAAGCTGCAGTAATAAGTTGATTGAATATTTAAATGTAAATACAGACCAACTGAATTAAGTCATCAAAACATTATTTTATAACCATTTTTTAACTCCTTTTATGACATGGCAAGTTAACAACTCTAGCACAAGCTAATAAAATGCCTTGGCAGTAAGAATTTAATTGAATAGAAGAACTGCTTTTTACCTCCTCAACTTTGAATGAAATCATATACTTGTCCAGTCCCAATGAGTGCAAAAATCCCTCCAGAGTAAGATATTCAACCTAGAAAACATAATGAGCAAAATAAGTAACAAATCAAGATCATCTATTAGAACAATTAACAATCACACAAATTTTAATTTGTGATCCTCAAATCTAGTTCATTACATCAATTTTCAAGATAATAAATAGAAAAAAATAGAATTATAGAATAGACGTGTTTTTGTGACAAAACCATACAATACTACTAAGAGATGCTCAAATATTTCAGATTATTTGTGGTTCACTTCTGCAAAAACTGTTTTCCTGATCCAAATGGTAATCAAATTCTGTATCAATTAATGACTTACGCCATGCAATTATGAGCATGAAAAGCAAAACAAACAGCTATAAGAGTAATAACACTGGAGATATCCGGTGGCAAACTGAAGTGAAAAACTGAGAGTATAAACTGTATGCAAAAAGGTTAGTAGCTTAACTGGATATGGACATTGTTGCACTATCCCCGCTGTTGGCAGTTGGGGGGCTACCACTGGTCCCATAGGTTTTGTTGGTCCATTAGAGATAGCTGGTTTTATTGGAAAAGATGTAGCCATGGGTCTTGGAATCCCAAGAATATCCCGGCTGGTACACGGAACTGGTCTGGGATCATTAAATGCCCTCATTAGTGGTCTTCTTAGTGGCTCTTCTGTTGATGGTGGTGGAGGTGGCGGCGGCGGTGGTGGTAGACCGGCAGAATTACCCAATACATTATGCGGTGATGGGCGACTAATGTGATCCAACGTCTCCAAAGAAAAAGAAGTCTTTGATAAGTCCATCTGAGATAGAGTTCTTGAGGTTCTTGTAGAAATAAGTCTACTTGGCATGCTACCATCGGTTGGATCTAGATTTGGTTGTCTGTTATCATATAGCTTGTGCATATGTGGGCCAACCTCAGCTGGGACTCGCATTAGCCGTCTATCATCTCTAGGTCCCACCTCAACTGGGTCCTGCGTGATCTGCCTATCGTCTCGTGGTCTAACCTCAACTGGATCCCACACAATCCGTCTATCATCTCTTGGTCCAACCTCAATTGGGTCCCACTGACCATCTTTTGGCACACGCATACACCTTTTATCATCATTTTGCTCAGGTGTAAGCTGATGAGCCCTCTGTCTACTGTTTCTAGGCTCAGGTGGACTTTGGTGCATTGTTTGGTTAGTTGATGAGGAGTGAGCTTTTCGTGATAGCATGTCACGAAGGTCCACATTCTTCTGCTTACTGTTTTTTTGAATTTTCTTCATGATTTTGAACCGGAGATCATGTTTACTAAGGTGAGTATCTTCAGATATAGAAAATAGGAAAATTCTGACTCAGTAGAAATTTCATCAAACATTACAACTACTATAAAGAATAAGCCCATTACCATCCACATCATTACTAGCTTTGGCACTCAATCTACCATTAACTCCATGCTGCCTGAATAAGTTGAATGAAGTCAGAAATAGCAACCATAAAGCAAAGCAGATATGCATAATATATCTGCAGATGTGAATTGCTACTTTGCTAGTGACAGATTCTACTGGTATCATGTATCAAAATATATAACCTTAAAACAGTATGTTTGGCAATGAGGACTAAATAAGGTATCATAAGAGTCATAACATATAAGCATAGAACAGAGTTGTTGACATAAACCATTAGGATACCATGCATTCAAATTCCTCAAAAGAAACTTAAACTACTCAACAAAACAAATTGTTATTATGGCAAACTAATAAACGTTAGTGAATGGGAAGCTAAAACTCATTGTGAATGAACATCACTAAATCATCATTATCTTCAATGAGAACAGAAAGTGGGTGAGAAAACAAACCTTTTACTATCACGATGTACTGAATCCACATTGCTTCCTAACCTATCTTTAAGTGATCGTTTAGCAGGAACTGGGTCAAGAAAATCACTATCCACCAAAGTCCCTGATCTCTTCACCACCTACACATATCAATTTCTATGGTGTGAAAATATTCCCTAACAGAAAGCATATAGAACAACTCCTTCATAGATACAATGTGTGGTATTCAAATTTACAACACAGCACGAAATCATATTGCTTGAAAAATGTCAATAGCAAATAACAAATATTCCTTCCTTTCTACAAAAGTTCATTAAAAATCAAGACCTACAGAATTCATATTGCATAATTAATCAATCGCACTAAACACGGAGCTGCAATGTGCTTCAAGTTCATCATACCTATCCACCAGTATCATTGCACTCCATTAATTCTCGGAAATGAAACAAACGAATTAACATACATATGCAAGATAGAGTGCCTTCAAGCGATTACACGCTGCTTATATTGAAAAAATTAGAGAATTACGATAGACCAATGCCGTTTATTCACCTGACCACTGCGACCTAAGGTGATTGTAACATGCGACCTCGAGGCATCTTCCATAACTACAAACTTGAACGAAAAGTGCCTGAGGGTTTATGAAACCCTAGATGTTGATCTGATGAATTGTGATACAAGTAATCGGCATGGCTAATTCATATATTTGATCGTGATTGATAGGGCTTGAGATGTCGAATTAAGATGTGAAATTTTGGATGATTTTGATTGAATCGGAAGAAAGGGGATTTCATTTGAAAAGGGAGAAAAGGAGCATGAAGTCGGAATATTAAAAATTCGTCTTTCAAAAGAAAAAAATAAAATAAAATAAATTTGTTACCAAACCTGTAATTCCTATAACCTTTAAAATGACATGAGTGATATGCAATGCAAGTTACTAACTTACGATTTATTTTACGGTAAACTGTAATTAATTTATACTTTGAGGGCTTCTTGTTCAACGGTAGTAGATATATAACAGTAGATTTCATATTTTTATGTAAGTGTGTGTCTTATATTATGTGGGATGGTTGTAAGTTGTTGTAAGTGAAAATTTATAAGGTTGTACCGTGATTTCTCATATTTGAAGAAACACGGTACAACCTCCATAAATTTTTTTAATATTTTTAAAAATAGTTGTGAGTTGAGAAGAGAAAAAAAATAAATAATAGAGTAAATTACAAATACTATCCTTTAATTTACTAAAATTATAGATCTTACCCTTAAATTTTGATAATTACACTAAATGTCCTTTATTTGACAATTTGTCACACTTTTTGTTATTTTCACCAACTGAAGTTAAATATTTCTGTTAAGTTAATAGTAAATGATTTTTTTTGTCTTGCCCTAAAAAGGACAAAATATGTAATATACACTAATCTTGTATTTTCTTTCTTTCTTTTATTTATTTACTTACTTTTCTTTTTTCTTTTTTTTTCTAACCACTTTTATCTTACAGCTTATAATATAATTAATAAATTAATTTTAATTTAAAAAAAGTTAAATTCATTAATTGATTTTAATATATTACATTTTTGTTATTTGTTAAATTTATTTATGTACTTTTCTACTAATAATTTTAGAGAACTCATAATATTTTTTTAAAAAATAAAATTACATAAACTAAAAATAAAATTTTCAAAAATTAATGAAACATTATTTATTAAAACATAAACTAAAACATACACGGGTTTTTATAGTTGCATTGTGGTTGAACCATTTAGATCATTTTAAAAAAATAAATATTTTTGATCAAAAATTTTGTGAGTTATTTGTAACGCGTCATCTATTTTTTGTTTGAGATGTCTAAATTTTTTATTTAAAATTAAATTTATATATTAAAACATGTATTTCATAGATTTTTAATAGTTTCTATCTGTAGTTTAATATTACGTAATCTATATATTTAAATAGTTTAAGTTGAAAACATAATATTCTAAAATTAGGTTGGTTTAACTTTGAACTAAATCTTTAAAATCAGAAACCACATTTAAAAGATTTAATTTTAAAATAACTTCATTCTTTATAAAAAAAAAAAGCTTAATGAAAAAAATGTTATGTAACATGTTTAATTAGATTTTAACAACTTAAACTTAATAAAGAAATTTTATAGACAAAGAAAAAATAATGAACGAAAGATGGTTAACGAGCTCATCATAATTCTTATTTGAATTTATATTCTTGAATTACTTAAACTTGTTTTCAATCCATCTTATTTAAATTTATATTCTTATTTAAATTTCTAACTCCACTTCTGCAGTTTGCAAGAAAAATATTGTTTGTTTTTTAACATCTGCAGACTTCAAAAATAATATGTAATTAAAAATAAAAAATTCATCCACCATCATTATCTCCCTTCTCCTCCTCCTCTCCACCACCACCACCAAAACCACCACCACACAACTCCCACCACCCCCCACCCCCCACATCTTAAAAGTTGAAACCCCTAAGAAAACTTCTTCATTTCAGATCATAGTCTCTCGTAGACACCAATCCATCATCCACCACACATTTCAAACCCTAGTACACACTCTCTATTGACTCACCTCCGTCATGTCTTCCCGGCGGCTTCTCGCCACCCTCCTCCGCTCCTCCGTCCGTCGATCTCCGCCGAGATCCGCCCTCACTCCCGCCGTCAGATCCGCCGCCCGCCCCCACCCTTCCCCCGCCGGCCACTTCCTCCACCGTGCAGCCACCTACGCCACGTCCACCGTCGTCGCTCCACCATAGCCGCCAGCCACTCCTGTTGCTGGATTTCACGACGGGAAGATCACCGACGAGTTCACCGGCGCCGGAGCTATCGGACAGGTGTGTCATCCGTCAGGTGATCGGAGATGTTGTTGATGTGAGGTTCGGTGAGTGGTGGCGGGTGGGTGTGTGGCTGCTGGAATATGGTGAGGGGGAAGGAGGAGGGTTGTGTTTTGTGATTTTATGACTCGGATGTTTTTTTGTGAATGTGGAGTAGGAGAAGAGGCTTAAAGACCTGTGAAGACAATGGTCCATGTCTGCCTCATGGAGACCTCAGGAAGACATTTTTTTAATGAAAACTCTTCCGGAAATCAAACAGTCCGCGTTCTCAAAACCTCTTCCCGCTTCTGCGTGCGCGCAGATGAAAAGGTGGGGAAGAGCTTTTTAAAAAAAACAAACACTACCTAATTTTTTGTTTTTGTTAATCATGCTCAATATATACCTCATATTAACACTTGATTTAAGTTACAAGGATTATGTTTTTTTTTTTAATTTCTCTCGTAATCAATGTAAATTAATGATAATTATGTGATTGTTTTTTCACTTGACAATGAAAGTAAAAGTTAGATGTGCTATTAATTAAGTGGGTAATATAGATTGTTATAAGTCAATGAGTTATTATTTAGTATAGATTAAATCTCATTTACATATTTAATTCATTGTTGAAATATATGTATAATTTAATTCAATAACAAACATATTAAAAGTATTATTTTGTATATGTTATTTTATTTTTGCATGGTTCATTATGGATATGATCTACTTGAGGGTTCAATAAAGGGTTCTTACATCTAATTGATGGTTTTGAGAGAATCTGGTCATGATCTCCATAATCTCTGTTCATCCTTACAGTCTATCTTAATAATCTTCTCTTGGTAGTATGAGGATTTCATCGTCCTCCTCTTTGATGAAATCCAGTATGAGTTAGCATTGATTGTATTCAAGTTCATCATGTTGATGTATTGTTTGTCTTAGTTTGAGGAAATTACTCTTTGTTAAATCTTTTTCTCATTTGAAAGTTCATACTTAGATTCTTGGTTCATATGTTATTATTTGTGAGTGTTTAAGGAAATAGAAACTATAATAAGTAAATGTCTGTGAGTGAGATATAGATATAGATAGAGAATAGAATGTGAGATGTTAAATAAACTTTATATATGAATTTAAAAAATATGATATTTAATTAAATTATAGAAATAGAGAAAGAGATGTTATTGTGAATGCTGTTATGGCTCCGTTTGCCTCCACTAAAGCTCATTGGGTTTAGAGTAATGCACTCTCTATCATTATCTTGTACAGACATACATTTCTACTCAGGCCCATTTATGACAGAATCTAAAGTCTCCAATTACGCTAGGTTGATTACTTACACATTTGTTAGGCTCGAGTTCACTAAGCAACTAAATGTATAATCACAGTTATATATTGTAAATAGTAGTAGTATTTCATCAAAATATTCCTATTTTGGTTTTTGATTAAGAATCAAAATGATACATAGATATATCATATATTTATCGATTGCATTTTGAATCCCTTTAACTATATTTATGACTTGGAGGGAATTCATCGGTTCTATTTTTCCCTTCAGATATGTTTATTGACTTTGACGAAAATGCTACTCCAAGGGAGTAAAGTTCATGTGTTTCTACTTCAAGGAAGTAAGGCAGGGGCCGGCAAAGAAAACCAGATCGATAATTCCACCCAACCTGGATTTCTAGACTGGTTACACTACAAACCAGTTCCAACTAGATTCAACCCATAAGTTTAAATCTGGTTTGTAATCCTATAGGTTTATGTTGGTTTCAAGTAAATCAAACCCAAACTGAAGAGATCAAATTCAAAATATTACTTTCAAAACGGTCAAACCCCTTAAGAACTGGTTTCCACACATGTTTTCAAACCGGTAAAAACCGGTTTTGACTTTGTTCACTAAACTCAAGCCATTTTGGGATCCTAACTGGATTGAGTCAACACTCAAATGCCCGGTTTGTGCACCTCTAAAGTAAGGTGTATATGTTTCGGGTACAAGGTAATAAAGTGCAAGTTTATGATTAGTACAAGATATGGTTGAGTACCCAATACTGGTTTACAATATTCTAGAAGTGAATCCTAACTGAAATTCAGTTAAAAAGGCAGTTCAATTATAAAATAGTTTGGTATAATCGGTATTTGATCTTGTAATTAATCAATCCTTTGTTAACCAATTTGGGCATAATCAATAACTATCCAAACGTCCAAAGTATTCTAACTTTGAGTTTCTTTCATCTTATAGTTTATCAATTAATTTAATCTAATATGTTATATACGTTGCGGTTCACTTATTATAAAATTGCAAGTGTAAGTGCCATGCGAAATTAAAAAACAAGTACATCTACAAATTGTCATTTGTTTTGATTCAACTAGTAGCACCCTACGTTTGTTTCACATTTATAATTAACGGGTCTACTTATCTTTAATGACATAAATATAAGTTTAATTTGCACATCGACATCTCTCATGACCGCTCACTAAACCGGCCGGCCTTGTCTCATCCATTAAAGTACTGGACATGACACAAGTCTTTATAACCAATATACTCATATAAGTCAAGGTTTTTCCATCAAGTTAGAAGTGAAATTGTTTTATCTAAGTTTGTTATGTTAATTGCTTAGTGGTTTGGGCGCAACAAAAGCAACCTTGTAATAAAATAACACATGACAATGATTTAATACTATATATATTATGAATAAAGAACAAAAGAGGGTTAATGTTACTTATCGTGCATTTTGTTTTATTGGTCCTTTGGTGTTTGTTATGTCAATCAAAGAAAACACCAATAAAATCACGGGTATGTCTGACATATTTATGAGCTACTAATTGCTATCACTGCAGAAATTATCATACCAAAATAGTCGAGGGCGACACATAGCGTTCGGTGAGTTTGATCATATATAGAATCATTGCATATCATACATATATAATTAATACATCACGATATATATAAAGTAAAATTACTTTTTTTAACATTATATCCATATAGATAAGAGTAACTTATAAAACTAAAGCTAACTAAATATATAGCTGCTGATTATAAAAATTAATACATAGCAAAAAGTATATATTAGTTAAGTTTTTAAAATAATACCCATCGTCAAAAGGTTAACGATAAATAATAATGTAGAATAGGAGTATATTAGATTGGTGTTAATATATATATATATATATATATATATATATATATATATATATATATATATATATATATATACAAACTAGTTTTAGTAACCCGTGTATTACACGGGTTGAATAAAAAAATATTATAATAAAATTTATTAATATAAATCGATATTTTAAAATAAGATATGGTTGAAATGTTTCTTATAATAAATAAAATAAAATTTTTATTAAAAAAAACGTTTTAAAAAATATCATACTTAAAACTTTTTTCTTATGACTCTCAATAATTATTTTTTGTTTATAAAATTTTACTTTTTAAAACACCAAATATAAAATATTTTGTATTTTTAAAAAGTTTGATGCTATAAAAGTTTTTTAATTATATGAATAATTATTTCCTTAGAAATAACATTAGTCAAAATATATTTTACTTGATCTATTAAAAACTATTTTAATCTAAAATAAATAAATAATATTATTAGTAATTAATTTGATTATTAAATAAGAGAGGAAAGCGAGAAAAAATTGTTGAGAAGGAATATGATGTTGACATGTGTCCCTCGTATATATACTTTTTTATTAGAGTAGGGAGTATCTAAAATAAGAAACATGATAGATGACAATTTATATTATAAAGCTGACAACCAGTTTATTAGTTATATTTATTTTGTAATTAGTTGATTTTAAGAAAGATCTAATATAAAAAATAGATTTACATATTTTGTTAGTATATCATTATTAACAAAAATGTCGTGTAATATCTAAATAATCAATCTCTAGGTTCATGTTGAACCAACTAAAGAAATCAGTTGAATAATACAACTCTTTCTCAAAATGTTATACTTTATTAACTTTATTATTTACTTAAAGAATATATATATAAAATGAACAATATAATTATGATAGGTATGCGTAAATAAAAATAAATCCGGACACTTGTCATCATTCTAGGCCATCTAATAATTAGTTTTCGTGCTTCTCTCTTCTCTTAATTATGAATGCTATAACAGCTATTTATTAATTAATAACTATCCATAATTAAAATTTCAAATATGTTAACTACAAATTTTCAAATGTGTAATACATGAGTTTATTCAATCCGTATAATATACAATATTTAAGGCATAACTTTTTATATTATTAACTATGTAACAGTATATTTATTTAACCCGTGTATTACACGAGATTGTAAGCTAGTGTTTACATATATCAAAAAAATATTATTGAATTTAAGAAGCACTAAATTCTATAGTCTGTTTTTATTAGAAGTTTAGTCACCTAATATTTGTGATGAGATTAAAACTCAATTAACCTTAAAGATTGTGCTACATAATTGAGTTCAAGTAAAAGTTATTATTTTTACCAGGGAGATTTGCACTTTATAACATGTAAACTACGATTCCAAAAATTATCCCAAATATCAACAATTAGAAAGGTAAGTGAATATTATTTTCAAAAATACGTGACTTGATTTAAGAATTTGCAGTATAGTAGTTGACCCGTACCTCGGACTCTCAAATGCTAGTTTCCTCATGTTCACATTAATTAATTAGGGGATAAAAAATTATAAAATAAGCCCACTATTCAAAGTCCACCGTCAACTTGGCATAGTCAATACTCAATAGCCAACTTGATATCCACATTTTGACCCCGAAATCCAGCCAACCAATGGAACCTTTTAGTTGTTGATGGAATTTTAAGTAGTGATAGATGTTTATTCAAACTATATTGGCGTATGTTTGATATAATAAAATACATAGTATTGAATACTAAGAGTAGATTATATGAGAGTGTTTTATGTCATTTAAAAAAAGTAAAACTTTTTAGCTATAGTGTTTTGTTTTATTCTAATTAAAGATGTCATAATAGTTAAAGGAAGTAAGATAAATTGAATTACAATGGATGCCTATGGTTTTATTACAAATGCTACGGTGAGGTAAGAGATGAATTTGTGACCGATCAAAGTATCATGCAAGCTAGTTCTTTGGGTATTATTAACTAACGAGACGACAAGCTTCTATGTGGATGAACAACTAGCAGAATGATACAAGCTGTTGTAACTTTGAATTTCTAGTCAAAATTGTGGCATCTGATTTAACTGAGTACGAGAATAATCTTACAGGATAAAGTGATAATAAAAACATATTTAAAAGCTCATAATTATACGAAAAATGAAAAGATCTTTATGAAGGATAACGAATTGCTTGAGAAATGAATGTTTTATAATGAAGAATGTATTGTTAACGTGATTTACAATTAACCGGGTGCTCAGATGGCCGATTTTGCATTAAATATGTGTTAATAAAAATATTAAAATATTTTTCTAACGGTTTATACTTTACACGTAAACCATCATTTTGATAACTAAAAGAAAAACGAATTAAAATTACTTTAAAGTTATATGTTTAAAATGAGATGGTAATCGTTTGATATGTGAAAAGTAGATATAATGAAATGAATATTCTATGAGAATAAAGAAATGCGGTAGGCACTATCCCTAAAGATATTGTATTCTTTCTCGTAACTTGATTTCAGTTTTATATTTAAAGCGTTTAGATATTTTCATCACTCACTGCTTCAAGATAATTTTATTATTATATGACTTTCCTAGTGTAGTAGGAAAAAAGTAAACAAATCATTCGTGTATGAACAAAATTATAAAACAAAATTATAACGCATAGATCATTTTATCATTATACAAACAGTTAAGTTTAATTTTACTCATTGAGATTTGTTAAAAATAACTATTTTTCTTCAAAAGATTAAAAAATCAATTTACCTCCAAAGTTTCATAAATTGTTTCAATTTTAAATCCAAAAGTTTCATTAGTTGTTTTAATTTTATCCAAAATAATAAAACTTTTGGAGTGAAATTAAAACAACATATGAAACTTTTGGAGGTAAATTGATATTTTTAATCTTTTAAAGAAAAATGATTAATTTAGTTAAACATTAAAAAGTAAAACTGAAATTAACTTTTAAACAAATTACCTTATGAGATTTTTAGTTTTAACCGGTTACATTTTTATGTTACTAGAAGTAAACTCGTGTATTAAATTAAACACCTTTAAAAGGTCACAACAATAAAACTATATGTAACTACACAAAACACTACCAAAGAACATTTAGTTCAAAGACATGTGGTGTATTAAATAGTGCCCCGTCTATTAGAGTTTAGTGATTAAGTTCGCGATAAACTGTGAATGCAGATTAGAAAATTGTTGTTATTCCTTATGAAAATGAAAATGATAGAAAACTAATTGAACAAAACACCATGTATTTCTATTAACAGAGAACAATAACTACATAACTAGATCCCAAATTTATAATTAGAAAAAAAAAAAAAACATATGTGTCAAAAGTAATAAACATCAAAGAAACGGTACCCATACTCTCCACACTTTTACATCACAATCCAAACTCCCAGTATAAACCAGATAAGAGGTACCACCACCATCAGCACCAGTACAACTCTCTAAAGCACCAGCCAAACATTTAATCGGACCATTATGCCCCTCCAAAACACCCACACGACTATATTTCTTTCCATCAATACCCCTCCTCCATATTCTCACTGTTTTATCAGCTGACCCACTCACCACCAAATCCCCCACCACCGTAAGACACAACACCGCCATATTATGCCCCCTGAGAGCTCCGGCCACCACCATACGCCGCCCATCGCCACCGCCGTTAACCTTCTCCCACACGACTATCGACCGATCACAAGCACCGGAGTATAAAACAGACCCATCGGAGCTCAAAGCCAATGCATTCACCGCCGATTTGTGCTTTTCCAAAGTGTCCACCAGCCTGTGTTTCTTCTCTCCGGCGTCTCTCCGCCACACCTTGATTTTCCGATCACCGGAGCCGGTGTAGACGTCACCGTCGGCGGAGACGACGATGGCGTTAATGGCGTCGTCGTGTGCGTTCCAAACGGACTCCAAACACTTGAAATCGGAGGTCCTCCACACCTTAAACGTCCGATCCCATGAGGCGGAGTAGAGAAGACGACCGTCGTGCGACACCGCCAACGCCGCCACGGCGTCCACGTGGTGCACCCACGTCGACCGCTTATGCCGCCGGATCTTCACGTAATTCTTCGCTAAAAACATCTTCGTTACACGGTCGTTTAACGTCGGTAGCGTCGTCACGTACGTCGATTTGATTAATCTCCGATCACCACCGTCGTCGTCATCGATTCTCCAAACGCAGATTTTGTTATCCTGGTGGCCGGTGTACAGCTTGTCGCCGGAGACCACCATCGTCTTCACCGTACTCTCACCGTACGCCATCAGGTTTTGGGCCGTCGGAGTTGAGTCATCACGGTGCCACACCCTGATTTGGTTGTCGGAGGAGGCTGAAAGGAGGTGTTTTCCGGCGACGGTGAGAGAGGATATTGAAGAAGTATGTGCTTTAAAGGTGGTGATGTAGTGGTGTTTTTCGGTGGTTGATGGTAGTTTCAACGCTAACGACGACACAGACGCTAAACTTCGTTCTGAAGATAAAGAATAGGAGTCCGATGGAATCTCCGGCGGAATCTCCGGTGATATCTCTTGATCTTTTGACCACCGGCGATGAAACTGAAGAATACCCATTTTGCTGTATGACTTATGACTTGCGAGTGTGAGGAAATGGTTTCTTTTACAGATGTATATATAGGATAGAGGAAACGGCGTACGGCGTATGTTAGTGGAGGTGATTGGTGGGACCCGTGGAACAGTTGTACGTACTGCATTATGTGGTTGTACGTGTAGAATTCGACGAGTGAAGTACGGTTGTCATGCAAGTTGTATCGGGGTGTGGCCCGATTCCAGTGGCCTCGTTATTTCGTGTCTTCTTCCCCGTATAATAATTTTATTATTTTCATCGGTCAAATTGAACGATAAATTAAGTTGTAATAAGTTAATAAGATATGATTATGGTTAATAAAATAGGAGGAAATGATGTGATGTTTATGTTACGGAAATTTATGAGATGTTTAAGGAACTTTTTGAATGATTTAACCTTTTTTTATATAAACGACTCAATCAAATGCTACTTTGTAGATAAATTGAGTGATGTTAACATCTTAACGTTATCGATAAAATATTAAACCAATCAAAATATAACTATGATTATTTTAAACATTACTTGAAAAGGATCTTTTTCGACTTATACAAATATATCAAAAGTTTTTTTTAGAATTTCTACCAAATTAAATAAGTAACTATATAAACGATAAACTCTTTTGATGTAAAGAATATTTTACGATGTTTTTTTCCCTAAAACATCACGTCTAAGATTATTAAACGTGGCTCAAAATATTCCTAGTTTCAAGTGGAGTTTCATCACCGTGACTTCAAATAATTTGCAATAAAACCCAACCACCACCCAAATTCTGTATGTACTTAGTTGAAATATTAGAAACAACCTTTGACAATATTAATATTGTTGGAAACTTTTTTATTTGAGGCAAGATGCAAGCGAAAGACGATATTTAACTTTTCACAACTAGCAGTGATCATCTTGTTGGACCAACCCATCAAGCAGCAAAAATGTTAAACGAAAGAATCATAAAGGGGTATGTTATAGGTAAGCTCAATACCCTCACATTCTCTCTATCTATTTCTATACATACATATAGATACATAGAAATAAATAGAAAGATGTGGATGTTTTAGTGTTCATATAACTAAAGCCATTGTAAAAATATGGTTTCAATGGTGTTTTTATTATTTATTATGTAATATTGAATTATGTTTTTTTATTACTTTCCAATGCTTTATATAATAATAATTGGTGATTATACTCATGGCCTACGTGCAAGTGCAAGTACCGAGTGGATTCCTCCTTTTAGTTTTAGTATTACATGCTCCTATGGGCAATGGTACCACCTTCTCCATAGCTTCACTATGCCACTTGCATACCTACATGGCTACATGTACATACATACACATATACACATCACACATACAAACGTATACAGATAGACACATATTTAAACTATCAAATAATGATTGGTCACAAAGTCCAAAAATCAATAAATTGCTCAATGAGACCACACAAGTGAGGAACTCAAAAGGTATAGATTGGTCCCTAAAGAAAGGAGGACAACGGATGGTTAAAACTTAAATGCATAAATAAAAACATCACAAGTGCGGTTGATCACCAAGTTTGTTAAAGAAGACAAAACTAAAACTTGTATCTCAACAAACCATATGAATAATAATATTTTTTAACTAGCTTGCTTTATCAACATATAGATCCGACGATGCATATTCCTAGTTTTTATATAAAATGTTTATGTTTATTTTAAAACTTGAAACAATAGTTAGATTTGATTAGGTTATAGATCTAATTAGAACCAAAACTGAACTTAGTAGTTTAATGAGTTTTAACTAAAATTCAGTTTTGTAAATACGAATATCTAGCAAGATGGATTGATCTTTCTAGAGCTTCGTTTCACCAAATTGAATCCTTCGTTCCTATTGCTTAACCGATCTGCATACAATCAAACAACACCGGTTAAGTTGTTATGAGAAGAGAAGTCTCACTATAACAACTCTCTGATGTGAAAGTAAGTATTTTTTTTTTTTTATAGATAGTAAAGTTTAGAGAGAGAGAGAGAGAGAGATTTGTGAACAGGGATTTCATCCCTTTTACCTACTATTTGTAGGATTTGATTTTGTATGGATGAACGAGCATGCATGGTGATTAGGAGTGGTCCCAAGGAATTTGTTACGTAAGTGCTCCGCTTTATTCACGCAATGCGAACGTCTACAAGTTTGGATCTTCTACTACCATACATCTACAAGTTTAATACAACTTTTTAATTGTGTTTCAGATCAAATTCGATCCACTTTAACTTATGTTTGGTTCGATTTAGATTTTTAGCTAGAATTCATAAATAACCCAACTACATACACCTAACCGGATACTTCAGATTAAATCGAAACCCCTATACTCGCGAACAATCTATTTCGACATGAAATAACATGATGTGTTTTATGCATTAAAAGTCATGTGCTTGTATATCTTGTCGGCCGGCATGTGTGACTTCAACATCAATGCTTGTCTTCGTATAATTATTTAGACTAGAATCTAGATTTGCTCGAGTGATAATTTGGATATTACACTTGTTAATTGTCTAATAAATAACTAAATTAAGTTACTACATCTGCAATAAACCTCACATATTTGTTTTTGTTACATCGTAACATATACTTGAAATCTGTATAATTAAGACGGAAATGCAAGATAATAAAAAAAACTTGTCGCATTAAAAGGATTTAAAAGTATTTAAATTTCTAAATTTGTAATGGAATAAAAATCTAAATAATATAAAATATGTATAAATGGAAGTCAGGTTAGTGATTGAAACATATAAAAATAGTTATATGCTTTTTTCATTGCATTAAATGATTGAAAGTGAGTTATTAATTAATTGCTAGGAAGATATACTTATATATAAAAAAATGGACCTGAAATTGTGACCAGCATTTATTAAACAGGACTTTTAGAGTTTAGACTTTAGATTATTACTATTAGTATGTAGTTGTAGACATATGGGCCAGTCCACGATAATGAAAAATAGAAAAATGGGTCTACTAGGATATTTAATTCTGGTTGACATGTTTTACGTATGAAAGAATACACAAAATGATCAATATCAGGTGTCTTAATTGTGTCGGTTTGAGGTTCCAAGTTGGGAGACTGAATTATTTTAACCATAGATTGATATGTTTAGCCACAATATGACCCATACTTTTATTCATTTACAAAACATCAACTTTAATTCAAACACACTTAAAATCATGTAAATTTGAACATGAACGGGTTGGTGGAAAATAATCAAGTTGTAAAAACATCAATCGGCTAGTTGCTAGCGTAACTAGGTTACATAGGGTGGAGAGCCAAGCAAAAACAGACTAATTGATCGATCTGTTTAATTAAACTTGTTAAACAAATCAATCTGAACATGATCGTTTAACTAAACAGACCAATATACGCACGATCTGTTTACTTGGGTTATACATGGGCTATGACATACTCATACCCAACTTTTAATAATTAAAATTATTATTTTTTGTGTTGTATACTTGTATCCATATAAGCCTTAAGAGTTTTAGGGCCTAGAGTATTTACTAATGACCCAATAATGATATGACTATAATGCAGCCCAAACTTTTAGCCCAGTCCAAAATCCATGTGAATCAAGAGAAACATCATCCATAGCCTTGGTGCTTATGCAGTCAAGGCTTTGCATGAGATCATGAGATCATCCATAGCCTTGTGCCCTCATGGCCTTCTTTTATGCTCATTTTATGATAATAATCCAAAATATGAGATTGAAAATTCGGCATTTGTTTTGAGCTAAACGTATATAACTACTTCTAGTGTAAGGGAAATGCTAAGCGTACATAAATTAATATAAACGTGTTAGTTAAGCAGGTTGATTTGTTAGTTTTGCATTTATACTCTAGTCTTACCAATTAGCCAATTAGTAAATACATCTACTTAGATTCATTGTAACAACTTATAATTTTAACGAACACAATCACGATATACAATTTTGTAAATAGTTATTTTACAAAAGCAAAAAAGATAAACCCAAAACTAATATAGATTAATAGATAATGATAATAAAAAGAATATAAAAAAAAGTCAGAAAATCTAAATTTCAAAAAGATCATAGAACTATACTCCTTACGGTCCCATAATGTAAAATTATTATAGGTTGTAACAGCTAATACAAGTCTTAAAAAGATATGAATTGACTAATTTAATATTCTATAAACCACTACGGTCCGTATTTGACAATACGAGCCGTATTCTATTAGGTCAAAGGATGTCCATATAAAGGCATGGGTTTATGTCTTTGTAACACACTAGTTAAAATAAAAAAAATTAACCAATGTTTTTTGAACAGTATCAGACATAGAACTAGACGATTTACTGGTCCGGTGGTCGGACCGGATTTAAAAACCGGATGACGTAATAATTATATATAGGATATTATATATATAGTTATACATATAATTCAATGTAAGATATTTATATGTGTATTTTATAATTATATAGAAAACTTAACAATAATCTTATGTCCAACACACTAAGGTAGTGTTTGTTTTTTTCAAAAAGCTCTTCCCCACCTCTTCATCTGCGCGCACGCAAACGCGGGAAGAGGTTTTGAGTGCGCAGACTGTTTGATTTTTGGAAGACGTTTCATTAAAAAACGTCTTCCTGATGTCTGCGTGGAGAAGATGTAGACCTACCACTTCTAAACTCTTCTCAACCTCTTCTCACTTTTCCTTAACTCCTCCCCACCCTGAAACTCACCTTCTCTTCTCAACCTCTTCCCCACCTCTCCTCTCACCACCGGCCCACCTCCACCCAACCGCCACCGCGCCGCCGCTCTGTTGCCCTCCCCCTCCACCGCGCGCCCTCCCCTCTGCAGCCCTCCCCCTCCGCCGCGCGCCCTCCCCTCTGCTGCCCTCCCCCTCCGCCGCGCGCCCTCCCCCTCCGCCGCGCTGCCCTCCCCCTCCGCTGCGCGCCCTCCCCTCTGCTGCCCTCCCCCTCCGCCGCGCGCCCTCCCCTCTGCTGCCCTCCCCCTCCGCCGCCGCCCTCCCTGCGCCGCTGCCCTCCCTACACTTCAAGGTTAGTTTTTTCTTCATGATCTTCTTGAGCTATTCATGGGTTTGTGAGAATGAACAAGAACATGAAGATGAAGATGATGGTGATGATGGTTTAAGGTTAACCAACTTGGTATCTAATTTAAGGATTCTGCAGATGTTAAAAAAACAAACAGTCTTCTTCTTGCAGATTGCAGAGGTTTAGTCGACCTCTTCTGCCACAGATGTCTGCAGATCTGGTCCGCAGACTGCAGACATTTTACCTCTTCAAAAACAAACACCACCTAATATATTATTCAACGCCTCGTTTTTACCCATTAAAATCCAAAAAAAATAAATCAAAATCCTGTTCGACCCCTGGTCCGGTTCCCGGTCCCACCACTGATTTGGGACGAACCGGCTGATCGAACCCCTCCAACACGAATTGATGCGAACCGGTTCGGCCACACCTCCGATTCCCGGTCAGACCAGCCAGTCCGATCCGGTTTTCACTGCTTTTAACTACATCAAAATTTTAAGAGAACCAAGTTGATTTAACCAAACTTCCGACAAGTGACTAATGCCAAACAAATTACGAATCAAAAGTTTTTTCTACGTACAAAATTTATACCATTCACCTCTAGTACAAAAACTTACACTCAATTTGTGACAATTATGAATCAAATTAAGTAATGACTTATGATTAAGGTTTGGATTAACCGAACGAAACCGACTCGCCCCAAATTGGACTCTCAAAAGTCAAAATCACCGATCCCAAACTGACCCTATAAATACGTAGAGCCACCACCGAAACAAAATCGGTTGTCATTTTCTACATCTTCTTTTACGTCTCACAGAAACCGATCATCCACCGACCTCCGATCTTCTAGAGATCATGGCATCAATGGATTCAAATTCAACCGACGTTAACCCCTGGGGTAAACCACCGAAGAAACACAACTCTCTTTCAAAGTCCGCTAAATTTACCAAGTCGGTGAGTCAGAAATTCGAGAAGACAAAATCGGTTGCAGCCTCCGGCGCTAGGAAAATCAAAGCAGGTGCATCTTCCGGTGTCAATTGGTTGAAAATCAAGTTTCATGCGCACAAGTTAGCCAAAAACAAATAAACCATTTTGATCCGACGCTTAATATTATAATTTTTTAGTGAATAATATGCATATACGATTCATTCGTGATTCTATTTGTTAAAATGCTTTCGTCTCCCTCGTATCATCGTGATTTAGGTTTTTTTTTTTTTTTTTTTTTTTTAGGATAATTTAGGTTTTGGAGAATAGATCAATTTGCGATTGATTATGTGTGGTCTAATTAGTTGTTGGAAATTGGATCACGTACGTATACGATTTTTTGCTCTGTAATGTTGCTTTAAATCGTTGGAGATCAACTGCATTTTTAGGGTTTTGTACAATTGCATAAGTTTTTTTTTTTTCGGAAGATTGAGGTTCAATGATTCATATTGAATTTGTGCATTGGTCCATGCATCATGCTGTTTAGATCAGCAATCCCAAACATTATCAAAATACTTACAGTTTACTGTAAATATCTGAACAGAATAAGCAGATAAACAGTTTTAATATTCGGTTTATTGTTGGTAGTTTGTCGATCTTTCGTTAACTTCCTGCATTGATCTGCGCTTAAGGACGAAGATATCAATCGTAGAGGTCATTGTTTAAAAAACACAAGTTTGTGTTCACAACTTTAACTTTTGTATGTGCTTTGTAGGACTAAGGGAATTGCTTAGTGAATACAGGATGTAGATATTGGATTAATAATATCCAACACTTTTGTAGGTTACTGCATACTAATAGAGTAATAGATGTGTATTATATTATCACGAATACAAAAATCTTTACACAAACAAACCTAACACGACATGAATACGAAAACCGTGTCACCCACATGAACATTAACATGATTCTTGTATTTGCGGATTGAAATGAACATTACTAGTTAGACCTGAATAAATTATTTACTTCTTTTATGCATGCTAATACTTTAAAATTCTAAAAAAATCATATCATGTTTTATTCTTCTAAAGAAATCATGTCGCTAAATGCTAATTTATATTTGAACTTACAAATTTTAACATAAAATTACCAAATAGTTTAAATTATTACATAAAACACTTTAAAAATATAAATATATGGGTTGAATGGATCAATTCATAAACCTGTCGTGTTAGCACAAACACAAGTAAGACTCATTAAATACCAAGTAAATGGACTAATTGAACAATTGTGAATTTCATGTTAAGTTCGTTTCGCGCGCGTTAAAAATTCATGTCTCTAGTTTCAACTTCAAAGTGCATGATGCCCTCCCATCAAATTACTCCGTCCAGCCATCCAGGGACCAATTTTGTACAAAATAATAAATTGAGGAACAATCCTTGTAATGAATGAAGTATTAGGGTCGGATCGATAAAGCTCTAAACAGTTAAATACTAATGAAACGGGATGAGACAATTTAATGGGCCCCTAATGGTTGTAGCAAGAGAGATCGGCCCATAAGTTATTGGATCTCGAAGCTAATTTTATTTATTTATCTGGACCCAAAAGGATAATCAGCATAAAACTGCATCATAAGCTGAAGAGTAATAGCTTATTAGCTTAAAACGATACTAATCACAGCAATCTATGATTTGATTGGCTGGATACCTACAACCACTAACTCATAACATTTCATTCTAAGCTAATTCATACGCTCTCAAAACTTTACATACTCTTGAAAGATATATGAACCTAAACAGGACACACACATCCGCAAGTTGATAAAAAATGAGCACTTTAATCAAAAGATACATACTACGACCAAACACCAAATGTGTATAGAACAATAACTTCTAACCTATAGAACTTTATATCAATTTCTCTTTTCAACTTTTACATTTAAAAATAAATGACTTATTCAGTTTAAGTTATTACATAAAACATATATTTTAAAAACGTTTGTAAAAAAGTAAATCAACACATTTATATCAATTAGACCATCTCCGACACTTCTTTTCACATTAGTCTTTCTACTTAATTTTTCCTCCTCTCTCCCCCCTTATTTTCAGAGGCCTCACGCCTTTGAAACGACGTTTCTTGGCAGGTCTTGGACGGCCTCCGAGTGCTCATTGAAGAACATCTTTAATCAAATTATGACCTCTAATCTAAAGTAAAAGAGAATATAGTGGACATCTAAATTTCAAATGTCAAGGGCCCATGTGAGTCCCGCTTGGGTTAAGGAGTCAACAACAACTTTGTGAGGTGGTGAAGTTGGTCAACTTGGGTCATCAAATGTATTTTAGGTGAACCACTTTGCGTACGTTTTTCTCACCATCTTTTTATCCTCCACACAACGTAAGCAGTTTGTTGGTTGATAACTCAATGAATATAGCAAGGTTTCAAAGTAATTTCGAGATCATTCGGGTACATGTTCTAAGTACTTAATAAATAATAATAATGTAGTTATGTTTCTTTTAAAGTAATGATTTTTATTACCAGATTAGGGATATCTAATCTTGACTATTTCTTCCCCCTTCTGACTTTGTACAATTGTACAGATAATTTGAAAGAGACAGTTTTTCCTATTTTATTATTGTTACCAACAACGTTCTATTAAACATGGATCTTATCATGACTAATTGTCTAATTGGTAGTTTTGTAGCTATACCTGTTCAACCCTTTATCTGTAAATCAACTGTCATTTGCTAACTCAAAATTACTCAAATGCCCTCGTCGTGAATCTTCCAAAGTAACAGGGTAGAAAAAGAAAGTACTAGAAATTTAAGATACAAGAGTATTTTGATCACTTTCATATGATTCGTGTGACTCGGGTGTTTTAGTCATTTTCAAATGATTCAAGTTCAAGCAACCTTGAATCGCATGATTACTTGCAATCCCATTAACATGAAACTAAAAACGCACAAGGGTGTTTCGGTCATTTAGCCCTTTTATAAAGATCTAATGCAAGCATCACACCACCAATTCTAGTAAACAAAATGAAATTGTAATAGCCCAACCACTTTTTTTCTAAAGTGGCATCACACTCAAATAGGCAAACTACCAAATCCAAAACACTTGAACTAAAAGAAAACAGAAATGAACAATCCTCCTGAACAATTCAACCAATTGTGTTCATCATATTCCTCCTAAAGTCTCCTCTGCATTTCAATGGCTGTCACAATCCAATTTCCGCCATTATCGTTGTTGTTGTTGTTCTTATTTTCTGCTTATTTTATACCCCAATCATTTTGCCAGTTCACCCCTCAGAATATTCAAGTGTTTTATCCATTCCGTCTTCCTCCTCCTCCTCCTAGACTTCCATCACCACCGTCACCTCCTCCTCCACTTCCACCACCACCACCGTCACTGCTACCAACGCCACCACCATTTATAGATACCACCACACCAACTCCTACTCCCATCACCACCAACCCCTCATCAAATTCATCAAATAAAACAGTTGCTAAAGCAGTTGCTGCAACAGCAGCAAGCACGTTGGTTTTATCAGGGTTGTTGTTCTTACTGCTTGTGAGGTATAGACGTTACCGAAAAGAAAGGGAAAAGGATAAACCAGATTTATATGGTGGAAACGATAACAGAAATGCTGGTGATCAAGGTTTGATGATGAATAATCAGCTTACAAGATTTGAAGGGGTCAAAGGTGTGATTGTTGATGAAGAAGGATTAGATGTCCTTTATTGGAAGAATCTTGATGATGATGATAATGGGAATAAAAGAGTAATTTTTAAGAAAGAACTCCCAAGAATCAATGAGAAAGAAGAAGAAAAGAGAATGACAGGAGTTGACCTTGGTGGAAGAAGGTCAAAGAAAATTGATGCTCAAATTCAAGAAGTTCCTTTACTTAGAGGAAAATCTTCAGGTTCACATGTGTGGCCTGCAGGAGAAGAAATTAAAAGTCAAAATGATGGTCCTCCAGTTGTGCATCAAGAGATCTTGATTAGACGTCAGAAGTCGTCACGGTCTCCACCACCAACACCACCTTCGCCACCGCCACCGCCACCTCCACCACCTCCAGTAGTGGTAGAAAAGAAGAGTCATGTGCCCCAGCCACTGTTACTGCCAAAAACAGGTAGTGTGACTTCATCATCAAAACCACCACCTCAGGTAAAACTCAAGCCACTGCATTGGGATAAAGTCAACACTAATGTGGGACATCCCACGGCGTGGGATCAGCTGCGCAACGGTTCTTTCAGGTAAACACCTTCCACTCTTAGCTGCATATCATCTCCCGACCATTCAACGCGTTTTTATTCAGCTTCATACTTTTATAAATAAACACCTTGCTGCTATGGACAGCTCTATATCTTTTAAAAGCTTTTTCTACCAATTTATTCCATTAGCAATTTGGGAAGGAGGAACATGTTTTATAGATGTGATTTTTCAAACAACTTCTTTCCTCACCAATGTGGGATGAAATATTTTCTTTAGTTTCTTTGAAGTCTACATTTTTTTTCTTATTCACAGAACTAGGATGACAAGATATAGATTTATTAGAAGAAACTGATATGAAAAAACTTAGAACAAATTTCATGTGAAAATGGCCCTATAGTAAAATTTCATCCCAAAAAAGCTAAGCCACCCCTGTGCACTACAAATGTTTTTCTTCTAAGGCCATCCATAGCGAGTTCGTGGTTGTGATAAACAAGTGTTGCCACATAGGCGTCACGTACGCCGTGATTGTTATCACACTCACATTCACTAAGGGGTGTAATGGTGTTTGTGTGAATATGAGGTGTAATAAAAAAAAAAAAAGAGATGATTAGGTGTAGTGTTGTGGGTAATGGTAAAAAAAATCAAAAAACAAAATCCTTAGCATCACGCCTATAGTAGTGATAACAGAAGAGCCCATCACGCCCCCAGGCGCGATGTTCGGCCGTTATAGGAGCTGATGTGGCATCCTCTCACACCCCACTATGGATGGTCTTACCTGCATTATAGAGCTGTACTAGACAAAACTACACTTGTACCTATACACTTATTAAGAACACTTTTCATCTAGCCTTTAAATCATTCAGAACCATCAACTTGCCAGTACTTGTTCGAAGTTCTATCAAACATCTTTTCTTGTTTTCAGTTAGTCTAATGATTCAAATCAGACCTCAGATATTATTTTCAGATTTCAGCTATTACCCGAAATGTTTCACTTTCCTGTATGATTCAGGTTCAATGGTGATCTAATGGAAGCACTTTTCGGGACCGTAGCTGCAAACAAGAAATCACCACGAGATAACTACTCGCCAACTCCAAAACCTGAACTGAAATCTGGTCCACCATCTCAAAGATTCATCCTTGAAACCCGCAGATCCCAAAATATAGCAATAATTCTTCGATCATTAGTTGTCTCCAGACAAGAAATCATTGATTGCCTTATCGAAGGCAAAGGATTAGACATTGATACCCTCGAAAAACTCACTAAAATCAGCCCAACAAAAGAAGAAGAACAACTCATTCTCAACTATGATCAAGACATCACGAGGCTAGCAGATGCTGAATCTTTTCTTTACCACATCCTAAGAGCTGTTCCTTCGGCTTTTAAAAGATTCAATGCTATGTTTTTTAAGTTGAATTACACCTCAGAGGCATCCCAAATCAAGAACACTTTCCAAATACTTGAAAAGGCTTGCAAAGAGCTTAAAACTCGTGGGCTTTTTGTTAAACTTCTAGAAGCAATTCTGAAAGCTGGAAACCGGATGAATGTGGGAACTTCGAGAGGAAATGCTCAAGCTTTTAATCTGAATTCTCTTTTGAAGTTATCTGATGTTAAAAGCAGTGATGGGAAGACAACTTTACTTCATTTTGTTGTTGAAGAAGTTGTTCGATTAGAGGGAAAGCGATGCATGATTAATCGAAATCACAGCTTAAGAAATAGTACCATTAGCTTAACGAGTGATACATCAAGAGGCAAAGATTACATAATGCTTGGGTTACCTATTGTAGGAGGAGTAAGTTCTGAGTATTCTAATGTCAAGAAAGCTGCTGGAATTGACTATGATGTCCTTTTGAAATCATGCTCGGGGTTAAGTGAGCGTTTGGATGAAATCACGAAAAGTGTGGAAGAATGTGGTGATGACGGTGGTGGACGGGGTTTCTTGAGGGAAATGGAGAAGTTCGTTGAGAGGGCAGAAAGGGAAATTCAAGAGCTGAGGGGAGAACAAGAACGGGTCATTGAGATAGTGAAGAAAACAAATGAATATTATCATGTGGGGGCATCAAAAGATAAAGGAAAGAAACAGTTTCAGTTATTTGTGATAGTGAAAACTTTTCTTGAAATGGTTGACAAGGCTTGTGTTGATATTGCTATAAAGCTGCAAAAGATGAGAAATGTTGATGGGGAGGAGGCGGCAACAGTGATGCCGCCAATGCCCAATTCACCAACCCGGCCGTCAGTGAAGTTTCCAGTATTGCCACCAAATTTTATTAGCAGCAGTTCAAGTGATTCAGATGAAGATGAAGATTTGTAATTATGCTATTGGTGCTTATGTGCATTTGAAAGGAGGAGATCAATTGTATTGATATTGAGTTCATTCTTTTCAAAATATCATGTTTGTTTGGTATTCATGGTAATACATTGAGTACAAACACGATAACGTGTTTGAACCCTTCTGATCCCATTTTCAGCATGGTACATAAATTTACAGATTCTAATTGCAAACCCTAAAAGTTCAAACAGAAGTGCCAATTTGAACCATATGAAATCAAAAATACTTGTCTAATCAGGTAACATCCATGACCTAAAGATGCACAAAGAACTGTAACAAGGAAACTGTTCAAACTATATGAAATTACACCTACTCAAAACCCTAATTGCAAAAGTTAACAAATTGAACTTACTAGTAAAACAATATGAAATGTATCATTCATCTTATAAAGAATCACAAACTAAAAATCCTAACCAATACGCCAATTTAAACGGCAAGATTGAAGCCTATCAAGAATCTTAATTGTCAAAGGTAGGAACTTTAAGTTATTGATCGGTTTAAACTGAAGGGAATCGAACCTAAACAAGCAATTAAGTGTAGAAGATAAAAAAAATGAACTGATGAGACCATTTAAAGAAATAGCAAACCCTAATTACGTAAGTTAAAATTGAGCAAATTGATGAACTTCAAGGAACAGAAATGTGTACCTTGTGGCATCCAAATTTCCACCATTGACGCGCTGTTTATGAAGGTTTGAGATAACAACAAAGGCATAAGTAGTATGCCCATCAAATATGCGGAAAGAGAGTGATAGAAGTAGAATGTGACAGTAATATAAACCCGAATTTTGGAGAAATGGATGACAATGAGAGGAGCAAAGTTGCCCGCGCACTACGGCATGATCGCACGTAATGTCGTGTTTACTTTGTTGCACGTGTTACGCGTAACAGAAGATGAGCTTAAGCATATAAATGAAACATATAAAAAGTATATGCATTTCACGTTGCGGCATAATATTTTTAAAAAATAATCATAATCATATTAATTCAACCAGTGTAACACATGAGTTTAATAAAGCAAGTTATATATAATAAAACAGAAGTTAATAAATATTAGATCTTTTCACATTTGCAATTAGGATGAAGACCGAAAAAGAACACTTCACAAGGGAAATACTGTTTCAATAAGGCTGTTAAGCAAAACACAAGTTACCAAATATGTACAAGCTACATTAGAATAAATAGAATCACATATGAAATAGAAAAGTTTATAAAGCTTAATATCCTATGGTCCGGTCTATTTTTTTCTGACTACTTTTCGATATAAACCGTAAACCAAGTCGTTATGAGCTGCAAAATTATGTTGTCGTGATAATAAGTGTTAAAGAACATCTTGATCGAAAGTTCCACTGTTCTCAATACAGAGAAAAACCTTCTAAAATTTTTAACAAAATCGATCAATCATTTTTAATATCTTAGGTGGGTCGACCGACCTATCCGAAAAAACTAAGCCTGAGTTGAGGGAAAACCAAGACGATGTGCAGTGGATGTGAACCCCTACCTCCCATGTAAAAATTTGGGTTACCAACAATTGGTCAGCAATAATTTTTGGTTTGAATTATGAATAATAGGCTAATAACACATTGTCTAGTTGTCACATATTTAAAATTTATAAAGCTAGTACTATTTATAAGTTGTTTTTTACCAACAAACTAACGAACCCTCTATTTTATATGTACTATACCTTTAAAATAATCACGCCCGTAGTTTATAATATTTAAATTCATAACATTTTAAAAGAAAATAAATTAATTTAGTATCAGAATGTTTATTTTAGAGTCATTAATTATTTTTCTATTCTAGTAAAACAATAACTACGGGTGACACGTGACAGTATCATATTTCGTTATCAAAATTTTATCGCTTCTCTCTCTACTATTAGATAATTACATTAATTACTAATAATATTATTTTACTTTTTTAGATTTAAATGGGTTTTTTAATAAATTTAAAAAAAGATATTTTTATTAATGTAATTTTTAAAGAAATTTTTTTTCTAAAACATCAAATTTTTTCTAAGAATACAAAGTATTTTAAAATTAGTTTTTCTAAAGTAAAATTTATATAAACCAAAAATATTAAAATAAAGAGTTATATTAAGAAAATTTTTAAAAATGATATTTTTTGAAAACGGATTTTGTTTTGAAACAAAATATTTAATTTATTTTTTGAAAAAAAAAGTTTTAAACATTAATATTATTGTTTTATTACTTATAGTACTTACTTATACGTAATTCCAATCATATCTTATCATAAAATATAATTTTATAATTAATAAGTTTTTATTCTATTTAATGTATTATTTATTCAATACGTTTAATATACGGGTTTAATAAAGCTAGTAAGTTGATAATATGTTTATCTTTATACTCTAATAAAAGGGTAAATGAAATGGACACGTGGCAGCACCACATTCCTACTCACTAAAATTTTCACGCCTTTCTCTTTTAATTAATAGTTACTATAATTACTCATAATATTATTTATTTTTTTTAGATTAAAAATCCTTGTAATAAATTAAATGATATTTATTAAAAAATGAAATTTTTATAAAATAAGAATTTTTTTAAGACGTCAAAATATAATAAAATTGGTGTTTTAAAAAGTAAAATATTTATAAATAAAAAATAATTAAATTTACGAGTTATAATAATTAAAAAATTTTAAAACGGTTTATTTTGAAACAAAATGTTTAGTTTTTTTAAACAAAAAAGTTTAAAAAGTTAATATCATTGTTTTATTATTATATCTTTTAATACGTAATTTCAGTTATATATTATCTTAAAATATCGTTTTATAATTAATAAAATTTTATTTTATTTAATATTTTATTTATTTAACCCGTGTAATACACGGGTTACTAAAACCAGTTGTACATATAATACAATTATATTTTCTGTTTTAATGAGACAAAAAGCATTTATCAACCCTGGTAGATAAAATAATTATTAGTGTTAGCTGGAAAGTGTAACTGTTAGTTGTATATAATTATTTGATAACATTATTTATAATTATAATATTATAAATATACACTTGAAAACACCAATAAGCAATGGTGAAAAAGATGATTTTGCCTTAACGGCTACTCAAAGTAGCACATAACCTTATACGTTGGTTTATTATTTAGAATATTTTTTCTAGAGAAAGATAAAGTTTTATGCTTTTTATATGGCGTAACACCATATAATAGAATAATTTTAATACATAAGCTTTTAACAAGTATATCTTTATTTTTTTTTCTTATGATTGATAACGATAGCCACCTCCAAGGCCAATATCCATCGGTTTAGTGGTGACACACTTTCCAGATTGTCATAAGCTTTCAATCATTGTATTCGGTCTAATTAGTTAATTAGATATAAAAAAATGTGGGTTAAACAGGATTAAAATGGTCATCTAAATTATACTCACATGGCCTCCTAACTCAATTTATCACGTAATATATCGTTTTTTACTTAGGTTTAGCACTTTAATTATTCATAAGTAGACAAAATGGTGAAGATTTTTTTTTTTTTTTTGGTCTATCTAACCTAACATGTTTAGTATGGTACCCTTTTCATCAAACTGGTCCTTTACCTATTGCGCTTTACATTTTTTATATTTACTTTAACCACGATACATGTTATTTGGCCTTAACTAATATACTTCTCCAAACAAATGAAAAAAATTCCTTAAAGAAAACTTGATACATTAGACCCTTAAAATTGTTTACATACACTAATATGTAAATCAACAATAACTATCGTTTACTAGCACAATCAGTACGTACATAAGACTATATGGTAACTTTTTTCGATAAATGTGGGTGTCATGTAATTTTTTTATTACCTTTTCAATTTTAACCGGATTAGTTATAAATTCATACAAACTTTTACAATAAAGAAAATTTACAATGTAAAGTTTTTCACACTCAAAACATCACTTTATCAAATATTAAGAAGTTAATTTATTAACCCGTGTAATATACAGGTTCAATAAAAGTATTAAATTAATAGTATTTATTAATATTTATAAATTAAAAAATATTTTTTTGAGATAAAATATTATTGGAATTACGTATTATAGTTAAATTAGGTAATAAATAATAATAATATTTTTTCAAACTTTCGTCTTTAAAAACTTATGCTTTAAAAAAGTTGTTTTTTAAATTCTTTTTTAAACAATGTCATTTTTTTAAAGTCCTTTGCGTTAAAAACTTCATATTTTATAAAACTTTGTTTTTAAAAAACTACTTTTACAATAAAAAGAAACATGTTTTTAAATTATCAAAGAATTTGTTTCATAATTTGAAAAGTATATAAATAATATAATTGATATTTAATGCATTATTAGATGATTAACTTTTATTATAGTAATAACATATATAATGCTTGGGTGAAGAGGGTAAAAAATATCATGATATATAAATATTTTGCTTTATTAGAGTAGATTAAAGAGTATCATGTAATTCTCATAAGTTTTCTTAGGCACCTAGATTTTAAACAACTTAAACAATTCTAATATAACAAACTAAATTAGTAACTCGTGTATTACACGGGTTGAATAAATAAAGTACTAAATAATTAGTAATAAAATTTTATGAATTATAAAACTATGTTTTAAGATAAAAATGATTATAATTGCAAATGAATAACTAATGTAAGTAAATAAACAATAACATATTTTTCTTAAACTTTTATTTTATAAAAAAATATAGGTTTTAAATATTTTATTTTAAGAAAAATGAATTTACTATAAAAAAATTTATTGTATTTTCTATTTTAAAAACTTTTGTTTTTGAAAAAATGTGTTTTTAATAAAAAATGGGTTTTAATTTATCAAATTATTTAATTTTTAGTATGAAAATGGTATGACTAATATTATTAGTATTTAATATATTAATAATAATAAAAAGAAATGAGAAAGTTAATATGATAAAACTTATAATTATGTCAAGTTTTATTTTAAATTTTATTTGTTATAGATAGATAGTTATATAAATAAATAGATAGACTAGAAACTCATTTATTAAACGTATTATATTTAGTAATAAACACAAATTGTTACAGTACGATATTTTAATATAAGATATAATTAAAATTATATATACGTAATAGTTCAAAAAATAAAACAATTATAATATTTTTCAACTCTGTTATCTAAATAGTTTTATTTTTAAACATTCATTTTAAGATTTTTTATAAAAAAATTATTGTTTTATTATTTCTATTTTAATAAAAAGATATGATTTTTAATTTACTTAATAAAATTTATTTTTAAAAACATAGTTTGATTTTAAAAAGATTTTATTAAAGAGAAAAATATATCAATTAATAAAATTAATTTTTATTAAAAGAGATAAATTAGTTTGAGCGTTAAAAACTTGAAATTACTATTATATACCTTTGAAGAAAACATGAAGTGAGAATGTTTAAAAAATTAACAAATGTTAAAAAAATAGTTTGATAAAATGAAAAATAATAAAAAAATCTTGTTTTATTAGATTCTATAAATTTAACTTCCTAAATTTGAATTTGATTCATTCCATTATTTATCATACTACATATGAAGCCGATTCCAAAACCTCAGGTCACCCTTCATATATTTTCAGCTCCCTTAATATTTTGTACCTATCGTACAAGATAAACATTTACAGCTATACATTTAAGAAAACTTTTAACAAGAATATATGCGAGTGAGTTTATTTGTATTTGTATTGAAAAAAAAAAACATACAACACGTATTTCAAGTTTCTTATCACAATAATATAAATAAATAAAACAAAAAAATGAAGATATTAAACATATATATCTGAATATTCCTTGTAATCCACATGACCAAAAAGCTCTCGCACCGATCCATCCAATCAAATTTAAACCCCTACAATCTCTGTACACAGCTGTAAAGAATATTTCCACCCTAGAAATCATTAAAAAAAAAAAAAGCAAAATTTTATTTTATTAAATCAAATAAAATAACTGGAATACCCATCGACCCCCAAAGATCCAACGGCTGATCGCGGACGGCCACGATTACGCCTATACAGATCGTACGGCTCCCACAGATGATCCAACGGGCAAGCCCTTTTGTCATCTAGTCGCACCCACGGTTTCCCCTTACCGGACCAATGCAACAAGCTCACCGGACCCGAGTGCAGGTTCCGGCAGCTGCCTTTAATATTATCACCACCGAGCCCATGTTGGTTCCACCGGTGGTCTATTGGCTCGATGTCACCTGCGAACACTAAAAGAAACGGTGGTAACGACCCCAATTCGTATATTCGTTTTCTCCTTTGAACCTCCATCCAGTTTTCGATCTTTTTTCTGCAGTTTTGTTTTCGCCATTTCTTTATATCCATCACCATTACGCCGGTGTTGAAGTAACAGGGGGTCCGGGTTCTTGACCCGAAGACCCGGGACATTAACGGGTCGGACCAGAAGGTGTCGGTGAAGTAGTGGGTGAAGTTCGTGTGGCAGTATTCCGGAGCTCCGATGACTCTGTTGTGGTGTAATGTGGTGTTCCATAGCTTCTGTATGTCGTCGACGACGATGACGTCGGAATCGAGGTAGATGACTCGGGTTACGTACGGGTCGAGTATGTCGCCGAGGTAGTTTCGGGCGTAGTTTAACGGGTTCTCGAGGGCGATCCGGATGGAAGACGAGATCAGATTGATGACGGTGTCTTCACGGAAGATGTAGACCTTGAAGGAGAGAGATGTGAAGGTGGATCTCACCAGTCGGGTCAAGTCACGGGGGCTCGCCGGGTCGAACTCCGCCGCGATGAAGTGGAAGAAGACGTTTTCCGGGCAAGATGCGTGGCGGAGGACGGAGTGCACGGCGGCGATTGAGCCGCGGAGATACTCCAAATCGATCGTCATTGCCACGTGAACGGTGGCGCGTGAGCAGCCGACGCCGTTGCGGTACTCCGGTGCTTCGGTAAACCCGGATAAAACATCGGGTCCTGAGTGGATCTCCGCCGCTCCGTTCGCCGGAAAATAACGAATGCCGGAGGATATCGACGGGAGAGATAACAGGAACAGAACGACGACAATGGCGTCGTTTGACGATCGATTGGAGAAGGGAAATCGACTCATCTCCGATGGATTGAAGATTTGGGAGTCAGATTGGTAATCGATTAAATCTTCATGGGGAAAATCAAGATTTTGGAGCAGTAGAACTGTAGAAGATGAAGATGAAAAAAACTGAGGAGTATTAAAGATTTATGATTGTTTGTGTGTTTTAGAGAGATGATATTGGGGGATTGTGGATAGCTTTCACTCTCCCTCTCCCTCTCTATCTCAATCACTTTCTTTCTTTATATATAAGGCATAAACCAAAAAAAATATGCATTTATTTGTCAACAAAATTACAAAAATTGAAGTGTATATAACTTATAATAATAATAATAATGGTAAATTCATAAGTGTATAAGATTGGATTTTTATTTTTAAATAGAAAAAAAATTTTAAAAAAAAAAGTTATGTGCCATCATGAGAGCATTGACTTGATGTATTGTGTAGTTAAAAAAAACTACCATATAAAATTTATATGATCATGGAATATTATTAAAAACTTTTATAACTCCAGATTATTTGTTTAATTTGATTAAATACAGATAAAATTTAACCTATAATAACATTTTTTTTTGAGTTTATTATGATTTGTGTTTTTGTTTATAAATCAAGATTATTTGTTTATTTTAATTCGACAAGGATAAAGTTTAACCCGTTTTAATATTTTGTTGAGTTTATTATGATTTGTTTGTAAGTCAAGATTATTTGACCAGTGCTTTTGTAGTCGAGCGGTATCAGTGATCGCATATAGAAATGTGATATGCGTTTAAATATATATAACTACAAGATTAGATAGAATTTAGAAAAAAAAATGTTGCTTGTTAAAAAAAAATATCATTATTTATTTTGTGTATTAAATCTTTTCTATTTTACCTTCTTCTAACAGCTTTTTTACTTGACCACGGTTTTTGAAATTAAATTCAAGTGGGGAAACTAACGGATTTTATGAATAGAACAAAATTGTTGAAGTTAATTAAGAAGAATTATAATATTTCTATAATATATATTAATTGCAGATAAAGCGAAGTCCATTGAATTTTCTAAGATTAAATACCACGTATATGTATATAAGGATGAAGAGATAATAATTCAAGTGAAAAGAAATAGGAAATATTATAGGATCTTTGATCATCAAATAAGAATAGACCAGTTATTGAAAAACAAAGAGTTTGACATCTTAATAGCTACGTAAACTTTGAATATATTTTCGGAATTAATAATTTTTGTCTTTTTCTTATAACTAAAAACATTGAATGGGGGTTTTCTAAGAAGAAAATATATGCAATTTACCCTTTATAAGTAAAGGTGGTTTTGGTGCCAAGCGGTATGGAAAACAAAGGACAAGCGGGATGGAGAAGCATTCTACATGTTTTTAACCTATCTAAGAAAGAACATGAGTGATTTTATTGACATGATTTTACTAGTTTAAAAATTATTGTCTAACGTTGAAATTTTCTAGGATATATGTTACATGTAATTTAAAATATAAATGTAAACAACATAGTGTATATATGTTATAAAATAAATTACGTAATTTTGAAATAAAAATTGACAAATTTATTGTTGAAAAATAAATCAATTATATCTAATAAAAATGTTTTTTATTCCAGTTGTGCACTAAACCCTTTTAAAATAAAGTAAAATTTTAAATCGATCTTATTTTTAAAACAATATAAAATGGTAAACTTTTATAAAAACAGTCTTATTTAAATAACTAGAATAGTTACAAACCATAGTTTTTAATAAAAAATATTTTTATAAAAAGACAGATTTTTATAAAAATCATTAAACGAATGTTTAAAAATGAAACAATTTTAATAAAAGAGTTAACAAAAATAGTATAATTGTTTTATTTCTTGAACTATTACGTATAAATAATTTTAATCATCTCTCATATTAAAATATCATACTTTAATTTTTCATGTTTATTACTCATTATAATCCTTTTAGTGAATGAGTTTCTAACCAGTCTATCTGTCTGTATGTCTGTCTATCTATTAACTATACAAAAAAAAAAAACTAAAATAAGGACGTGAAATAATTGTAAGTCTTATCATACTAATAATGTTACTAATATCATTTTCAAATTGAAAAAATATAATTTAATAAATTAAAACCTAATTTTTTTTATCAAACACACTTTTAAAACAAAAGTTTTATATAATATGGTTTGCTATTCAAAAGGGTTCGTGGCGCAACTTTTGCTCGTTTACCTGCCATTTTATTGTAAACAATTTATTTGAAGATTAATTTATGAATGAAAAAAAAAATACATGATACAACGATCTTTTGTTTTAAAAAAAATTTATTTTTCTTAAAATAAAATATTTAAAATCATATTTTATTTATAAAATAAATGTTTAAGAAACATACGTTATTATTTATTTACTTAAAGTAGATATTTATACGTAATTATAATAATATTTATATTTAAACATGATTTTATAATTAATAAATTTTTATTATTAGTTATTTAATATTTTATTTATTCAATTTAAGTAATATCTATATAATTACACTAAAATTTACTAGTTTTTCTCTCTTATTTTTTATTAAATAATACTTTTATATGTTTATCATTACATTTATTCTCGACTTCACTTACAAACACTTTTAAAAATATTAAAATATTTAAAGATACTAAACAATGATTTTCTATATATAAAAATAAATACTAAATTTCTCTATCATATACTCATAATCATTTACGAGCATTTTATATAGGGACCCGTTAAATAGACACCCCATGATTTTAAATCAACACCCTAAAATTTCTATACGTGTCGTATAGCCCCATACGCGTTGTATAGGGGGGGGGGTTGTATAGGGCTATATGTGTCGTATAGCCCTCTGACAGCCCCCTGAATTTTTCCTCGTAGTCAGTGTCGAAATTCGTTATACGCGTCGTAAAGCCCTATATGTGTCGTATAGGGCCGGGGTCGTATAGGGCTATATGAGGCGTATAGCTCTCTGACAGCTCCCCTAAATTTTCCTCGTTTTCAGTGTATTCGACCCTATAAGGGGGTGTCGATTTATCTGGGTGGGTGTCTATATATTAGGACCCTTTATATAATATAAAAACATATTATATTTTCGACCAATGTGTAAATTTCCTAATAATAAATGGAAAGATGTAGGTTGAAAGATAGTGGTGCCAGCTGTGTAAAGAGTAAAGTTACGTGTCTTTTCATTTGAATTGTTAAATCCAGATATAGTGTTGCATATAAATATATGCGTTGTGCTTCAGATTTCATACGTTGATTTGGATTAAACAATTTAAACTCTGGAATATAAAAAAGTGCCAGGTCGATTTATGATGCTGACGGCTGAAATATTGCCTGCTCACAGCACTTCTTGTGGGGCCCCATATTGCCACTTGCCACGTGCCCTCTTTTACACCCCGACGACAAAAAATAACACTATGAATTAATAATTAATAATATTAATAATATACATATATTATAATCCGTCGATAAATTATACAATAGCATTTAACTTGAATACAAAAAGAATAAATCTGATGATCGTCTCACATTTTGTGGATCTGCTAAATAAGGATTAGCGGATTGTGCATCCAGTAATTTGTTATTTATTTAAGTTTTAAAGTTTTGTTTTTAGTATAATTGGTTTTGCTATCAAAAAATGGGTTGTGACACAATTTGTTGCTCGTTTATCTGTCATTTTATTGTAATCCTTTGTTTTTACTTTTTATCGGTACGGAGTTTTGAATATGAAAGCAATGGGAATCTTTATCATTATTTCATATGGAAAAAAGAAAAAAAACTGGATTCGTGTAGCGTAATTAGAAGTTGCTTATCGGATGTCTTCAATGGGAATCACGCAAGATCTTTTATTAGACCTGTTATTATATCCATGGTCGGATAAAAAGGACTATTGCATATGTGACTTGGATTGTCATTTTTCAACAGCTTTGTGGTTAAACATGTGAGACATTTTCTTATTCTCCACACAAAATGAAAATTATGAGCGCCTAAAAAGGTTGACATCCTGGTACATGCGGGTACAACTCGTTAAGAATGCGATGAATATCAGATGTAATAGAACAATAAGATATGATGCCCACGTTTGTTCTATCTCTTAACCCACTAATTCTATTGGCTTGATACGGGCTTGAAGTACAAAATAAGGATCAAAGGTAAATAGGTAATAGAGCAATTAGTTTTCAGCCATGTAGTTAGTTAGAATGTTAGTTTTCTGGTAGACTAGTTATATTTCCATACTCTTATTTATACATATAAGAGTTGTTATATTATAGTTTTATTTATCATCTATTGGTATAGCTTTTTTTTGATACTATAAATTAAATATGCACTTTACCCTTAAACCCACTTTTTATTCATCATTCTATTGTAGTTTCGTACTCCTATATAGTTATTTTTAACACCTACAAGATTGGAGAGAGTTTGTGATAAATTTATTAGATTAGGTTAACGATCTTGGAGGTTTTCAAATTTTAATATGTGATTTCCCCATTTTAACCTTGACCCACTTATTAAACTTACAACCTTTTTTTTACATGTATATTACATTTTCATAATTTCATTCATAGATCAATCAATGTTAATGATTATAACTGATTTTCTTTAAAAAAAATATGTTTTTTCATCAACTCTATCATAATAATGCAAATAATATAATGGATTTGAGTATAGGTAAAGGGAAAGATTCTATATACCCAACCCAACTAATGTATTAAAATATTTAACTAATTAATTGTAGTAAATCTTTTAAGCATCATTTTATTAAACAACTATTTTATTTGAGGCGGGGTCGTTTTGAAGTTGCGAAAAGGTCAATCATGTTGCCATTGTTGTAAGTTAGTGGTGTGCTACAATTACCGATTAATACCAATTATTTATAGAATTATTTAGAAGTTAGATACTCTTAAAGATTATATATATATATATATATATATATATTGAACATCAATGAGAATTTTATGATAAAATACTAGCAAGGAGCTAGATTACATGAAGAATTTTAAAAATACAACTCAAATTTACATCAAAATGCCCAACTCCAATCTAGGTTTTCCCCTCCTATTTTGATCCATATAAAAAGGTGGCATTGATTTCATCAACCAAATTCTTCGACTCCATAAACTTCTTAAAACATATTTTGTTTTTTTCCTTCCATATTGATTATAGGATAAGCTGCAATATAGAAAACAGCCTTGAGAGTTTTTTTTATAATCGATAGAGAATGGTCACTTCATTATTTTCTTTAGAAGTTAGGACTAAGACTAGTTAGATTGTGTGTAGTATCTGAATTAGAACAACTGAAAAGTGCTGTCATTTATCGCATAAATTACCGAGTGTGAGCAAAACGTAGGATGAGGTGTACCATTTAAGCCTATCACCTCGAGACCACACTCACACCTCATTCTATCACACCCACGTTCACAAAAAAAAGAGGGGGGGGGGGGGGGTTCATGCCGTGACCAGGTGCCACCTCATGGTCACCAAAGGGCCTTAGTGCAATAACTAGTTTAAGCCAACTATTCTAAGAAATAAACATGTAAATGTTTGATAGCTTCAATTTGTTTTCCTTAATATATGTTTCTTTAACATGAGACAATCGCTTTAAACCTTTTAAACAGTGAACGGTTGGTACACTAAAACAATCTTAAATAAGTGTAACAAAATAAAGTAATATAATATATTTTACTATGGAATATAAATAACAAAGTCAATATTATATTTTTCAAAGAAAATAATTAAATTAGTGATATGCATTTTAATTTAAATAATCAAGTTGAACAACTTAACTTTATATAATCCAACGTGATTGGTGACATCAAGACATCACCGTCGCATTGAAGGGTACACCCGTGACAACACGGAGTACAACACCAAAAGTATTCGTCTGCAAAGTCCCACGGAGTTCCTGATGGACCTGTAAACTATATCAACAATATCGACCAATACAACATACTAATTTACTGTATAAATAAATTTACGGATAAAAGATTATAAATTATTTAGGAATAATTATTATAACATGACGGTATGGTATATAAAATTTGACCAGAGGTTAATCAGTTTAGTATTAATAATTTGAAGCTTTAATTCACAAGATGTCAAATGCCTTTCAAATAATTAATAAACATTATGACAAGTTTTGAGTCGGTAGAAGAAGTTTTCTACCATTTGGTCGACGGTCTAAAGTTCATCTCTCAGACTGACTATTCTAATTTCAAAGTGCAAGCAGTTTATTTAAAACCAAAGAGTGAAAATTAAAGGATAGTCTACTACAAACGGATATTACAAGTTACCTTAAGGACATTTGTGTTGTATGACATAACAAAAGTCATGCAAATACACAAAAATAATGTAACCCTGTTTATTAAAACATAAAAAGTGTTACCTTGTAAATCTCGCTAACCGCTGGCTAACAAGCAATTAAATATCAAAGTACTAATGCAAATCTCTTTTACGAAGAGTTCTGATTACAAGATGTATACTTTGTAAATGGGCATTTACAAATTTCTCATTTATAATATCACTAGTTAAATATTTTCACAAATTGAAAAATTAATTATATAGTTTTTCCTCCTAAAACGTATATATATTACATAATTATCTATTTCATTAAAATTAACTTGTGAAATTATTATTTTATCTAAAAATTTTACTAAGAAATTTTGCATATGTAATTAAAACAGTAAAAAGGAGTTTGATATTGGTAATAATAAAACGAGTCCTAGCTTATCATAGGTTTATTAGCATATATTTCGTGTAGATTGATTGTAAATTAAGAATGTGTATATTTCTTCCTTATTTATAGGCTTTATGATCCCTTTATGGGGATTTCGGTGAATGCACAGAATCATTCCATTACAAGTGCTTTAATGGGACGGAGGTTGGTTTTAATGTCAATATAATTTAAAGTTAGCGTTGAACCTGACAACCTTCTTTTAAGATCAAAGGATCAAAACCCGTCTATAACAGATTCATGTAAATTTGTTTGGGTAAAAATTAGATGAAATAGGATAACATATAACGGTTCAAAAAATGTATTTATGGTAGCTAGAGCCATAAAACGAAAACCCAAATTTTTACTCGAGTTGCCCATGTTCTTGTTTTTTCCGATCGACTTCAATGATTGGCAAAACTGATGATATCTTCATCAAAGAATCAGACTCTTCATCTGGTCTACATGGTTAGTACTTTCAACACAAGATTAGGTTCTTGACGGTTTAAATGTGACCTTTTCCTATTAGGTTAAATTGTCCAAACTTCATGTCAAAAGCTACAACATGCTTCTTCACATCAACGGTACCCTCTTCCACAACCTAACAACCCCACTTACGAATTCTAGGTCAAGATTGACTCTTTCAATGGATGTATGAGGTTGTATCTAATGATTTGCTAGTCCATATACTCAGACACCTACACCACGTCTAGGGTGGCATGCACCAAATTACAGAACATTTTTTCTGAACAAAGGGTCTCATGGCGTTGCGTCAAAAACCCAAAGAATCGGACAAATAACTTACTGACGTTCATAATCTGATGACCAAGTCACAACTGATTCTTTAACTCGTGGGAGGCCTTCCCAAGGAATACGATACCATGCGGCTTCATGAACCAGGGTTCTCCTTCGAGGGACGCAAACCCAAGGTTTACTGCTTCCGACTAACAAACTACAGAAAAAGAAAAACTTAAAGCATCTCTTTTACTTATTTTTCTTTGTTTTCTAAACCTATCGGTAAACAATTTCACGAAAACTAGTGTCAAGTACTCAGCATACAATCGAAGAACAAAACAAGCTCTCTGTCATCAATCAATCATAAGCTCAAGCTTCACAGAAAACACGGGTTTACAAGAAAATTAAAGGAGCATTAAAGGCAGCGTATGATGCTGGCCAAAAAGAATCGTCACCAGGGACGTCAAACCCTTTTTTTAAAATTCTTTTTGCCATGAAATAATAACCGAAATTACACAAAGTAAATTGTTATTTTGCTTGGTCTTTCTGCTTCTCATTATTCTTGTATGGTGTGTGGAGAGCAGAACAGATCAGTGCAGGATATGATGTTTGATTAATAGTTCACATTTGTTTTTCAATCAGGGGAGTGTAGCTCTCAGTTCTTTCCTGTCTGTTCCAAATGACTGCAAAACAAAATTAACAAAGTTTAATTCATTAGAAAATGCCAATTAAAAGGGTAAACTATGACTAATAAACGGAGCAATTAGAAGATATGAACTGTGAACATATACCTCGACCCCAAGTCCTTTACGGTAAACATTGGTAAAGAGTTCAGATTCGTCTGGCATTGGGCTTTCCTGTAGTTAAACAGAAAAATAATTGTAAAACTGATGATCTAAATTAACCATAAAATGAGAGAAGTATGAGGGGTAAGTTACCTTCGCCTGAGCAATGGCTTCATCAACTTCTTTTCTAGCTTGTTTCTCTATGTCCTGAAAACAATAGAGCACATTCGATTACACTCTAACTGCTTAAAAAATAATGATACATCCTCAATTTTTATTTTTGATATTGTAAAAGTGGTAAGAGGGAAGATTAAGGACAAAGTACACGACACTCTACATTTTCATTTTCTTTTAATGGCGTGACAACAAACTAAGACAAATGGGAGATTGAAGGATCAAGAAAAGTAACATAAACAAATAGATTTATGAATCAAGTATATCACCTTCAGTTCTTTTTCAGTGGCTAGATCATGAGCAAGTATTAACTTTCTTATTCTTTCAATAGGATCACGTTCCTGAAATAAGTAAATTACACATTATTGTTATTGACAGATTAATCGTGTTGACAATATACCTAAGAGATGAACAAACCTGTCTGACACCACTGATTTCATCACGAGTACGGTAGGTGCTACCAGGATCGGACATAGAGTGACCATGATACCTATAAGTGTCCATTTCCAGAATCTGAAAATAATCAACAATAATATAACGTTAATAAAGTGATTATTATTCCATATTATATAGTCGCTTGTAAGAAGCTTACTGTGATGTTTTATTATTTCATATAAACAGAAAAAACCAGAGAAAAGAAAACCAAAAATCCCAAATAAAAGATATTCATTTCAGTAAACAGCCGTGACCACAAAGTATGAGATGCAATTTCTATCATGAGTATCTTAATATGACATGAAAACCATACAAAAGTTTTGACTACTTACAATGGGTCCATTCTTCAAAGCATGTTCCTTTGCAAATTTGCAAGCTTGTTTGACAGCAAAGGCATCCATACCATCAACCTATTAAAGGATACAGATTAAGATCAGCGATAAAATAAACAGCAGAAAAGCTTGATATCTATCCTTTCAAAATAGATTGTAGCCATATTTCAAATATATTAAACTGTTTCACGTAAGAGTAAAAATTCAGTAATCGATCTTGAAAATTTTTAATTCACTTCCATAGTGTTATCAAAAAAATGATGTGTTTATAACATTTTGGGTTATAGAAGCTCTAAAGATGTGAGAAAGCAAGAGTAACGGAGTCAAAATAACTACAGGCATTAAGCTACGCTGCTATGGTGTTTTTTAGTTCACCGATTCCATCACCTATAGTTCTATCTGGTAAAGAAAAGGACATATGCACCCTTCTTGCAAAAAAAAGGATTAAACTAAACTAATGAAGGAAACCAAGGATAGGTTATAATTACCTAATTTTAGGCCTGTCAGAAGTTCGTTATAAATGTTAATATAGCCATTCTTTTATGATGTGAAACAAGACAGTTTTGCATCACACAGTAGCTAGGAACAATGGAACTGGAAAATATAGCCTCTTTAGGAAAAAAATCCATCTTAAATTGACCAAGCAGAAGCCAATAAAATGGATATTTATACAATGTTAATATATAAGGATAACCCGTATAGTAACATATAATTTATCTTGAGTAAACTTGAAATATGACATGCTAGGACAAAAAATGGTCAAGCATAACTTTTTATGTGGAGATAGAGGGAATGATAGTGATGGCAATAATAATGATAAAACCAACAAGTCAACAACAATTACAGAATTTTTATTCCCATCAAAATATACAGAGACCAAATTCACCTTCAATCCTGGAACATAATCCCCTCGCTTGTAATAAGCAGGACTCTTTGCAGCTCTCCATTCAGCTGTACCCATACCATCTGCACCCAATTCAAGAAACCTCATAAAATACAATGTTTGTACAGGCAACACCCACAAGCTCAATAAGCAACCAAAATAAGTACAATGCTTGCTTTTATACTCAAAGTTAATAGATATGATGATGAGATGCAAACACACTCCCATGATTTGTTCATAAATTATAGTACGCAGGTGCATTTCAATGGTTCTTATATTTTGTTTGATCTACTAAGTTGTTGGTAGGCTTATCACGTCTACAAATCAATGTCCAAATAATTGTATACTTCTGCACAACTCAATGGCCAAATAACTAAATACTTCTATACACCACTCCAACCAACTGATCCAATAACATTTCTCAGTGGAAGTACATATCTTGCTACCCACATATATCATATCCTAGATTATATTTTTTTTATATAACTCCCAAAATCACAAGCACCACATCCTAAGTTAATTTATAGTTTCATATATACATATATATAAAATATAACACGAATCAATAACGATTTATTTGGAAAAGAAGGCCTTACAGTGATTGTTCTCGCATACCAAAATGGCAGGCAAGTCCCAAAGAGCAGCCATATTCAACGCTTCAAAAAGCTGCCCTTGGTTAGCAGCACCATCACCATACATAGCAAAAGTAACATGATCCTCCTTCCTATACTTCTGAGCGAACGCCAATCCACACCCTAACGGCACCTGAGCACCAACAATCCCATGTCCTCCGAAGAAACACGCATCCTTCTTATAAAAATGCATCGAGCCCCCTTTCCCCTTCGAGCAACCCGCTTGTCGCCCCATAAGCTCAGCGAAACTCTCCAACAGCGTGCCTCCACGCCCTAGGAAGATACCGTGATCACGATACGCAGTGATTATGCAATCCTTCTTCGTAATCGCAGCCTCCATCCCTATGCTCACAGCCTCTTGCCCGTCGTACAGATGGCAAAACCCTCGGATCAACTTCGATTTGTAGAGAGAGTCGGCGGCGATCTCCATACGGCGCATAACGGCCATGTCGGTGAAGAAGCTCATGAGCTCTTTGGGAGTGGTGTCGACGGATCTCGACGGAGGCTCGCAGTTGTGGCCGGTGAAGGGGACGCTGGTTTCGACGGTGATGGTGGTGGAGTCGTCGGTGGAGATTGGGCGGCGGTGGAGGAGGGAAGCGGCGGAGGCGGTGCTGAGGGGCTTGAGTAGACCGGAGCTCCGGCGAGATAGAGCCATATCGGCGGTGGCTGTTGGTGGATCGAAGAGTTAGGTTAGTTGAGGGGGTGGAGAAGAACAGTAGAGGAACAAAATGATAAAGCAAAGGATACTTGAAAAGATTTTTATATTAGTCAAAATCAAGAGCTAAACAATTGAAATATTTTTACAGGTTCAGTCCTCCATGTTATACGGTATTATAAATTAACTGCCAACTTTTCAATTGTAGCAGATCCTGGATGTACTATTATATACATGGTATGGTATGAAGTGTCATTATATTTAATATTGTTTTTATTTTCGTAAGATATGTAAGTACACAATAATAATTATTAAAAAATATGAGCTTACCTAAGCGATTATTATATGACAAAGATGTTGGAGTTTGATTTTTAAAACGTCTTTTTTTGTCAACTGTCATTTACCGGTAACTGGATCAATCGCTAGATGTCTAGAAGCCGATGGATCAAAGAAAAACTTTTGTATATATCTTTTTACAGAAGGAACAAAAATGTCGAATAAATACAAAAAAGATGAACATGGGTACAAGGAAACTATTTAATCATAATGCTAAAATTAAGCCTAGCCAATAGGAATAATAGACGGAGTATATTTGGTTTCCATACTCCCCCTCAAGTTGGAGCGTGCAGATCTTTTGCGCCCAACTTGTCCAGTAGAAATTTGAGCTGCTGAGTACCCAAACCTTTCGTGAGCAGGTCTGCAATTTGCATTTTGGTGTCGATATGGTGGGGTTGGATTTCTTGTGATTCTACTCTCTCTCGAACAAAATAACAATCCATTTCCACATGTTTTGTTCGTTCATGGAAAACTGGGTTATTTGCTATATGACGGGCAGCTTGATTATCACAAAACAACGGAGTCGGTCCTGATAAAGTTATGTCTAATTCTTGAAGTAGCCAACGAACCCATAGGACCTCACTAACAGTAGACGCCATAGAACGATACTCTGCCTCGGCGGAGGAGCGTGAAACAACAGATTGCTTTTTGGTTCTCCATGATATTGGTGCGCCTCCTAAAAGAAGCAAGTAACCTGTTCGGGATTTTCTCGTATATGGACATCCAAGCCAGTCTGAATCACAATACGCGGTGAGGTTACAACCTCCTTCTCGTGGTAAAAGGACACCTTGTCCTGGTGTTGCCTTAAGATATCTTAAAACCCTATGCACAGCATCCATATGGGGTTGTCTAGGATCAGCAACAAACTGGCTTAGTATGTTTACTGAGTATGCTATGTCGGGCCGAGTGGCTTGCAAGTATAGTAGTCTTCCAATTATGCGACGATATCTATTTGCATCCACTCTTGGTTCTTGTTCACTCTTGTCCAACTTATGATTCTGTTCTATAGGAAAAGAACTCGGTTTACATCCTTTTAAGCCACAATCTTCGAGGATGTCCAAGGTGTACTTTCTTTGGCTTAACACTAAGCCTTCAGATGTTCGCGCTACTTCAATCCCGAGGAAATATTTTAAACTATCAAGATCCTTAATGCTAAAGCGCTTGTCAAGCTCATTTTTGGTATCTTGGATTTTGATAGGGTTATTCCCAACCATGATAACATCATCGACATATATGAGGGCAGCAACAAAACTCTTCCCTTCTCGTTGAATAAAAAGCGAGTGATCGGCCTTAGAGGGTTTGAAGCCAAGATCGAGTAGGGCATTGGTGAATTTTTGGTACCAATTTCTTGACGCTTGTTTCAAACCATAAAGAGACTTCTTTAATCTGCAAACTCTTTTCTCCCCTTCTTTGGCAAAGCCTTGTGGTATTTTCATGTACACTTCCTCGTGCAAGTCCCCGTGCAAAAAAGCGTTATTCACATCAAGTTGGTGGATGGCCCAATCTCTTTTTACCGCAACCGCCAAAAGAGTTCTAAGTGTGACTAATTTTGCCACGGGAGCAAAAGTGTCATGGTAGTCGACTCCCTCCATTTGTTTGAATCCCTTCGCCACAAGACGCGCTTTATACCTTTCAACTTCCCCGTTAGGTTTATACTTCACCTTATATACCCATTTGGAATCAATAGCATGTTTTCCTTTAGGAAGTTCTTGAAGGGTCCACGTATCATTTGCTTCAAGGGCACGTATCTCTCTTTCCATGGCTTCTTTCCACCTTGCATCTTTGATTGCCTGGTGGAAGTATTTTGGCTCATCGTTCGAATCGATGGCCGCTAGAAAAGATTTATGAGTTTCAGAAAAACTTTTATAAGAAACAAAATTAGCTAGAGGGTGTACCGTTGAGGATTCTTGACTTGGTGAAGCTCGTGCATGGTCGACCGATGGGGGTAGTTGAACGACAAAATCATTGAGATGCTTTGGCTGCAAAATGTTTCTTTTTGCTCGAAGTGGTACAACAGTTTCATTTTGTGAAATATTAGACTCAATGACTTGATCTTGTGAGGTTTCATGGGCTGTTGAGTTTTCAATTGGATCCATGTGTTGTGGGCTCTCAGTTTCTTGATTAGAATTATTACTAATTTGACTTTGCCTAGCAATGACTTTTTCACTTGGGCCTTGCATATTGACTACCTGCTCATCATCTTTGGTTACCTTTGGTCTTTGCTCTTCATCATAAATGATTCCAAAAGGTGATTCCTTTGGATCCAAATTTCCTTGATTGATGGGTACGTCATTAAAAGGAAAATTCCCTTCATGAAACTTGACATCACGCGAGACCATCATCTTTTTGCTTTCTAAATCATAAATTTTATACCCTTCGTCCCCGGTGGATACCCAAGAAAAACTCCGGGTCTCCCCCTCACTTCGAATTTGTCCCCTCTCGTTTCGGTGCTTCTATAATAAACGAGACAACCAAAAACTCTCATGAAGTCATAATCCGGTTTTTGGCCGATAAGTTTTTCATAAGGAGTCTTATTCCCGATTACACTAGAAGGCAACCGGTTTATAATGTAAGTGGCGGTCAACACACATTCACCCCAAAATCGTTTGGGTAAATTTGCTTCAAATTTAAGGGCACGGGCAGTCTCAAGTAGGTGCCTATGTTTTCTCTCCACAACTCCATTTTGTTGTGGAGTATGGGGACAAGTCGTTTCTAGAATAATACCTTGTTCACTATAAAAATTTAACATGTCGTTTGAAGTGAACTCCCCACCGTTATCACACCTAATTCTTTTGACGGATTTCCCAAATTGTGTTTTTATCATTTTATGAAAATTTATTAGGTGCTTGCTTGCTTCATGTTTTTGTTTCAATAAAAACACCCAAACCGCCCTACTAAAGTCGTCAACAATCGTTAAAAAATAGCTAGCACCTGAAAAGGAGGGGGTACGATATTTTCCCCAAATATCACAATGTAATAATTCAAAACTATCATTCCTTTTGACATCACTATTCGAATATGGAAGCCTTGTATGTTTTGCTTTTGAACAAGAATCACACAACTTATTGAACGAAAAATTCCTAAGAAAATCAATTTTAGCAAGCTTTTTACTAGAACCATGACCCAACCTTTTGTGCCACGTGTCCCCGGATGTCATCATAGCCTTTTTCTTGTTCTCAAACAACCCCATCCGGTACAAACCTCTTCTGCACTCACCCGCACCAATCAAGTTCCTCCGTCTATTATTCCTATTGGCTAGGCTTAATTTTAGCATTATGATTAAATAGTTTCCTTGTACCCATGTTCATCTTTTTTGTATTTATTCGACATTTTTGTTCCTTCTGTAAAAAGATATATACAAAAGTTTTTCTTTGATCCATCGGCTTCTAGATGGTATCAGAGCAGGATTAATCCACACAAAACCACAATTGAAATTAGCCATGGTAGATGGTGAAGATGTCAACAGCAACAAAAAGACCGAGGGAGAGTCGATAGACTCGAACTCACCGTACTACATTCATCCATCGGATTACCCAAAACAGATGCAGGTAAACGATGCGCTGAATGATGGAAACTATAATGACTGGGCACAGGAAATGGAGAATTTTCTGTTTGCCAAGAACAAGATCGGTTTTGTTGACGGTTCAATCGACAAACCGGAAAAGGGTTCGCAAAACTACATGCCATGGATGCGTTGTGATGCCATGATAAAGGGATGGCTAACAACCGCTATGGAGAAGGAGATCAGATGTAGTGTAAAGTACGCTAATACCGCTGCGGAAATCTGGAAAGATTTGAAAGATCGTTTCGGAAAAGAGAGCGCTCCTCTTGCCTACGAATTGAAACAAACACTCTCAATAACCCATCAGAATGGAACGTCCGTGTCTGCTTATTTCACCAAACTTCGTAGCATTTGGGATGAGATGTCATCGGTACTACCAGTGCCACGATGTGTTTGCAAAAGTTGTACATGTGATATGGGTAAGAAATTAGTTGAACTCAAAGAAAAGGAGAGAATTTATGAATTTTTAATGGGATTGGATAATGACTTTTCGGTCATCAGAACCCAAATTCTAGCAACAAACCCAACACCAACTCTTAGCAATGCATATCACCTTGTTGCCGAAGACGAAAGACAAAGAGCTATATCATCTGATAAGAAGCATTCAACCGAAGCGGAGGCCTTTAAGGCGTTTTTCCCGAGTAGACGAGAAAACAACTTGGGGCAACGACGTGACAAAACTAAACCAAATGACACAAAATGTATGGATGTTGTTCCACAATGTACGTTTTGTGGGAAGGATGGACATACCCGAGATGGTTGTTTCAAGAGAATCGGGTATCCCGAATGGTGGCCCGGAAACAAAAAACGAGATGAAGCAAAACCCAAAGCAGCTTGTATTGAGACAGATTCGAGTCCAATTCCAGGTTTAACAGATGAACATGGGTACAAGGAAACTATTTAATCATAATGCTAAAATTAAGCCTAGCCAATAGGAATAATAGACGGAGTATATTTGGTTTCCATAAAGATGGAAAGTTTTTACTGTGTTTATCGTAGCCCACAGAGCGGTAACGGGCGGAAAGAGCTATGATAGGAGTTGATGCTCAGAGCCTCAGTCTCGTACCCTTTTTTTTTCTTTCTTTTTCTTCGCACTAGGAGTAGCTCAACTCAAAAGATGCTAAAGCTATTGTGAATTGGTCTTTCTAAGTCGGAAAGAGGGCTTTGGGCAAATAGCAACTCGGAATCTCCTCCCTTCTTCCACTCCATCCCGAAGAGTAACTAGGACCAATTTAGTCACATTTTGTAAGAGTAGATAGAATTGAGTATAACATAACCAGAGAAGCCCCAAATCGTTTTTTGGGTAGGAAAGACTACACAGCTTTTGGCCAGGAAGCGAAGGGAATGAGCTCTCCTTCAAACTTCTTTAAAACGTAACTATTTTTTCCAAGTTTATTGTGTTAACTAAGTCGATACATGCCTTCTTAGATCTTTACTTAATTTTCCTTCTATTTTTCTTTGTTTACTTGTCTTATGAACGAGTTTAAATAAATTTTCATAAAAGTATTTTGATTTCTTTTTGTGTTCATATTTTACATTTTTATTCAAAGTTAAATTATGTAAATGATCCGTATGCTTTATTCAAACTAACATGCTTAAAACTAAAGGTTTCAAGTAACAAGTTAGGATTCCATATCATTTTAGATATTATTACTAACGAAAGAAGTTTTCAACTGAGAACACCCTCACGTGCCAAAAACATGAGGGTATTATTAACATTACCAAAAAAAAAATATGGCATATGTATGTCCTTTCTTCTTCATTGACACTGTTGTTTCTTCTCCATCAACCCTTGAAGACCATTCCCGTCCGCTAAAATAGTGGTTTGTAAATGTGGTAGACCTGCAACAATACAAACTTCATGGACCAAAAATTTCATAGTTGCTCTTGATTTGTAAGTTTACCCTCTAGATTAATTCACTCTCGATTTCATAGTTACCTGTAAAATGTTCTTTTTGTTTCAACGATTAAGGTGCAGACCTTTTTTTTTCAATATGGGTTGATTCCTTCATTTGTGCTATAGCACGTCAAATCATTCATGGCCTACTGAAATCCAAACGAATTCTTGAAGTTGAAGCGAAAAAGTTCAAAGATGAATGTCACATGAAAGATATGTTTGACAATTAGTTGTGTTCCATTTATAAGGTTTGCTTATTTTGCGGTTGTTATTTGATGTATGCATTATCAGAAGCGGCTTAACATATTTTAAGGCCGAAAGCAAACTATGAAATCAAGGCTTTTTTGTGAAAAAAAATTGTTTCTTTTTTAGCATATAGGGAAAAATCATTAAAAATTAATCTTAAACATGAATCAATATGTGTAACCACATTATCTTTTCCATTAACACATTTTTCTTCCTCAACAACTCTCTCTTTAATCTAAAAGAATCTACAAGAATCCCATAAGTTAACCAACAATCAATTGGTTATCTCTTCTCATTTCTATCCAAAAACGCATAATTGATGGATTATTATATATATTTGAGCTAAAATACAGATAAAAAGATTATTTTTGCAAAGTTTAAGGCCCCTAAATTTGGAGAACTAAAAGGATTGTTTTAGTTGCTTGTAGTGTACATACGCACCTGTGTATTATCACTAAACCAAAGTAGGATTTTTTTAGAATGAATTCCATCAATGTATTGTTACCCGGTTTTGGGAATATATTGTACTACATAAGTTGCAATGAAATAAAACATCTATATCTATATCTATATCTATATCTATATCTATAGTATCTAATAAAAAAAGATTTTTTTGTCACTTGTCACTCTCTTAAATCACCTTATTGACACATGTCATTCTTTTAAACACCCTTACTTAATTTTCCCTCCAAAAGGGTATTATAGTAATTTAATCAGTCAAACAAATTTCTCTCTCTTAATAAAACTCAATTTTATTAATTAATGCATTTCTCTCTCACATCTAAATTTTTTAAAATCAAGCTATATTTTTAAAATTAAATTTTATTAAGGAAATAAAAAATCAAATCTTTTTATTAACATAGAAATCATAAAAAAACAAAATTTTTATATAATATGAAATTTTCTAAAACACTAAACCTTTTTGAAACAAAATATTTTAAATCGGTACTTTTTTAAAAAGATTATAAAAAATATGAAATTTTCTACAAAAGTTTTATTGAAACAACCATAATAATTAGAAACCCGAGATTTTAATAAACAAGATTTTTACAAACAATAAGTTGTTAAAAAAAAAAATCTTAACACGAATATTTAAAAAAAAACTATTTAGATAAGAGAATTAAAAAAAATAGTATAATTATTTTATTTCTTCAACTATTAGTTATATATAATTTTAATCATATATTATAGTAAAACATCATAATATAACTTTTCGTGTTTATTACTAAATATACTACGTTTAATAAATAAGTTTCTAGTCTATCTATTTATCTGTATATCTATCTACTATCTATAACAAAAACAAATATAAAATAAAACTTGATACAATTGTAAGTTTTATCATATTAACTTTTCTCATTGTCTTTATTATTATTAATAATATTGAATACTAATAATATTACTCATACCATTTTCAAATTAAAAATTATATAATTTAATAAATTAAAACCTATATTTTTTATTAAAAACGCACTTTTTAAAAACAAAAGTTTTATAAAATACAGAATATAACAAACTTTTTTTAAATAAATTTATTTTTCTTAAAACAAAATATTTAAATCCCATATTTTTTTTTATAAAATAAAAGTTTAAGAAAAATACATTATTGTTTATGTACTTAAAGTAGCTATTGATATGTAATTATAATCATATTTTTATCTTCAAATATGTTTTTATAATTTATAAATATTTATTACTAATTATTTTGTATTTTATTTATTCAACCCGTGTATACACGGGGTATTAACCTAGTTTGGTATATAATGAATCTGTTGCATAAGCTGTAAATATACATGAAAAACATAAATGAAAAAGTAATCCGGATAGATATCTAGAAAACATAAAATAATACTTAACATTAGGATCTAATCATCAAAATCAGTGGGTGCTAAACTAAAATTGCATTATTTTCAAGGTTTCCAACTGTTTGAAATTACATAACGTAGACAACCTCATAGTTTCAAATCCGTTTCTGTATACAATCGGTAGTTAATGTTGTGGGTGAAAAACCCTAATCTTCTAATCTTCAGTTGAAGAAGACGTTAAGGTAACTAAGATATCAAGACTAATGATGTTCTAATAGGCGCCAAAAGTGTAATGACAATAATACTCTCGTGATTTTAGCACATGAAAGTGATCTTAGTTAAAAACTTACAGTCGTTAGTCCTCATATCTAAAGTTGTTATAAAAAACCCGTCACAACTCAACTTATTACTTGAAACCATTGTATCTAAACTTGTTATTTTGGATAAACCGCGCAGACCATTTGCATAATAAACTCTTTTATTTGCTTACATTTTTGTTTGTTTACGTAATTATCTTGACCCAAACCAACACACTGACATAAAGATGTGTTAGAGTTAGTTTTTAAACATAAGTTCAACATGTATGAGTGATCATGGTACAATCAGTGACGAACCCAGGAAATTTTTTTATGGGGGGTAAAAGTGGACGATTGCACAATTTTAGCGGGAAAGGTTCAAGATTTTCACATACATATAACACTAAAAAAACTTTTTTTACGGGGGACGACTGCCACCCCACCCACACACCTAGGTTCACCCTTGGGTAAAATATCACTTTGTCTAATGGATGCTTAGTGATCATGATACAATATCAATGTCTAATGGATGCTCTGAGGTGTGGCTTAGGTTAAAATGTGATGGTATCTCTATATACACCGTTGCTTTTAAATCTTAATTGCTATGATCATCAGTGTTACTGTGTGTTGCTATAGTATAATTTTAAGTCGTTAAAACATGGTAAGAGAATGCAAAAAAAATATGTACTTAGCGTTTATGTTATTGAGAGAAGTAGTGAAATCATTCCACAAAAGTGATCAAAGGTGGAGTCTCATTCCAATAAACGACCAAGCACTCATACATGGAGATCAATTTCACGCTTGAAAAGTAACCTAATTACTCGTAACAATAAATTAAGCATCATGGTATAAAAATGGATTTTGTCATCTTGAGTGAATTACATATGTCGTGTTTTATAAATGGATCATTAAACTTTAGTAATTATACGAGCGTCCTTAAAGCAAGGGCTTGTAACAATTACGTCTTTTAACCTAATTAATGTTAGATTTTCTATGAAGCACTTAAATTACTAGATTGCTTTTATTATCAAGATAGATTTAAAAATAAATCAAATACGAAAAATATGTAACCATTACAATTACAATTTACAATATCATTAGTAGAGTATAAGGAGTATACCCACCACATTTTGCTCACTTGTAACTCATTGTTTATTCATCAAAACTAGTTTATACACCTGCGCACGTTGCACGTGTAAGATAACAGTTGGGCTCAGAAAAATGTTCAGGTATGGCTGTTAACCGTCAACGGTAGCCTCATCAAAGCAACCGATACCACTCCACCAATTTAATCACGGCCCTAAAATGAAAACAATAGTAGTCTCAGATGAGCAATAGTCCGTCTTCATTGACGACACTAATTAATAAACTAAAGAAAACCGGAAATAGACGATACCACCGGAGAACACAAAACCAACAATAAGACTCAGATGAGATTTTCTCATCATCATCGTTCGGTACTAAAGTAGCAGACAGGCATTGCCAACGGGGTCACCAGACAACCAAACCAGAGCACAAAACAACCAAACCGAAGCACCAAACAACCGACATAAAACAACAGCTCAAACCCTAACGCCGGCGACACGGGAGGTGAAGAGACGGCGGCCAAGCCGAGTGGCCACCGCCGTCGACGTCGTCGGCACCACAAATAATAGCATCAACTAATTTACACAGTACAAGCAGAATCGTCGACCACAGGATACGGCAGCCAAGCCGGAGCGGCGACCGCCTCCGTCGTATCCAGCAGCACCAAACATCGATGAACCGACAGACGGCCGCACAGGAGGCTTGCAGGAAGCAGCCAAGCCGAAGCGGCCACTGCTGCCGTCGTCACTTGCAACACCAAACGTAGAGCTCCTCTCTCCCATAGATTCGTTAGTCCCAACCTCGACGGATCTGAGCGGTGACTAGCCCCCCAACGCGGCGGCAACCACCGCACCTCGATGAGTGTCACCGCTCCACACCGGTACATCACCCCAAAGCGGCGGCGACCGTCGCCCCAACGCCGTGAAGCCACTCGCAGAAGAAGAAGGAACCAAAACAACCACCAAAACCGACAGGCTGTTCCTACCATGATTGCGATGTTGTAGGATGCGGCGGTGCAGGTGGCGGGGGTGAACGGGGAAGGGGGCGGCGAAAGCAGAGATATTTCTCTCACCACAAAGGACTCGGTGCACTCCCTATGTTTCCAACTTAAACACGGTTTTGGGGAGGGGGGGGGGGGCAAATACAAAAGATACAAAACATGTGTGGCCAAACTATAATTGACTGAAATCCTACTATTACTCATGCTCATTTTTTCATATTATAAAATTTATCTTTTATCTTTCAAAGTTTAGTTTTATTTGAGTTTTACATATAAAATGTTAGTTTTTTTCAACTACGTTTAACTACCTTCAATATCTTAATGAGTCTTAGTGAAACAAGATGGTAATCGTTAAAACTATGATTTTAACGATTTAGACCTAACCATCCAAAAAACCATCAACCATGAAACCCATTTGCTTTCTTCAAAACGGATTCTAATCTGAATTGACCCAAAACAAGAGGAGCATGTTTGTCAAAGTGGCATGATGCTATTCATCATTGCCCTAGGTTGGCTTTGATTGAGGGGAGTACTCTTTACGCGTCGTCTTCTTTTATTTTTTTAATAATATTTACAACTTTGTTTAAAGAGAATCTTCAATCAACTTATTATTTTTTGTTATATATCTTTCTTTCTAAACATTTTAATACCACATTTTTAGTAATCATGGTCATACGCATTTCTTAAAACATTCCTTCACCCCTCCATTATAATATTCCGACGGCCCCCGACCACCGGTTCCGACAAACAACCGGCGGAGCACAACCACACCTCCGTCATTAAAACCACCAACCCAAGACGGCAGATCTACACTCACTCCGGCAACTAACAACAAGTATACACACTGACAGATGGTGATGGACTCGCCGGAGCACCGCCGGAAGCGTAATCGGTTTCTCCAAACCACAAAAACAAAACTCTCACCTCGTCATCTTCCTCCTGTAAGATCTGTTCTTTATTGTTTCTTCCTCTTTGTTTCCACTTATCTCCTTTTCCGGCAACACACGGCGGCGTTCCATCACGTCGTATCACTCTCCAGATTACCACCGTTGTCTAACTATCAACTTGATTCCGTTAGCGTGTTCAACAAGTTAAGCGAATTACCGCAGTTTCAGATAGAAGATAGGGTTTCGTTTCCCGATCATACTCTGTTATTGATCTCAAATAGTGCCAATAGCGAAATCGCAATCGATGTTGCTGTTGGAAACAGATTGGAATGCGTTTACAGAAGTAACAAATCGGATCTCGGTGATGGTGGTACTAAGAGGATGAATGTATTGTCGGTGGATGAATACACCGATAACCGTTTGATCGTCCGGTGTCCCCTCTCGCCGGCGAACTTCTCATCTCCGATCACCGTACAGCAGCGTGGTTTAATAATCGATACAGTTGAAGATAAACCCCTTAATTCATGGGAGAATTTGGCGTATGAATCGGTGTTAGATGGAAAAACCGCTATTGTTTTCGTGAAGGGGATAACTCACAGGCAGGATAAAGAATCCGACCCGACCCAATTCACTTGTCATTTCGGGTTAGGGAAATACATGCTCACTTCAAGAGCCATAACTGTAGCTCAAGAAGTAGTCCGATGTGTGTTGCCGAGAAGCATTCTTATGCACCCTGATAAAGCCCGTGGGGTTCGAGCCACGGTTAGTTTCCAAATGCCACGGGTTCGTGGTCGGGCTTACCGTGTTGTTGTTCCGTCTGTAGCCAAGATATCCGCTTCACAACTAAATCTGAAGGTCGATAAGCACGAGCTTTGTGTGTGCACAATGTTATGGAACCAAGCCCATTCGATTCGCGAGTGGATAACCTACCATTCTTGGCTAGGGGTTGAGAAATGGTTCATATATGATAACAACAGTGATGATGAGATCAAAACCGTGATAGAGAATCTTGATCTCGAGGGTTTCAACATCAGCAGACGCGTTTGGCCATGGATCAAGACTCAAGAAGCCGGGTTCTCACATTGTGCTATACATGCTCGAACCGAATGCAATTGGGTTTCTTTCATGGATGTAGATGAGTTCTATTACTTCCCATACAACCCTGTATCCGGAGCCCCGAGCCAGGGTTCTCTCCGAACCCTGGTTTCAAACTTCACCACATCATCATCAATCGGGGAGATCAGAACATCATGCCATAGTTTTGGGCCTTCGGGTTTAACCTCCCGACCCAAACAAGGAGTAACGGTCGGGTACACTTGCAGACTACAAAGCCCGGAAAGGCACAAGTCAATCATTAGACCCAAAGCGCTAGACATGACCCTAATGAATGTGGTGCACCATTTCCATCTAAGGAAAGGGTTCACATACATGGATTTGCCTCAAAGTATTGCAGTGATCAATCACTATAAGTATCAAGTGTGGGAAGTTTTTAGGGCAAAGTTTCATAGACGGGTGGCTACTTATGTGGCCGATTGGACGGATCATCAGAGCGAAGGTTCGAGAGACAGAGCACCTGGTTTGGGTACAGAAGCCATCGAGCCGCCTGAATGGAGACTGCAGTTCTGTGAGGTATGGGACACTGGTTTAAGGGACTTTGTTTTAGCCAATTTGGGTGATGTTTCTACTGGTGTTTTGCCATGGGATAGATCTTTGTGACATAGTGGTGGATATAGTGATATTGTTAGATTGATTGGTTGATTCTTTATATATGGGATAGGCTAAATGTACTTTTGTAAGCTAAACAAATTTGTTATTAAGAGAGATGAAATGACTGATTTAATAGTAAAGGAGGGCATGTTTAGCACAAATCATTTATGTATGCGTTTGTGAATAGAGTGAATCTTTTGGAATCATTGTACTTGGTTTTCTTATATCAAATGATTCATTGTTATTGTAAGTAGGAAAATGTTACAAAAAGAGCAGTTTTGGACAGCCACTTTATATATGTGTGTGTGATAGAATCAGTCTTTTGGAATCATTGTACTTGGTTCTCTTATGTCAAATGATTCATTGTTATTGTAAGTAGTAAAATGTCACAAAAAGAGCAGTTTTGGACATATCATAGAGGTTTTGTTTAGTTTTGTAAAAGGTTTTCAAATAAGTGAATCTTTATCTAATAAAGCCTTAAATAACGAATCATTTGGTTCTTTTATTAGTTCAAGTGGTTAATGTGAGGTATTCTAATATCTTATAAAAATATGTGGAGGTTTTGGCTTCAGGTTTTATGTGTGATAAAAATAAAAAAGGGTTCTAGACGGGCCATAAAAATAGGTGGAGGTTTTCTCACCTAATATGAGTATTCTTCAGAATATGATCTCAGGTTTCGTACTTTAGTAATAAATATGATAGTATGGGCTAATGATCTGTTAATGATCTAATTAGCTGTTCAAAAAAATTCATTCTTTAAGACAAAAAGTTTAAACTTCAAAAAGCTACAAAAAATTGGAATTGGATGTTGAATACTATCGACTTATATTTGTTAATTGACAAAGAATAATGACATGCATCTCCAACTCTCCAAGTTGCTTGTCTACAAAAGAAAAACATCTTCTTGACTTTCTAATTATCCAAAAAACAGACATTTGTCTTTACTAATTTCAAATACAACTAACCGATTAGCATCTAACTAGTGGGACGAACCAGTCAAAACGTGATACGTGCAAATTACTTCCATCTTCTTAAACATAAATAACCTTTACATGTTTAAAATTCTTTTTTAAAATATATCATAAAATCAAGATTTTAAATTTTAATTTGATTTACTAAGGTAGTAAACAAAAAAAACATTTTAAACATAAGTCAATAATCAGACTGGAGAACAGGCTTAGATAAGGATGATTTTAATGCAATCAACGTTATTTTTAATTTAATTGGATTTGGTCGAGAACAAAGAGGATGACTCTTTTTTTTTTTTTAAATCAAAACAAGAGTTAAATCAATCACCGAGTATATTATTTTTTTATGACCAAAGAGAAATGAGTTTAAAATAGTAACAAGTCAGGTGACTAGAGTGCCCGTTGTACTAAGCTATACTCATTGCAATTACCTCGAACCCAATGGTTCAATAGGAAGAAGCCCCCTAAGGCCTAAGAGATGCAAGTTCGGAGGCACTGCCTTTGATAATAGGATCCAAGGGATGATAGCCCTTATGGGATTTAAAGGACAAAGCCCTGACTCCTTTTTCTTCCCCAAAGCTCTTCAGCATTGACAATTAAGGGGATAACTCCTAAATTTGTTCGCCGATGAGATATGGATAAAAAAAAGCTAGGTGTTATTAGTAAAGTTCAATTGCCACCGTCCTTTTCAGTTTGATTATATCAAATATGATTTATATGTAATGGTGTGAGCTACATTTCATTCAGTAAAATGATGAAATAGACTATTAGTAAATTTGAAGATAATATATATAATGCCATTTAGAAAAATAACGTTACTTTAAACTTTTCCACGTTTAATTTTGTTGATACGTTTTATCGTTTAATTATGTTATTTTGAGGGTTAATATAAATAAAATTATGTGGCTTGTAAAATAGCCTCCTAAAAATGTAAATGTATGAGTAATGTTTTACATTCCAACATTTGAATTTTGTTTGTGTATAATTTGGAAATGCTTGTAAACATAAATTGTTATCTTATACTTATGTATATTCTTTGCGCCAAACTAACCCAATATACTCTTGCTTGGCACGGTGATTTTTGTTTTCGATTTTAATTTGTTTTTAATTTATTAGTTCTTTCCTCATGCATTTACAAGTTAGATTTCTTCTTGTGTTTTTCTTGATGTTAGGCTTGATGTTGGGTTGGATCGTAGCCAACTTTAAAGAGCTTGGATTCAGGTTGTGAAGACAAAGAACTCGTTATAAGATGACTCGAACGTAAAGTTTTGAAAATACCACCCGACATTCAAATTAGTGACATATATAACATAGTCGAGTATATAACATGTTTATGGCATATAAGTGAGTAAAGATTATAGCTAAGAGATGGTGAAAGAAGCTATCAAAAGGCTCCTTTGGGCATTTTATAGACTAAACAGGAGGTTGCCATGGATAAGCAAAGAAGGTATAAAGAAAGGAGAAGATAGTCCTAAATAAAGAGAGGTGAGATGTTTAATTAATGGGGGCACTGTCACTAGCAAACAAGATGATTATTATAAGGGAAAATTCTCAAAAGTGTTCCTTTTCTCCTTTATTTCTTTTAAAATATCCTCTAAATAATTTCTTTTTAAAATGTTCCCTCCAGACAAGACGCCGGCGCCTCCTTAAACAGGGCGTGACCGCCTGTATAGCAGACCACTGAAAATGGTACACGCGTCCTATATGGTGACGGGCACCTTCATAGGGCGGCGAGTGTCTCTACAAAACACGTGTATGATTTTGAGTGGCTAAGCGCTCACGTCCTGTCTAAGGAGGCGTCAACATCTTGTGTAGAGGGATAATCTAAGAAGAAAATCTTATTGAGTTATTTTGAAGGAAATTTTAGGTCAAAAAGGATATTTTGAGAATTTTAGGGTTAGGGTTTAAACCTAATGGGCTTGCTAATATGGGTCTAATCAAACTCAATGGGCCCATCATAATATCACTTTATCAATTTAGTTTCCCTTCTTTTATAAGAAAGCATGGGGGCTAGAATGCTAGATCAAGCCAAACGGGCCTTACCTATCTAAATGAGCCCATATGCTCATTTCAAACTTCGTCACCATATTGCTTCATGCCTTCATCTCCCCAAGTTCTCAAGCAACAAGTTATTATTTAAGCCCTAATTTCTTGTTGTTTTTAGATTATCACCCACACACCAATTCTTGTAGAGAGGTTAGGATCCATAATGTATTAAACTAGCGAACTTAAATAGGATTATGAAAATACTAAGCTTAGACATTTGTAGTGACGACATAGTTGATGGATAATGCACATCAAGTGTCTAGACGTTTTCCGCCTTAAAACAAACAGACTATTTGAATACAAAGTGTTTTTTTGATTGATTTAGTATGTCTAATGAAGTGTCTTTGACATGCTATCTAATAACAAGTTCTTCACTGATCACTTATTTCAACATTTTTACAACCTATAAATTCTCTTTAAGCAAATCCAATATCAACAAGATTTGGTCATAAAAATGGCCTTCAAGGTAATAGCTCTTGTCTTAGAAAACATATGCCTTTGATCATAAGGCTTAAATGCGCAACACCTGACATATATTGGACTGATAGCCAAAAGTGTATTTTAAGTTTATGGTGTCATTAATTGTTAGACATGAAAGTTGAATGTATAATGTATGGACAACCTACAACTTCTGTATCTTTTTAAATGACCAATCAACCCCTCAATCTTCCACTATTGTCACATATATGCCCCTCACCTTGTTATTTAATTCGATAATTGGGGTGTAGCATTTTAGGACTAAAAGAAGAAATTACTGAAAAATCTAGAAACTTATTCGATTGCTAAATTATGTTAATGACCCAAAAATCTGCTTTCAAACTTAGGAAATGAAGATTAGAGGAACAAAATAAAATATACCAATTTAATTGCTGCCTACAATCACTTGTACATTTCATTTTGTCAACATCACCAATAACATCAACCCGCACTCCAAATTTCAAACAAAAGAATGATGCTAACAAACATATACAAGGATTACAAACAAACAACCCCATCTGGATTAAGGCACATCCATCCATCCAAGTGATTACAAAAAATAATCTGGTGTTTTGCGCGTAGTATCTGGTTCAATTTGCCTTGGTGTTGGATCAAATTGAAGAAAATTTTGCTCCATGTTTTCCCCTATTTCAAGAATTGCAGCCATGTTTCCACACCGATAGCAATAATTAGGAGCGCTAAAAACTGTCACCACGTTCTTTTCCTGACATGACCATATGCAAATACAAATTTAGCGGGATCCGTAGAGGGTTTTTTTTTTTAATACAAGGGTGACTAACCTGGCACCAGTTAAAACCCTCCATGACAAGCTGGTGAGCCCTTGAGATGAGAGTCAGTCCATTTGTATGGTTAAACTGAGATGCTATATCTTGTCCAAATGTGTAGCCGGCTCCACGTGGAGATATTCCCCACCCGCATCTGTCATCTGGATCGGACCATAACAGATCACACATTGGTCCTTCATGTGGAACCTATATCCAAAAATGCATCAGTAGAATACAAGTCAGCAGTTACTGTGGAATTAATGAGTGAAATACAAAGCACCTCTTGGATGCGGTCCAATGCTCGGATATTGTCTAGGGTATCCAATGATGGCGAAAGCCCTCCATGCAAGCAAAAAATCTACAATGCAAAAAATTAATTAAAATTTATCACAGGATGAATATGCCAGTGTTAACCATGAAATTTGTAATTTATATCTAACCTGGCTCTCAATAAGGGCTGTAAGAGGTAGGTAATCAAAAAGGTCGGTAAAATGCTTCCATACATTAGCATTTCCATACTTTCTCAAACATTCATCATAAAATCCATATCTGAGTTAAACACAAGCGTTATATGAGTAACAAAAAATAAAGTAAGGTATATTATAAAAGTTCATTCATAGCAGCATGTGCAAGAAAAATAACAACAAAACGAGTCATCAAAAATATAAATGTATACACATTTATCCTAAATTTAAAGAAAAAAAAGTGAAGGTCTTACACTTGAGTGATTTGACGGCTCTCGTGATTTCCTCTAAGAATTGTAAGTCTATCTCTATAGCGAACTTTTAGAGCCACTAAAAGTGTGACAGTCTCCACTGAATAGTACCCACGATCTGTGATGATAATCTGATTAGAAAAATCTTAAACATAATATCTAATCGGTCATAGTAGTGCACTTGAATCAGACATCATTAAGATAAGGAAAGAACCAGTTATCTATGGCGCAGCACAATAAATATAGAAAGTAATTGAATTGGCAGATATTTAGAAAATAGAAGGAAAGGACTGCTTACATTTATAAGTGATAAGTGGATAGTGAAATTGATATACGTTATGAAAGACTAAAGAACTCAAAACTTACACTTGCCTGCTTGTAGGCAATCTATAACTGCTAATAGCAAGGATTTGAGAAGACACAACTGCCACTAGACAAGAGCATCTATCACATAATCATAACACTACTTAAAAGTAGAGCAATGTTGCTCAACCACAATATATAAATATATCACCATCTTTTCTTGACCTAGTTTTGGCTTGTTTGGCTACATGATGCAATACCTTCTATATTGAAGTATTGAACTATACATTAAAAGTTCTTTAGACTTCTTATGTTATATAGTTTTACCATAAACTCAACTCAAGACATCAATATGGCAGAAAACCCGCATTTTGAGCTTCGCGACAAATACTTTCCTAACAGCCTATCCAATTCATTTCCGTAGATATCACATTCACAAAGATAGTAATACACAAGTGTCCAAATATATGCTTTAATATTCATGCTGACGATGATCTACTGAATGTCTATTAGCAGCATCACGACAAAATTATGTTTCCAAATATGCATCGGATAGTAAAAAGCCTAACAGAAATACTAAATTGATTATAGAACATATCATCCTTGCAGAAAAAACGTTTTGCTAATGAACAAGCAATGCAACAATGGTGTGTAGCCTAATAAAGACGATAAAAAAAGTCCAACCATATACTAGAAACATATGCTCCAAATATTCAGTAAGCAAGAATCCCCCATGATTCCACACAGTCATCTTCCATTGTGCATGGAAATCATGTCTACTTCTAACAAGACCCAGGGTATTATGTGCACTGGCACAAGGATATTGGCATCTCTAAGCAACAAACTTGAATAAACTACAACTATTCTTCCTAATTTAAACTAGTAAGATAAGTAATAACTAACTATGTCTCCAATAAACTGAATGTACCACAAAAAGGCATCCAATTAGCTACCCTTCGAGTAGATGATTTTAAAACTTCCATCATCCTAAAGACAATCACCATGAAATCATCCGAAGTTCATTTTGCCCAAAATTTTCAACACCTACCTAGCTTATAAGAAAAACAAATTTGTTCACGAAGCACAACATTAAAAAAACTAGATTAAATTCTTACCAACGTAATCACCCATGAAGAGATAATTGGTATCCGGAGGATTACCACCTATCCGAAACAGCTCGATCAGATCGTAAAACTGACCATGAATATCACCGCAAACGGTAACCGGACACTTCACAGGCTGCACATTCCATTCCTCTACGAGTATAGCCCTAGCTTGATCGCACAGCGTTTTAACCTCCGATTCCGTCAACTGTTTGCAATCCATCAATTGCTCTATCTGCCGATCTATATCAGCGTGAGACGGCATTCTCCCCTTCACTTTTCCGATCAAATATCAACAAATCGAAGATCGGATCACAACGAAGACGAAAAAACAATAACAGATCCCTACAAATCGATGATCTTACTAACAAATTTTGTAAAAGTTTTCTGAATTAACATATCGAGAACGCTATGTTGGATTTTGATATCGTTTTGTGGCGAAATACAGAATCGTCCCTATTGACCTCAGGTTTTCTCTCTAGAATTTGGGGAAAAGAGAGAAATGTTGTTTTTGTGTGTGGTATATATAGATCTGAAAAGTAGAAGATTTCATCTTAGTCCTTGCTCTTTTGTTTGGTGCAACTTTAATACTAGTAAAACGAGTTTGGCGGACTCGCTAACCAGCATGGGGCACACACGCTCCATAATATCACAAGAGGCCATCGACTCACAGATTTAAACCAGGCCAAGGGGTGGGATTCAAGCTACTATATCTCGCTCACAATCACATTATACTCAAATCCTGACCTGAGATTCCCTGATAATTATCGTAGGCTGGCCACCCAAGTTGTTTACTTAGATAGGATTGAACCCGGGTTTATATGATTGATTATTTTTTTCAAATTTCAATATCATTTAAGTGCACATATTGTATTATGTTGTGTCAAAGATTAACATTTTGTTTTATAAGGATTAGAAGTGTATATTCTTATTTTTCATGAATTTCATTTGTTTTCTTCTATTTCTTTCGTATAATCGGTGCTACTTATATGCTTGTAACTCACCAAAGTATTATCAACAAATGTAGTATAGCTTTTTTTCCATCTAACATCAACTAATTCATCCTCACCCTTACGCTTACTGTTAGCCTTAACAAGTATGTTGATCGTTACTCAAATCAAACCAATAGCATCTCTTACGCACTATCTAAATCCAAATGGTTTTATTCTTAATAGGACGCCTATGGAGCACATTTTACCATAATTGAGTCCTATTCACAACACTTAAAGCCATTTGGTGATCCTTAGTTAGGAACATTATAAAACACCAACTACTGTAAACGTAGCGACACTAGTAGATATAACTGAGATGACAATATCGGTGAAGCAAGTGGTGGGGAGAGGTTGTAACTTTTCCCCAAATTAATCTATTTTTGAAAACCAATTATCAGCTTTAATTAATAATTTTCATAAGGCATCTACTATATGATCAGGTTTAGCTAATTATTTTCAAAAGGTATCTGCTATGACTATTACGAGAATCATAATTAGGTAATTATGGAAGTAAGGTTAATACTTAATGTGGATACAATTTGTCTATTATTCTATTAACTGTCACATTTTTACTTGGGAAAATTGGGACTAAACTAGATTTTCTTCTAATCACCATATGATGACAAGTTTAAGAGATAGAAGTATACAAACACAGTAAATGAGAGATGATGGACAGGTTGTTTTGGAGTAGGTGAAGGAGCTGGCAAAGATAGACAAGGAAGAAGGTATGGAAGATTGAGGTAGTTCCACATATAGAGAGTGAGGGAGGAATAGATGTTTAGTATTGGTATGGCTACTAGATATGAGATGGATTTTATTATTAATTGTGTGGTCTCTGAAAATATAGAGTCTAATGGGCTTGTCAACAAGGCCTGGTTTAGACCCAACAAGCCCAACACTATATTTACTAAGGTAGTAAATGTTTTTAAAGATCCTTATTATAAAAAGGTGTAAAACTGTAAATAACTTCATTGTCTCTTACTAGGTTTTCAATATCAAAGGTAGTATTAGACGATTTCTAAATCAAGTAGTTATTTGAACAGCTAGTAATGTTCTTATTATTAATAATTAGGTTTAGTTAAGGCCTCCTAGTTGGATATAAACATTTGTTTCAATTCTATGTCAAAATATGGACCACATTTTTAACTCCAATTAAATCTTTTGCGGTATTGGGTTTATTTCTCCGTAAAGTGGAGGCCTTTATGCCAATGCATTTGCAAAACTCGTAGTCTTCTACTCAATGTGTAGGTACGGCGCATTGAATAGGACCAACAACACGTCCATTATAATAAGTAGTGTACATTGCATTTAAAGTCTTCTAATTAATAAAAACATTTTATGGCATTCACAATAATGAAAATGAAGTCTGTTTGGCTGAAAAGCATAATTAAGATGGATTAGACAATAATACAATAGAATAAAATAAATTCCCCTTTTAATTTTCACGTTTGGTAAATATAAAACATAACTAGCTTTATTAACACGTGTAATAACATGTGTTGAATAGATAAAATATTAAATAAAATAAAAATAATTATTAATTATAAAACGATATTATAAGATAATATACGTATAAGTAAAGACTAGAACTAATAAAATAATAATATCAACTTATTAAACTTTTGTTTTATAAACTTTTTTTCAAGTAAACATTTTTGTTTCAAAACAAACCACTTTAAAAAATATCATTTTAAAAAATTTTCTAATTATAACTCCCATATTTTGGGTTATACAAATTTTACTTTTTAAGAACACCACTTTTAAAATATTTTATATTTTTTAAAATATCTTTTGACGTTCTAGAAAAAAAAAATATTTATAAAAAAATTATTTTTTTTGAAATAACATTAATAAAAAATTTTATTTCTTAAATTGTTAAAATCTATTTTTGATCTAAAAAGAAATTAAATAATATTATTATTAATTAATATAATTATTTAATGGAAAAAAGAAACGCGAAAATTTTGGTTAAGAGAAATGTGATATTACCACGTTTTCTCCCTAGTTACTTTTATATTAAAATACAAAAATATATGAAATGAGAACTTAAAAATGCAAACACGTATTTTTTAGTGTTAAAGTTTTCATTCATATATACACACACACATACATGACTTCATTGTAATTAATGCGTACTCGAATAAAAATGCAAAAACTGAATTCGCAAAAACAGAATAAATAAATAATAACTTAAAGTGAATAAATAATCAAATGAGATTACAATGGAAGATGAACTATTTTTCAGATAATAGAAGGATCTTGTAAATATAATGTTAAAACTATGATATGGATTAACCGCGAGTTTCCACCTTCCATTGCGTTCCATGGTGGAATAGAAACAAAAGGAAACCATTTTTGCCAACTGAAAAGAAGTTTTCTAAAAGTGAAAGGAATCATTGATGAACAACTCATAAGTCATTCCATTCTTCTCACACAAAACAAAAACGTTCTAACAATCATTCATCTGTTAAATACATAAATAACACATAAAAAATAAATACTATATACCATATAAAACATTTACCGCTTAGATTTAAGATTTCTTTTACTAGTCGCTCTTAACATTTAATATCACCGTCACTCCGTTGTCAAATATATAAATAACACATAAAAAAGCACTGAATACATATGTAAACCATTCACCTATGAATACTGTATAACATAACGATTGCTCCTTTAGGTCCGCCTATGGATTTTAAGTGTCATACATATGCACCACTTTCAATGAAAAACACATCTAACAATAGTTAACAAACAAATATATTCAATAAAATCCCACTCAACATGAGGTAAATTAAAGAAGTAAAATGGATTGATCGAACTTTATTTAAATGACTCTTTCTCTTCTTGGTACACCGGTACTTCTATCAATACAAATCATGTTGTTTGCTAAGTAAAAAAAACACATACTCTACGAGTTGTATGAGCAACAATAGTACGTACGTACACACACCCATACATAGGTTCATCTTGTAACACAAACATATGGAGTAGATATAGTTTTAAACATTGGTATAACCTTTTCTTTCCAGCAGTCTCTTAATCATTAGCTCTATCAAAGTTTGCTCATTTCGTGACATATTTTAAAGAGAACTTATAGCCATTGACTATGGATTATGATGATGAATCATGATGTTCTTTCAAAGCTGCCACCAATTTGCATGTGCAACCATTCTGGTGATGATCCCCTGCTAAATTCCCTTGTGGGTTGTGAACCAAATGGCACACCAGCAATGTCAAACTGTTGTTGACCAAACTGAAACACCAGAATTGACTTTTTAGATAAGTGTTCATATAATATGACTCTAATCATCAAAAGGACATGCCATTCTATACTTACATCTTTTGAAGGAAATCCTTGAGGACTTGGGTGTGATCTTGAAGTAACAGCTTCAAGCTTCATTGATAAGAACTGTCACACTCAACTTAATTAGCATAACGACTTAAGTAATGTTGAAAATGAAAATACAAGCATGATGCAATAATCCAAAAGAAAAAGTAGCGTACGCTTACTTCGACCTGTTGCTGTAGTGATTGAATGTAATTGATTATCTCATCAAGGACCAGTGCTTTCCCTATAACCTGATATCACATGATTGGTAGTTTTATAAGCTTTTGACATGCGCTTTCAGCCTTCTTGACCAAAAACTAGTATTAGCATATTAATTTCAACTAATTTTGAATCAAATTAACTTGAATAAACCACACCTTGTTACATCCAGGTACCAAATCTTGGAGAATTTTCATCCTTTCACTTATCTTTTCTCTTCTAGCCTGACCACAAACTTAAGTCAAATTCAGCAAGAACGAATCCACACAAGAATCTTGAACTATATAAAAAAACAATTCAATTTAAAAAAGGGTAGGAAAAATTACTCTTTCTGCAAGACTATGGCTATCAGTTGCTTGACCTCTTCTTGCTCTAACATGAATATAATCTTGTTTAGGTGCTTCAGATGGTTTTTCCGCTTTCTTGCCCGAACTTCTTTCGGCTTCTGGTTTCGACTCTGAGTTCTCACTTTCAAGCACCAAAGTCTTCAAACGTTTACCATCATTATCAAGCTGATTAAAGATTCAAAATTTCACTAAAAGTAAGAACTTTGATCTGTTTTACTAATTTCAATCAACAAAAAGAATCTGAATTCAAAAAGTACAGCAGAAAATGAACTGCAACTGTTTCTGTGATGTGAATTTAATAGAACACAAACAGAAAGGTTGGTGAGACTGCACAAACGTTAACAATTTCAGAAAAACAGAACAAAGTTGCATACTGTTAAAGATAATCATGTTTAAATATCTAATTTGAATAAATACTTACCAATTCAGACCATAAATGTCACGAGAGGATCTTTAGATGAATAGAAAACAATTAAAAACAGTGGAGCAGGTATGATTTCAATAAGAAATTCACATCTACAGAAGCTAAAAAGTTAACACAATTGAATATTAAATATGATAGAAAATACTGTTGATTAATTATCTGATTACCATGCTATTCCCGTTGCTTCTGCTGCTAGTTGAAACCCCTTTCGACGAATCATCATCTTTACGCCGCTTCTTACTCAGATTATCCACCGCCATAGGATCATCCACAAACGCCCCATTATTATCCCCTAATTGCCCCATACCAAACGACGTCGCATTGCCACCACCTCCACCGCCACCGCCACCGCCACCGCCACCGCCAAGGTTCATCGGAAACGGCCAGATCTCCGTCAAATTACACAACGAAGACCCCGTATTACCCGACCGGAAACCACCGCCGTTCATCATCACCGGCGGATCCATCAAACAACACAATAACAACAAACAACCAATCAAATCAACTACTGATTCACATCACCATCCAATTGGCAAAACCCTAGGTTGCTTCAGATAAAATTTTCAACTTGTGAGTGCCAAATCAGCTTGAAGATGGAGATAGAGAGGAGTATATGTATCCTGTATGTATAGATTGGGGGGTGTTGATAAAGCTGCGTGTGATCTCCTTTGACAGTGGAGAGTTGTTGGGTGCGTAGTGTACCCACCAGGAGTGTACGTTAGCGAAATGGACCTCGGGAGGTGAAAAGAAGTGACTTCTAAATGAGGATTCTCTCTGCGTTTTCTTCTCGACCGCCTTTTTAAATAATAATAATCTCAGATCTCTAACTTCTTCTCCGCCGTACGATCCACCACAAATGACGGTTTACACTCTGATACCCTCGAAGTTGTATATTTACATTTCCTACTATTATCTTTTCTTCAAACCCTTGTATCTATTATATGTAATGAAATAATAAATAATAATAATTATTAATTTAATCGAGATGTGGAGGGTGAGCTTGAATATGGAATTAATAGTGAAGAGGTATGACACTATTATACTATTTCCCACGGTATCTTCACTAGAGTGGTTAGCGTATGTTGCAGATTGTGTGAAGTTCTTTCACCATGCTTAGCGTATGTGGCAAACTATGTGAAAAAACAAAATATATGATTATCAATTAGAGTTTGACTGTCACTCTAATGCTAGGTTAAGATCTAGAGAGGAAGCACCTCTTGATAACATGTATGGATCCTAAGTATATGTATGTTATATATGTGATGTAAGGTCTATTTGATTTACTTTTTTCTATATTTACGTACACTTTCTTTTCTAAAATTTCGATATCGTTGGATTGTGGTCACATGGATTTTTTTTCTTATTTCGATGAGGTTGAAGGTGGTTTGTTTCTTCTATCATATTTTGTAGGAGAGTTTTCACACGATCATATTCATTCCCTGAGAAGTGGACATGGTCAAGCTGGATTCGGGTATTTGCTTCTTCAAATGGATATATGATTATTATACTTAGTTCTTAAGTTCACCAATGCATTTTAATGCTGCGAACTTGTTGGTCTTGTGCATGCTGATGCGTAACATGACTATATATATTTACGGTATTATGATTTGAAATGGTTGTCATTGCTAAATGTTAAAATCAAAGATACACCAGGAAACAAGTGACAGAAACAAGGCAATGTGGAATATATGTATGTATGTATGTGTGTGCATATATATATATGATTCTAGAGTAAATGTTGGGATGACCATGAGAAAATTACAAAATATAACATTTGTATTAGCTGCTTGTACCATGGTTAGAAGTATCAAAATATAAAGATTTCAAGTTATGGTGGTTAGATAGAAGAAAAGTTAAAACTTGGGGATGTAAAAATGTGAAATGTTGTTAATTTATAGAAAGATCGCGACAAACTAGAATAAAGTGTTATGTGCGCAATTTATAACTAGATGTTATGAACTGGGATATTATGTGAATGCAAGTAGGTTGGGAGTGCTTTCATATTATTAATGATGGACCCAATTAAATACGGACATAGTGAAAGTGAAGAGATTGATATTAACAAAATGAATATCAGACAATTTAACGCATTTTTTCAAACGGTTCCTACCACGAACATAAACTTTTTTTATATAGTGGTAAACGTGAAAAATATAAATTAGGTCATAAAGGAGATTAATACCAGATTGGCTAAAATGACGATTAAAATATTAATTAGGTGTATAAACGAAAACAAGAGTATGTCATCTACTAACTACATCTTATAACATAGTGAACAATGATAATGACAATTCATGACTTCATGTGAACCTAAATGGTTGATTATGTGTATGGGAAAATACATATTTATGTCAATATAGTAAAATCAATTAACCAATCTATTAAAAAAACCCTTCTAAAAATGTAGCATCTTATGTGAAGATGATATTAGTGGACGAATAAATTAACTTATGTAGAAAATAATAAGGAGGTGTTTAATTAATGTGACGTTTTGAAATTAGCAAGGTTTCAAAGAATCATAAACAAATGATTAGATAAAATAAAGGAATTAAAGTAACGAAATAACAAACATTGTCATTACGAAAACAGTTTTAAAGCAATAAGGTTTTATCACATAAAGTTTGATTGTTTAATGGACATTTGATAATAATATATTTAAATAATGGTTTAAAACAAGTTTTATAGTTCAAGGATAAGCAATTAGTTGTTTATGATTAGTGGTGCGTACGGTTGTATGATTAACATGTGATATTTTCTTATTTGTTTTTGATTGACAGCATAATTAGGATTAAGTCCGTTTAAGGAAAGGCCACTCAAATTCAAAAGGTACAGTTGATGGCCATGATTTTCTTTTTTATTTAAATACACGTTTGCATCATTGCATCATTAAGAAAACGCACGTTTCTAATATTTAAATATTTTCAAGTTTGTGTAATATTTAGCCAAAAGGCTTATGTTTATTTTAATATTTTGTGGTTTAAAAGTTTTATTTATTATAACATGTAATGAAGAGTCACCATCTCAAAACTAAACTCAAAAGATTACATGATAATACATATATTGCTTGATTGTAACTAAAAATGTGTTTTTAATTGATACGGGCATCCCATTTTGATCCAATCGGGTGATATTAATCAAAGATAGAAGCTCAATTCAATAACGTACCATATATATTTTAATTTTTTTTTTAGTTTGGCATATGCAATAATATACTTTTCTTTGAGAAAAACAAAGCCGTATATTTATGAAGACTTCTTGTAGCCTCAAAATTTCGAATTAACACTTATTCTTTAGTAATTACTATAAAGCTAGTAGAATTCTTTAGACGATGCGGAGACAATTAAACTAAAAAATTGTGCAATCCGACTCAAAGTTTCGTTGTAAATTTTATCAACAAAGACGTTTCAGATAAAATATATTTTTATGTTTAAATTCAATTCGATGTTTTTGTAACATTTAACAGTATAATTTTGACATGAACAGTTAAAACAATTGACAAATTATTACACAATCTCCTATAGCGCAAATTACAAGCAAATAGAAGCGGTGACTAAGGGGCTATTTGATTTCACTTACTCGGTCAGAAGGTGCTGACCGGGTAAGAGCTTGTTCCAAAACTGACCGGTTAAGTGAAAAAATATGTTAAGTGAAAAAATATGCATGGGTCAGTGGTGTCAGACCGGGTCAGACGCAAAAGAATGCAAATCAAACACACTGACCAGCCAAAATGTCTGACCGGGTCAGTGGGTCAGACATTTTGACCGGGTCAGAAGCAAATCAAACAACCCCTAAATTAGTCTGAAAGTATAATGTTCTTAACATTGATTTTAAAATTTAACGAATAATGACCAAATTGAAAATGAAGTAGAAATTTGTTCCTCATTTTATATTTCCCGATATTTGTTACTCGCTTTATATCTTAGAAAGTCCTGAAAATATCTTTTTGAATAATTTTTTTCTTGAAATGTCTACTTGACCTGCTCATCCTCAAATGTCCCTACTCCAACATGGACGTCCCGACTGCAAAATAGGTTCATTCAAACCCACAATGAACAGTTCAGATGAAGCCACGTCTCTAAATAGGTACAAAGGTTTGGACGAACTTACGAAGGTTCGAACGGCCGCAAGTTCGTTGTGAACTTACAAAAGCTCGGATGAACGTAAATAGGTCTTTTATAATGAACCTATTTAGACATGTGTCTTTGTCCGAGCCGCTCATCTTGGATTCAGACGACCATATTCTATGGTCGGAGGCGACTCTTTTGGATAAAGATATTTTTTAAAATTACTTGATTAAAAGAATAGTTTGAGGGTAAAACGTAGTGAAGGAAACATTTTGAAAATTTTTCTTTTATATTTCCCAATATTCGTTCTTCATTTGCTTTTGGTGAATCAACGAAGTGTTAAACACCATACAAATTAGCTAGTAAAAATAAGAACCCAAACGTTGTATTGGGTTATTAAGAGTTACGAGGGATGGTTTTTTTTCTTTCTTTTAAATAAAAAGAGGTGTTTAATATAATGGGCCCAACAAGTTTGGTGTAGGATGATAAATAATTAAATATTATTCAAGTGATGGTGAAGGAGATCGATGAAAGGTACTTTAAAAGACAAGCCATTACAAACTTTGCCTAATATTTATCTATTTCAGTTAGACATCTATTATCATAATAAAGGGCCTTTACCCTTTTCCTTTCTCCACCTTCACCTAACCTAAAATTCATACACATCCCATCTTATAATATTATTATATACACTACAAGTCAAACTTACATTTTACATAAACGTGTGTAAAGAGATTACACTTGTTAAATCACTACAATTATAGTGTATTCCTTGATGAATATGTAGTTTAAATATTTAGTGATTCTTATATAAACAATTGTGTGTGTATAAAGAGAGATATGAAAGATCGATGAGAATTCTTTTATAGAATCATAAATATTTCAAAAACTGCAATAGCCATTCAAGTTATTTTTTGACGCGTGTATTTGAAAATCTAAATATCTAATAAAATACATCATTTTTATGTGAATTTACTTAAATTGATATATGCATATTGCCATAAGTTTAATATTTATATTAATATATTATAAACGCATATACATGTATAGAATAGAAAACTTGTTGCGAGGAAGAGAGAAAACTAAAAGGAGATAAAGAATAAAAAATTATTAATTAAAGACATAAATCATTAACCTTTTATATTAACACATTTTTATATAATTTTTAATAATAAATAAATGATTCACTCACACACGCATACATAATTTTTATTGATGTTCTATGTATGAGTTTCTATAAGTAAGAAGCGCACACATACTACCAGTGTTTTACGTCAAAGACTAACAGTTCCAGTCTTCAATCTATTTTGATAATACCACATTCACGAATAGAACGCCTGAAGGGTGTGTGACACAACAACCTAGCACATGACTAACTCAAACATGTGATCATGTATATATACTACAAGTCAAACTTACATTATGCTATATAGATGTGAGTTGACCCCTAGGATTTATTGATGAAATTGCTTTTTGTTAAATTATTAGAAATTTAGTCATCTACTAATGAATTTACATACTATATGTAGAAAATTTACCAAATATTTACAATAAAATGATACTTGAGTGGTTTTTCATTTGAATTTATAAGTATAGTGATTCTTATCAAATATTCTTCATATGAGGTTCTATCCAAGAATATACGGATATCAACTAGTTTAGTGTAAAAGTTTAATAACTACAAAGATTTAATCTATATTTTTGGTAATATTACATCCAAGAGTTTGAGTAGAAGGACCTAAGGGTGTGTGACACAATAGTCTAGTAAGTGATTAACTCACCATGTGATCATGTATAAATGAAACAGATGAATTAGCTAAGATCAAAATGCTCTTTATATGAAGTAAAATAAAAGTCTTATTTTGCTGATTATATCATTGGAATATCTACAAATCTGTAGTCTTCATTAGTTTTGCAAATTACAATATACATGTGTGTATGACGTATATGTATTTCCTTTGGATGTATAATGCGCATGTGCTTTTTATCTCATGCGTATTTTTTAACAACTTCTTTTTTTACTTCTAATATTACCTAAATGTGCACTTGTAATTACGTAAACTCACATCATATTTATAAGAACAATCATCAATATTACTACTAGATGACAAGACGATAGACACATATGTTTATTGTGTAACATAACTATGTCTGTATCTTACAAATTGTTCTTGTGTTGGTTTTGTGATGTTCGTGTACACATCATTATACGATAAGTTTTAATAAGAACCACTAAATAATTATGAAAAAAATCATTTTTAACATTTGATCAATAAATAAAACAAGAGAGAAAAGACTCATAGTTCATGAAGTGAATGACACATAAGCAAGACATTCTGCTTATGCATAAAAAAATGAGACATTACCACTTAAATTCACTTTGGTTATGAAAATATTATCACGAAAAAATATGTTTATCATGTAGATATGAAGTTAGATAAAAACGGTTCTCATTTTCTAAACCATTCTCAAAGTTTTAGTGGTTTCCAATTAAACCGTCGTGTGATTAAGTTGTAATATCATAAATCTAGATCTTTATTAACTGATTGTTTTATCATCTATTCACCAAGTGCATCCTTCAAATATATTGATTTATATATGCTAAACTTCTAAATTTTGAACATAGTTAACTAGTTAAAGTAAAATTAGACAAAATAGCATAATCAACATGACCTGAAGTATAGTAAATATTAAGAAAACTCTAAACAATCAAAAAAATGCAGTTGCCAATAAAAAATAAAAATACTCAATTCTCCAAATCAATATAATTCGAAACAACTGTTTAGAGATCACGCAACCCTTTAAAGATGCTTGTTTTAATATTCATTGGATTTTCAGCATGTGAAAATATTTAAATTGCCATCATGACCATTATCGAATAAATTCCATTAATCATTAGTATACGTTTTGAGAAAAAACACACGACAAAGGATGGGCCTTGGTAACATGTGAAACATGTGATTAATTACCTTAATCGGCTAGACAAACATGATTCCGTTTGGGGTTTGATCCATCGTATGTCGATGATTATTGATCAATTAGAGCACATGTTAATTTTATAATTAAATCTTGTAGCATGCTTCAAAATCACATATTAAATGTTACATGAACATTTATTTTCTTTTTTTTTTTTTTTTTTTTTTTTTTTTTTTTGGTTCTTAATTTTGGGAGTGCTAAGACGTTAAATACACTTTGTATCTTTAAATCTTATTCTATAGAAAATATACACTACACTCTTACACACCGTGACCTTACATATTATAGTGATGCTGAATTCTCGAAGAACACATTCATGTTACACACTTAGCTTTCTTTCTTTCTTCTTCTATCTTCCTGTTATTCTTTGCTCACTCGGTTTCTTCTTCGCCATTCAACTTAGAGGTTTCATTTCCGGTGACGCAAATCAACAAGATCCGTGAGCAAGGCCTGCGGCTAATGCTGCGAATGCTGCGAATTAAGATAAAAACTTAACATATAATTATTTAGATATTCTCCTTTCTTGTAGATTTTTTTTCTAAAGAAAGAAAAAAAAACTAAAAAATGATCCAACTTGTTATTTTATTCTGATACCGATCATTATTAACAAAAACACATCATTAAATGAACTTATATGTATTTTACATGTACTTGTATATTTTAAAAATGTACACATGTGTAAGTTTTTATCATTTACACATGTGTAAAATTCTGAAATATGTTAATACATATAAACCTGTTTAATGATGTTATATTTTTATTGTAGTTAAAATAAGGAAAAATGTCACAGAATAATAATTAAATTTCAAAAGTATTTCAATTAGATCACTCGTGCATATTTTGCCCAAATTAAATCACTAAACCATTAAATCGATTAATCTTAGAATTTTTTTGTCAAATATGAAATGATGGAGAAGATGTGGCTGTCGAGATTTCCCATATATGTAATTATATTATAAAAACTAAAAAATTATCTTAATTATATTAAAAAAATAAAAATAGCTTTTCAAAATTCATATCACTATTCCACATTAGCATAAAAAAAGAAAATATTTCCTAACTGAAACACAAAGAAAAACATGTTAAAAGATCTAATTTAGATAAAACATGAAAACTGAATGACTTAATTGGAATATTATTTAAACTTAGTGATCTAATTGGAACACTTTTAAAACTTGACTATTATTATGTGAAGTTACCCTTAAAAATAATGTTTTTAATTATTGTTCATTCGTTCTCGAAATTCTCATAAACTTAGAAGTTCTTATTTGATTTTTATCATTTATATTTGTTCGTGTTTATGTTTGAGATTACTTATATACTTAATGGAATGCATAATGATACTACAAATATATTTGTTTTAAATTATGCTTTTTGTATTTTTTTTATTATTAATTTATAAGGTCATTCGGTTTCCTTTAAGTTGTTTAACTTGGAGATGATAATGGTTTTGGAAAATGAAAACATCGGCTAATACATTAAAAAGGAATCTTGAAAACCCATGCTCGATAGCTCGGTGGGTGTCGAGTGTTTGTCTCGTTTTGCTACTACGAACTGAGCCCATGGGCTTGGATCATTCACTATTTGTGTTGGGCCATATGAAGCGTGAGCAAGTGAGCAGCTATAGGCTAGGCCCATTAATTTGGACCCATCGTTGTGTTTTATGTTAGGGCTTTCACCAAATTTTATTAGAGAAAGAGAAAACTACAACCCAGTTGAGAACAAAAGAAAAAAACAATTTTAATATTTATATACAAGTATATAACGAGCACCATCACTAAAGTTGCGGTGTTTTAATGCGAATAAATTAGACCGAAACATAAAGTTGCAGCGTATTAACTCACAAAATTTAGAATGAAACGTAAAGCAAGACGTAAAAATTTTAAACACACATGCATATTGCGCCATGTTAACTTGTAAATTTTAAAACACAACGTAAACAAAAATTTACAAAATATAAAAACTATAGGGGACCATAAAAGTAAAAAAAAGTTGTGAGGCTAAATTGCAAAAGATGAAATTTTTGGTTAAAAATAAAAAATCAAAATTTATGAGAATACATTGCAAAAATTGAAAAGATTTGGATTAAAAGTAAAAAAAAATCAATTTTTCTCTAAAAAACACCTTTAAGCATAAGGTGCAACACCATTATGCATAGAAAAGTTACAAAAACAACCATTGAAACACAAAATGAAACCCAATACACAAACCTAATTAGTATATATATTAAATAAATAGCCGCAATCATTTGACGATTTAAACAATACTTGTATTAAGTATTGTAATTGTAATGTCTTAGATACCGTGTTTTTCTCTATATATACACCAACTTAACTTTTTATATCCAACTTGATACGTCATATATTTTCATTTATTATTAGCAAAATGATAATAAAAAATACACAAACCTATAAAAGTGGGTGGAATTATATAAAAATGTCTCTTTTTAGGACTTTAGAACTAATCAAGCGAAAATAATAGAGTAAGCATAAACAAATAAATAAACTTAAGTATAAAGAAATAAACTATATCATAGTATCTTTTGATTGAGTGATAGTTTTATAACTTTTTAAATAAAAGATAATGGATTAAAGTTTCACTTAAGATAATTTGTATCATGTTGAGCAATTGGTTTCTTTTTACCACTATTAGGTTTTCTACTGAGCAGATGTACTACGTTCTGTTTTTCCAATGAAAAAAAAAATATTTTTTAGAGTGATATCGAATGTAGGAACCTTAGTTGTTAAAAAAAGAATAAATAAACTATGAGGATTGAAATTAATAAGTGGATCTATTGAGCATCATTTACTCTCGACTCGAATCTACAAAAGGTACCCACTAACTCAATTAATGATGTCTGTTGCTACTATTATTATACCACACTCTTCTTGGGAATATAAAATAAAAATACAATAACGAGATTAATTTAATGGCTTATTTGTTCCTTTTATAATCTCGGAGACAAAAAAATGGTTCAACCCAAAATCTTTTTTTGCAGTTAAAATCTTTTAAAAATACTGATATCAACATCATAGCCTTTTCAATTTATGTGAATTGTACAAATACAAATTTTTAATCACATTAAATGTACTATTAAAGTTTTATGTTGGATGGCATGTTTTTAGTGTAAGCTGCATGTATTGATTATTGTACCTTGTGTATGAGCGTGTGGCATAAGTCATAACCTGATTGTGCATGTACGGTGTACTATATCATGTTTATGAATTTATATCTTAAATTTCATGTTTTGAACTCTAATAGTGAAGTCATATTTGGGTGAAAATAAAAGAGTAGAGCACATGTTTTAACACTTAACGAATGCTATCATGTTAGACTGAAAAATAGTTCAAAAGCCGGACCAAATCAACAATGTATTATAGCGTTACTCAAATTTGTATTATAGTGTTACTCAAATTTGTAGACTTTATAGTTATCAGTTTGGTTAGAACAAATATTGCTGAAATGAAGACTAAAACTAGTAAACAAATAAACAAGTTTACATCGTAAAATCTCAAACATAGCAAAAAATATTGATAGAATCTCATACATAGTAAAAAATATTGATAGAGTTAATATAAGGATAAACTTTTTCACCATCACTGTGATACTATGGCACTATAGCATGAATTCTTACTACACCAGTTATTCTAGTGCATTGTTCTTTGTTTTACTAACTAATAATTAATTTTAGGTTAGTGTCTTAGTGGTGAGTACCCAATAATTAACTAGTTAGTTAATTTGTCTAATTGCTTCCTTGCTTTGTAGCCGTATAAAAAGCCTTTAACTGTGAAATGAATTTGAACATACAATTGAATCAAATTAGCGTATGAAATTAGTTCTCCCTATCTTTTTCATCTTGGAGTCTAACCCACTACTAATAAAAACTATCCACTAACTAGACCCACTATGACTAACTAACACACCACTACTAATACACAGGAAAGAAACACCTAAAAGAACACAAAGTGAAGGAAACATGTGATGCAATTGGAGAGAACCGGCAATGAAGTGTGAGTTCGCAAGTATCATATAGGATGATAGAGAGTTGTTTTATGTAAAAATCTGACCAAAAAAACTTATTTTAAACTAAAAAGATATATAATACATATAGCAAATAAGTAAATAACAGATAAAAATACAATACAGATAAACAAAACAAAACAAAAGTTAAGAGCACCAATATTAATAGCCTACGAAATCACTTAGCACGTTGTCAATACCTACACCAAAAAGCATTTTATAACAAATAGTTAGAAAGTAGATAAAGACACTTTAGAAAAAAGTGGTAACATTTTATTTTTTATCTAGAGAGATGATGAGTTAAAAGGGTTCTTTTAAGATCCGATGAAAAATCTCCTACATGCAATATTTCTATTTGTGTTATGGTGTATATGGAAATCTCCGAATAATAAGGTATTCAAGGAAAAGGCAATGGGAGTGGAAGAAACATTCCATGTTGTAATCTAGCTTCTTGTTAGTTTGGTTTTTTTTTTAATACAACTGTTGGCTTTCAAAAAAAAAAAAAAAGGCGAAGCACATTAGCCAAGACACTCGAATCAAATTTGTTGTTAAGATTTTCGTTGTCATTTTTCTGAAGATTTATGTGATTTTATTATTTTCTAGTCTGTTAGTTACGTTTTTGTTGATGTTTATATTTTCAATTGGTATAATTTTATAAAATAATAATCAAGTTTTAAAATTATTTTAATTAAGTTACTCAATAATTTATTTGTTGCAATTAGGTCACTTATAAATTTTTTTGTCTCAATTAGGTCACTAAGGTTTTATGATTTTTACAATTAGGTCATCCATAAATTGCAAAATATTTTTAGAAAAATTAAAATATTCAAAAAATTAAAATATTTAAAAAATTAACAATATTTATAAAAATCAAATTATTGAATAAATTTTAGAATTATTTTAAAAAACTAAAAAAAAATATGAGCGATCTAATTAAAAAACACTACTAAAACTTTAATCACTTGATTGAAACAAATTAATTTAAGAGTGATCTAATTGTAACACTCAGTGATCTAATTGGAACACTTATAAACTTGCTTATTGTTTTATAAAGTTTTTTTTTTTCAATTGGTTATTAAATGTATTCCACACAACTTTTTTCTCGTCAATATGTGGTGCACTACATACTCTTATTTTTTTTAATGTTTGTATTTTTTTTTCGTATTCATCAAGTTGAGATGTTAATTTATAGATTTCTTAAAACAAATTGCTTAAAAAAATTTATTAGACAGTTTGTATTATAACAAATGAGACGAATAACTTTTATCTATTTGTTTTTTTTAAAGAACCTTTATTAATATCGTTAAGTTGTAAAATAGATTGAATCACGTTATGTGGACGAGTTTAGAGAATTCAGGATTTGGTTTACGTAGTTATATGCTTAAAATTATCAACTAAAATTAGTGATTATTATGTTAGTTATTATTGAATTTTATATTGTCAAATTAAACTTAGTGACACACAAGTTGTCTTTATTTTAACGTGTTATTTGTTAAACAAGTAATTCGTAATATGATATATCGCATAACGTTGATGTGACATTTCAATTTTTATTTTTATTTTTGATATTATATGTTAACTTTTTAATACTATTCTGAAGTTAACACCAATTGAAACTTTGACGTGATATGATTCTATGGACAAATTAAACCTCGCTATCACCAAATGAGATTTGAGATATGTTGCTAATTCCTTCACCAAAAGTGACATGGTTTTGAAATAATTATTTTTTTATTAAAAAAAGTAGCACACTCCTTTATTATAGCTCTTTTTAAATTTAATAATGTATTTATATAAATCTCATCATCTTTTAAGATTATCTTACTACTCTAATAAAACTATAAATGCTGGTGCCACGTGTTAGCATCACATTCATTCTTATCAAACTTTTCTCGCTTAACCACATTAATTACTAATAATATTATCTATTTATTTTTACATTATAATTAGTTTTTTAATAAATTAAAAAAAGAACTTTTTATTAATGTTATTTCTATAGATATAGTTTTTTATAAAAAGAATTTTTTCTAAAAAATAAACTATTTTTACGTAATATTTCTAAAATTGTTTTTTTAAAAGTAAATTTTTTATAAAACAAAAATAAATAAAATAGGGAGTTATAGTAAGGAAATTTTTAAAAATGAAAAATTTTTAAAATGTTATTTTGAAACAAAATGTTTAATTTATCTTTGAAAAAACCAAAAAAAAAATTAAAAAGTTCATATTATTGTTTTATTACTTATAGTTATTACTCATACATAATTTCAATAATATCATGTTTTAGTCTATCGTTTTATAATGAATAATTTTTATTTTATTTAATATTTTATTTATTCAACCCGTGTAATGCACGGGTTTACTAAAGCTAGTATAATAATATATTTTTATTTTTAATTCATAATTATTTTAAAAAATAGATTTATAAACAATTTTATTATTTTTTGAAAATCTCGCCATAAATCTTTAATTGAATATTTATAAATCTTGTCGTACTCCTATATTGACACAAGTTCTTTTAACAATTTTGTATTGTTTTAAAAGAGTCAAGAATTCTAAAAAGGCAAATAAGTGACTTTTGAAATTTAATTATTATTATTATTTTAATTGTATTTTTAAATTCATTAATAAGTATTTTTGAATGTTTTTATAATTGAAACTAATTTTTATAAAGTGCGAATATTTTTTATTAGAATTTTTCTATTTATAAAACATAAGAGGTTTGTTATAAACAAGATAGATTCTTTATCTTAAATTTTTTTATTTTTGTCTTTGAAACATGCGGAATTTTTGTAACAAACAATATAGATTCTTTTCTTTTCGTTTGCGAGAATTTTGAGAATTTAGTGAGCTATTATTTAAATTTAAATAATTATTTTTTGATATAAAAAATAATAAATACAAAAGTTACGAAAATTTATAATAAATAGGAAAGTTACAACAATATTAAAACAAATAGAAAAGTGATAAGTTATAAAAAACTAACGAAGTTAATAAACAACAAGATTGGAATTGTTATTAGCAATAAAATCAAAATATAGGATTAGCAACGGAATTAATATTAGCCTATACTCAATTGTTTAAATTATTAAAATTTAATTTTTCTTAAATTTTTGGCACTTACTTTTTTAAAAATTTAATATTAAAAAATGAAATTTTTGTGCCAGAAGTGGCATTTCTGTAATTATGAACGAGGAAAATCCATGATTTCTCGCCCAGTCAGCGAGGAATACAGACACGTCAGCGAAGGAATACATGAAACTTGACACGTTGGCGAGGAAATATGGGATTTCCTCGCACAATCAACTTTTTGGCGAGGAATTATGGGGTTTACTCGCCCACATGGCGAAAAATGAACACGTGTCGTGCTTTTATTAGTTTTTTGTTTTAATTTTCAATGGTTATATTGGTAATCTAAATTGGTCAAATGTCTAAATTGGTAATTTTCCCTTTTGAAAAACTATGAGCTTGAGTGTTGACCAATGAGTAAAATATTACATTTAATTTTTGGTAATATATATGGAATGTTGTTGAGTATTTTATATATTAAGTCGGTTTATGATGAGTGTTTAAGATCGAGTAGCGGGTAATGAACAACACAACGAGTAAATTTTAACCACAAAAAAAGATCACGAACAGGTTTCAATACTCGTGGGCGTACTCATGACCTCCAACGGATATTAATTAACAGGTAAGCTACGGGATAATAATTGGGTATAAAACATGATTTTATAATCAGAAATAAGACTAAGATTATTAAAATCGACCTATTTATCATTCTATACGCATCCTTCCGTGATACTGATTAAAAAATCTCGTTTACATAATGTTATTGTTTTAAAATACAATGAATTGATAATATATTTTCTGGAAATACACATCAAAAAATAAACTTTCATTTTTATAATTAAGTATGGTTATATTATAAGCGCTAGAAATTCGTAATTCTATGATCAAACATATTGATGAAACTAAAAGTCGTGATTGCATTTTCTAATTGAAGTTTCGTATACAACAATCAGATAAAATTCATATTATACTCAAAATCAAAGTATGTTTATGTGTGTAAAATCATGAACCAGAGTACAAAAGAAATTGACCAACAAAGAATAAATCATTTTTGTAGGGATGGGCCATTAAAACTACTGTTTCGTAGTTTTTTTTTTTAAATTAAAATGTGTCTAAAAATACGATATTTACCCCGGATTTCACATGTGAAATGTTGAGATAATAAATTTTCAAAGCTCTGCCCCCGAACCCCCGTCAAGGGTGCGTTGCCCCTTGGAACCCTATAGTTTAGCTGGTTCGCCACTAAGAACTTAAGAGGTTATAATGCTGGAATCACAATTAATTTACCACAAGCATGCACTTCGTAAACTCTTGATTTGTTTGATAATAAAATGATCACATTGATCAACTATTCAATCGATTACGTTAAGATAACTAATACTAAATGTGTATTCAAAGTGTTTTTCATACATGCCTAGATGATGATTTTTAAAGAACCTCATAGTGGTAAGTGGATTCTTTCTATGCAACAAGTTGATGTGTAGGTATAAAGTTTAAGTTGTTAATAGAAGCTAAGAGTTATCTTAAAAACATACCTAAACATCAACCTAAGTGTTAAATGAAATCGACCACTGTAAATTTTGTTATTCTCCAAGATAGAATTAATTTATTAAGAGTTTTTTTGGTGATTGACAGCTGAGACAACAACAACTCACACTATTACAGCAAAGCTAGATTGTACAATATTGTCCCATGTCCCTTACTCAATAACTCAAAACTTTAAGTTTTAATGATTATTTCATATTTCATAAAAAAACTCAAACAAAAACTTTACACCTAATTTCGTATATCAAATCATAATATATCACAATCGTTAATTGTATAAAACAACACTAAGGGGATGTTTGGCAATATCTGAATGATTAAGTGCTGAATCAATAAAAGGTTTGAAATATTAAGTGCTGAACCATTAAGAAGTCTGAACCATTAAAAGCTAGTATATCGCTTAACTATTCAAAAACAAATGTCTGACAAATTCAGATAAGAGTTTTTAATCATTCAGCATTAGACCTCTTAACCATTCAACATTAGTATAATGCTTAACCATTCAGAGGCAAATGTCTGAACCATTCAGACATTTGCTCGCGAAACAAACAGTCTGAACCATTAAGTGTTGAATCATTCAGACATCTGAACCATTAAGAGGCTGATTAAGAGGTTGCCAAACAGCCCCTAAGTATTTGACCGATAAATCTTATTTTCCGTATTTATAATTCAGATAAAGTCATAAAAATAAGAAGGTTTAAAGAAAAGCGCTGAAAACAAGAACGATTATACACAGTTTGAATCCAAGATAAATGACCTCAAGAAGCTCAATTGTATTAAGGAATGAAGAAGATTACATATCTTTAAGAAGAAAAGTGTTTAGTAGTCTCCTCTAACTACTTTCTTAACGAACTAAATCACTTGTTTAAGAAAAACAAAATATGACACATTCAACCCCTATACTATCAAACATTGCCCTATTGACACACAACTACAATATTGACATTGAAACAAGTTGGTTTGTAGATCACAACCAACACTCAACAAGAAGTCATAATATTCAGCTTGATTATTATTGCTTTAAACTATATGGGGATCTATAGAAGATGAAATAAATAACATAAACTATCTCATATTTACGTGTAGTAATTATTGAACCTAACAAGTGGATGCAACGTGCCTTAAATGTGGCTAGCAAGATGCAACTAAACTCGAGTCGAAGCACATATGTGCTTAGTTTCGACAGCAATTGAAGACCAAACCAAACGAAAATGATTGCACGAATTAGTGTGGCTCTTTTTATTAATAAGAAACTTCAAGAGATTATAATGATACATGGTACCAACACTCAAGCAAGCAAATCATAACTAACTTAAATACAAGACAACAAAAGGTAAGATTAGAAACAAGTAACTATCCTAATATAACTAGATTTTGACTTGAAGACATAGGATTTTAAACAAAGCGGTTTATTACATCTTCAAGTCGCGGCTCAGGTCTACTAGCCGCATCCTTCTTTGGTCGCATCTCACTTGAGCCCCATCCACAATTCACTCCTTTCCATGCTACAGCTCATACTGGGTCGTCATCTCGACTCCGTTTTTTGGCTCCAAGTGTTGAATCGTAATACTCCCTCTTTGCACTTACTTTTGGCATACCCATGTTTTCACAAAACTTACTTAACTTGCAAGTTGCCCTTACCCAAGTTAGATGCGGCAAGTCGTAGGCCCGCAGCTCATACCTTCCCATCTGTGACTCAAGTTACAAACTTATATACATCATCGAGTTCCCTTCCTTCACCACAATGTAGCTGCCGACTATTGGCTCCATAAATCGATTACTTGTGTTGATTAACGATGATTTTTCCAGACAAATAACTCAACTCCAAACCAAAAAAATGGTATATTCTTCCTAGATCCTTCACACGAGTAACTATTTTTAATTATTTACCCATTTATTTTAATTTAACAAGAGCTACACATATTTTATAAACCATAATATGTCACAAAACTCGATAACGGGAAATAAAATAGAGGACTAAAAAAATAATAATTACGATAGAAAGGGCAAAAAAAACGTAAAAAAAATTGGGAATACGTGAAGGCAACAGTGGTTGTACAACAAAGACAGGAGACACACGTTTACATTTCCCAGGAAATTAATTCAGTTGTCCAGGTGGCATCGCTTATTGTACACCAACTGGGTCCCACCACCCTTTGTGAAAACAATACGTATAGCTGCTTCTTCTTCTTCTTCTTCTTCTTCCCAAGCGGCTTCTTTGACTTTCGTCTCACCAACACACACCCACCTATACATATACATATACATATAAATATACCTCTTCATCTCTCTGTGTGTGTGGTGTTTTCTTTCTTACAGAGAACGATTGAACAATTGAAGCGGTTGTTGGATGGTTACCTTTGCTCACACGTTTAGTTTTGATTCGATTCAAATGTGTTGATCGATTTGGTTGGTGTGTGGATTACAGAGGCGGAGATGGGGGTTTGCTTGTCAACGCCGGAGAATTGCGTCGGAGGTCGAATAAAAGCCTCCAAAAGGAAATTCAGAAGACGGAAGAAAGCCTTGAATCGCCGTGTTTCTACTCGTTTTTCCGATCAAAAGTCCGATCGCTCCTTCGTCAATCCTACTTTCAGAGGTTCTCTAATCTTTCTATCTCTATACATACATATATATACATACCAGATACATATAGACACACAAATTGATGATTGTTGTTGTAGTAATTGAGAGTTTAGATCTACAATTATGCTAAATTGTTTCTATTTCTATGGCGTTTTGAATGAAAACTTTACTAATTGGTGTTTTAGCTCTGGTGAAATGATTATGTATTGATGATCATGATATGAATTGTAAGATGAATAAATATTTGTTTAAATGTAGAGATTAAGTTAATGTGTTAGAATTTCCTTATTTTCGGTGGGTTTCTGGGTTGCGTATCCCTTTTTGGCACAACTTTTCAGCGGTGGTGTTCTTGAATATTCAGTTTCTTACTAATTATAGAGATAGTGAGATACTCTATATCTCTATCCTCTTCTACAATCGATTTGCATTTTTTAATTTTTATCTTTGCTGTAATACTGAACACTTTTTCACTAGCAGGGAGCACTGATGAGTCTTGGTATGATTCTGCAGCAGTTCTTGAATCTGACTGCAGTGAAGAAGATTTTCAAAGTGTTCTTGATGGTACTCTATAGTTTTATCTTCTTCTTAAATTTGCAGTTAATTAAGTAATTACTATTGTTTTCATCTTAAGAATCAATATACCTGCAGATGTAGTGTCTTTAAATGGCTCAGAAGGTGCCTCCAGGGCTAGCATTGCTTCTTTCAGGGATATTGGTCATGGAGATGGTGAGAGTCGTAGAAGCTCAGCGCGTCCAGAAGAAACGAATCCCAGATCAAGATCCGATGGCCTGAACGAAATCAAGCCTGTATACCTCGACGAGATATCTTCTTCTGTAGATGAGAATACCGGAAGGGAAGATGGTTTGTTGGACTGTGGTGTGATTCCCAGCAATTGTCTGCCTTGTCTTGCAGCCACGGTTCCTTCGGTTGAGAAAAGAACATCTTTAAGTTCTAGCCCACCAAATGCAAAGAAAAAGACTGTACATAAGCTTTCATTTAAGTGGAAAGATGGGCATCCTAATGCCAATATCTGTGAGTAATAAACTAACAATGTAAATATGATATATGTTTATACAATAAAATTGAAAAAAATTTGAACTTTTTTGTAGTTTCTTCAAAGATGCAGCTACAAAGACCGATAGCTGGTTCACAAGTACCTTTTTGTCCGGTAGATAAGACAGTGCTCGATTCTTGGTCATATGTTGAGCCGAAGACTTTCAGGATACGCGGGGAGAATTATTTGAAGTAATTAAGTGTTAATGGAGTTGTATAAACATATAATTCAGTATTTGGTTGATCTTTTTAATAATAATGGGGATATTGAATGTTTGCAGGGATAAAAAGAAGGAACATGCTCCTAATTATGCAGCATATTATCCATTTGGCGTTGACGTTTTCTTATCTCAAAGGAAAATTGATCACATTGCTCGGTTTGTTGAGCTCCCTGTTGGTGGTTCTTCTTCTGGAGAACTACCTTCTATTCTTGTTGTAAATGTACAGGTAGTTTCACCATTCATCGTCTTTCGTTGCTTTTATGGTTATATAGTCTCAAATTGTCTATATTTCGTCTTTAAAGTGAGCTTTTTGACTTTTCGTGTGTCTTTCTCTATGAGTTCTTGTACTTTAATCTCATGACATTTTATAAATGGTGGTCTAAAAGGTTCCATTGTACCCTGCTGCCTTTTTCCAAGGAGATATAGACGGTGAAGGAATGAATGTCGTTTTGTACTTCAAACTTTCTGATGGCTATTCAAAGGAGCTTTCATCACAGTTTCAAGATAACATGAGAGTAAGAAGCAACTCTTTTAATATGTATAATTTATCGTCCCGTTATATTTTATTATCCCTTCATGTGTACTTATTCTATACGTTTTTTCCTTTTCTGAAACAGAGAATTCTAGACGATGAAATAGAAAAAGTCAAAGGTTTCCCTGTTGATACACTCGTACCATTTCGTGAAAGGCTGAAAATATTGGGTCGGGTTGTAAACGTTGAGGACTTGCAGTTAAGTGCACCCGAGAGGAAACTTATGCATGCTTATAATGAAAAGCCTGTGCTTTCGCGTCCACAACATGAATTTTACCAAGTGAGTTTATGCTTCATGTATAAAACATGATTATTAACATGCGTAAATACTGTATCTGATATTGATGGACTGCTTTGCAGGGCGAAAATTACTTTGAGATTGATTTGGATATGCATAGATTTAGTTACATCTCCAGGAAAGGGTTTGAAGCATTCCAAGATAGACTAAAGAACTGCATCTTGGATGTGGGCCTCACGATCCAGGCAAGCCTTGGTCGATAAACTTTTTTTTCTCCGTGTTTATACAGTTTAAATTTATAAAACTTGAGACAAATCTTTTTACTGTGATTCAGGGAAACAAAGCAGAGGAATTACCAGAGCAGATCTTATGTTGCGTGAGGTTAAATGGTATTGATCGAATGAGATACCACATGTTGGCACAAAATCAAGAGTCAGTTTGATAAGTTTGTCCGTAATGGAAGCTTCTAACTCGATATCTGATGATTAATTCCTAAAAAAGATTTTTTACATCCTGTTTTCTTCTTGGTGTTTGCACGCATTCATCTGCACTAGTCCTACTGGTAGCATATACCGGCTCCATGTAGTAGTAGGATAGAACTGCATTGATTGTAGGTCTAGTTTAACCACATTAGTGATCCCATAGTTGTGAATGATCTAAATGCATGCATGACGCATACGAGATTCAACTGAATTTTTCCAGCTGCAAGTCCAGCTCTTCAACTGGCAAGTCATTGCATGCAGTTTCTTTTAGATGATGATTATTATGCTTATATAGATTCATATAATGAAAAGTTTAATGAATTGATGAATGACATTATGACATGCTGATGAACCTCTCTAGCAAGGCCCATGCATTGTGGGTGCCTTAGGAAGTGAAGACAATCTGCTGTTAATCTGCTGCTACATTCTAATATGCTACTGCTAATGAATTCACCCGGAGTGTTTTTTGTTAAGGGGTTAAAGGCGGTAGAACTGTAGAAGTTAGATCTAAATGCTAATTTGCTACTGTTGTTCTTGCTACTAATATGTCACCCCTGGACTCTTCTATCTAAAAAGTCGAGCAGTTAAATATTTTAAGATGCAAATACAAGTGATTAATAGAAGTAGATTAGGAGATTTTTTTAATAAAGAGTCGTTTATAATATGCCATTTACTAGGTGTAGTAAATGAACCTGTCAGACTTGTCGAGTAAAAAAATTACCTGAACAAACCCAAGTTGTTTGGGTCAACTTTGCCCCAAACAAACCCAAGATGGAGGCTAGTTCTGGCCTTGTCTGTATAGGGGTGGCCATACATATTGGCATATTGGTAATTAGATTTCATATAATTCAACCCTAAGTGGTCTGGTTGCTAGTAGCCATTCAAAAAAAAGGAATAGTGTTGAATCAAATTAACTTCTTATACAAAAAAATACCTTGTTAAACATTCAAGTGTTAAATCAATTTAACTCCTTGTACAAAATCAGTAACTGATATAACCAATGCTAATGCAAGTAATTATTTAGTCATTTAGATACAATACGAATGAGCTTGATGTATTGTATCCATTTGGGCATTATATGTTATTAGCTCTAACTATTCGTTCTCTGATTCTTTTGATTTGCTTCTTTTAATCCCAAGCAAATTATATAAACTCAAGTTTTTTAATCGCTATGTATTATCATATTCATAAATGAACATAAAATGAGTTGACTTGAGCATGAATAATTTAAAGTGGGTTAGATATAACATGACACGAATAAGTATCTTTAGGTTAGGGTTAGAAGAATTCAACCCGAAACTTGAAATCCAGAAGCTTGCCATTTTGACATGGTTGGCAACCCTTCATGCATCAACCAATAAGGGTGGAGGGGTTATTTATGCCATAAACCTCCGCCACACCATTAAACCCAACAATAAGAATATGCATGTTAAATCATTCCACACTACACCACACACCCATTTTTAAAGAGGGCATTCATGCCACACCACAAAAGTTGCCGTTGTGAGAGGGGGTGGGGTTGAAATTTGAACCCAACTGTTGGATTTTAAAAGCAGCCCACGGCAAGAACATGTGGTGAGACCGGCGCCGGTGTTGGGGTGCCCCGAGCAGGCATGCTGGGAGCCCCCCACCCCAAAAAAAAAAAAAAACCCCACCCAAACCAAGTTTAACAAAGCAAATTCTCGACGCCTTTAACTTTTAAGTTTCTTTAAATCCATATGGACAGTCCGTTTTGTACCATTTAAAATCCGTTCATCTTGGAATAAAATTTCTAGGGCTTTGGAGGAAGGCCATAAACAATTCCGTAAAATGCGCTTAAGAATAATTATTATTATATAAAAGTGTGGACCTAATTCTGACTTTTGTAAACAAGAATAAGAACCAAATTCTTATTCAATCTCGCCTTTTGATCACAACTTATATTATTTTCATTTTTCTCTGTTAGTTTTAACGCTTCTTGTGACCAATTCTTTTATATGTCGCTAACAAACAGTGACAATGTTTCAAGCTACACAAAGCATCACGTATTGTCATCATCATAAAAAAAAAAGTCAAATAAATAAGAGTTCTAGCAACCACATATACCAAACACAACGAAAAAATTATAAAAAACCGTCGCAAAACGTACAATCAGTTAACTTCAACAACACCATCGATTTAAATCTTTGCAATCTACGCCACCATCCATGTCATTAGCCATGCCATTGCGAACATCCACAAACCCTCTGCAAATAAACTTATCGTGTCAAAACTTACACCCGTCACAAAGAGATGATATCGCGACAAAAAAAAAACATTTTCCCTTAGAAACCTTACCGTTGCTAATACTTAGAAATCGCGAAGAACCGTTCCACGTAGCTTCGAATGAACAATCGGTTGTAGTATTGATACCACTGCGGCAATTGCACACAAATGAGTTATATGGTCCATCATAACCACAAACTCCATTGCTTTTCTCACAATCAGCACACAATGGTGGATACTCATTGTTGAAATTAAACTTATACTTTATCGCGACACCATATTTCCACCCGTCGGGATTGTCCGGGTGCTCTTTGAACCCATACAAACCCGAGTACGAACCGCAGTTCAACTTTTGCAAGTCCATCTCAAACGACGGGCCAAGGTCCACAGGCGCGTAGACGCAACACGTGGACACGGGGATCCCAAGCCGACTAACGGCTTGACACGAGTCAAGCCGTTCACAAACTCGGCTCCCGCTTGCAGAATCACAAGCGGGAGAAACCGAGTTGTTAATCCTGTCGGATTTAAATATTGGCGACGAGGAGGCGTCGCAATTGAGGAGGGCGAAAACAGTGTTGTCATGGAAGCTAAATGGCGCGTCCCAGTCGAGACTGAACCCTTTGCTAGGTTGAGTGCAAGCGCAAGTCGACATCGAGGGGTCGGTGATGTAGATGACTTGGTTCGAGTAGTCGATGTCGGTGACCGGGTAGCACCCGGTGTGCGTGGTGAAGGTGAGATGTTGGTTAGTGCAAGTTACTCGGGTTTGGAACCGGGGGTCACCGCAGCCCGGGCCGGTCCCGAAGGGGTACTTGATCGGTACCGAGCCGCATGTGTTTTTGCATGTTTGGGAGATGGTTGGGGATGAGAAGAGGAATAGGAAGATTGAAAATATGGTAAATTTTGTGAACATAATTTAGGCTAAATTATGTCGATTGAGACGCAAGAGTATATTTTGGGTTAACGACGTGCTATTATATATGTGTGAGGGGGAATTTGATAAATAACTAAAGTGCGAGAAACAATCTAAAAGTTAAATAAAAATGACGTTATTATAAAAGGTTATATAATTTGTCTATTTGATTGGTTAAGTTCTTCACAGTTTTCTGACTTTCTCTCACGTAACAAGTTTCATCTAAATAAGTGGTTATATTGACTCTATATTCACGATTTTATTTTCATAGTCACGTTAGAATGTTTAAATATAAACACTAACTAAATGGACGTTTTAGATTGGTTCTTATAGTTCTTCCATTATTTATGATTATATATTGAACGATTCAAAGATATATACTTTGAACTATTACATAAAAGCAAAACAAACAAAAAGAAAAAAAAATAGAAAACAATCCAAGTGAAAACAATTATATTTCGGTTTTGTGTGAAGTTACGTCGCGTAAGTTATGGACGGAAATGTCCTCAATGGATCTGATAAGTTGAGAAACAACCAAAGGTGGTTTTGCTTCAAATGTCAAACCCAAATCTCATCATTTAGAACTTGTAACAAGTCAATTCAAATATCTCTACGTGTGATTCGTTTCTTGGTTGGATAATTGGTCACATTAGGCAAACCTCCTGGTTGTCTCTGCACCGCTACATCTTTTATCACAGAGTAGTCATCACCAACTAGCTAATCAGACGCGAGCCTCTCCTCGGGCGCATTCCTCCTTTTGCTCCTAAGAGCCGTAAACGATGGGACCCACTATGCTAAAAGCGAGAGGATATAAGATTACTCAATCTCAAAGACTACTTTGGTGGATAGAAGAGCTTATTTAATCTATAAACCTCACATTTATTAACCATACAATCAACATAGGACAAAACAATAGAACTCAATTAAAAAGACAAGATTGATGGAAGAGAAAGCCAATTCGGTGTATGCACCCCATATTTTTTGTCATACAAATAATGTGATACAAATAATGTGAGACAAGTTTCGTACATTACGATTACGATCCATAAAACAATCTTGAGTTTGTGTTGACTTCTTTTCCCCTCTTTTTATAACTTTAATTATTTAGTTTTGAATAAAACACCTAATTTATTTACTGATAAAGTTACATGTTTTTTTATTTAATGTGATTTCATTAATTTTCAATTTTCAATTTGGAGATTTTAACATTGATCTATTTATTCTACATTCATGTGTTTAGTGCTTTTCCTGTGTCAAAGGTATTTTATTTTTTTGTGACTTCGCATTGAGTCAAATATGTTTTTATGGATGGGCCGTTCTCGTCTCTTCGGGATATATTTTGTAGGTTTTGGTGCTTTTCTAGATAAGAATCTGATGCTTTGGTTCTATATGTTTTTAAATGCCACATAGTCTAAAATTTAATTAATTAAACTCTAACCCATTTAATATAAAACTTTAATCTTTATGTTGACTCATACTTCAATTCTATTAAGAACACATATAAAACACATTAAAAAACAGGTTAATATGAATAGGTTATGTGTTCAATCCTTACTCTGAATAAAAATACTCAGGGTTGATTCAGGAGATTTTCCCAGTTAATGGGTTTCCTACTAAGAGGTTGGGTGTGCGGTCCCGGATGAAAAACGAATATATGGGTCTGATTAAGATAACGCATATCTATCGAAGTAGTGTCATATATTTTCCGTTCAAAAAACAAACAGTTTCAAAGAAATGTTTTTAAAAGTACAAAATGGAGATGTGCAAGTGTCATGATCCAACAAAATGATATCAATTAATGCTATTATACTATTACTTGATTACAAATATTATAGCTTATGTAGCAATAGTTGTACATCATTCATTGTAGATTGTACAAGTAAAAAATGTAGATACGAGAAAGAATACGATTCTCCAACCATTTTCCCTTTTGGTTACTTTAGATAAGATTACAACTTGGAGAATATAATCCAATACATGAACTTTAATAAAAGGGAATCTCACAAATCGTTTTAATTGTTTGTTTTTATAATATTAGATGATATAAACATGATCTCAATTAGAAATCAATAAAAAAAAGTTAGAACGTTTATATAGTAAAAGGGCTTCTTTAGTTGTGATCATGATGAGTTGTTCAAGATTTTGTGCATATAATTAGGGTTATGTTATTTTGTAATGAGAGGCACATATGAGTCCGATCAACATTACCAACTCCACCCACCTCAAAATAAGCAAAAGAAACACACATTCAGGGCTCCACCTCATTCTGTTCATAATCATTGTACATCCATATCCAAAAGAACATTACAAAAAAAAAAAAAAAAAAAAAAAAAAAAAAAAAAGATTCTTACTTGTATGATTCATTGATACCCAACAAAGTTTTAAGTTTATTGTTGACATAACAGCAGCCCAAAAGATGGGTGAACCGTGAACATGGGTTAGATGTACAAAGCCCAAATTAAAAATGGGCTATCAAATTAACAATTATAAAGGCCCAACTAAAGTTAATAAATAACAACTCACCATGTCCATATTAGAGATAGCCCATAACTTAATACTTCAACTTTAATAAAAATAATAATTTGAAAGATATATGATAGCATTATATTTTTTCTAATTAAAATTTTTAACTTATTTCTTTTATTGAATATTTACATTAGTTACTAATATTATTATTAATTTTTTTAGATTTAAAATAGTTTTATAAATAATTTAAAAAATATATATTTTTTATTAATGTTATTTCTAAATAAAATTTATAGAATAATATATTTTTTCTAAAATATCAAACTTTTTTAGAAATACGAAATATTTTAAAAGTAGTGTATTAAAAGGAAAAATTTCTATTAACCGTAATAATTAAAATTAGGAGTTATAATAAGAATTTCTTAAAAATAACATTTTTAAAAATATTTTATTTGAAATAAAATGCTTAATTTCTTTTGAATAAAAATAAAAAAAAGTTTAAAAAGTTAATATCTTATCTTAAAATATTATTTTATAATCAATAAATGTTTATTTCATTTAATGTTTTATTTATTTAACCCATTTGATATGCGGGTTACTAAAACTATTAACACTATATGAGATTAACCTTTGACATGGCCTTAAAAAATTCTTTATTACATGAAAAAATTGATAATTCAACAATTTTGACATTAAGGTAAGAATTACAAAGAAAATTCTTAGAAGATTGCATAATCTTAAGATTAAAACAAGAGTTCTAGTTGTCACACTTAATACGATTACGATTAGCTTACAAATTCTATGAATCATTAATAATTTCAAAATTATTCAATAAACTTCGTTGGAAATTTGAGCACAAAGTTAAAAACACATAATTGAAATATATAATAAAAACCACGGTTGTGATCTTTACTTCTTGGAAAACATGATACATAACTTCAAAGTTCCAACCAAACTAAAACATAATAACCATAGATAATCCTTTACCCATAGATAAAGAAAACACACAAGCCAATATCAAATCTCTCTTGGAGGTCTATAGATTTGCAGCATCATGTAAAAGTTCATCAAGGTTTCGTTATCAGGGATCGCATCCTTGAGGGCTTCATGTGACAATATACGGTTTGCCCATTCAAACAGTCTCGGGGTTCTAACTTCATCAATCATTTTGAATTCGTTATGTTTTTCAACGAATTTTGTCCAGGCGAGATAACATCCAAGAGCAACATCGAGATAGCCTACGTCATCTCCACCAAAATAAGCCTTCCCATTGCTAATCTTCACAAATGCTTCTTCAAGCAATTGAGTTGCTTCAATCATTTGTTTCTTTATGGCTTCTTTTCCTTCTTTCCCTGGTGTTCTCCTTAGCTCTTCAAATAAGGGGAAGAACTGCACAGTTAAATGTCACAATAAATTTACACATATAGTTTTTAGATACATATCGTATCTACGTTTACTTTAATATTTTATTTCACTTTCATAAACCGTAAATATTTTCATTTTATGCATGTGCGGATATATAATAATAGATATTTGAAGCTATATGTAAACAAAATTGCATACGCAATATTTTAGTCTTGTGTCACATTACTTCAAGTCATTGTTAAGGAGAGATAATGCTACACGTGAGTAAATTTAGATGTACAACTTTAAGTTGTGTATCTTATGACCAAGTGAGTGGTTTATTTTCTGAAATAACTAAAAAGATAGTTATTTACGTAATGTTCGCTAGCTTAAAAACATGAATTTTTTGTTAGTAACAACGATGATTGCCACTTACAAATCTGACGCCGGTTCAAATCTCTACGACCACATGTTAATTTAGTGGTATTAAAAAGTAAAAGTAATATTGTTAAAAAAAAATTGCAGGCTAAAGTATTAACATTAACAAAAACATAAAAAAGCGTATATTTATATAAAAAAAAGGAGGATAAGGGATGTTCAATCAGTCAATCGCATTATTTTGGACAAGGACTACTAGTCCTTGCTAGCAACATCATTTCTTTTGTCATTTACCAATGGTTTTCACTTTTAATTTAAATAAAAACAACTATTAAATGTATGGATTTTAAACATTTAAAGTTTTGTATTTATTCATGAATAAAACCATCACAATTAAACTATAGACATATATTTCAAAAGCACAAAGGTTTTTTATTTTGTTAGTAATTTGCTTGGTAAAACCATGTTAAATGCTTTAGGAAAGTAAATCACGTACATACCTTGTTATCGATGTAGTGAGCCCAAAACCGGTTATTAGCTCGCTCTAACGGGTCGGACGGGAGGATGGGGTGGACATCACGATAGATTTCATCGAGGTACTCGACTATGATAAGCGACTCAGGAATGGGTGCTTTGTTTGCATGAATAAGAACCGGGACTTTCTTATAAACGGGGTTCGATGTCAACAGGAGCTCACTTTTGCAAGCGAGATTTTCTTCTATGTACTCGTATTCAATGGACTTAAGGTTGAGCATGAACTGAACCCGGTTCACATATGGACTTGCAGCAGTTCCAATAAGCTTGATTTCATTACTCTTTCCCATTGTGTGTTATGTTGATGCATCCTTTAGAAAGATGCTCACGTGTATATATACACGAAAATAATTGCATGTGCCCCCTAATATTTTATGAAATGACAAAACTCGCCCTTAAGGTATGAGTAGTTGCGCTTTACATTTGTAGTTAATTACGTTACATTGTCTTGTGAAAACACTGAAAGAGTGAAAGTTATATAGAAATTTATAAGGGTAAAGAATTTGACGAAATCCTAATGGTTGATTGATGTAGGTTTTATTTAATAATATATATATATATATATATATATATATATATATATATATATATCATTTCTAAACTATTTTTATCAAATTTAAACCTTAGTTTATGTCAAACAAGTAATTCAATTTATCACTGGACTGTGACCAAGTGGAGGGTGGTTTATGTAACTAATACATCTTTGGCTAATGATCATTTAGACAAATGGTTGAGATGAGTTACTCAAAACTTCATTAAAATAGAGAGGCCTTGGGTTCAGCCTAAGTGGTTTATATAAGTGATTTCAAGTTAGGCTAAAAGTTTTCTCACTTATACTGGGTTTTGCTCCTGAGATATATATCAAGTTCGAGATTTATGAAGATGACGTAATTTACAAGCTTCACTTCAGGGACATGCCAACGTAGAGCTTTAAGGTCACGTACCTCAGTAGTGAAAATGATCAGGGTGGGCTAGTGACATGTTAATGATCCCCAAAACCGTTAGACCAAACGTACGGGACATTGAGGGGGCATTATTAAGCATTATAGCATTTTAAAACGCCTTTACATCACCCAGTAGGCATTATAGCGGCGTATAGGTGGGGGTGTTTTTATCATAACGTTATAACTTCTCATAAATATCATAATTTAGTAATGATTGAAGTGCATTAAGGGACATTAACCATTAACATATATTTTTGATAAAAAAAATAATGCTGACTTGATATAAAATGCTCCCTAAAATACATTAACCATTACATAATTTCTTATAAAAATAATAACACTTTTTCTAGAAGGTTCGGTATATATCGGAAGGCCTAGAGCATTCAGGAATGGGCGATGGTGGTGCGTGTAATTCAATAAAGGTATGGGTAATAATAATGTGTAATTAGTGGGTCACCTACGTATCTATTAAATTTAAATTTAATTAAGCTTATATTTAATTAAATTTAGAATTTCTATACTAATAAATAAAAATAAATCCGGACACTTGTCATCATTTTAGATAATCTAATAATTAATTTTCTCGTTTGTCTCTACTCTTAGTTATAAATTCTATAATATTAATTATTAATTAATAACTATCCATAATTAAAACTTTAAATATTTAACTTTAAATTTTCAAATGTGTAATACATGAGTTTATTCAATCTGTATAATACACAATATTTAAGACATAATTTTTTATATTATTAACCATGTAACAATAAATTTATTTAATCCATTTATTACACGGGATTGTAACCTAATGTGGATATATTTCAAAACGGGGCATTAAATTTAATTAAGCTTATACAAAGTCAATTGATGGCCGCCTATAATTATTTTTTCTCCGGAACTGCAGGGAATTTCAAAAATAATAATAAATAATAATAAACATTTGATATCAAGAGGATGATTAAAAATGTAATGGTTTTCTTCTTTTTTTTTGAACAATTTTCGTATGATAAATTTTAGTGAATTGATTGAAACAAATAAAAAAATTAGTGATTTGATTGAAACAAATAAAAATTTTAAGTGATCTAATTGGAACATATTTAAAACTTTATTACTATTTTGTGAAGTTTTTTGTTAAGAAAAAAAAAAAAGAACAATTGACACATTATTGTTGAAAATAACTCGTAATGTGGTCTATGAATTAAATGATTAAATTATTACTTAATTAGTCCCTAATAATTACTTGATAAAAGTAATTTAAATGTTGATAAGTTAAGGAAGAACTTATGATTACTCTTAAATACCTATTAGTACCGGAAAGATGAATGCATAATTGATGATCAAAATCAAGATCTTAGTTAGTATTCCTTAAGAACATTTTAAAACACCATTAGTCTTCTTCTTCACACATCACTCATCATCCATCAAGAGAAAGATGTCATAACACATATTAGTGATTTGATCCTTATCCTCAAAAATCACTGCTACTACAAATAAGTTTACCTAATTCTTGTTCATAATTATATCCAAAAATGAAGAATTCATGATTAGGGTTCTATGATGTATATATTTAAAAATATGTTCAACAATTATTCCCTTGAATAAATTTTAAGAAACTTTGTTTAAAAAAGGTTTAAAACACTTTTGAGAAAAATCAAAATCATATTTTAAAAAAGAAAAAAAACGTTTTATAAATAATTTAAAAGTAAATGCTTTTGAAAAGTTCAAAACAAAAAAGTTTGTGCAAAAAAAATAATAAGTTCCTTAGAAAATAAAAAAAGAATGGTTTGAAAAAAATAAATAACATAGTCTCTAAAAATTTTAAAATAGTTTTTAATAACATTTTCTAAAACCAGTTTTTGACCGCAAATAAACGAAAGAAAGCCGCTAGTTGTTGCCTTTAGAGTAGCTTTAGATGCAAATAAGGAGCCATACTATAGTTTGATAATATCTAGGATATGATAGTTTTTTTTTTTTATAACAACGATTATATACAACCAACCTAACAAAGAGTACTTAGAGGACACTTAGAAAGCAGATAAACAACTAAGAATGTAATCTATGACAGTTTTCGATAATTAAAAAATAATAATTTAAAGTGCTTTGGTCAGTTCATCTTAGGGGTAGTTTATGTGATCCATCTTCTGGAAGCTTTTGCATATATTGGAAGGCCTGGAGCATTCACGAATGGGGATGCTAATGCCCAATGTGTGTAATTGTTTAATTCAACAAAGGTATGGGGTGCAATCAATTAATCAATCATAGATTGAATTAGTGGGTCACCTATCTATTGCCGCCTTGTAGCCGACCGATTTTAAAGTGTGCCGAATATTTGAAATTAGGAGCTTCAAATTTAATTAATCTAATGATGCCGGCCTACATTAATTTGACTCTCACATTGCAGACTTGTTCACGTATGTCGAAATAATATTCGAAGTTAAAGAACATACATTTGTCAACAAATGCTAGATGTTAAAAGAATTAATATGATGTCTTTAGAAAGATAGAAAGCGTCAAATTTTCAACGATGGATGTTGAGGGCAAACCAAAATCATAAAAACCTTAAAGTGTATTCATATTTGTGGTTGAAAAACAGTGAGGGGCGTAACCATTTAATTTAGAGTGACTAAATTAGTGTTTCTTTGCATTATAATATCCTGCTCATGTATTTTGTATCCTTTTACTGCCCCTGGCATCTTGCCGAGCTGCTTATATTTCTAATACATGATTGGCTGCTTATTTCTAACTATCTTTAGTAAACTCGTGTATTACACGGGTTGATCAGATAAAATATTTTATATAATAAAATTTTATTAATTATAAAACTATATTCTAATATAACATATAAGATATGGTTAAGGACTATAAGTAATAGAACAATTATATTAACTTTTAAAACTTTATTTTAAAACTTTTATTTGTTTTTTCTCAAAAATAAATTAGACATTTTGTTTCAAAACAAACCGTTATAAAAAAGATATTTAAAAAAGTTTGGTGTTTTTAAAAAGTTTATTATTTTATAAAATTTATTTCTTTAGAAATAACACTAATAAAAAGATCTACTTCTTAATTAACTTATAAAAACTAATTTAGATCTAAAAAAATTAAATAATATTATTAGTAATTAATATAAATACTTAATAGAAGAGAGAAATGGAAAAATTTTGATAAAATAAATGTGATGATACCACATGTCACACATAGATACCTTTTTATTAGAATAGAAAGATAGGTCATGTTTGGCAAAATGACTTTTTGATTAACTTTTAACTTATTAATTTTTAAAAAGTTAATAAATTAATAAGTATGTTTGGCAAAATTTTAAAAAATTGATTTTAAAATGTTAATAAATTACTTTTGAGAAGTTAATAGGAGTAACTTTTGAAAAATAACTTTTCAAAAGTTACTTTTAACAAAATAAGTAATCCCAAACATGAGCATAATGTTAAAAAGAAAACATAATATATATACATGTAAAGAAGAGTGCTTATTCATAATAGGATCATGAATATCCCGTAACCTTCTACGATTTATTATATAAATTTATTAGAATACATTTAGTTATTGTATAAATTTATTAGAATACATTTAGATTTTAATACGTTCCATTGTTATTGTTAATACTAGTTTTGCTATTGCTACTCTTCCTATTACTACAAGATTTTTACATATATCTCCTTCTTAATATCATAAATTACATATTCACCCAAGCTTAAAATTTAATTTCATATTTGTTCTTTCTAATATACATACATACATACATAAATTGTTTTATCTTATTTTCACTAAGAGATTTTTACATATTAATATTTTATTATTATAACTAGTTTTAATAAACTCGTGTATTACACGAGTTAAACAAATAAAATATTAAATGTAATAAATATTTATTAAGTATAAAACGAGATTTTATGATAAAGTATGATTGAAATTACATATGAATAAGAACAATATGTAATAAAATAATTATATTAACTTTTTAAACTTTTGTTTAAATTTTTTTTATTGTTTCAAAACAAACTATATTAAAAGATATCATTATTAAAAATTTTCGTATTATAATTTTTAATTTTAATTATTTTTTGTTTATAAAAAAATTACTTTTTAATAACACCAATTTTAAAAAAGTTTGATGTTTTGTAAAAGTTTCTGATTTATTAAAAATTATATTTTAGAAATAAAATTAATAATAAGATCTTTTTCTAAATTTCTTAATAAAACTATTTTTATTCTAAAAAATATTAAATAATATTATTGGTAATTAAGGTAAGTGTTTAATAGGAGAGAGAAGAGGAAAAATTTTACTGAGAATAAATGTGATGTTGACACGTGTCAACCCAAGTTACTATTTTATTTGAGTAGAAAGATGTTTAAAAGTTTTGACAATATGTTTTGTATTTAGATATATAACTTTGATTACCGGTTATTGTTTTTTTTTAAATAAAGTTTTAAACGAGATGAAATTTTATTGTTTTTATTTATATAGAAGACTCGAACTTGTAAAACTATGTAATGATAGTCTTAGAAAGTGAAATGTGTAAAAACTTTTAGTGAAAATACGAGTATTATAATCATTCAATAAATAATTTTAATGAAATGTGTACTATTATTTTTGGCTTGGTTAAATATGTAATTAATGACTTTAAAAAGTAAAAATATGTAAATGTCCCTGCTATAGTACTACTTTTTTGGTACTACTTTTTTGGTAATCTTAAAGTAATTATCCAAAACAATACTAGAAATTTGGATAGAAAAGACTCAAAGAGAATATTAGTCAACCTGACCGATATTACTTCGACAAGTATTGAAAAACTTACCCATTTCAACCCGAAATCGGTTAAAACAAGTCCACAAGTCAAATAAGACACGATACATGTATACAAGTTTAGGATGCTTAGTTTAACAAAACGACTCAACAGGATATTTTGCAACCTTTGTTTAGATGCAGTGAACTAAGGCACAATAGATAAACAAACATGGAGTTAGATCGTTTATCTTTCATGGCAATTCAATAAATTTTTTCTATTCATTACATGAGGGCTCTTCTACAATGGGTCTTAAAATTGCAAATGGGTTTGTCGCATATTTTACTGTTCTTTTTAATTTATAATCAACCTTCAGATATCAGTGCTTAATAAACGTGTTTGTTAACTTATAGTTGTTTGGTTTTTTTCCTAAATTTTATATTATGATATGATTTCACATCTTGCTATTCTATATTATTTAAAGGGATATGTTGAGATCTAAGTTGTTCATTTGGGTATTGCAGTGTTACATTTAACTACTTTTACAGGTAGACATGAGTTTGATGTTCTTTCCCTAGCAACAACAACTCAAGCTGTGCCCCGGTTCTACTTTCATGCAACAAAGTTAGATTTCATAGCTCTACTTTCATTCGCATTTTTGATATTCGAGTTCGTGGCGGAAGGTGAACGGCGATAGAGGCTTTCTGAACCAACAACTTTTAGCTCTTTGTTTTTTAATGTTTATAAAATTAGATTTGTTAAGGTATCGATTAACATTATACCCTTCAAATAAATATTTTGTATAGTTACTTCTACTATTTCTTAAAAATTATATGATTTTTCTAGGATTTGAACTAATTTCTTAAAAATTGTGTGATTAGAAACATGACAATATATTATAGGATCCACTGCAACACGCAATGTGTGATATTAAAATGATAGCGTAAGTGTTTTGGATTTAGGATCATGGTGAAAATATCCGCGCAACATGTGGACTAGAAAATCCTAGCTACTATTATTAGCAGTACTGGTATTCATGATGGTTTTTCTAGTATTGTTTTGACTTTATTATTTATTATTATTAATATTGTTATTACCATTATTATTATTTAGTTAAGAGTTAATTTTTATTTTATTCCTTAAGGTTTGACCATTTTAACGATTTTGACTCAATAGTTTAAAATTAGCCAAAACTCTCGATGAAGTCACTAACTTTTCTCCGAATTGCTCCCCGCCCCTAACTCTGTTTAATTCTCACCTAAAATGGGACCCACAAAAAAGACATAATTGTCGCTCATGTGAGTGGCACGTGAGTCCCATTTAACGTGAGAATTAAATGGAGTTAGGGGCGGGGAGCAATTTGAAGAAAAAATAGTTAATTCAGTAAGGATTTTGGCTATTTTTAAACTATTGAGGCAAAACCATTAAAATGATCAAAACACAAGGAGCAAAACAGAAATTAACTCTTTAGTTAATGAAAGTTGTACAACACAAGCCAATGAAATGAAACATTCATCTCCAATTTTCGTAATAATACACATAGGTATTATCTATATAAAGACAGGTCAATGACTGATTCCTTCTATATGTTTGTATGTATATGTTACATGTATTTGAAAAGCTACACCCACTAGCATATTTGGTGCTAAAGTTTTATGTCCCATAGTCAAAATGTATTAAGTTTACGTCTCGCTTGATATATGAAGTATGTTAATTTAGTTATGAAATAAAGATTAAAAGCCAAAATGTACTTGAAAGACTAGAAACAGCACCATCATGTGGCCCACATGCTATTCCTTTAGTTTGAGCAGATGACATGTAACACACTCTCATGTGACCACCCCTCTAGTTTTCTACACACAATTAATTATGTAACCATCCCTTTCTAAGTTCTAACATATAATATCGTCTTTTATGGGAGGTTCTGAAACGTAGCAAATTAGCAATGGGTTGATTTACAATAACCGATGGTTGGCAATACATCAAAATTCTATTTAGTACATTTCCACTTTTTTCTTAATTCATTGCTATATCATTAAAATATTTTTATTGAAAAAAATTATAAAATAGTTTTCTTGCATTTGAAATGGTTTTTTTAGTATAGTTATTTTGAGACGAGTATCTAATGGTTAGAGACATGTATACGAGGCACGGCTTTTCATACGATTTTCTTAATTTTGGGTCAAGTCTAAATGTATTCGGTATTTCGGTCAATTTGTGGAGTTTTTTCCCAAAGAAGTGTTGATAGAAAACTTATTTATCAAAATAGATGATTTGAAAAATATTCATCAAAATGGGTGTATTTTGATCAAGTTTTTTTTTTCTCACTCTTAATCATATTGGATAATAAAAATATATCGAAACAATATTTTATAAGCACCGAATTGAACCAGACCGGATTGGAGTCCGGTTCCCGGTCCAACCGGTCGGACCGGCCGGTCCGGTCCGGTTTTCGAAACTATGTGCACCAGCATGAGTGAATCTATATACAATCATCAATGTCTTTAAACTTTTTATTTGTTATATACTAATTTATATTGTTTTCAGGTGTCATTTACGCGAGACCTCTCCTTTCAATTGAAAATTGAAAATTATATTCCAAATATGAAAATATACGTCACACATGACATAAAGAATGGCGACAGATTGCATTTTTCATTTTTGTGTTACTATCAATTTACTTGGTCCAGACTTGAGTGTCGTCAACATGTGTTTTTTTTTCCTTCTAGATGCACAATCAATGTGGAAAAAACTAGAGGTCTTTTAGATGTGGTAGGTCTTTTTTTTTTTTTTTTTTTTTTTTTTTTTTTTTTTTTTAATGTTTTCATATTACAAGGGTCTGTATACTTCGTACACAATTCTAAATATCTTTCATTTTGGTTATTCCAACAGTTAAACGTCTTTTGTCTTGATGATTCTAGTTAAATTGTCGTATAATATCTTTTAAAGACGTTGTTTGGACGATTCAATTTGAACGGCTGCTTTGGCTAGGTAAACCGGTGTTTTTGTCTGGGTTTCATGTTGAAGATTGTTTAATACGCGGTGTACAAATAGTATTTCATGATTTGTGCTAGTCTTTTTATAAACTTCAATGAAGTTTTTCGTCTTTCAACTTGTTACCTACTTTGCACCTTATTTTGCCAAACAAAAAGTAAGAAACACTTTTACAAATTTAGAAACATAATTAGGATATAAATATTAGGATGCAAGGTGTATTATTCCTTAAAGATTTAAATATAAAATTATAAAAAAACAAGGTAGGCTTTTTTTATTAGCTTGGAGGAAAAGAAAATTATTGTGATAACATTGAGAAAACTACACCTTCATTCCTTCAATACTCATAACGTTTTTATATTTGTTATATATAGTGATGCGGCAGGTGTTGTCGAGCCTATTTTTTAACCTGTCTTACATGTTGATATATTTAGGTATTATAATTATGTAAATATTTAGTGATTATATACTTAAGTGTTTAAATAAAATAATACTTAAATTAAATAGTATTAAGTTATAAAAATATATATAATAAGTGTATATATTTTAATATTAATTTAAAATATTATAAATAATATAATATTTAAAATAAATATATATTAAATAATAAGTTAATTGAGAGATATTTATTAAATATGTGTAACTTAGGAACTATTATATATAACATTTGTATCTTATGTTTAAAAAGTTATATTAGGCGCTTTAAATTTTGAGTAAGATTACAAATGTATCCTCATCAAATGATTTGTATAATAGTATAAGATAATATAGATATAAATTATTATTATCATTATTCTTATAAAAGTATTCAAATAAGACAATACTTATTAATAAAATTAAAGAGTAAATTACACTTTTCGTCCTTTAACTATATAACAAATTTCAGGTTTCATCCTTAAACTAAAGAAAATTACAGTAAACATCTTTTACGTTTAAAAAACATTGCACGTTTCGTCCTTTCCTCTAACGGACGTTGATTTTTGTCTATTAAATCATGTCACGTGTCTTGCACATGAGGGCAATTTAGTCATTTTAATCCATATGTATATTAAAACAATAAAATTAACCTAGACTCACTTAATCCACATCATCATCATCTTCACCATTCACCATCTTCACCATCCACCTTCCACCACCCTCACCCCCATCATCACCACAAACCCCTTCATCATCATCTACCACCGCCCCCACTTCATCATCATCATCACCATCTTCATCATCTTCATCTTCTCATTATCATCATCATCTTCATCACATCATCCACTCTCAAATTATGATTTGAAACTCAATATCAATTATACACATTCAAAAACCACCACCATCTCAGTCTTCAAAAACTCTTCACCACTATCGTCACCCCCATCAAAACCCAACCCACAACCACCCGACCACCACCAATATCACCTCCACCAAACCCCATTAACCTGATTTAACGGACAAAACGTCCTTTATAGAAAATGACGTAAACTATTACAAAATTTAATCATAAAGGACGTTTACTGTAATTTCCTTAGTTTAAGTACAAAACTTAAAATTTGTTATGTAGCTAAAAAACGAAAATTGTAATTTACTCAAAATTAAATGATAATTTAAAGTATTATAAATAATATAATATATAAATATAAAGGCAAATTAATGTTTAGAAGTTATTAACACCAAATTAGTAATAATTTTTCAATACCAAGATTTGATCCTTAGACCTCTAAGGAAGGTAAAACGTCTCACCTCCCCCTTAAACCACTAAGCCAAGATATCATTTGCAATTGATGTATTAATTAGAATAAGTTTATTGAATGAGTGGTAAAATAGAAATGATTTCATATAATACTTGTATTTAATACTTAATAAGTTGTATTAAATGTTTTATTTTTATTTATTGTTTTTGTAAGATTACAATTGTGCTCTAAGGTTTTCATAGAACGAGGGGCTATATGAGTGTATCGAAGATTAGGGAACAAGGCGTAAAAGTGCATTATATTATATAACATTATCTTAAAAAATGACGGAAATACGATATCACCGGTTTATATAAGAGATCATCCGGTACCGCTAGTTGTTGACTTAATGTCGTTCGGAGTCACAAGATGCAAATTTACAATTTCGACTTCGGTTTGATCTAACGAAACATTTTGAAACACCAGATTTCATGTTTATGTTTATTTTTTTTTTAAATTTACTGTTTTTATTAAATTTTAATGTTTTATTTATATTAAAGTAATATATGAAATTAGGATAGATAAGTCCCGCGAAAGAAAATATTCCCTACACCTTTATATATATTTATTTATATCAAGCACAGAAATCGAATGCAAGACGTGGACAAAAATTGATCACACGTTATGGAGGACCCAGATCGGCGATGGAGCCCCTAATACCCGTTCCCACACATCATTTGGGCCTACTCTTGCTACTCACATACCGATGCAACCGATGGCCTTCGGTTTAAATAAAATTAAATTAATATCTTTTATAAGCTTTTCTTATCATAAATTATCTGAAAAAAAAAAACTTTACAAATTGTTTAGGTTAATAAATATTTATGATTTTTAAAATAGTCAATTCGCTACTTCTTTTAACACAATATATGTATTAAGTCGTTTTTATTATCAATTCCAGTTTTGAAACAATTTTTGTAGCATAAACAATCTCACATGGATGATTAAATACTCTTAATTTTATTTGAAAATGATTAACTTCTTTTTCAATATGATTTTATATATTCATAAGAGTTACACTTTGAATGTACAATTCTCTTAAATACTTTCATTTTTCTTTAAGCAGCCTTCAATATTATAGTTAATCACCAAAGAGGCTTTAGCGTATCGATATCCAAGTGTATAAAATGAGAATTCTTTTTATGAGTCAATGGTTCGGGTCTCATGATGGATAATGATATGATATTTGATTTACCTTAGATATTTTAGTCTTTTTTGAATGGCTACTTGGATCATGAGTTATTGGCCCACCCGATCATCTCTATTAAAAAATTTATTTTAGTTAATCTATACTATCAACATCTAAACTACTATCATGTGTACACAAATTTGTAAGCTTTATATGTTGTTTCTTTTAGATTTTTATTACCGCTGCGTTTTGATATTTTCATTAATTGGAAAATAGAAAAATTCTCCAAAGTTATAACATAATCAAATCTACTTTGAAGTGAAACTTTAAATTTGTCTACTATGGTGTCATCACGATCGTAGTTGGACGAAATGTTCACCCAAATAATGAGGGTGATTACTATAGTGTTATAGTGACCTTTTGTTATCATGGGAACAGTCGGCACACTAGTCGTAGTGTAATTGACCTCTTGTCAACATAAAAATATTATTCTATCCTATTAACTTGTCATTTGTCGAGGAGTAAGCTCATTTTGATGATATATAATGTTGAAAGCGATACGATCTTGAAATGATGATGATGTTTCACATCAAAGCATAAAGGGTGATAACGAAAAGTAAGAAAACATCAACCATCACATAATTGAAGATAACTAATAAGTTAGCATCATGGGAGGTTATGTAGTCTAACGAACATTTTTGAAGAAAATAAGAACACTGACGTTCATGATATCAATTGCGTTCTCATGGTAGTGATTATCGAGAGTTCAACAAGGTATACATGTATTATCATGTGAAACGAGAAGTGGCAGCGGAGGAATTAATAGATGTGGTGAAGCTAAATGTCGTCTCAACAAAATCATCAAATCCTATGAACTTGAGGACGAGTTTCTTCAAGGTGGGAAAATGATCAAATCCTCTATAAGTGAGGAAGAAATGTGAAATAAAAAAAAAAGGTGATAAATCTCAAATAGAATGTGTAGTTGTTCATGGTTTTTATTTAACAACCAATAATTTATTAGTTGCTACATATAATTTATTATTTTCAGAATTTCATTTCATAGTTATCAGCTTGATGACAAAATGCTAGATTTTTCCTATAAAAAACAGTGCTGTAATCAGGATAATTATTTCAATATTTAAGAATTATTTAAAAGATAGTAGTTTTTCAGTTCCTAGTTCCTACTTTAGATTGAAGGGATATATTAGCTAAGAGAATATGGTTACCACGTAAAACCGTTCCTACATGTACGATAATATTATTGTCAATCATTTTTGCTCCAATAGAAGTATGCCGTCTGTCTATGTTTGTGACTGTGTGGCGCTATTCATGAAAGTTGCTTAAAGCATTTACATCAGGCTTATCATTTTTATACTTATAATTATATTAAAAATTATTAATTTTTTTCTCTCATTTTTAATTAAATAATATTTTTTATACTTTTATTATTATATTTTCTTTTTCCTTTACTCACAACTACTTTCAAAAATATTAAAAAAATTTATAAAAGTTGAACAGTGATTCCCCAAATATACAAATGAACAGTAACTTTTCTCTCTCCACCACTCACAATCATTTATTAAAATATAAAAAACACACTCACACAAATATAAAAACTCTACTGTGAATGCTCTTAATCATATATAGAAAATTTATCCAGTTTCTTATAGATTAATTTCTCCCAACCAAAATACGTTTAAAATCAAAATAGTAGTTCTTTGTATCACAACCCTTAATATGAGCTAACATTATATGTCATTCACACTTTAATAATGTGTGTAGATATTTTCTTTTACTTCATGCACTCTAGGTTCAAGTGGAATTATGTGTCCATCAATGTTTCGTGGTGTCCGTAGGCCCAAAAATTAAAGTTTTCTCCATTAAAGCCCAAAGTTCCTAAAGGATTGGGCTCATTATTCTGTAGGACCACAAGTCCATGATTATATCATATAGGAGTTATAAGGGGATATTGTTCGCATGGGCTTAGAACCGACCCAATAGAAGTGGGTTGAAGAAGAAGGTGTTTTTGAATTTTGATTTATAAATTTTTTCAAAATTATAGTTTTTCTTCTTGCTTTATATATTCTAATTTTCTCTATGCCCATTATCATGGAAATTTACTACGCGATTAAACCTGGGTAAAATTTGAATATATAGTTTAAAGATGTGCTTTATTTTAATTACTTTACAAATTTACAATTTTATACGAGTTTACTTTTTTCAAATTATTTAGTGCACATATTTTTATGTTTTTTGAAGTATACATTAATGAGTGATTTCCTTCTGTCCCTTTGAATCTTATATAGCAGATTTTTATAGTTAATACACTTGTCTAAAATGACATCTTTACAAATTGTTGTGGAGTATGTCAAATATTTACGTTTTCTATTGCTTTATCATGTTTGAATGACGACATGCAAAAAATAAGCTGACATGATATTAACAGCATCATCAATGGGCATATTCTAATCCGTTTTTGGTCGACTTGATTACGTGAAGGAGATGATGACCAATGTGAAGAGGAGAGGGGAGTTTTTTTTTTTTTTTTTTTTTTTTTTTTTTTTTTTTTTTTTTTTAAGCTTTTTAGCTGTGAGCGGAAACACCAAGAGATATGTTTAGATCCATTTTTGAGCTTCCACCATATATTATTTTTTAACAACTAAAGGATTACTGACGGGGCACTAACACACCCGATCATTTTTATTACTCGAGTACAGAATCTAAGATCACATTCAAGAGAAAATTATTTTACTTGAAAAACCCTCTGACCTTAAACCCTCTATTTTGTCACAGGTGTGACTTAAATTCAAAACCTTCTATTATTTTAATAAAATTTTAAGATATCTCACCTATACTATCTTGTACTGTATATTCTGCTAAGAGTTTAAATCTAAGCTCGCATGTACAAATCAATAAAAAACAATCGCTTGTCATTATTATCTATACTATTAATTTATGTGGGCGTAAAGTTAATTAATTATTTTAATACTAATGCATATCATGTATTCTATATTTTATAACAAATTTAAAAATAACAGATTGTTTTTCTAAATGAATTTTAAAAGAAGTTAATTGATTATTTTAATATTAATGCATATCATGTATACTATATTTTATTACAAATTTAAAAATAACATATTGTTTTTCTAAATTATTTTTTAAAGTTTAAGAGGATAATTATTGTTATTAATACTATTAATTTGTGAGGGCGTAAACAATTAATTGATTATTTTAATATCAATGCATATCACGTATACTATATTTTATAACAAATTTAAAATAACAGATAGCTTTTCTACACTGATTTTTAAAAGTTTAAAAGGTAATATATATACATATATATTAATTATTTTTTACATACATGCAAATTATGTGATTACAATTGTTAATTTTAAAACTAACTTTTTTATTATTTTTAATAACTATAACTATTTCATACGTTATCATTTTCTTTATAAAAAGTACATAACAAAAACGTGCATTTTATTCTTCTTGATTTGAGTATGTTATTCCTATAGTTACTTTAAAAAAAATTTACATGTGTTTCCCGTCACATTACGTGGGCACCCGTTTAGTATATATTATAAACTAGATTATAACCCCGTGTATTACACTGGTTAAATAAGAAAAAAAAATACTAAATATTTATTAACGAAGAACTATAAAACGTCAAATATAAATGTACTTTGATTAGCTGATAAAACACTTTTAATATTCTTAAAACTTTGTTTTAAAAAGTTATTGCTTTGAAAAAATTTGTTATGTTTATCAATATCTAACTCTTTAAAAACTATGGGCTTGTTTTGTAAAAAATACTTTTATGTAAAACTTTTATTTTTTAAAAATATTGATTTTAAAATATTTTATAATTTAAAAAGGTTTTACAGTTTTAGAAAAAAATCATAGTTTTAGACAATTTTGAATTTAAAAAAGTATATTTTTAATCAAAATACTTAATTTTTATTTAATGAAAAAATGTTTTTTTAATAAGTTAATGATTATAAAAGGATATGGATTTATAATATAGAGAGAGAAAGAGAAAAAATTAAGAATTAGTTATTTGACTTTTTAAAATAAAATAAATAGTTTAAGCGAGAAAATTAAGATAAGAAGACTTGTGGTAATGAAATGTGACACCACATGTAAAGGATTATTAGGTTAGATGAGACCAACTTGAAGAGGATTGCGCCTTGTTTTATTTTAAATTTTTAAAAAATCACAGGGGTAGTTAATGTTTTATATATAGTGTTATTACGCAGACGCGCGTCACGCACGTCTTAAGAATGATGTAATACGAGGCTTAGACTTGCATTCATCAATATAGCCGAAAGTTAGCAGTTTTAACCGGAGCCAAAGTAACCGTCTTGTTGCGGCTCAAAATTGATGCCTAGTTGCGGATGTATACCTAAAACGCTATCAAACCAAGGCAAGCAGCAACAGTTTTCATGCATCACCACAGCCACGCAACAACCAAACCAGAAGTATCAGATGAACAAATGTCCATCATCATTGATATCAAAAAACAATAGTGTCACCCAACAGGATTAGTTCACCAACAAAAAGTGTTCCAAGACACATGTATATCAACATCTCAAGAGAGCTAAAGCTCAACGTCATCGACGGGGTAACAGATTCTCAAACTTAGCCCAACGTCTGTCGCGTATGTGCAGCAAGAAACAAACGGCTGGCAGCCCAGGTTGCCGAGATCTCCACCCTTATGAACCCTTTCTCTCTCTCTACACACACACACACACACACACAAATGAGAAATGCAAAGGGCTAACCTTGTTGTACCTTGAGCATAAAAAACAGTAGCTTATTGTTCACTTAATTTCTCTTTAAACATATAAGAGAATTAGTCTTAAACGGTTTTTAAGATAGTGTTTGATTTGCAAAAATTAATGTTATGCGGAATGAAATGAACCATTATAAGGGGCTGCAAAACTCCAGCTGATTGCATCAATTCTACATGTTCATTAAAATCTTTTTTTATCAACTCAAGCCATATACTACGTGTCACCATAAATTTTTTTTTTTACTATCTAAAGAATCATTGACGGATCGCTGACCCACTCGATAATTTTTATTACTCGAGTACGAAACCAAAATCACCTTTACGAGAAACCTAACCTTAGGTGAGAAAATCTATGGACCTACAAATAATTTAATATATTGGGTTTTTATTTCCGTGTCTGTACTAAAGAAATTGATGCTTACATATATATTAAATTCCTATTAGTTAACTACCATCGAATGTTCGAAGATAACACCTCATTATGAGACTTTAAAATGATAAGATGTCGTGCAACATGTGAGTTTAAGGTCGCATAATCAAAGTTTCTTTCACATGGATAATACATAAAGAAATGGTTATATATTTCGTAATGTTTTGAGGTTTCGTTTGTTCTCGGTCAATTGTGGTAAAGTTATTCATATAGCCTCGCTTCCACAATGGCGGCGATTGTGATGAAAGTGAAGCCTAATTTGTTATTTTTCTTGATGTTATTTAATTGATCTTGACTTTTGAAAATATTATAACTCTCAGCCAAATTACACATGCTGGTTGATGTAATTGTAAACCCTTCGCCCTTGGGAATACATATATCCTTCCAAAACTAATTTCAAAATACTCTCTATTATACTTCGATTAATTCACTAATACACAAGTGGATTTTTGAGGAGGTTGATAAATATTTTTTGAGGTGGTTCTAATAAAAACATTCGAAAAAAGGCTTACAAACTAAGAACCATTTTAAAAAATAAAAACCACTTTAAAAAAATAGATTTTATAAATTCTATGAACCGCCTCAAAAAATAAATTATAGGGGTTCTATTTTTTTAAGCGGTTTTAATTTTTGAAACCCTAATTATAAATTCATCATTTGTTATCCTAGCATCATTTCACCTCTGTTTTTTTTTTTTAAGTTTTGTCTCATTCGTGAACCTTAAGTCACCGTTCGTTATACAGAATTCTCAAGAATTAGAATTGTAGTTGGAAATTTTTTAATCAAAAATCGTGTTTGGTTGGTTAATGAATAGAATTAGAATTGAAAATTTTTTCTTTTATTCATTGGAATTCATATTGCTTTTATTCACCCATGAAATCCCTTGTGTACTAGTGATATAACTACATATAGTGTTATTTATTATAAGATTATAAATTTTAATCTTTTGATAGATCAGAGACACCTTAGGCCACATGTTACGTTGACATGACCTATGTGGTCGTGCCACCTTGGCCCTCACGGGCATGGAACACAGTCCCATGAGGTGTGGCTATGGGTGTGAGGCTCCATCATGAGCCTGGTCACCATCATGACCTCTTTTGATTTGAGTGTTATTGTCATTGAACAACTACTTTGACCTCATTTAGTTTTTTTAATTCTAATGATAAAAATAAGTTGATATAATTTCAATTCTACTCATATTAAACTCACACTATACTCTTATTCTTAAGTAAGAGTTATTTGAGGGACTGAAGTAGAGTGACATCCAACAACTATACGATGTGTATGAGATCTGATCGATGTCGAAGTATCAATCAAATAAAATGTTAAAATGTGTGTTTCTATTCACCTTAAACTAGTTACGGTAAATAAGGTTGTCGATTCTAGTTACGGTAATCCACTTTGGAATTTAGGTTTGGTTTTCAGTAATCGTTTATTTCTACTTAATGAAAAATATTTAACATGGATTCTGTACGTATAATTATTAAGTGTTATCGATAATAAAGACTTAATGGGTCTAAATACACAACACATGAACAGGGCCCACATTGAATATATATCCAAATGCATGCCGGCTTACAAAACAATACGCGGGAGTGTGCCCCCACTCAACATGGATGCCGCCCTATTTCTACGTTTCTATCATTCATTTGACCAATCAAATATAGGATCATGAACCGTAATTAAAGTAATCCAATGTATTAAACGAAAATAAAACCATCTAAAACCTGAATTATAAAACAAAATACATCTGCAGCAGAACTAAACTGAAGCCTTTGAGGATTTAATGATTCCCACAGTTCAACAAAATACATACATACATACACATATACATTCATACATACAAATTATTGTCTTCAATAACATCCGCCCCTAGAGTCATAAAGTAATCTCAACAACTCTTCATCAATTTCAAATTATCATTACACATGCATATCTTAATCAACCAACTAACTTACTACTATCCTATATTGTTTGATGAGATTATAAACCTTGATCAAATGGGTCACTACGTTTGACCTCATAAGTCCAAGAACGATTTTGATTACTCTTTTCTTCTTTGACCGATGTCTAGATAATAAAACTTTAAAATATCAACAACTTGACATTCACTAATAGAATTACGTAAATGACAACTGACTAATTCTTTGATTTGAAACGTGTTCATTCGATGAAAATTCCTTACTTGTTGTGTAGCGTCAAGAGGCACGTTATTACATTAACTATAATTTTAAATTATCATTTATGAAACTAAGGGGGCGTTTGGTTGGAAGGAATGGAATGAAATTAAGAAACTAGTATAATTTTCAAGTAAAATTGTGTTTGAGTGAGCAATTAAAAGTAAACCCAAGGGAATGTTTCATCTCAAATTCCCTTGGTTGTGGGATATCAAAATCCTTCCACCTAGAGAGGGAATTTGAAATCCCACAACCAAGGAAATTTGAGGTGAAACATTCACTTGGGTTTCACATTTCATTACCCACTTAAAGGCACATCGAGTAAATTTTAGTCCGATAGTGTAAATTTTTGCCCAGGTAATGTAAATTTTTATATAAATATCGAGTTCGCCCCCCTATAAAAAATTAAATTCGCCCCCGCCCCCCTACGAAAGATTTCAAGCTCCGCCACTGATCGTGCCGCAATTAATTTTGGTAATTTTCAGATAAAATTGTCAGGAACCATCGTCTCCTTGTGGAATAATTAAAGGCACATCAACAGCTACTTAGCTGTCCATAATATGTGATTTAATGTTACATCAGTATGTGGAGACATTTGGTCAAGTTTAAACGCTTGTGTTTGGAAAATATGTCAATTGAGCAACGGGAACTTAGAAAAAATGAATATATATGACTAAGACTTTTTCAAATGCATTGAATTCCACTAGTTAAATCATCATCCGGTTTTTTATATTCAAACTTACTTTGGAAAACCTCCAATTATACACATACATTTTTGACTAACCAAAAAATAAACTTGTGTAACAAAGGCACATACTTGTTGACTGCTCTTTCATATGACATGCAAAGTCCCAAAATCACTTTGGAATTCCTTGTACAAAATTAACCACAAATACTAGGATTTTACTCTTCCAACTTATCTATAAATACCATTGCTTTACCTCTAATATAACCGCAAGTTTTAAAGAGAAAAACTAAGTGTCTATCTACAGAAGCATACATATATCTTAGATCAATTCCATCATCTCTGAGATAATGGAGAAGAAGCAAGTAGCCATCATCGGAGCCGGAATCGCGGGTCTCACCGCCTGCAAACACTGTCTTTCCAAAGGCTTCAACCCCATTGTGTTCGAATTAGAGTCCCAACTCGGTGGTGTATGGACTAAAACCATCAGAACCACCAGGCTCCAGATACCTAAAGCCATGTATCAGTTCTCCGACTTCCCCTGGCCCTCTTCGGTCCCCGACAACTTCCCTTCGCAACAGCAGGTGCTCGACTACATCCGCTCCTACGCCACGCATTTCAATCTCACACCACACATCAACTTCAATTCAAAAGTCAAGGAAATGAGCTATGATGGACCATCGACAGAAGCATGGTCCCTATGGAATGGCACTGGAGAACCATTTCCATCCCAAGGCAAGTGGAATGTCACCGTAGAGAACACCAAGACTGCAACCACAAAGGTATGGATCATTAATATGTTCTCGTTTGTTGTTTCTCGAATCGTTTCATCGATCTTTTGTAATGAAACTGAAGCTTGTTCATGTCTAACCAACAGGTTTACACTGTGGATTTTGTGGTACTTTGTTTGGGAAGGTTCAAAGATGTTCCAAACATACCGCAATTTCCAGCTGGAAAAGGCCCAGAAGTTTTCCAAGGGAAGGCTATACACTCTATGGAATACTCTGCTATGGAAAACCACAAAGCCGCAGAGTTCGTGAAAGGCAAGAAGGTTGTCGTAGTCGGGTTCGGGAAAACAGGACTCGACATTGCAAGGGAGTGTGCCTCAGTTAACGGTTAGTCAGTTCACATGCTCGCTAATCCTACTTTTTGTCTAGGGTCACTTTTTAGTTTTTTTTTTACACATCTTGATACTGCTAAACCATATATTTACTTTTTCTTTTTATCTATCTCTACTCATTTTAGCTTTTTTAACTTTGGGGTGCATGCTAATATGCAGGCCCAGAACATCCATGCACAGTAGTGTACAGGCGCGATCATTGGAAGCTAGGAAACTGGTTTCCATGGGGGATCCCAGTGCCGAATTTCATCTTTAGTCGCTTTCGCGAGCTTTTGATCCATAAGCCCGGTGAAGGCTTTCTGCTAAGCCTTGTGGCCACATTACTCTCACCTCTAGTAAGTCTTCTGTTTCCGACGAAATTAATACAATTAGTGATCTAAATACAAATATCAAAACGCGTAGTGATTGTTTGATCACCATGTACGTACGTATTACAGCGTTGGGTAATCTGGAAATTTCTGGAAAGCTACGTCAAAATGAGTCTTCAGCTGCCCAAGTATGACATGGTGCCACCACATAGCCTTGCACAAGACATGCACTCGGGTTTGATAATGTACCTGCCAAACCCAGAAAACTTCATCGACACCTTGAAAAAGGGAAGCATTAAGTTGAAGAAATCTCCAAGTTTTAGCTTTTATGACAAAGGGATTTTGATCTCAGAGGACAATACAAAGATAGAAGCAGATATAGTTATTTTTGCTACAGGATTCAACGGTCCAAAAAAGGTCAAAGATATTTTCGAATCCCAAACATTTGGTCACTTCATTGACGGCTCACCACGAGTTGGACTTTACAGGTTAGTCATTGTGACAATACATTATTTTTTAATGGATTTACAATATTAATAAAATATGAAGCATTAAAAAAACAATATATATATTTGAACGGCTTAAATAAATAATATATGAGATTTAAAGTAATTAATTTCATTATGCCAGGGAATGCATTCCTCCACGGATACCACAAGTAGCGATCATTGGATTTTCTGAGGGCCTTTCAAGCCTTTATGTCTCAGAATCAACAAGTCGATGGATGGTGGGACTTCTCGAAGGAAAGTTTAAGCTACCAAGCATTATTGATATGGAGAAGGATATCGCGAGATGGGACGAATATATGAAGCAAGTATCAGGGGAATATTATCATTTGTCATCTCTTTGTGGAGCAGAAATTTGGTACAACGATCAAATATGCAAAGATATGGGCATGAATCCTATGAGAAAGAAAGGATTCTTCTCCAACCTATTTCAACCTTATGGTTCCTCGGACTATGCTGAAAGATAATCCCAACACCCTTTGATGGTCCATCTTGGTTTGTTTGATTAAAGGCTACTCTTCATTTTTCGAATGTCCAAATACCATCAAGAATTAGGCGTGATTCATGTATAATAACTTATTATTTCATGAAGTTAATAAATTATCATTTATGTTGTCGTTTTTAATAAGGTAAGGACCAGAATATGTAATTTACCATTTAGTTACCATAATTAACAAAGAAATGTCTTCATATTAATAAGTTTAAGTGTTAACGTAAAGTTGATATTTGTTGATATTTTATGTTAGAACTGTTTTAAAAAAGGAAACGTATCATACAAAAGAAAAATGATCATCTAATCATGCTTCAACCAATGATCCTTAACCCATAGGTTAAGTTAGTTACTCATGACATGTAAATATTAAAAACTCATGGGTTCAAGTCTCATTCTGATAAAAATACTTAGAGTTGAACTAGAGAATTTTCTCCGTAATGAGTTTACTCCTAAGGGGTTGGGGGTGTGGTTTTGGGTAGGAAACGGATAGGTGGACACGATTAAGATAACAACTATCATCCGAAACAGGGTTGCCACTAGACATGGGCAAAAAAACCGGTACGCGAACCGGTTCGGTCAAAAAAACTGGAACTGGTTTCAAAGAAAAACCGATTTGGTCCAAACCGGTCCCACATCGACCCGAACCGCCAGTTTGTAATAAACCCCACCCTCAAAACTGGTTTATAAACCGGTTTGAAAAGTTAAAAACAGGTTAAACCGGTCCTAAAACCGGTTTATTAAAAATAACCGGTTTAAAACCGGTCCAAATCGGTTTGACAGATTTGAGTATCTGGTGAGCCAAACCGGTTTGTAACCTGAACCGGTTTGACCCCACGACAAAAAAAGCGGTTCGTGAAATTAGGCTTTTATAGCAGTTTTCAATCGCTACAAATAGCATTACCTCAAAAAATGAATTCCTTTTTTGTGGCGTTATAGGGAGTGTCTCAAATAATGATTCACCTGCTTTAAAAAATATGTAAAATTTTAGCCTAAAATAACGTTAACAACCGCTACAAAATATACCACTCAAATAATAATGTTCAACAACACCTGCACAAAACATCATCTATTTTTTGAAATAAACTTTTTAATATATTTTTTACGGTAAGACGATTCCAACTATATAACAGAAAGAGGACGGTACCCCGGTCAATTTTATACATAATAAAATACACCTAAATGACATTACGAATTTCAAGACATACTCAAACATACCCCAACCCAACCTATCAGGCCTAACAATAGGATCCAAATCCCGGCCGTGACTAAAACTACGTGTCTGAAGTGAAAACATAGATGCAAATCTATACATTATATTATACCATCCTAATAATTAAAGCAAACAATATAATCAATCAAAACTTATAAACTAAAACATCAAACTTTCTTTGGTCTTGAATTTTTATACTCTCCAACTCTTTCTAAAAACACAAAAAATAATATAATTAAAATAAGTTTAGAAATATAGTAAATACTAACATCTAATCATGTATTATTTATCATATTCAAGTTTTTACAATTGCATCTATAGTAATAACGATCCAAATCTAAAAACAAATAAATATAAAAAGTTAGATTTAATATATATAACAAAGCATACCTTAACTAAAAAATTGAAAAACATACCTTATATACCAAACATCTTGGTAAAAAATTTAATATATATAACAAAACATATCAAGCCAACCGATGCAAAATAGTTGTAACAACGACTCGTATGAAATCCAATCAATATGCGATTAGGGATACATTCTTTCTGGTGAAGGACTTTTAATGTTTCAAAATTACCAAAGCAATTTGTTTATTTTTGAGCCATACATTGAATTGCGCTAGGTCTTTTTTTGATTTCCTCTTATAAAACAACTATTTGAAGATCCGGATCAGTAGTTGGTATTTGTTGTTTTGAAACGGGATCAATTGGTATTTGTTGTTTTAAAATGGGATCAGGAACATTAAGTGTTGGCATTTCTTGTTGATACGGCATTAAAATATGCACCAGCATCAACTTGCAAACCAACATAAAAACATTAGTATTTATATTATATACATGGATTATTATAAAAACAAGATGTTGAATAATTACCATGCTCATAAAACCCATCATCAAATCATTAATGTCATACTGAGATAACATGCGTTTTTTTATCACTTAGGGGTTGTTGATATGTATTGACTTTCTAAAGCTAAAATAAAATATAAAAAATAGTAATATATAAGACTAAATTAATAAAAACTGCCCGTGGTCGATAACATGAGCTTGTTACAATGTCATCGGCATCTATTTGTGACGAAGTGCCTCTATGACTCGATGAACTATGACTTGGGGCCTTTCTAGAGTCACTTGTTGATTTGTTGGGTAGCTCTTTGTTTACAAGCTACAATTTAAAAAAACAATAAAGCAAGTATTACCATATAAATAGATAAATAATACTATAATGTTATCGACAAATATGTTATGGTTCGGATTATTATAATCAAATATTTCTAAAATAATGAATATATATCAGTACATGCTTTTGGAAACTTATTGTAAACTTTTTCTTTAAAAATAAGTTTTTTAACAAAACATTTTTAAAAGTGGCATCTTTTACTCATGGCATAATGAGTTCTTCGGTGTCTAAACCAATGGACTTAAAATGATTGGTATCTTTTACTCATGTAAAACGAGTTCTATGGTGTCTAAACTAACAAATTTAAAATGATTAGAATTAGAATTTGAAAAAAGTGAAAACAACTTCAACTTATTTTTTCTTTTTCCTTTTTTTAATTATCTGCAAAGCAATCAGTTTTGTTTAATAATATGTTTATATAAAAGAGAGTGTTGGCTTTAATATAATATATTCTTTTAATGAGTTAATTACATAGATAGTCCCTATGATTTTTGTAAAATAACAGGTTTGGGTTCTAAGGATTTGAAGTAACAAGTTTAGGTACTATGGTTTTAATTTTGTAACTTGTTTGAGTATTAAAACTAACTTCTGTTAATGATCCTGTTAAATTTGACTGAAATAACTATTTTACTCTAATATGAACCATTTATGTAACTGGCTAAATTTGTTTTTAGAGGGGTCGTCTAAGTAACCTAGTAAAACAAGAAAAAAAATCAATTAATGTTTTACTTAGCCAGTAACTACCATCTGTAACCTTGTGGTGACCTAAAAATAAAATAACATAATCGCTGGGCAAAAACTAAGACCCACCACATGGGTTTCATGTTGTGGTTTAACTACAAACCATCACCACACGTAAAATCCTGGAACTAGACAAAGCTATGAGAATTTTAAAATAGAGTAAAATGTTATTTTCGTCCCTGACGTTTTGTTGAATTTGTCATTTCAATCCAAAAACTTTTTTTTTGTCATTTCAGTCACTGTAGTATACCAAATGTTGTCATTTTCATCCATTCCACTAACACCGTTAAAACTCCGTTAAATATGAGGGTGTTTTAGTATTTTTGAACACCTTAATTATCCAATTAAAACAAATTAACCAATTAATATTCAATTAAAACTAAAAAACACATGAAACGACTAGTGAGACCATACACTTCGATTTAAAAGTTTCGTTTAACTCTAACTCATTTTGTTCGATTGAGGTCTGCCGTGTGATTTCAATTAATTTTCACGTTTTGTTTGAGCAGTATTGTTATTTGATTGAGGTCTGTTGTGGGATTGAGGTTTGTTGTTGACATTCAAATAAGGTTTTTGATTGAGGTCTTTGAAAGTGACAATAGCAAACCTCAATAAAACAAAACGTAACAACAGTAGACATCAATCGAACAACAGTAAACGTTCAAACAAAACATGAAGATTAACTGAAATCTAACAGCAGACCTTATCGAACAACATGTGTTAGAATTAATCGAAGCGACCAGTCTCACGAGTCGTTTCATATGTCTTTTAATTTTAATTGAATATTAATTGATTAATTTGTTTTATTTGGATAATTAGGATGCTGTAAAAAGACTAAAATATCCTCATATATATTTAACAGAGTTTTAACGGTGTTAGTAGAGTGGATGAAAATGACAACATTTAGTAAACTACAGTGATTGAAATGGCAAAAAAAAAATTTTTGGATTGAAATGACAAATTTAACAAAACGACAGGAACGAAAATGACATTTTACTCTTTAATATATGATATTTAACCACAAACCCATCACAATACACAAAAAGCATGTCTTTTGTTAGAGACAAATTTAACCTCAGACTCAATGATGTGCTTGAAGGATATTGTGACGGAGATGAAGATGCCGATTTGAAGATGAAGACGATGGTCTTTAATGGAGATGAAGATGACGTGATGTACTGTTTCCTTTCAATTAGATATTTAAATTTTCTACTTTTATATTTATGTAAAATACAAAAATAGTCCATATATCAAACACTTTTAGTAAGTTAGAAAGGTGATGTTTGTTTTTAAAAAGGTAAAATGTCTGCAGTCTGCGGATCAGATCTGCAGACATCTGTAGTAGAAGAGGTGGACCAAACCTATGCAGTCTGCAAAAAGAAGAGTGTTTGTTTTTTAACGTCTGTAAATTATTAAAATAAACTAGTGGTGGTGTACGGATGGTGGTGATGGTGGTGGACGGCGGCGCTGGATGGTGGTGGTGGGTGGTGGCGGACGGTGGGTGGTGGTGGTGGGTGGTGGCGGACGGTGGGTGGTGGCGGTGGCGGACGCTGGTGGTGGCGGACGGTGGCTGGAGGCGGAGGTGGACAGGGGTGCCGGCGGACAGTGGTGGTGGCGGACGATGGCTGGTGGCGGAGGTGGACGATGGTGGCGGCGGCCGGTGGTGGTGGTGGTGGGTGGTGGTGTTTAAGAAGAGCTCCGCAGACCTTAGAAGTGGCTGGGCCAAGTCTGCACCAAAAAGAGCTCGCGCAGACGTTTTTTAATGAAATGTATTTAAAAAACAAACAGTCTGCAGATGGCAATGTCTGCGCGTGGTCTGCGCAGCGCAAACAAAAGAGTCTGCGCAGACATTTTTCAGAAAAACAAACACCCACATAGTCTCTTATGTATGTAGTGAATAAAATGCCCTTCTATTTAACTGGAAAATCTAACTTTTATCAGTGTTAATGTCCAAACTCGTTACAAATATAAAAGTTATTACTCAACTTTGTTACTATTTTTGTTTAGTACACAAACCACAAGGACCATCTATGTAATTAGCTCTTTTTTATTTTCTAAAACTCTTTTTTTAGGCACACAAAAAATGTGTAAAAAAGGAGTTATATCAATTCTCAAATAAAATAAAATGATGACTTTTAATTTATAAAAACCGTGACAAAAACATATTCCTTTAAAGTAATCCTTTTTTTTAATTTTTATTTATATGTGATTTCTTTTGCTAAGTTTGATCTTCACTTTCATATTTTTTAACCAACTTTTTAATATAACTTTTAAATTTAAAGGTAAGCTTCATAAAAAAGTACGTAATTGAATAACAAATTTGATCGGCATCTATTTTCACAATACTCATATATCTACTATCGATGTAAAATACGTGTTGTTATCTTTTTGGACATGCTACAGGTTTATATTGTTTTTTGTCTATGTTTCGATATTCAAAGTTGATCCGTTGCACGCGTTGTTATTACGTGCTCCACTATTACTTCAATTATATATTTTGCTCACCTTCATTATATTCTTGAACCTTCAATTCGAATATTTATGCTATTAGAATGATATTTATGAGATAACTTAATATTACTAGTTAAGGATCATTGGGGTAATTAAATGTTATTCCGGCGGAATAATGATCCATTTGTTAAGGTGATTTTTGTTGTTCGGGCCTTTGCTGTTCAACAAAAAGGTGTGTTAATTAAATAACCTTCTAGGTTGGTGGTTTAATATTTAAGATAATTGAAGCATTTACATGGTCTGGTAAGTAGAATAAACTAGCGTTAAGCCCCTCGCGTTGCAGCGGGGGGCGTAAAACCATACCAAGCAGCATCAATGACACGTCACTGTTAGTTTCCACCAACATCGAGAAAGCTCGTATTAAAAAAAAATTAAAAAACGGAAAAAATAAAACCTAAACGAAAAAGTCTAGTTTCCCCTGCCCGCTACTCGGTGCGAAATTTGTCTTTTTTTCTTCGTACTATGTACCATTATTGTGTTCATTATCGTCATGGCTTGTTGAAAACCATACAATCGAATACCGAAATCTTTAAATCGTGTTGGTAGCGTTAGACCACACCAAAAATACAAAACCCGCCCCAAAAGACAACTAAAACCCAAGAAAAAACAAAAAAAAAACAAAAAAAAAAAACCGCCCTTAAATATTAAAAAAAAACCCAAAACCTACCACAAAAAATCCAAAACCGCCCAAAAAGATAAGTACAACCCAATATGCATTAGAAAGTTGATAATTAGTATTATTTAAATAATATGTATTATATTTATTACAAAGTCATATAAGTCTAAAAAGTTTAGTCTGATTAGTAGACTGGTAAGAAGACGTGTTCGATATATGGTTACATGTTCAATCTCTGGTTTCCTTTGAAAACATTGATTAAAACAATCAAATCTCATTTAAAAATAATATTTGTTACTATTTTCTTAATGAATGTTCACACATGTCATTACTCTATTTTCGCATTTTCATCGACCCACATACGAGTCAATCATTGGAGTCATGCATTAGGCATTATTCTCCCTCTTCTAAAAAGGACTCATCCTCGCCCTCCGGTGCTTTCTCTGTTAAATCTGCTAGGATATTGATTTCTAGCAATGAGATCCATGGTTTCGGTTACATTCTTGATTGGAATAATTGGCTCCCGTTCAAATTGAACATTTTTGCATGGAGGGCGGAAATGGAGCGGTTGCCCACTCTTGTGTCACTGAAGAAAAGAAATATTCAGATCCTCTCTCCCATATGCCCATTATGCAAAGATGGGGATGAAACAATTGAACACCTTCTTACCTCATGTCTTTTCGCCTCCCAAGTTTGGTCACAGCTGAGCTCTTGGTGCGGCATTCAACCGATTTATGGATACTCGGTAAAGGATTTATTAGATCTAAACAAATTAGCAAAGGTGAATGATAAGGTGAGGAAAGTTTTTCAAGTGGTAATTGTGACAACTTGTTGGTGCATCTGGAAGACAAGAAACAATTTCTTATTTTCCAATAGACCAATATCGGTGGCACGTATGGTTGACGAAGTGAGATCGATGGCCTTCCTATTGATTAAATATAGGTCTAATATTAAGAACTTAGATTGGTGTAATTGGGTTTGTTTTAATTTCTCAAATGTTATGTAATGGTGTCTTGTCCTCATGGCTTTAGCATCTTGCTAAGCCATATGTATTTTGTTTGGTGAAATGAAAATGTTTGCTGTTCAAAAAAAAAAAAAGTTAAAAATTACTTAACAATTTAAAAGCCAACATAATGGTTTGACCTCTTGATTTTAATTTTTTTTTAACGTCATTTATTGAAACAGGACCTTAGCAAGAAGTTAAAACCAAAATATAACCAAATACAGCCAAGTGTTAAATCAAAAAATCACACCAATTTTGTCAACATAAATACTCTAGTTTAGCTCTATATTTAAGCCATAAAAAAGTGTGATACTTTAACTTGTCTAGCACCCCAATCATAGAAGAAATATTTCCATGAAAAATCTTTCATTTCTTGATTCCCATATGAACCATAGCACAGACGACACCATAAAACGCGTTCTTCTGATTCACATGAATTGGCAATAAAAATGGGATCTCGAGCAGCTCCGAAACAAAATGGAATTCCACTGGAAATTTACAACACCAATCTAAAATTAGAGCCCATACCTGTTTCGCGAACGAGCATTCCACAAACAAATGGTCTGCCATTTCAAAGGTAACGTCACAAAAGATGCAATCAGGAGAAATCATCACCACCCCCCTTTTTGAAAGACACTCTTTGGTAGGAATTCTGTTGAGTCTTAATCTCCATATGAAACAATTAACCTTCAAAGGGGCCCATGCTAGCCATTTGTGTGAAGACGAGCCCAGGGATAACCGCCTAATATCTAAAATATTTCTCAATGATTTCACCAAAAATTCTCCACTTTCATCCCCTGCCCGTATCCATTTGTCCTCATTACAATTCCTCTGCGCCCCTTCAATCAACTCGGTTAGAGCCTGTAAATGTGATACTTCTAGCCCAACCACAACACTCTTTCATTTACCTTGCATGCTTTTGAGACCTCCATATCGAAGAGCTCCGGAAAAAACTTTTTTAATGGACCATTACAACACTCTTTCATTTACCACACCTCTTGGTTTTAATAAAAGGTCGATTTTAAGTTTACTCATAGTAGCCGCCTGTTACAAATCATAATTAATATAATATATGAATTTAGATTTAACCAAAGAACGAGACAATATGTCTGGTAGAAAAGACGAACACAGAAGAATCCCTCAATCCAAAATGTAGATTATCAGTATAATAATCTACTAAGTATCAATACAAAACCATTGATGAACAAGAACAATTAAAAAAAAAAAAGGGGAAAAACCAAGTACAACATTGGGCTGCATCTGACCCAAACAGCAACCACTTAGCCCAGCAGAAACATGAGCCCAGGAGCAACATAGCATAAGCCCAGCAACAGTAACATAAGTCCAGCAGCAGCAGTATAAGCCCTGCAACACGTAAATAAAAACGTAATCAAAGAATGCATGTTTAGAACATTAAATTGATATAATCTATCAAGTATATTTTCAACACCACCGCCTTCATTTTTGTGAACGTTTCCGTAACCTACGATCTAGGATGCGGCCATAAGGGCACATAGTTCTTTTGGATCATGTTTTATTGCTCATGACCTGTGTATTTTTGTACAGTATACAATTTATACTGTATATAGATTTGTTATATGTTATTAATATAGTATTTGGTAAGAAACTAGTATTATGCCCTCCACGTTGCGACAAGGGGCATAAATCCATGCCAAATATCATCAATATCACATCACTGTAAACGACCACCAACACCGGAAAGCCTCGTATTAAAAAAAATAAAAACGAAAAAAATTAAACCGAATGTAAAGTAGACGTAAAAACATTGAAACACACACATGAAACGTAAAACATTAAAAAACAATAATTAAGTCGATCTAGGACCCGCGCTAGTAACAGGAACAGTAAAAATAGGGGTAAAAACGTTGCACCACACGCGCGCGTTACCGTGTTAACTCGTAAATTTTAGAGCGAAACTTAAAAAAAAATTAGTAAAAAATGAAAAGTATAAGGGACCAAAGTTGAAAGTGAAAAAATATAGGGGTTAAATTGTAAAAGATGAAAAAGTATTGGGATTACAAGAAAAAAAATTAAAGATAAAAAACCTAAAAGTGAGTACAACCCACTAGAGCTAAAGGTATAACTCATGATGCATAAAAAAACTAGTAAGTGAGTACAACCCACTAAATCTAAAGGTATAACTCATGATGCATAAAAAAACTAGTAATCTATAGTATGTAATAAAAGAATCTTTATTTTACCACTTGTTATTCTTTTAAATCATATTTTTTATAATTGTCATTCTTCTAAACATATTTACTTTATTTTCTCTACAAAAAGGTATTATAATAATTTAAATACTCAAACTAATTTTTCTCTCTTAATAAAAATTAATTATATTAATTCATACATTTCTTTCTTTCATCTAGATTTTTTAAAATCAAGCTATATTTTTAAAAATAATTTTATTTAAGAAAATTAAAACTCACATCTTTCTATTAAAATAGAAATAAAAAAACAAATTTTTTATATAATAAAAATTTTTCTAAAACACTAAACATCTTTGAAACAAATATTTTAAATCAGTCCTTTTTATAAAAATATAAAAATATAAATTTTTGTAAAAGCAGTTTTATTAAAACAAACAGAATAATTAAAAACCCGAGTTTTACATAAATAAGATTTTTATAAACAATAAACTTTTATAAAAAAAATCTTAAAACGAATGTTTATAAATAAAACTATTTAGATAGTAGAGTTAAAAAAATTATATAATTGTTATATTTCTTGAACTATTACGTATATATAATTTTAATAATATCTTACATTAAAGGGTTATTGGATTTTAATATCTTAATTTTTATTTATTTGCTGAGATTAATCCTAATTCTAGAAATGTTTACATGCACTCTCAACTCTAAGTTTATTTTACTTCAACAATTTATTACCAACTGAGAGTTAACACCATTAGTTTTTTGATGACGTCAACTGTTTATATGGTCAAAATGCCAAGTAGAAAGTTGAAATCAACCATTTGGTTCGTAAATATAAAACTTATGCATCCCAAAACCAGTCATTTTTCACCTTCTAATTTGAATCAGTTGACTTGTTGGAAGTAGGTTTCAGGTGAAAATGAAAGCTAGACACCGAAAAAAGGACATGATGGAGGCTGGGCGACGATGGAGTTGAAAACTGGCTTAAAGTTAGCCTCATTTTATCAAAAAAACTAACGGGGGTTAACTCTTAGTTAGTAAAGAATTATTGGAGGAAAATAAGTTTAAAGTTGGGATTGTTTGCAAACATTTTATTAGTTGGGATTAATCTAGGCCAATAAATGAAACTTAAGATTATTAAAATCCAATAACCCTATATTAAAATATCGTACTGTAACTATTCGTGTTTATTACTAAATATAATCCATTTAATAAATGAGTTTCTAGCCTATCTATTAATCTATATATCTATCTATAATAAAGAAAATCTAAAATAAGAGTTGACACAATTGTAAGTTTTATCATACTAATTTTCTTATTTCTCTTTATTATTATTAATAGTATTGAATACTAATAATATTAATCATACTATTTTCATATTAAAAATTATATAATTTAATAAATTAAAACCTATTTTTTAATTAAAACACACTTTTAAAAAATAAAATTTTAATAAAATACAAAATACAACAAACTTCTTTTTAAAATAAATTCATTTTTCTTAAAACAAAATATTTAAAACCCACAGTTTTTATAAAATAAAAGTTTAAGAAAAATGTATTATTATTTATTTACTTAAAGTAGCTATTCATATGTAATTATAATCATACTTTATCTTTAAACATAGTTTTATAATTCATAAATTTTTATTACTAATTATTTAGTATTTTTTTATTTAATTCGTGTAATACACGAGGTACTAGCTATATTCTAGTATTAAGCCCCCCACCCCCCCCCCCCCAACCCAAGTTGTGGTAGGAGAGTAAAAAAGTACCAATTAGCACCACTGTCAACGACTACTACACCAACACTGAAAAAGCTCGTATTAAAAAAGAAATATAAACGAAAAAAATAAAATCAAATTAGAAAATAGACGTATAAACGTTGAATTACGCATGTGAAAAGAACAAAAACACTAAAACAACAACTAAATCGATCTAAGACCTACGAGTTGTGATGGAGCCGTTAAACAGAAAAAATATGCATAAAAATGTTGAAGAACACGCACACGTTGCAGCGTGTAAACTCGAAAAATTTTGACCGAAATGTAAAATGAAATTTTTTTTAAAAATAAAAAGTATAGAAGATCAATGTTTAAAGTAAAAAATTATAATGGTTAAATTGTAAAAGATGTAGAAATCTTGGGATCAAAAGTAAAAAAATAAAGATAAATAGAAACAAAAAATAAGTACAATCCCCAAAGCTAAAATTACAAGCCATAATTCATAAAGAAATTAAATAAATAAATATATATATATATATATATATATATATATATATATATATATGGCTGTTGATAAACGGCAATCAAATTTCATATTCACATCTAACTATCTAAGCCGTATAAATTGGGAAGTTGGGATTTGCTCGGCGGTTGCAGGCCCTCCCTCCCCACATTCCTGCATCTTCGGCGGAGTAGCTTCTTGTGGCGGTTGGCATGACCCTTCGATCTTCCCTCCACACGTCCCCCTTTTAACCACCACACACCTTCTTATTTAGGGATGGCTTCACTCTTTTTCAGGTGCTCTGCTTTGATGGTTTTCAGTTCTTACTCGCATCGCTGGTTAGGAGAGATAAAAGGAAAGAAGCTCTTATTCAATTATATATTTATATATGTTTGGGTTTGTTGAAGGCTATGGAAGCACATGTGCAACTGCAAGACAAATACGCTAGAAAGCTGCTTTAGATCGATGCTTAACTTTGGGTTCTACATACTCCCACGACATGTTCCTGTGCTACTCTATTTGAGCAATCACTTTGTTTCCGATTTATCATATTAGAATCCAAATCATCAAAGATGTGGGGATTTTGATCATTCCGAGTTAATGATGCATAGATTACGATCAAATCCGATGTAATAACGCACATAACTCTTTCTCTCTCTCTCTCTCTCTCTCTCTCTCTCTTTCTCTCTCTCTCTCTTTCTCTCTTGTGATGGCATGATGTAAACCAAACCTCGTTAGAGAGACGTTGTAGGTGTGGTTGTGCTTGTGGTGATGATTGTACGTTAGTGTTTAGGAGGTGACGTTTGAGTTTTATCTTCTGTATTAAACTGAGTCAATCATATTGTAATTTAAAAAAGTTTAGTGATAACATTATGAAACATATAAACTTCTCTGTGGATACCGACCACAGGAAATTATACTCTATAAAATGTTTAACTAGTTATTTACACCCACGCGTGTTGTCGCGTGCGCGCGACGGAACTCCATGGGTGTGTAAAAGTGAAAACCATACAATCAGAAGATAAAATGACGGTCTGAAAACACGGGTTTGTAAATGTAGACAGAAATAATCACATCTCAACGGTATACTCGGATTATAGTGGTAATAATAAAAAATTAAATTTAAGTTAAAAAACATAGAAACTATGATAGTATAATTAAGAAAGTAGAGAAATATTTGAAGTTAATAAATTTTAAAAGTTTGATTTGAACTTTATCACAATCCAAATTAAAAAAAAAAAGTTTTGTAAAAATTAGGCTAGCCACAAGACTTGAACATGACATTGGTTGCACCTCCAAAAAACTAAATATCATATTAAAATAATATAATATTAGACAAAAATAAAACAAATGTTGCAGGTGAACAAAATCAATAGTCTTGTCCGTCATCGCACCACCATCTCTACGAGCGCCACCTCTACTCCGTCGTTGCACCACCATTGGGACCCCCAACCACTGTCAAACATCACATTCGTCAATCCTCCTCTGCTATACACGACGGACTCGAGAACCTCCATCATTTTTGTACTCACATCGAGTCCTAGAAGATGTTTTGTCGTTCCAACATTACCGTACGGATCAGCCAGTCGAGACGCCGGGAAGAAGAAATAGAGGAGATCAATGGTTTTGTGCATTTCTATCTTTCTCCCTCTCACACACAAGTGTGTGTCATTCTCTTTCTAATTCTGGAAAATGGGAACAAAATGTAGTTGAGTGAGAAGGGACCTATTTGCAAATGATAGAATTTTAATGATCAATACTTGAAACTAAAGAACTTCTCTGTACTTACCGACATAGTGATTTAATATATATAGTAATATTTAAAAAAATTAAACAAATTAAATAGTAGTATATAGTACTTGATTACTATCTCCTACTTTTAAGTAGATTTGCTAAAAGGGTCATGGTTGCACGCCGACAAATTGAACCCAAAAGTTATGTCACACACATAAGTCTCAACACGATAGTGTATTCCCAGATTGATACATATATGATTTTATATTATTTAATTTTAATCATATTAATACATAAAGTATATGCAATTACACAAAATGATCAGTGGGCAGAGCCATGATTTCTTGGTAGGGGGGAAAAACAAAAGGTTAAATGGTTATGCTTTCTTGGAGTGCCTTTCACAAAAATGAAATGAAATCAAAATACACGTTTTGCTGATAATCTTGAAATTTGTAATGATTAATGAAGTTTCATCCTCCATCTTAAATCCTATGGATCGCATTACATGGATCTAATTAAATGGTTATGCTTTCTTGGAGTGCCTTTCACAAAAAGCTTTAAGTCTCTTGATGCCATCTTCCAGATATGATGGATCAATAGCAAATGTTATCCGGAGCCAATTAGGCATTCCTACGCTTACACCTGAAGAAAAACAAGCAAATATGCGCGTCTACATGAGAAATGATCAAGATATCAAGATAGTTGACATTTCTAGTCGACCACGCTCATACTAAAGGAAAATAAATTGAACTAGCTGGTATTTTTAAGGGTGTGAATTTCTAACACGACACAAACGTAATACGAAATTAATGGGTTTGGGTTTACTATAAGAGGATTCAGGTCAGGTTCTGGTCGAACCGTGAACACGCTTAGCTAAATAGGTCGGGTTCGGGTTCAACCCGATGGGTTCGCGGCTTGACCTATCTAACCCATTTTTTATTTTTCTTTTTTGTTGTATATATTTTGTGTCATAAATCAAGTTTCTTACATGTTTTGTTTCAAAATTTAGAACTTAAAATAGCAATTGGCATAAGATTTTATAACTAAAATATAAATGTTTTATATTAATTGATATTTTTTTGTTGTAAAATAGTAAATATTAAAGTATTAATATGTGAAAAAAATATAAAAATTTAACAATTCGGGTCAATCGGGTCGTGTTCGTGTCAACTCATATATTTTTGTGTCGTGCTCAGGTTTACATTTCTAACACAATTTAACATGGTTTTCATTTGATCCTTCCAATATATATATATATATATATATATATATATATATATATATATATATATATATATATATAAATTATGTAAATCAATAAACCAAATCTACACCTTTGATGTTTAAAATCAATGGATTAGATTTGTTTGACTTTTTCAACACATGGTCCCACAAAAGTATAAATTTCTAAATTTTTTATTACAAAAAAACTCTAAGCCATTAATCTTCATAAATCAAATGTGGAGATTTGATTTATTGGTTTACACAATTTCTCTTGGTTTTCATTTGAACCCAATCGTGTGTGTGTGTATATAAATATAATATATATATATATATATATATATATATATATATATATATATATATATATATATATAGGATTTGGTTTAAATGAAAACCAAAAGAAATTATGTAAACCAATAAACCAAATCTCCACCTTTGATTTATATATATGTATATATATACATACATATATGTATATATGTATATATATAATACGGGATGCATGGTCTTGAAAGTAGTATATTTAGTTTCGGTCCACCAAGCACATTTAGAATGGCTTGTGCAGCTTGTTGGCATCCCATTGTTAGGAATACATCATATGGTGATAACGTAATAAGGAGATCGCGAGAGAGGTATTTCGCTACCGCCCTAAACAAATATGGAGTGGAAATCAAGACCCTATTCTATAACTCTAAGTTTCATATTGCTATATTAAGTATAATAAGGGAAATTTTTTGAAATAAACAAATGATAGAATAAAAAAACTACACCATAAACATTAACTTTTCAAGTTCTATTAGATAGATATAAATTATAGCCAAAAAACCCAAACTAAATGAATGATAGCCACGTGGGCAACTCAGGGAGTCGACACGTGTACCCTTTAGGCAAATACATCGATGGCAAAATATATCCCTTTTATGACAACGTCATCCAATCAATGTTTCAATGAAACGATCATCACTCGTAAAAATGTTTTAGTGTATTTGTAGGGATTAATTTTGATCAGGTCAAAGTCAGATAAATGATATAGGTCAACAAGCTAGATGTTTAATTTAGTCACACATTTTCATATTTTCAATAGAGTCATGGGTAGTTGGAAATATTAACAGGACTAGCTCATGGGTAGTGGGATATTTCGTAGTTTTTTCTTTGCAAGAGTCTTTACTTATGTGTATTTTGCAAGTAATGAAATTAGAGGGTATAAGGGATCACGCGTACCATTGAACTCAGTAGACTGCAAAGCCTCAGCAATTGCATCTGCAGCTATCTGAGTCGTACTGAAATTAACAAGGGAAATTAAGCCGAAGGTTGGCTGAGGGACATAGGGATCACGGGCCTTTCGTCGGAAACATTGAGATTTGACATTAGCAACGTGAGCGCGCCTCTAATGGTCGTCTCTGGCTCCGCCTTCAGCTCCGAGTTCCCACGGAATCCCCGTTTCTTCTTGCTCAATGGTGTACTGTTCTCCATATCCCGATCTACACAGCAATGATGAAGGTGACGATGTAATTTAATTGACAATGTGTAGTAGGCAACTTAAGTGATAATGAGTTTTCAAATTAATCATTATTAAGTATGCAATCACTAGCACATATAGTGTTTAATTAATGCTATTATTTGATGTGATTTTTATTTTATATACTCGTGGAAAAGATATAGTTCTATAATAATATCAATATAGTTCACCACTAATTTTGACTGCATGAGTACGTGAACAATTCTAGTTTCTTTTTTCTTCATTGACTAATGTATAAATGATTAAATATTGTGAAGTTGGTATCACCAGCTAACTTATTATTGTCCGTATCTATGTGATTCAACATGTTACATCAATATGATTGAGGTGCTAGATAATATTAGGAAATGGGATGTGACTAATTAAATTAAATGAACTTAAGTAATATTCTTATGGAACTTTCATGCTATTCGTATGCAAGTTTTAGTTAATTAATGTAAGCGGTATTCTAGTTTTATGTAACGTTCAATCTTTTAAATCATAAAACATACTACTTTTAAAACATATAGTCTTACCGCGTCTATTCTTTTTAAGCAACATAATTCGCATCTATTCCTTTTATGATTTGTTAATAGAATTGTTCACTGCCAATAAATTAAAATCTTTGTTGTAGTTGTTTATACACATGTTAACATGTATTTACATATACATAACCTATAGTTTTTGTGGTTTCAACTATAAACAATGTTTTTAAGAGATCCCCTTCCTATTGTCATTAAATAGATATAACTCGCTACCAATATACATTGTTAAGCTTTGCTCGTTATTGGGTAAAATTTGTTTTTAAAAACTATTTTATAAGATAAATAATATATATTTGTCTGTAGTAAAGAAAAAACTATGAATGTTCTTACTAGTAGTTAACAAATTATATTATTTTCTTGTATGCGTTAAACTACTCATGGTACTTGTTGGTCACCGTTAAAACCTTTAAATCTTCAATTAAACGAATATTAACAACAAATATAGATCGAACAGACACAAATTATGAATATGAGTCGGCATAGATTATATGATCCAAACTATGATGCAACCAAACTCAAACATACAATCGAAGAAGATGATCGGAGAGCTAGAGCGTTAGAGAGATGATAGCTCCTTTTTATGAAAAATCTTCTTAAACTGGGCTTTCTTCAGGCGCGTGTTAACTTCCACCCGAACTTTCACTCGCACGTGCAGGCCCAACTTTAAGTTGATCCAGTTCAACATCTAATTAAGCCCAAACTAAGTCCACCTGCTTCTTTTTAGCCCAATATCAATCATCTTCATACTAAAGTTGTTACTAATAACTTTCTCATAAAGTTACAATATAAAACAAACATATATAACTAACTTACACTTTGAGTTGAAGAATTACAGTTGTATTTTTAAAAGCTACTTGAAGCCCATGACGTGAAGAAAGGGTCTAAATACTTAAACGACTCGATGATGCACGTTAGTTTATCACTAATTGCATAAAAACTTAAAGCGAAAGGAAAACATAAAACTTGAAACATTTGGAATCGGTATTCAAGGGGTGGTACTATTTTAAAATTTTCATGAGCATGGAAGTAAGCATGATAATAGGTGATAACCGTCTTTATATCCCAAAATGATGCTTTTATTATTTACTTGCATAGGGAAGTCATATATAGTAATATATACTACTAGCTTTAGTAAGCACTTCTATTATACGGTTTGAATAAATAAAATATTAAATACAATGAAAACTTAATAGTTATAAAACGATACTTTAAGATAACATATGATTAAAGTTATATATAAATAAGGACTATAAATAATAAATAAATGATATCAACTTTTTAATCTTTTATTTTTAAATTTTTTTTTATTTTTTCCAAAAAAAAATTAAAAATTTTCCTTCAAAACAAACATTTTAAAAAATGTAAATTTTAAAAATATATTTATTATAACTCTTAATTTTAATTATTTTTTGTTTATAAAATTTTTACTTAAAAACATCACTTTAGAATATTTAAAATTTAAAAAAAATTTGATGTTTTAGAAAAATTTCTTATTTTACAAATATTTATTTATTTAAAATGATATTAATTAAAAGATATATTCATAATTTATTATTAGTAACTAATATGATATTAATATAAGTGAGAAGGGAGAATTTTGATGAGATGAAATGTGATAATAACATGTGTCCACCATAATTATTGTTTTAGTTATTGTTTTATTAAAGTGCTAAGATAAGATAAGATAAGATATGATCATAAAAATATAATAAATATAGATATGAAATTATTAAAAATATATAATTGAGAGAAGTGTACGTAGTAGACTAGGGAGTATTTGATATTTTGAAATCAATTCCGGGGGTGATAGAGTTTATGATCAATTTTCAAGAATGGAGAACTCCAATGCTAACTTACAACCACAAAATATCATAAATGAGAGTATGTAATTATTGTAGGCGGCTTTATAGATTTATTTGATGGACATTCGTCTAGGTCCCTCAAACACCTTACGATAATACGATGCAAAAAAAACCGAATGTTAAAGAGAGAGAATGTAATTTCTTAAACTGTTAAACATAAACAAAAAGTTTAAATTAACCAAACGTATAATTATACTTTTTTAGTCAAAAGAATATAGTTACTCAAACTATATTTGAAAAAAATAGAATTCATGCCTAACAGATATTTTTTAAAGCGTGCTTCCGCTGATAAACATTCTTCTTTATATTATTTTTAAAAATTATTTAGATGATTATTAATATAATTTTATAAAAAAACAAAAAGAAATTTTTTTTGCTGTAAGTTAGAAAATGAAAAAAAAAAATATAAATAATTGATTGATTAAAATGTTACAAATCAATAATAGGTTGATTGGATAAAAAAAATATAAAAAGTTAGTTTGAAATAAAAAAATAATAAAAAATATAGAAAAAGTTATATTAGATATTTGGATTAATTAAAAATAAAAAATAAAGAAAAACACCCGTTTTGATGAATATTATTCAAATCACTCATTTTGGTAAATATATTTCCCACCAACACCCATTGGGAAAAAACTCGATTTATTTGATGGAGTTTCGTCTAGGTCCCTCAAATTATCAGACCCCATCAACTAGTTACACGCACGCCAAACACCTTACAATAATTAATACGATGCAAAAAAAAACCAAATGCTAAAGAGAGAGAATGTAATTTCTTAAATTGTTAAATATAAACAAAAAGTTTAAACTAACCAAACGTACAATTATACTTTTTTAGTCAAAAGAAAACAACCAAAACCTCATGTCTAATTAAATCCAAATGTTTCACTTACGAGATAGAAGTCAAATTAGCTCTCCAAAATAAAGTAGTATCCACCAGAAGGTGACTAGGAACCTATTAGCCGCTCGTTAGCATGTTTAGATCTTTAACTGTTTATTGAAGATGTTTGATTATTAATTCGGATGAAATAGTGATGAAAGAAGCTCTTAAAGTCGCTTTGAAATCATCAAAAAATCACATGGAGAAATTGTTTCTTTCGCAACGTAATGTTTAAGGTTAAATAGATGTCAAAAGCCGTGACAAAACCTAAATTATTTGCACCATATCCACCATAAGTTCTTTAAAAACACCACTTGTGTTATGAGGATCACACTTAGAGACCGAAACTTTAAGGAGAAAACAGAAGGCTCTTGAAAAGTCATGTATGTTGAATTTTGATCTCCAATCTTCATCATTTTCAAATCATCATTACACGCATATCGTAATCAACCAACTAACTTACTACTATCGTATCCTATGTATATTCTTTGATGGATGCATGCACGTATAAAACCTTCAATAAAATTATCAAATGGTTCACTGTTTTTTTTTTTTTTACCGCCCATGTCCGAGAACAATTTTAATTTCTCTTTTCTTCTTTGACGGAAGTTGATGTATAGATGATACAATTAAAAAATAAATCAACAATTATAAACTGACATCGACTCGATCATAGAATTATAATGAAAATGACCACTGACTAAAATTTTGATTTCAAATAGTTTTAACCTTTCTATTATTTTAACATAATCAATTTATGAATGATGAATTTGGACCAAGAGTAACCAAATAGTCAAAAGGAGATTTAGCAGATTAATAGATATTCCTGTACAATGCTGATTTTAAGAGCAATTTTAGGTATGACTAGATTAATCATGCTTATTTAAATTTTTAATAGTTCGGTTTGGTTTTGAATCATCAAAAACCCTACTAACGGTTTGGGTCACGGTTTAATCTAAAAACCGTCAAAACCGAAATATAAACACCCCTAATGTCATGTGTCGCTTAGCGTCAAGAGTTGCGTAACCTTTCATAGTAGCAATATGATCTGAGTCTACACGCTTTGGGGCGTGTAACGCCACATATCATGCTCCCAGTGGTTTCTTTTAAAATATAATTTTTTTTGAAAGAAAAGTCTAACTGAAAAACAAAATATTCAACAGCTATTTTTGCAATTTTATGGATCAACTAGGCCATTACGGCGATCTTCCGATCAAAATTTTAAAATCATCATTCGCTTATGGATTAACTGGCGTCAACACTTGAGTTGTTACTTCTGCAAATATGAAATTCAATGTAACATCAACATGTGGAGATATTTAGTCAAGTTTAAACGCATGCATTTGAAAAAAGAGGTCACATGAGCAATAGGAAGTAAAATAAGCATATATATGACAAAGAGTATTTCTCATGCATTGAACTCCACTAGTAGTTAAATCATCATCCAGTTTTTCTAATTTTAACCAACTTTGAAAAACTTTCATCTATACACTAATTTTTGACTGACTATAAGCTTAGGAAACACAGGCACATACTTGTTGACTGCTCTATCATATGACATGCAAAGTCGCAAATTTACTTTGGAATTCCTTGTACAAAACCACATATAGCGAGTTTAACTCTTCCAATTATATCTATAAATAGGATTGCTTTAGCTCTAACAACCCACAAGTTTTAAAAACAAAAGGAAAACACTAAGAGTATATCTAGAGAAGTAGACATCTTAATTAATTAGATCGATTCCGGCCATAATCTCCGAGATAATGGAGAAGAAGCAAATAGCCATCATCGGAGCCGGAATCGCAGGTCTCACCGCCTGTAAACACTGTCTTTCCAAAGGATTCAACCCCATTGTGTTCGAATTAGAGTCCCAACTCGGTGGTGTATGGACTAAAACCATCAGAACCACCAGGCTCCAGATACCTAAAGTCACGTTTCAGTTTTCCGACTTCCCGTGGCCCTCTTCGGTCACCGACAACTTCCCTACGCAACAGCAGGTGCTCGAGTACATCCGCTCCTACGCCACGCATTTCAATCTCACACCACACATCAACTTCAATTCAAGAGTCAAGGGAATGAGCTATGATGGACCATCGACCGATTCATGGTCCCTATGGAATGGCACTGGAGAGCCATTTCCATCTCAAGGGAAGTGGAATGTCACTGTTGAAAACACCAAGACCGCAACAACCAATGTATGGATCACTAATATGTTATCGTTCGTGTCGATATTATGGTGTAACAAAACTGAAGCTTGTTCATGTGAATGTATAACAAACAGGTTTACACAGTGGATTTTGTGGTACTATGTTTGGGAAGGCACAAAGATGTTCCAAACATACCACAATTTCCAGCTGGAAAAGGCCCAGAAGTTTTCCAAGGGAAGGCTATACACTCTATGGAATACTCTGCTATGGACAATCACAAAGCCGCAGAGTTTGTGAAAGGGAAGAAGGTCGTCGTTGTTGGGTTCGGGAAATCAGGACTCGACATTGCAAGGGAGTGTGCCTCAGTTAACGGTTAGTCAGTTCACATGCTCTCATCCTACTTCTAAATCTAAGGCTGCGTTTGGTTGGAAGGAATGGAATGGAATGGAATGGAATGGAATTAAAAAACTCGTATAATTTTCAAGTAAAATTATGTTTGAGTGGGTAATGAAATGTAAAACCCAAGGGAATGTTTCACCTCAAATTCCATTGGTTGTGGGATTTCAAATTCCCTCTCTAGGTGGAAGGATTTTGAAATCCCACAACCAAAGGAATTTGAGGTGAAATATTCCCTTGGGTTTACTTTTAATTGCTCACTCAAACACAATTTTACTTGAAAATTATATTAGTTTCTCAATTCCATTCCATTCCTTCCAACCAAACGCAGCCTAAACTTTTATGTCGAGGCCGGGTCACTTTTTAACTTTTTTTTTTATACACCTTGATATCGCTAAACCACATATTTTATCTTATTTTTTGAACTTTGGGGTTTATGCTAATCCGTAGGCCCAGAACATCCATGCACAGTAGTGTACAGGCACGATCACTGGAAGCTAGGAAGCTGGTTTCCATGGGGAATCTCAGTGCCAAATTTTTTCTTTTGCCGTTTTCGTGAGCTTTTGTTTCATAAGCCCGGTGAAGGCTTTCTGCTTAGTCTAGTGGCCACATTATTCTCGCCTCTGGTAAGTCTTATGTTTTTGATGAAATTAAAAATTTTAGTTTCAATACATACGTCAAAACAAGATGTGATTGTTTGATTACAATCTCTAATAGCATTGGGTGCTTTGGAAAGTTCTGGAAATCTACATCAAAATGAATCTTCCGCTCGCGAAGTTCGACATGGTGCCACCACATAGCCTTTCACAAGACACACATGCAGGTCTAAGTATGTACCTGCCAAACCCAGAAAACTTCATCGAGACCTTGAAAAACGGAAGCATCAAGTTGAAGAAATCACCAAACTTTAGCTTTTATGACAAAGGGGTTTTGATCTCAAAGGACAACACGAAGATAGAAGCAGACATAGTTATTTTTGCTACAGGATTCAACGGTCCTAAAAAGGTCAAAGATATTTTCGAATCCCCAACATTTGGTCAGATCATTGAAGGTTCACCACGAGTTGGTCTTTACAGGTTGGTCGTCATGATAATCTATAAAACATTCATCTTATAAAACTTTCTGGCAGTACACTCTTCTTCCAAACAACTCAAAATCTTCCGTAACTAGTGTGTTGTAACCTATCTATTTTTGTCGGCTTCAAAAACCAAAAATGCTATGTCGTAATACTTTGAAGGTTTTTAATAGTTCACTCGACGATTTCATTAGGTTTAATTTTTATTTTATTTAGAATTTAATACTAGTACTACATATAAGTATTGAAAAATCACTGGCCGTTAATATTTTTTTCTTTTAGATTATTATACTCAAGTTAAAAATAAAAAAATTATGATTTGTTGTTGTAATTTTTTTAAAATATAATAACGTATGAAAAATTTATAGACATTTAAATTTAAAAAGAGAGTGGTTATTTAGTTCTTGATTTGAAATTAGGTCTCAAGGGATGCTCAGGAGAGTTCATGAGAAACCAAAAGTTATGTGAAATCTATAAAACCAAAGAATTACATATATGTAGATATATCTAACCTAATAATCCTTTACATGTGGTGTCATGTGGTATTACCACAAGTCTTTTCATTTTAATTTTCCCGCCCAAACTATTTATTTCATTTTAAAAAGTCAAATAATTAATTCTTAATTTTTTCTCTTTCTCTCTCTCTATATTATAAATCCATATCTTTTTTTAATCATTAACTTTTTAAAAAATATTTTTTAATTAAATAAAAACTAAATATTTTGATTAAAAATATACTTTTTTAAAAACAAAATTGTCTAAAACTATATTTTTTTCTAAAACAGCGAAACCTTTTTAAATTATGAATATTTTAAAATCAACCTTTTTAAAAAATAAAAGTTTTACATAAAATATTTTTCACAATACAAGCCCATAGTTTTTAAAGATGAGATATTGATAAACAAAACGAAATTTTTTCAAAGCAATAACTTTTAAAACAAAAGTTTTAAGAATATCAAAAGTGTTTTATCAGCTAATCAAAGTACCTTTATATACGACGTTTTACAGCTCCTAACTCTTCGCTAATAAATATTTAGTATTTTTCTTATTTAACCCGTGTAATACACGGGGTTATAACCTAGTATATATATATATATATACATACATACATATAGAAAAATTATTCAAATTACTTTACTGATAGATAACATCAACATTTTTAAAACCAGACCAGATATTAAACCAGACTCTTGCGGGGTTCATTGGTTGGTCAAGGATTTATCACTCAGATAATGTAAAAAATAATTGAAAATTTAAACATAAGGGGGCATAAAGAATTTAAAAGTAAATATAAGAATACATTATTTTTAGTATGAAATTAAAATATTAATATAACATGAAGCCTTAAATAAATAAAATATAGAATTTAATCTTTTTACTCTAGTAAAAGAGAAACTATGGGTGACACGTGTTATCACCACATTTATTCTTATCAAAATTTTTCGTTTCTCTATCTTATTAAATAACTACATTAATTACTAATAATATAATTTAATTCTTTTTTAGATCAATAATAGCTTTTAATAAATTAAAAAATAGATTTTTTATTAATATTATTTTTCTAATAAAACAAACTTTACAAAAAGAAATTTTTCTAAAATGTCTACTTTTTTTAAAAATACGGAATACTTTAAAGTTAGCTTTTAAGTACAATTTTTATAGATAAAATATTAAAATTGAGAGTTATAGTAAGGAAATTTAATGGTTTGCTTTAAAACAAAATGTTTAATTTATTTTTTAAAAAATACAACAAAAATTTGATATTTATTGTATTACTTATACTTATTACTCATACGTAATTTTAATCATAACTTATCTTAGAATATTATTTTTAAATTATAAAATTTATTATATTTAATATTTTAGTTATTCAACCTATGTAATACACTGATTTTCTAAAACTAGTGTAATATATTTCGTTATTATTAGGGAATGCATTCCTCCAAGGATACCACAAGTAGCGATCATTGGATTTTCTGGGAGCCTTTCGAGCCTTTATGTCTCAGAATCAACATGTCGATGGATGGTGGGACTCCTTGAAGGTAAATTTAAGCTACCAAGCATTATCGAGATGGAGAAGGATATTATGAGATGGGACGAATATATAAAGCAAGTATCTGGAGAGTACTATCATTTATCGTCAATATGTGGAGTAGAAATTTGGTACAACGATCAAATATGCAAAGATCTGGGTATGAATCCAATGAGAAAGAAAGGATTCTTCTCTAACCTATTTCAACCTTATGGTTCCACGGACTATGTTGAAATATGATCTCTACACCTTTGATGGTCCAATCCGTTTGTTAAATTAAAGGCTACTCTTCAGTTTTCAAAAGTCCAAATACCAACAAGAATTAGGCTCAATCAATCTATAATAACTTATTACTTCATAAAGTTTATAAGTTATCTTTTATGTTGCCTTTTTTTTTTAATAAGGTAAGGACAAAAATATGTAATTTACCATTTAATTACCAAAATAAACAATATAGTTTCTTCATATTTTACTAGTTTGTGTTAAACGAAGATGATACTTTTATGTTTGTTCTTTTCTAAAAGGGAAACGTTTTGTAAAAAGAAAAATGATACATCTATCGTACTTGAAGTAAACTATTTGCTTGAACGTATTCTATGCATATATAGTTACAGTAGGTACTTGTTAGAATATGATATTCTGTATTGACAAATCACCACAACTACAGAATAATTAAGTAGAATTGAAAGATCAGGAAGAGTTAGAAAGGAGAAGTATTATTTCCGATTAAATTATAAAATTTCCATAAACCCTTTAAATAAGACCCACCCTATTTCGATTTATACTAGTGCCTTGATAGTGGGTCGGACCCTTAGAATGTGTATTGTGGTATCCTATTATTATGTTATTTAAAGCATTCACTATCCATCATCCATCCCAATCCTTATAATTACATTAAAAATTATTTTTTTTCTCTTTTTTTAATTAAATAATATTATTTCATACATTTATTATTACTTTTTCTTTCTCATCCACTAATAACCACTTTCAAAAATATTAAAAAGTTTATGGGGGGGTTGTACTGTTTTCCCCAAATATGGGGAAACACGATACAATCCACATAAATTTTATATCTCTTTCACTCACAACACCTCACAATCATCCTCTATAATATAAGACATCCAGTCACATAAAAATTAATAACGAGCTGTGAATACGTTAATACATTTATTTTTTTTATGTCCATATCATCTGGTCCCTACTATCTTTATCCTTCATGCTATAGAAATCTCTGATCCTCGCACATGTATCTGAACCTTTTCAAACATCTATCGATCCACTATATCTCATAAATTGCCCCTAGTCTATATATGTATGTCTAGTATGTTTATATACATAGATAATTTTCTTTACATACCTATTAGTTCTTTCTTTTAAAAAAAAGAAAGCAAAATATAAATTCAAATGAATTTTAATATTCTATTTATTAGCTGATAATAATTCATACTAAGAATTTAACTAATTACACTTTCAGCATTCGCTTTAGATGCACTTTCTTTAATGTGAAATCAATCATGGGTGATAAGTGCAAAGGTTGACCTGAAGAAGTTAAAAGCCACATCCTTAGTGCATACAATCTTTATAGTAACAAATGATATTTTTTTGCAACTTATCTAGCTAGGTAAAACTTATTTCTTTCTGACTATTTTAATTAATTTCCTTTGTTTATATTACTATCATTTTACTTAATTATACTAAAATTTTGTTTAAGAAAGACATTGAACGCTATTTATTATTTTCTTGCTAAGGAAAGAAGTATATATTTTGGACTCTTTAAAAGGTCAAAAGAACAAAAACTATTATCTTCTCTCGAGCGTAATTGAAGAAGATTTTACCGAAATAAAATTTACATGGACAATGGTCGAGGTACATTTTCTATGAATTAGTTAATTAAGTTTATTAAATTTTAAATAATTAATTGTTAACTTGTTGTAGAGTAACTAACCAAAAATATAAAACGGATGGGAATGTGGCTACATTATATCAAAAAATGTGTCCGAGTTTGTCTTTTCGTTTTAGGAAGATTTTCCTAACCGTGTAGGTATTTTATATTTATCTATGTCATTTGAATATTACACTAAAAATATTTTAAATCTAACTTTTAATATATATTTTTGTTAGATTTTCCATATTGGCAAACTAGAGTGCTTGAACTTATAACATTTGATGTGATTTGCATTATTTTATATGGATGGATATGGGCATTTGGATACTTGATTGTATTAGAATAGTAAAATTTTTGGGAAAATTTATTTTGATGAATTTGTGTAGTTTTGATTCTAGAATTGTAAATGATGGTAGCGTATTTGAATACTGGGTTTATTTGGCATTATTATAAATTTATGTAAGCGTAAATTACATTTTTCATCCTTAATTTTGTTGTAAATTTCATGTTTCATACTTAAACTAATGAAATTACAATAAACATCTTGTATGTTTAAAAAAACTTACGTTTTTCGTTCTTTTCTCTAACAAACATTAAATTTGTTAGTTAAATATAGTCATGTGACTTGCACATCAGGGCAATATGATCATTTTACCTATTTTATTAAATTTAAAAGTAAACATAAATCACATTTCCTCTTTCTTTCCCCCACTCTAAACCCTAGTTCCATTTCTTCCTTCACAGTTGTCCGTCGAGCACTAGAACGGTGCGGCCACCGCCGACAACCGCCACTCCGGCAAAACCGTACCTCAACTACACCATACCTTGTACGAATCGGTGTTATACGCATATGCAACCGAGAGCATAGATCGAGTGGAATGAAAACCAAGTATGCTCCGAAGATTGATGTTGTGGATGATAGAAACATGTGTGGGTGGTGCCTTGAAATCTCTGTTGTAATCTATCTTCCTTTTCCACTACATAGAATCATAAGCAACTTCATGATATGATTCTCTTGTGTGTCATGAGTAGATAAATTGGCAAATTGGGTCCACTACTGCATATATCCAATCCTTTAGTAAAATTGAATACTCCCACCAAACACATGTTATTTTTACATTCTTAAATCAATACCCATACCTTCTGGAATTGCTTGAAGTAGTTAGTTGTTGATTAAGTTGTTTGGAGTGTTGAATTGAAAAGATCTATGAAAGAAAGATGGAAGTTGTTTGCAGATTTAAGTAAGGGGATCTCCCTTTTGATTATGGATGATGATTAAAAGAGAGATAGTGAATAGAGGTGGAGAGCTCCGGAGCAGGGGACGGAGAAGGAGAAGCCATCAATGTTTTCTCCGGCGAGGTGAGGTGGATGCTGGAGGTGGGCCTTAGTGGTGGTGGTGAAAAGGATAAGGTTGGGTTGACTTTATATTTTATCATTAATTATTAGTTCACATGTTAATTAAAAATGAGACAATAATTAACCTATACCGTTTTTGGGCAGCCTTCTCAACAACTAAGAGATCCATTCTAGGAACATGGGGACTAATTGAAGTAATGAAAAATCATTTCATTTTTTTTATTTTTTAATTGAAATTGTCGGCGGTTCTCTAAAAAAGATAACGAAAAAGATTATCCCTAGAGTCGAGACTAAGAGGAATGTATAAACCAATGCTTCCATAGATTCCATCGTGGTTTACAATTATAGCTTCCATACCTGTTTATTTTTGGGGGGATCATATCCCGGATAAAGAAAGAGCAAGAGTAACAAAAAAAAATGACGATTCAAATCAAGATTTCTCGGGTAACCTATATCAAAATCAAATCATAAAACTAAAATAGATTCGAAAGAGACCAGAGAAATGTTGTATCAGACTACTTGTCTTCTTGTAGTTGGATCTCCAAGTTTTTGGAATGCTCCAAATTCTACTTGAGCATCCAAATCTGGGTCAATACCAGCGAAAACATCTCTAAACAAGGTTCGAGCACCATGCCAAATGTGTCCGAAGAAGAAGGGCAAAGCAAATGAAGCATGTCCAAAAGTAAACCAACCCCTTGGACTGCTACGAAAAACGCCATCAGATTTCAAAGTAGCACGATCTAATTCAAAATTTTCCCAATTGAGCTCGTCTAGCATATTTTTTGACAGTAACAGGATCACTATAACTGACTCCATTGAGTTCACCACCATAGAACTCAACAGTTACACCTACTTGTTCGACACTATATTTAGATTCTGCCCTTCGAAAAGGAGCATCGGCTCTAACAATCCCGTCTCCGTCTACCTAAACGACCGGAAATGTTTCAAAAAAGGTAGACATACGACGTACAAAAAGTTCGCGGCCTTCTTTATCTCTAAAGATAGGATGTCCTAACCATCCAACCGCTATTCCATCCCCGTTATTCATTGAGCCTGCCCTGAATAATCCCCTTTTTGCCGGATTATTTCCGATGTAATCATAAAAGGCTAATTTTTCAGGAATTTTAGACCAAGCTTCTGATAAACTTTGATTTTCGGCTAACCCAGCACTAACTCTTCTATATATTTCTTGTTGGAAGTATCCCTGATCCCATTGATAATGAGTAGGCCCAAATAATTCGATGGGGGTAGTTGCTGAACCATACCACATAGTTCCGGCAACAACAAAAGCTGCAAAAAAGACGGCAGCGATACTACTGGAAAGGACATTCCATACTGGTTCCAAATTAGAGGAATGTTATGGTAAAACTTCGTTTAAAACGATGTGGTAGAAAGCAACGTGCGACTTGAAGGACACGATCCGGTGTGGATTCTTATTCTTACATCCACCATTTTATATAGGAATGAAGGTGCTCTTGGCTCAACGTCGTTTTTCTATTCTACTAGAACCCTTCTTTTTTTTTTATTGGGTTGTAATGTAAATAGTTCTGATGGAGCTCGAGTAGAAAGTCTTTATTAATTTCTCAGGGGCAACGATCTAGGGTTAATGCCAATCAATAAATTGGAACAACTTCGTAAGTATATCTTCGATATATAAATAGAAAGGATCTGATTCGAGCAACTTTTCAATAAAAAAAATTGTTGGAACGGCTAAAACTTTTTCGATCCACAGTGTATCGCGCACGAATCAACCATCGGTATGATTCTTTGATAGAAACAAATCACAAAAGGGGTATGTTGCTACCATTTTGAAAGGATTAAGCAGCACCGAAGTAATGTCTAAACCCAATGATTTAAAACCAAGATAATGGATCCCAGAACAAGGAAACATCGCTTCAATTGTCTCACGGATACATATAAAGAATCCAAATATATTTTAAACGAGACGAAAAAGGGGGGTTAAAGACCACTCAAAAAAATAAAAATCTTAATTTATTTAAGATATTTGAGAATTATTGAACTTGAGTTATGAGTACAAATGATTTTTTTTTCAGGATGGGAGCTAAAAAAAATACTATGAGTTAAAATCTAGACCGATTTTAGATAGCAATTGATCTATTTTGACTTTGAAGGGCAAGAAAAAAGCAATGGACCCTCTTTTTTTATTACTAGATGTTCCATTAGTAATATTCCTTTGTAGTGTGATTGTTTATTTTACTTGTGTTTAGTCTTTCCCAATTAGAAATCATATAGGAATTTTTGAAATGGATTTATTTGATTGGTTCATCAATAGTGTTCGGCCAAAATCCCTTTTTGACTCTGGACCATTCATTCTACTATTATTAGTGAGCAATAATGGAATAATTCTATCATAGAGATAAGGGACATAATTCACATGGATATAGTAAGTCTCGCTTGGGCTGCTTTAATGGTAGTCTTTACATTTTCCCTTTCACTCGTAGTATGGGGAAGAAGTGGACTTTAGAAGCACTCCTAATTTAGTTGAGGAATGAAACGGTATCAATTGTTTTATAGATCGTTCTGCAACGCATTTTGTATTTGAATTGAAATAATTTTCAAATCAAAATATCTTCATTTCCAAATTCCATTGGATTCTAGTGGAGAAATGTATTCTATAACAGTAAAACAATTCTTTCAGATTCATCGGAATATCGGAATAAATAGATGTATCAAAGAAATAGAATTGGGTCTTACATCAATTCCATATATGGATTAATAACTACATATATTGAAGATAGAAGCTAATATAGTATACCAACTTTATTAGAAATAAAAACAATTTTATACACTACTATAACACTAATAGAGAGTATGGTAAGTAAGAAATCAATTTCTTACTTACCATACTCTCGGATCTCATAGAATACCGCCGATTATAGCCCGTTGATTTCATTTAAGAGGCAAAAATAGAATATTTTTCATTTGATTTCTTCAACTATTGATAATAATTCAGAAGTCAAGTTTCATTTAAAGTAATTAATCATTTTGACTGACTGTTTTTACGTAAATTATAAGTAGAAAAGCAGTAGGAACTAAAATGAAAAGTGCAGTAGCAATAAATGCAAGAATATTTACTTCCATAATCTCATCTTTTTTTTTTTTTTACAATAACTCGGGATTTAATCCCATAGAGATGATCAATCTTTCACCTGTCAATTCAATGAATGCATTACCTATCGATGATCTTGAATCGGATCAATATCATGAATAACAATATCTGAGCTATTAAATTAATTCGTCATCGAGAATTGAATAGTATAACATACGAACATCTTTTATCCATACCGAATCCAAGATTGGATTCCCGGACCCATCAAAAATTCCTTTACTTTATTTATCCTTCTTTCTGTTATTTCTTTTCTATAACCTACCTTAGGTCTTCCTTATAGAACCATCAAACAAAATCTAACCACCCATTCGAACTACAAAACCCAACAAACAATACAAGCGAAGTGGAAAAAGAGAGGAGTTAGGTTCTAAAATTAAATGATCTAAATTTCTTTGGAAGACAAAGAAGTATGAGAAAGATGAGTCGCGGGAGAAAAGATGGAATATTCTATCAACTTCACTATTTTAGTTATTTTCATTTTAGTTTACCATTTGTTCTTTCTTCAACAGAATCCCGAAAAAAAATAAGGGAAACCCCTTCGAAATTCAATTATGCTCTCTGTCCCTTCTTTCACAGAAAATAGAGAGTCGAATTGATGTACTTATTGGATTCGTCGGGACTGACGGGGCTCGAACCCGCAACGTCCGCCTTGACAGGGCGGTGCTCTTGCCTATTGAACTACAATCCCAGGGAAATAAGAAGAGATCTATCAGAAATTTTGGATTCTTTTTTCTTCTCTCGTATCAGATATTTCTTAAGAACAAGAGGGTTCTACCATCTGTTAGTAATTGACAAATTGTTGGGCCGAGCTGGATTTGAACCAGCGTAGACATATTGTCAACGAATTTACAGTCCGTCCCCATTAACCACTCGGGCATCGACCCAACGCCTAATTCATTTTAGACGTTCCATAATCAACTTCCTTTCGTCTCCCAGGCAGATTTGACAAATACATATCACTTGATCTAAAATCCAAAGTCCCACTGAGTAGACTATTAGAAGGACTTGACAAATATGAATCACTTGATAGAAAATCCCACTCCTGTAGTCTTGAGTC